>JAQPPZ010016995.1:1837500-2450000 GCA_028583015.1 Wollemia nobilis | reverse complement strand
TTTGTGCATTCTGCAATCATTATTGCATTGCATGTTTTACACCATTTAAAATAAGAGCCTCGTGAGAACTCCAAACACCTACTTGCTCACTTGAGAGTTTACATCCATCCTTGCTAAGTATCATTTTCCTCAGCCTCAAGTTAAGCTTGGTTGTGACACATTGGCCACTGCCCTGCTGTCAACCTAATATGTTGTTTTCTGTTTTTGCATTTGCTAATCCACACAGTAGCAGAAATATTTCTGCAGTTTGGGCTGAACTGCTGTTTTTTCTGCATACCAACATTCATCTTTTGCTAGTCTTCTATATTGGGAAAAAATTTCTACATGCATTCTGTTGTTCCATTTGAATGGTTGTTCACTTTGGTGTCCCAGAATTGGCACATCCAATAGCAACACTTTGTTGTTAATCATTGCCAGTCAAGGCAGATCAGATGAATATAGAAAAAAATAATAATTTATTTCCTGCAGATTACTCTTCAAGAGGTCTTTGATTTTTCTGCCATTCATTGTAGTCAATGATTTTCCTTATTATCTTCCCAAATAGATTTAGAAACTAATAATAGTTAAGTTTTATGCTTCATACAAACACCTCCAACCAAAACTCCGACTTGACTCAATTTCTAACACAAGAATTGAATGGTCAAAGGAAACAACAGAATGAGTTTCAGCTGAAACTCACGGATTAAATGACAAACATGTTCTGACTCCTTGTGAGTCAGCAATCCAACAGTTCAATCTCTACAACTGTCTCAATTGAATAGCCCCCTTTGAAGATGTACACTAAGATATCCATTTCTCATTTCAATGACACAATCGATGGAGATCAAATGGATGCTTGGATTTGTAGTCTAAAGATGCAACAAACAATCAAACGCACTAAAAATCATCATAGCTGAGGTCCATATGGACACACAAGCCTGTGCTCGGTGACAATCTAAAGTCAGGTTTCTGCAAACAACAAAGCAGCCAAAAAAATAATGTCGAAAGATTTCAGAACAAATTTGAGCACATGATTTTACACTTACAAGTATGCAGAGAAGCTGTTTGTTATTTGGCTCCATTTTCATCAAATTTCTGACCAATCAAGCAAGCAACATATTGAAGAACTCAACAGGCTCTCTCTCGAGTTGGCCATAGTTAACGATAATGATTTGTCTCACACATCAAATTTACATCCAGATTTTTTATCATCTCTAAGAGAAGATAAAGCTCATCACCATAAATTCTTAAGAGCATGCTTACAACTTGCTCCAAAGGTGAAAGCCAAGCAATAAACAAAGAAATACGAGTATTCTATTGCATCTCAAAAAAAGAGCCCTTCCACCTTAGCCAACTCCTCAAACCTTGACAACCTATTCAAGAATGGGAGTTCTTCTCAAAGTGACTACCTTAAAGGTTTTGGCAAAACCTATTCAAGAATGGGAGTTCTTCTCAAAGTGACTACCTTAAAGGTTTTGGCAATGGGAAGAACTTTGGTGCTTATCATATATGCATTTAGACATTCTACAAAGTAATGTTGGGCCTTGAAAACAAATAATACAAAGGCCGTTAAGGTAACCAATCACAGCACTTCCTAATCCTCAAGTAGTTCTCAAGGCCAATACATATGATGCAACATAGAGAAGCCGTATTCAACATAACTACAAATCAAGGAAACAATGGTCAATCAATCCTTGATAATTGCATCCAACAGAACTTAATTTCACAAAAGTTGGAGGAGGATCTCTGTTTGCCAGCTACAAAGAACTAATGCCCATGCCCATTGGAAAGTGTCCAAAAGGGGGATGCAAAACTAGCCACTTGCTAGTGTTCTGTGACATTTGCCATTGAGTCATTCCAGGACAATGTCAATTATGATGTCACTCATTGGACTGCTGTAGTTTGATATTTGAAGCACCATATCAGTATGATCACAAGGTTGCCTTTGATGGATTTTACAAGACCTATCAGCTACAAAGGAACAGTCAAGTCCAAGTATTCACTTCTTTTGTTAATCCTTTGCTTTCCAACCATGAAATGAGTCAATGTCCAAAAACATTTTACACTCTACATCATTCAAAATGATGCTCTTTGCATAGTCCCTGTGCTTGATTCCCCCAACTTAAAAAAAAATTTCAAGCACAAGATAGACGCTTCTCAGTATGCCATAGGTACAACAGTTCTTGCACAAGAGGCATGTCACTGACCAAGGCTAATCATAGCACCTACAACAACGAATTCTATGTCTGAGCCCGAGCACTCAAACAATGGCATCATTATCCTCTTGATAAGGATGTCATTTTTCTTACAAATCATCAACTCCTTCAATTATTGAACCCTCAATTGCAAATTCAAGAACATCAACAATTGAAGGGCACAACTTACATTTAGTAATTTCGTTTGGTGATCAACTACACAAGAAAGGTGTCACCAAAAAAGTAGTGGATCTTCTCAGTCATCACCCTCCCTGAAAGCTTAGCAACTTGGATGTTTGGTAGACAATCTATAAGTGGAAAGATATCTACTCCATAAATCCTCGCTTTTGTCTAATTTTTTATGCCTTGCAGAAGCCAACAGTAGTCAATCAGATACACTAACTATAGATAAAGAGGTGGAATATTGTACAAGCTCAATCAGCTTTGCGTTTGTAGGGTTCATAGGGCACTTTTTTACAACTTCTACTCAAGATGGATCATTCATCTTCCTAGCACATTTTGGTGTGCAGAAAACCTTGCCACCATTTTTATTGGTTTTCTAAGAGGAAGAAACTTAAAAGAAATTATTTATCAATGCTCTATTTGTAGCCTGTCTAAGCCTTCCAATGGGCAGCTTGGATTGTATCAGCCTTTGAAGGTTCCTTCTTGACAATAGGAATTTATTTCTATCGATTTCCTTAATAGCATACCTACAACTCAGTGTCAGCAACACTGCACTTCCAGTGTTGTATGCTGGTTTTCAAAAACAGCAACTTTAATGCTTTGAGCCAAGTCTATCAATGCTCCCCAAGGAGTTAACTTGTTTTTCAATCAAGTTCGGAGTTAAGTTGCACAAAATTAGAAATCAGTATAATTTACAAAACAGAAACACCTTAGAAAACGTGATTCTTCAAACCCTTTGGAAATGTGGAAACAACAAAGGAAACATGCATGTATAACACATACATACACACATGTATATATAAGAAATAAATATTAATTAAAGAGATCGCAAATAGATTAAAAGCACAGTTATTTATTAAATCTAAGAGAGTACAATGTTTAATGTCAATGGTTAATCTGTATAGACATGGCTATATATGTTGTGGAAAACTAAACTAAATGAGGTATAATATGAACTTAGTTCTTAAACTTCAAACTTGCCATAATCAATACCAACTCTAGAAGCAGAACCAACTCATGTGGCTTCAACTGCAGGTATATAAGTATTGTTCCTTTTTGCCAGATACAAAACAAAGATTTGAATGTAAGAAAAAGATCCTCTGCCTTTATTGACCTCAACCTGTTTGGCCTCACCAAGTGAGTGAGCCCATATATACTTGAATTATTTTTTATTGTGGAAGAGCTTGCCCCTTTTAGAGATTCTCTTGATTCATTGATCCCAACGTATCTTTATTTTTCAAAATATCATTTATTTTATTCCATTTTTGGCATCTTAGGATTTTTTTAAGTAACTTGATTTTTATTGAAGTGTGTCGTGTGTCCCATGTGGGCCTCATGCAATACCTGCACAACTCTCTATAAACCTCAAATCTTGACCTTTTTTTTGGTTCAAAGTACCAAGCAATGTTGAAAACATCTCTTAGAAACACCCAAAAAAATAGGAAATCAAGATGACAAGTTCCCGTAAGTTTTTGAGTTTCTGAAATGGGGAAAAACAGGCACCCTAGGAGTTCCCTGCAACATTGATTTGGAGAATTTCAGACTAACTCTTTCTGATAGTTATCATGACTCGTATATACGGACTCTCTTACTATCACTTATCATGACTCGTAATTCTTCAATCATTTTTGGAAATCATTGTAAAAGTTTCTTGGAATAATATGCACTTCTCCACTTCATATCATCTGCAAACTAACATTGTTAATCAGACATTAGTTCATGCTCCATGTACCTATCATCAGCAAAACAAGCAATGGGGCAACCATGACCAGGCTACTCATGTCTCTACAAGGTATTCTTGTTTTTAACTATATTATGGCTTCCAACCCTTAGCACTCTATGAGATGTCGGCTTCTCTTCCAACCATAAATATATACCATGAACATAAGAAGCAAGACAAAACTCCTTTTGTACAAAAAAAATGCCAATTTAGAATATGTTTAAGCAAACACATGCCAAATTAAAGGAACTCTATGACCACCATCAAGTACCTCATTCTTTCCAAGTCAGTGACGTGTTTAGCTTGGCTCCACTTGGGCAAGCAAAGATTTCACAACAATATCACAAGTTCAAACCCATCAGATATAGGCCTTATATAATTCTTTAAGTAGTGAGGCCTAATCCTTTTCCTTTAGATCTCTTAGCACAACTTGCATTCTCCAAGTTATCTCTTGGAGAGGACTCTCCTCATCTACTCTAAAAGTTAGTGACAACTTCGACTGAGAATGCAAAAATTATGAGATTTATTATGGTAACCATCCTTGTGATTATCTCCTTTCTCCTAAATTTCTTCACCTTAAACATTCTATCATGTACACTCAGAAGAGTAAAATAAAAGAGTCTTAATTGCATGTCTAGTTTATCTCACTTTGACCAAAGGAGATGTTCATGCATGAAAATTAGATTGATTGAGTGTCCATGCACGCACAACTCAACGTAAGTTTGCAACATAATTTTATACCTCGTAAATGAAGAGTGTATAGCATCACTTTTGCCAGCTATCTTCTCTCCTTTGCATATCTGTTTGAGAATTTGTGCATTTGACAGTCATAATTTTATTGCAGAGTTTGTCTCGTCATGTGATATTGATCCAATCAATTATCATGCACTATGGATGCCCCTTAACCTTGTCACCAATTAGCAAATTGTTTAGAAGATCTGTTATGGATTGGAAAATGGGTGGATACTGTTAAAAGCCACACATTTTGCATCATTATTTAAGGCAATGCAAACGTTTATTCTCCTTCTTTTGCAACATAATATGAAAACTGATGACAAGAACAAAGGATGCTTATGCAAGAAGATTTTCTAATTTCAAGTGAAAACTTTAATCTATTTCAGGAGATGCCGTACGAAATAAAATGAAATTCCTAAAAGAAACAAGTCTTGTACTTGATATCTAAACATAAATTAGCAATATTCTCTCATTAGCTGCTTCGGTTAATACTTTTAATACTTGTTATGTTTTTGTCAATTTTAGGTGCTTCAAGTAGTAATATCTTGTATAATAAAATGAGTAGATAGTGTATCAAATGGCATGAGCTCAACTGGTTAAATACCTTGACTTTCAAGGAGGAGACCCAAGTTTGAATATAATATTACCAAGCGATACAATGTTGTAATACCACTATGTTGTCACTATGTAATACAGTGGGACCATTTCAATCCCATATAACCAATTTAACAAAAAAAAGAAGAGTAGATAATGCAAATACTGTTGAGCAGTAAACACAAACTCAAACAGGCCATTGTCCACAAAGATATTCTAGACCATATAACATGAGATGTAAAAGACAAATGCATCAAACAAACTTCTGACAACAATAATTATAACGTTTCACTTAATATCCATGTTGTTGTAAAACATTATAACAATAATACATATTAAAATGTTACCTGCACCATTGCATTTATATAAAAACATTTTTTTTCTTAATTAATCAAATCTAGTTTCTCCTAGTGCAAGGCACCAACATCATGCAATTAAGATTATAGGTCAATGGTCGCATTCCTATAGGCATCATTTTCATAAAATGAAATTACTAGAATTGTAAATCAATAGAACTGCACAAAAGTATTTGGACTAGAATACAATTACAATATACCTGATATAATGCATGGCTTAGTTCTTGTCTTGCTGTGCTTAACTGTTGCTCCAAAGCATAGTTTGACAACATTACTGCATCCCATTCCTATGATCAGGATAAAAAACTAACTAGTTAGTGTGCACATGTTTATCTGTTTTTCTATTTGAAAATGCAAACATCATTACAACTCATCAAATAGAATCAACAAGCATGTCAAATATATTATTTGTTGATAAAATGTATGAATTTTATAAAGGTGGCATAATTCTGCGTTGAAGGTAGAAGAGCATTAATTCATAGATAAATTATAATCAATTGTCTTTGCGGAGAAAATCAGATATAGAAGTTATTAATTTGTAACAGCGCACAAAGAGAGGAATGAATCAGCAAGTCAAATAGTAAAAGGAAATTATCTAAGGCTAGTATAGCAAATCATACGGACATCTATCTTTTGAAGGGAATTATAATATCATTCCCAGAAGTCTATTTTAAGATCATCTAACTAAAGTGGCTAAGATATCAATTAAAATACCAGAAAGGATTTTGACAGCAAAAGCAAAATCCATTTTATTGCAAAATCTTTGTTAGAATTACGGCATTCAAGATAATTAAACACACTGTTAATTATAATGAGAGGACAATCACTTTGCCCTAGATGAGAGTAACATTGAACATGTCTCTGAAATAAACATCAGAGATCTAATAAAAGGATATATAAGAGCATTAATTCATAGATAAATTATAATCAATTGTCTTTGTAGAGAAACTCAGCTATAGAAGTTATTAATTTATAACAGCACACAAAGAGAGGAATGAATCAGCAAGTCAAATAGTAAAAGGAAATTATCTAAGGCTAGTATAACAAATCATACGGACATCTAATATTTTGAAGGGAATTATAATATCATTCCCAGAAGGCTATTTTAAGATCATCTAACTCAAGTGACTAAGATATCAATTAAAAAGACCAGAAAGGATTTTGATAGCAAAAGCAAAATCCATTTTATTGCAAAAGCTTTGTTAGAATTACGGCATTCAAAATAATTAAACACGCTGTGAATTATAATGAGAGGACAATCACTTTGCTCTAGATGGGAGTAACATTGAAAATGTCTCTGAAATAAACATCAGAGATCTAATAAAAGGATATATAAACACTAGTCATAAGCAAAACTAAGGCAGATAACCAGGCAACCAGAGAAATGAAGATGGGAAGCACTAAGAAAAAAAAAATTCAATCACGTGCAAATTCTAAATAGTCTAAATGGTCATGCAAACCAAAAAATACAAGCTACATATTCCAAAACAGAAAAACATATAATAGAAGAATATTGAGAGAATTAAGAAAAATTTGTTCCTTCAATACATTGCTGAAATGTATAATGAACTTGCTAATCTCAAGAAAGAGGAATTACAAAAACTGTTACCATGGTCAAATTAGTTCAAACATTAATAGCACAAGGCTAGAGAAAATCGACCTCAACAAAAAAGATTAGGCTATATAGTTATGTGGGACACAAAATATTTCTTGCCAGAAAAAGTCCAAAAGGTCCTACAGTGGCTAACCACCTAATCAATTTGATAAGAAATTTAATCATTCTAAGAGGTGTTGGAGATTGACGCTGACTATGAAAAAGACAACCAAAATTTCTCCCACGAATTTGAAGAAGCCCAAAAGTTTCTATAGGCCATGAAGAGTCACTATGAGTACTAAACTTCCTAGAATGTGAAATGAAGTGTTGTAAAATCTTTTTCTCTCTTGTATATGTAAAATAGAGTATTATAGCTGTAGGAGATTGTGTAAAAAGCTTTGTGATACTTATGAGTTCATTTGGAATGCAAAACAACATTCTATTTCACTCATTTTGTGAAATACATGCTTGCTATCCCTGTTTTTCTGAAACCTGAAGTCAACTTTCGAAGCTCATAACTTTTGTTTTACATCTCCGATTTGTGTGCGCCATACACCATTGGAAAGGTCTTTTTGTATAGAATTCACTCCCAAATTTTATCAAATTCGGAGCAGTTTTGGTCCCTCAAATTCAGCCTGTCACGCGCTGCTGCAAAAATTGCTACAATTTTTGCTGCTGGAATTTTTTTCTTGCTGCGGTTTTTGCTCTTTGTTTTTGGGGTCAAATACTTCATTTGGTATCAGAGCTTGGTTGGTTTTTGGGTTTGTGGTCAGTCTAACATTTGATCAAGTTCTTGGACAAATTCATTGAAGCAAAACTTCATTTGTTGCTGTTTGAGTCTAATGGCCAACTTCAACAACTCATTACCCATTCCAAAATTTAATGGGCAAGATTATGATTATTGAAGCATAAAGATGAGAACATTGTTAATCGGAAAAGATCTTTGGGAGGTAGTGTAGAGTGGTTATGAAGAACCATCTGATTCAAACACATTATAAGGAAATGATAGGACAGCAAAAACGGAAACAAAGAAGAAGAATTTATTAACCCTATTCCATATTCAGTCTGCTTTTGAAAAAAGTTTATTTCCACATATTGCTGCTGCTAAATCAGCCAAGGAGGCTTGGAAGTTTCTTCAAGAGGCTTAACAACGAAGTGACCAAGTGAGAATGGTAAAGTTGCAGATCATGAAAAAAGAGTTTGAGAATCTACAGATGAAAGAGGCTGAAAGTGTTGGTGATTATTGTGTTAGAATGAAGGATGTGGTGAACAAGATGGCCACCCTTGGAGAGACCTTGAAAAAAGAGGTAGTTGTGAAGAAGGTATTGAGATCTCTTTACCCCTACATGGAAACATGTTGCAATAATTTTTACGGAGAGTAAAGATTTGTCTACATTTTAATTTGATTGTCTAGTTGGTTCTCTTATGTCACATGAGGAAAGACTAAGAGAAACCAGTAAAGAAAATGAGGAGAATGCTTTTAATTCTAAATTGAAAATTTTGAGAATGATGAAGCTGGTCCAAGCACAAGTAAACAAGCACATGGAAGAGGAAGAAATCAGAATTACTCAAGAGGTAGAGGAGGAAGAGGAAGAGGAGATGTTGCTAGAAGAGGACATGGAAGGGTTGATCAAAAAAGAGTTGAATGCTACAATTGTCATAAAATGGGCCACATTGCACAATATTGTAGAATGAAGACAACTAGTAGTTTGTTTTTGACAAGTGACATGGCTGAAAAAACTAATCAATAAGTTTGGTATCTAGATTCCGGTTGTTCTAACCATATGACTGGAAAGAAAGAGTCAGTTGCTGATGTGAATGAGAATTTCAAGACCAAGATCATTATTGGGAACAATAATGCTTTGGATGTGGCTGCAAAAGGCACCATGGAGGTTGGCACTAAAGAAGGTACAAAGAAAATTCATGATATCTACTATGCTCCCAATTTGAAGAAAAATTTGTTGAGTGTTGAACAGCTTGTAGAAAAAAACTATAAAGTTGTGTTTGATAACAATAAATGTATCATTTATGATAAGAATAGTAGGAACCTTATGGTCACCATTGTTCCCATGACAAAGAACTGGATGTTTACTTTGAAGTTTGGAGGAAAAGGGACTATGAACATGCGACACATGGCACTTGAAGATAAGAATTGGCTTTGGCATCTCAGATTTGGACACTTGAATTTTAAAAGTGTGGAATTTTTGTCTTCAAAAGACATGGTAAATGGACTACCTAAGGTTGAAGAGCACAAGGGTGTGTGTGAAGCATGTGTGATTGGAAAGCATGCAAGGAAGGAGTTTCCAAAAGGAAAAGCATGGCAGGCCTCATACCCACTCCAACTTGTACATTCTGATATTTGTGGACCTATGCAAACATAAAGTTTAGGTAAGTCTTCATATTTTCTCACATTCATTGATGACTTTTCAAGTAAGTGTTGGGTGTATTTTTTGAAACAAAAATATGAAGCTTTTGGCATGTTCAAGATTATCAAAGCATTGGTTGAGAATGAAAGTGGATATAAAATAAAGTGTTTGAGAACTGACCGTGGAGGAGAATTTTGTTCAAATGAGTTCAATGATTTTTGCAAACAATATGGCATCAAGAGGCAGCTCACTACCGCCTATACACCACAACAAAATAGGGTAGCTGAGAGAAAAAATAGAACCATTGTAGAAATGGCAAGAAGCATGTTGAAGACAAAAGGTTTGAGCAATTCTTATTGGTCTTATGGAGAGCGCCCTAGGCTTTGATAGCCTAACCAAGCACCCTAGCATGTGCTTTGAAATGAAACAATAGAGCTTTTCCCTTGAGCCGGACACATCATGGTTTCAAAAGCAAAAAGAAGTTGTGAATCGAACCCTAAACCTTGTGCACAAAGCACAACTTGCCAACTGCCACACTAAGTGAGCATGTATGGATTTAACACACTAAAAAAAGCAAATGAACTGATTTTGCCTAATTTCAAGGCAAAAGAAAGTGCAAAGTTATGAATTGAACCCGTGATGTCACCCCTACCAAGGAGGTTCCCAACCGTCGCACCAATGGGTGTGTTGAAGTAAAGACAACAAGCCAAAACGAAACCAAGCAAGGTTATCTTCAATGTTAAATGCCAAAAGGAAACTAGCGCGATTTAAACCTTGGACTTGTGCCTGCAAACAAGAGTTGCCAAGAGTTACCAACCACTACACCAAATGGACAAGTTGGAGATAAAGCCAAAACAAAACCAAGCAAGGTTATCTTCAATGTTAAATGCCAAAAGGAAACTGGCGAGATTTGAACCTTGGACTTGTGCCTGCAAAAACAAGAGTTACCAACCACTACACCAAATGGACAAGTTGGAGATAGAGCGCCATGTTTCCATACGTGACACACTATGCCTAAGCATGCAATAAAAATAAATGAATTTAATAAATTAAAAAAAATCCATTTCGTGGTTTGAACACAAGACCTATCACCCACGGCGAGATTGCTAACCGGTACACCAATCACATAGTTGGAGATAAGGAGTGAAGAAATATGATATCATATAGAGATTCAAGGAGGGCGCATACACCCATGCCTATGCATCCCATGTGCACACATCCACTGAATGATGCTTGTCTTCAAAAGAAAGGGTTATAGTTGATCAAATTGAAGACCTCACCTCCACAAACAAGATGACCAATTGCAGTATGCAGACAACAATGAAAACAACTACAACCCTTGCACATTAAGAAAATAAATGCGTCGAAGGCACAAAAATTTCGACCACATTACACTGTTCATGTGGAAAAAAAATCTTGCCGCCTACTTTTCCCACCCAAGGAGGGAATATTCGATGGATTATTCCCTCTTAAATTCAATTTTTTTAAGAAATGGAGGAAGAAGACCAAATTCTTCAAGCACAAGAAGGATATGTCAAATGGCAAAATCACCAAAAATGTTGAAGTGGGACACTCCCTGAAATTTCACAAGGAATCCAACAAAACAAATGATTTGTCCATATCAATCACAGTTTTGTAAAGCCATTTTGTGTGATTGAGAGAAGTTGCTTTGTATTCACTCTAATATCATGTTGGACTTTACACTAATTTCCAAAAAACATCACTAAGTATACATTCACCACAATATCATACAAAGGAATAGAAAAGCGAAAAAGAAAACAAATAGAAAAAATTGAGAGAGATAGACAAAACATTAAGGAATAAGAGGTGGGTGCCCATAGGCACCCCCACAATCTCATATCATCATCTGATACAATGGATCAATCATTGAGGGGTATTTATAATGATACCTAATCCCCAATTAAATGCTAACCTCAAGCCAACATAACCTGACTTGAAGGTTAAATTACAATATATTAAATGTATTAAACCCTTTAAGGGTTGCCAAAATTTTTTGTTAAATACCACTATATGGTATGATGAAATATCATGGTAACCTGTCATAATGTGATATGGGTGGGGCACGTTTAAATCCTTATAACCAATTATAAGTTAACTTTTAAGGTTCATAAGCATTGAGAATATCAGACCACCCTGTACTCCTAGGGTCCACTATGTATGGGGTGAGGCACCCATGTTGTGCTATATGCCTACGGGGCGTACCATACCCTAACCCATCGAGATTCGAACCTTGAACCTCCTATCTAGAGTACCCAAGTCTTTGCCATTAGGTACACCATGCAAGCTACAAAGAGAAATTTGTCGTATATTATCAGGACCATACATATTTCTAAAATAAAGATCTTGGAGCTGAAGTACGTGGAAGGAATGAAACCCTCCTTATGACTACTCCCACTAACTCCCTAGTGTATACTCCTCAAAGAGTTTAAGTATGCATAAGACCCTATATAAGCAGCTGGCAGCTCGGGCTTGTGTGTATATAAAAAATATGTGGATAGCAGCTTGGGCTTTATATATATAACTAATCAAATGGCATGAGCTCAACCAATTAAATTCCTTGACTTTCAAAGAGGAGACCCAGGTTTGAATCTTACCAAGTGATACATGCCTAATTGCCAAACTAATGTAATGCCACTATGTGGTCATGATGTAATACAGGTGGGGCCTGTTTCAACCCCATATAACCAATTAAAAAAAAAAACTGTTTTTGTATCAAGCCTATAAGTCCTTTCTTATTGGGAATTCATGACTTTATAAGTGCACTTAATGTAGATTTGCCTTTTGGGTGATTGTAATAGTACCATTTGAGATGGTTACTTGCATGCTCAAGCTTTTCCAGTTCCCAAATCTTCAGCTATATTAATATCTTTTCTTCAATATAAAAATTATTTTTCTATTGAAAAGAAAAGAACATAACCAATCCAATATGTGGCCTTAGTTAAGAGGCACATAAGTATATCTTATATTACTAACACAAAGGGCAAAAATAAACCACAAACAACGTTAGATATCTTCACTAACAACAAGAGAGAGAGTTTTTATCAAATGGCATTACCTCAACTGGTTAAATTCCTCAACTTTCAAGGATGAAACCCAGGATCAAATCTTGTCAAGTAATACATGCATAAATACCAAGTTGCAATACCACAGTGTGGTCATAATGTAATACGGGTGGGACACATCTCAATCCCACATAACTGAATGAAAAACAAAAACAGAGAGAATTTTCAAGGGCTATTATATATTTTTAATACTTCAGAATCAGTAGCTTAAGTAGAGATGTGCAATCAAGAAAATTATTACAAAAGCATAAACAACATGGCCAATGTAACTAACTACTAACAAGCCTCAACAGAAAGCATCGTAAAGTAACAATTGCTATATATCTTTACGTCTTGCTGAAATCTTCACAACAATTGTTAATGAAAGGACAACAATAGAATAAAACCATAATCCAATCTAACTGAAGATTCCAGAGCAAAATATTCAATTATTAAAAAAAGAACAAATAAAATTTCGTTATCAAGGTGGAGCCAAACCTACATTCTGAAACAGACCAAGCATCCCAGGAATACTTGCAGCATGTAATGGTCTCGGCTTTACTGCCTGCAAATATTAAGAAGAATTTCATAAACAATAACAACATTTGCTTCAACATGCCAAATAAGCAGTAATTTTCCACTTCCATGACAAGACAGAAACTATAATTTCACATTACAAGCTAAGGATTACACTGCTCAGCAAGCCTACCTTTGATGTCTTGATTGGAACCAAATCATCTGCTGAAAGAGACTCTCCTGTGATAGGACAGATTCCATATTCCTGAAGAAATGATCATCCATTCAAATCAATTCTTGTTCAGACATTACATAAACAAGTGCACTTACGTAAATTGTGGGAATCCTCTCTCTAAATTTTGTACACCATTAATCATTAAATCATGATTTCCATATATTACGCAGGACATGCAAATTATTTCAATCAACTGTAACACACCAAATTATGGGCTGCTTAGCACAGGGCATTGTAAATATTAGATATGCTTCACAAGTAGATAATCCAGACATGCACCCAATTTAAAAATAAACTCAATTTGCAAGCATTTTTAGACTGAAAACAATCATGGCTAAAGAGAATCAGTTCAAAAAATGATTACAGAACGGGTTACCTTCCCATCCTAAGCTCCACATTCTACTAACATTTTGCATGTGATTACTTAGAAATTGATCTTAACTCTAATAATTTGCTAATTAAAAATATACTTAACCTTTCTTAAATGTTACTCTAGTGCTCTTCTTAATACACCACATCTTGATTATGTTCAGTCAAACTACAAATGGATTGAACTGTCTCTCTGTATGCAGTCCATTCCCACCAAGATCACTTAGGGATGCTGCCATAAACCTCATTAAGCATTGATAATTTCCTTAATTTTTCAAGCAACCATCCCTGCCATCCCCAAGAAAATAGCCTGCTGTCTCCCACAATATCCAAACCCCATCCTCCCTTTCCTGTCATCCCCATACCAGGATCTTTGTGGAACACAGAATCTCACAAACTTTATATTGGTTGTTAGAAGGATATAAGGACCAGTGGTATCTTATATGGAGTTCCATGCTTCAGTTAGCTACTTATTCTCTAACACAATATAATCATAAAATTCAGAAGACTAAATTGTAAGACAAGATAACAAATGACAAGCTTTGTTTATATCATTTTTCGCTTTGAGCAGCATTTTGTTCCTAGAAATGCTAAGGTCAAATTACAAGAATAGTTAGTACTCTCTTCTATTAGCTCCAAGGAATTTGAGAGACTTAGATTGACATACTTTATTTCAATATTCCATTAAGTTTCTGCGACAGGCACCGATGTGTCACATCTCTAGGACAAGGGAGCATATTATCAGGACAAAATCAAGACAACGCTGTATTTTCCACAGAGTAGGACACATTACCATGACAGCTTCTAAAGCCTATGACACCTCCCCAAGGAGCATAGCCTTATTTTGTTCTGTTGAGGCTACTAAAACTCACTTTTAGCTTAAGTTATCTCAAACATGGGAGCCAAAGCGAGAGGTATAACAAGAGATTGGAGAAGTAATCCCAAAGCATTTTATATTATTAATTTACTCTAAAGAAGTCACAACATAGCAGGAGTTGAAGCCCTTGTCAAAGAAGGCATATTAGCAATTCCGTTAGGCAAAAAGTATAGTAAAAGATGATGCTAAATTGTTATGAAGAAAATGGAGATTGAAAACTGAAAATTAGAAGCCAAATGCTTTGTTAGAGGATGCAAATTGCTTCCAAGAGATCAGTTTCTCACAATATCTCAGAGGCTTAAACAATGTGACTGATTTCAAAGCTAACACAAGAGTAAGCTCAACCAATCATAGTGTTTAAAAAATACCATATTAGGTCCAACTTCAAAGACTTAAGGGCTTAACAAATATCGAAAAATTATGTTCATCAAGCTTACAAAAGTTTTTATTTGAATTATTTTAAGGCACTCTTGACAATGTCTTGACACCTCTGTAACATTACATTCCATAAGAAGATTTTTGTTTCATACTCGAGTTGCAGGCAGAGAAAGCTGGTCTATACTTTGGATACAATTTCACTTTGTTTCGAGATGTAAATACCACAAACAATAGGATTATAGCAGATGTAATGAGCATATCCTAAAGCATACCATGCTTTCAAACAAAATGTGTCCACCACTGTCTGAGCTCACAAAACATGAAATAATAGTGGGAAATGAGAAAGGAAACAGTGGGATTCAGGGCCCAGAATGAAACCCAAGAGATAAATGTGAATGTGAGGTATGCAGGCAAACAGATCCATTGAGGACTCCCATGATTATTTGTAATTATAAAGCAAGAAAAGATGCACATCAGCAGAGCTTCACAAGAACTCAGATTTTGTTACAGAACAAGGCAACAATAGAACTGAATTTGGACATTGAAGCATCTTGCATAGCAATATAGAGAATTCAATGTCAGACACTGAAACAACAAGATCTAAATTGGTTAATACAAGAAATAGATAGAAGTATGGTTATGAAATTTTTTGCCTTCAAGAACTGTATGTCCTTCAAAATAAAAGAGAAGGCATTCTTCGAGAAGATGATAGACCAATTCAGTAATCCTCATCAAAATTAGTTTTCTTTGGCACACAGGTGACAGCGTCATGAATTTGGCCTCTGCCTTGGCCAGCCCACACCTAGCTTCTCAACGAGGTTGAAGCAGCTCTTCAGGAACACCATTGCTTATGTATGCTGAGAAGACCACAAGACTCTCCATGGTATTTCTGCTAGATAAACTTTATCTTCTTGAGCACCAAGCTTAGTTTATCTTATGTACAAGCTTTTCTTTTGAGTTGCATCCAGTCAGCAACCCCTTTGTTGGGATTTTTGGATTTGGTTATGCCCCTTATTTGGTTTGCTTGGAGTGTTTAGTTTTTAGCAACTTTGAAATTAAAGCCACTGTCCAGTTAGTATCCTTATGAAAAAAACTAAACTTCACTTTGAGCCAGACTGAACAGTCCAAAGCAAACCCCAAACATTACACAGTTTAGTCCCCCCTAATGCAACTGCCAATGTATTTTAGAAAACTCATTTCTAACCGATTCCACTTAAAGCTAGGTTTCCCTGATAGTCCCATCAGGCTTGCTTAATAGGACAAATGCAAAAATCATAATTTTGAGCTGACACCCTCCACAGTTGTATTTTGTGACAGAGATTTTATGTAACTACTAGAATGTTGAGGGCTTAAATTTTGCAACACCAGATGAAGGTACTTTAAGAAATTTTTGTTGTCATATCATCATTTTGTTCTATTAGTCCACAATATTTACAAACCCTTGCGCAATATATCCTGATATAATTCAGAAATTTCTAACAATTTATGACATTGTGACAACAGCTGAGAAGCTTGGTCAAAAAATATCTACATGTCCAGTATAAGGAAGTATATAACATCATTCATCTCTATTAAAGAGCTGCACCGTGGAACTTACAAATTCCTTCCCAGCAAGTTTTACAAAGCCAAAATTCCTTTAGAAAAGGCCCTTTATTCTAACAATATTACATTAAAAAAAATTGAGATTTTCTCCTATAACCCTAATAAAAAAATGTGTTGAAGTTTTAAAACAAATGCCATGCCGAATTGTTTTCAATTAAGGCCAAGTTGCACAGGCAGTTAAATTTTAATAAATTTAGTACTTAAAGTTTTAAACCCTATAACCCTAATAAATTGTTTTTCTCCTAAAACCATAATAAAAAATGCGTTACTGTTTTCAGTTAAGGCCAAGTTGCATAGGCAGTTAAATTAAAATTAATTTAGTACTTACTTATTTTCCTTTTACACAACATTCTTAAAAGAAGTTAAGTTTCAGCAAGTAATCTATTAATCAGCAACCTCCAAACATATTTTTGTTTATCAAGCCATATTTGATATTACCTTAATTATTACTGAAATTATATGAATTTATATAGTTCCCTTTAAATTCAATGGAAAAACAGTACGACTTAATCCACACCTACTGAAATTTATTTTTCGAAATTACCCTACTGGTTGTACAAACCCTCTGTTCAGCCACTGAATATACTAAAATAATTCAACAAATCAAAAATATAAAGACAGCATTACGACTACTAACCTTAAAATAATGATACCTTTGTCATTTTTGTCACATAAACCCTAACAGAAAAATACTTACAGAACACTCGCATGTCTTAGCGTTCTAACCCTAGAAAGAGCCTGACTAAGAAGAATACAAAACCATAACATAGAAATTTCACATAAATGAGGGCAATACTTTTCTCCATAACCTAAGAACTCATATGAACCTCAAAAAATATCTTTATTTCAGTTTGTCATCAATTTTTATACAATCTCCATTTTGCGGTGTCATCAGAATGAAGTTAAAAAAATGGAATAAAAAATAAAGATTTCTACCGCAATGTGCTTTTCGATGAGCCTTTTCTCGAAGAGCAGCCCCGAGCGCTTGGAAACCACCGGTTCTTCCGGCGTTACGCCGGAAACTGCAAATATTCCATGGCGAATTCCATTAAAAAAATGTATCTCTTAAATGTAAAATGAAGTTTTCCCCCTAAAGATGACAGAAAAACATCCCAGGTATTTTGGCTCTGCAAACAGTTGATGTATTCTCATCTGAGCATTTTGATAAATAAAATAAAACAAAAATCGAGTAAGAGAAACGCGAAGGTTTTACTTACTTGCACAAAACATGCCTGCTGAGATCTGTTACGGTCCCAAGTTGTATGGTAGTTTGGTCTGTACCACTACTGGTAGTTTGTTTGGCTCAATGGTGAAGCATCGTAGGGCTTTCGCAAGGTTTTTCTGAGAACCCTTCTATATATGGAAGCCTGAAAGACTTTAGGTAACGTTGCTATAAGTATGGTGGTTTTTAAATTCGTTCCTTTGTTACCACAAGGAATTGTACGTTTAAACGACAGATTCATTAATTTCCTTGGGAAGCGGTTTTAATGAAGAATGAAGATTTCTATTAAATATGTGACCAAATTGTATATATCTTTAAGGTCTCATAGATTATGTTTCAGTCATGCCACCATTTGAGTCATGCAAGATGTTTGAGTTTTGGTTTTTTTCGGGAGGTTTACAATTCAAATCGTAATATGGATGAGTGTGATGTTTCAGTCATGCTACCATTTGAGTCATGCAAGATGTTTGAGCTTTGGTTTTTTTCGGGAGGTCTACAATTCAAATCGTGACATGGATGAGTGTGTAAGGGGTGGGTGTTTGGTGGTTGTGTATTAAATTTCCGATTTTAGGAGGGATCATAGTTGGGGGGACCTGCTCAACCTTATGCGTTGATAATAAGAGTTTCTCGCACTAACCCAAAAGGATTATGGTTGGGGGAGCCTACTCAACCTTATGTGTTGATTGTAAGAGTTTTTCACACTAACCCAAAAGGATTATGGTTGGGAGAGCCTACTCAACCTTATGCGTTGATTGTAAAAGTTTCTCACAGTAACCAAATCAAAAAAATTTCAATTTCAAAAGTACCTAAGATGAACCAAATAAAGATATGTATGTGACTTAGGTTCTTTGGCCTTCTAACTTTCAAATTATTATATTTTAAAGATATATATTATATTTAAAAGTAACTTAGGTTCTTTCACCTTCTAACTTTCAAAATATTATATTTTATTTCATGGTGGATGACATAAATACTATAAGAATTATAAGAAGTATTTTTAAATTTTTATTTAGATAATTAAAATTAATCGATAAAATGTCTCGGGGATAGCGTAACAATTTGGGTTTTGGTTTTTCTTAAAAGTTATTTTTAAGAGGTCTAAGGTTCAAACTGCGACATGGGCGAATGTGATGGGGTGGGTGTGTATATGGTTGTGTGTTTGGTCCCTATTAATAAACTCAACTCTCATCCTTATCAAAGGTTATAGTTGGGATAGGAAAGCCTAGCCTTCAATCGGTTGTAAGGGTTTCTCACACTAACCTCAATCAATAAAATGATAAAATAATTTTATATTAATATTTTAAAAAATAATTGGAGAAACATGGGAAAACTTTTTCGAAACGGAGCTCTGGCGATTTGGCGGGAAAATTTCTGAGCAGGCGTCGGGCGATGCTCTAGGGTTTCTGGTGTGAAGGATTTACCAGGGACTTTGGTGGGTTGACTTTGTGCTACTCTGAAGGTTCGTCCGCTGCCCCGGGAGGGCCCAATGGGGTCTCCTCCAGTTCCTCTCGCTGGGAGAAAGAGCTCATATGCTGAGATATTAAAAGAAAATCCTTCGTCTTCCACTGATGAAGCTCAGCGGAATGCTTATCAAACGCTATTCAAGAATGTTGGCAAGGGTTCAACTGCACACCGAGTTAATGGATGCCTCCCGCAATCCGCTTCCGCACCTAAGATTGTTATCGAACCAAAGCTGGTCGAAGACACAATCGTCTACCGTGCTAACCATGATCTGATTTGCAAATTCATGGGTATCCGACCTACTCTGAATTTTCTGCATACCTGGGTTAGACAGAACTGGGAGCCACTCGGTGAGTACTCCTTATGGCCTATAAGCAATGGGTATTTCATTATTAGTTTCTCTTCTTTAGCAGATAGAAACAGAGCATTTGAATCAGAGAAGAGGAACCACGGCCCGACAGGGTTATTTGTTCAACCGTGGAGAGTGGGTTTCGATCCTCGTATTGAACCCACGGCTGTCCCGGTTTGGATCCGGCTGTACGCTCTCCCGATGGAGTTTTGGGGTGAGCAGGTTCTGGAGATGATTGGTAATTCACTAGGTAGATATCTAGGAGTCTCCAAAGATACCATAGAGGGAAACACAGCTGTATTTGCTAGAATCTGTGTAGAAATGGATATTAGCCAGCCTCTACCAATCGAGGTGGAACTTGAGTTGGCAGGACTATCCTGGATCCAGTAGTTAGATTATGAGGCCCTACCTTTTAGATGCAGAGTCTGCCATAAGCATGGCCATTTGGCAAGGTTCTGTCCAAATATTTTGAGCACAAAAGTGGAGGCTCCGCTTGGAATGCCAAATCGCCCCAGAGAGGGTAAGTTTACTCCTGTCAAAGAACCATCCAATATTCCTCAGGGTTCTGATGTCCAGAAAGATGGCTTTGAACAGCCGAAGCGAAGGAGAAACAAAAAGAAAAATGGCAAGGAGCAGGCTCAACTCAAGCCAACCAACCGGTATGAAATCTTTAAGTCCCTAGTGGATCAAGAGGACCAAGTCATGGAAGGAGTGGATGGGAATGTTGAGGAAAATAACATCCACTCTCATGCTTCTCCTTCATTTACTCCTGTCTTAGAACAGGTGATTGAACCCTCTGAGATATTGCAGCCAGAGAACCCAGGGGCATTGGTAGTCCACTCCCCAGCACAGCCAGTTATTAAGGATGTCAACATGGGAAGTGCAGAAAAGAATAGAGAAAGACCAGCTCTAGGGATTACTCAGGTGGAGAAGAGGTCTAAAAATAGTAATTCTCAAGGAGCGGGCAGAAAATCCAATAAGGATCTACTAGCAGTGCAAGGAGACAAGCTGATCAATGGAGGATCGGTGAGGACAATTGATTCTTATTGCTCCCAAGGTTTTCAATGATTATTCAATCTTGGAATGTTAGGGGTTTAAACAACAGAACCCATCAATCTGCTGTTCAAAGACTTTTAGGAAAATGTAAAACAGACTTTTTGCTCATCCAGGAGACAAAAATGTCTTTAGATCTTATGTGCAAAACCGTTAGTAGAATATGGAGGGGCGTTGGTTATATGGATGTGGCTGCTCAAGGTGCCTCTGGGGGGATTGTTACTCTTTGGAACCCTCTGGAATGGACAGCAATAGAACATATAGCTTGGAGGGGTGTTCTCACATCTCTTTTTAGGAACAATGTCACAGCTGAACATGTTCTAATTACAAACTTCTATGGGGCTCAAAGCATTGATGGCCAGCGGCTCCAATGGAAAGCTGTACACAACATGAGGTCCTCCCGGGAAGATTTAGACTGGATTATTGCTGGGGATTTTAATGCCAAATTATCTGCCAGGGATCAGGAAGGTGGTATCCCAGTTTTGGATCCAGGGGACCGGCTTCTGATTGCCCAAGTCCAGGCCTTTCACCTAGTTGATATCAAAGGCCCTGGAACTTACTTTACTTGGACTAACAAGAGGAGAGAGCCACACAGCAGGAAGGTAAAGCTAGACCGGTTTTTGGTCTCCGAGGAGGCATTTGTTAAGTGGAATATCAAATTTCAGATTTTGGAAGGCCCAGTTTCAGATCACTCTCCCATTTTGTTGGAGGGAGGGACTATGACAGGGCAGCACCACAAACCATTTAAATTTGAAAATTTTTGGTTGCAAAAAGAGGATCTCCGAAGGAAAATTCCACAGTGGTGGGAAGAAGGCCGCCTACCTTTTGGGACAACAATGTTCAAATTCCACAAACAGCTTCATTTTGTCAAGTGTAAATTGAAACAGTGGAGGCAAACTAACAAGTCAGACTTCCAACTCCAACGGGCTCCCTTGATGGCCAGATGGGATGAGGTGCAAAAACACTTCAGGGAAGGAACAATTACTGAGCACCTTAAAACCGAGGATGATGCTTTGCGCAAAGCGGTTGAGGACATTGATAATCAAGAAGAGATTTACTGGAAACAGAGAGCAAGAAACACTTGGTTATTAGAAGGAGATAGAAATACAAAATTTTTCCATCGATCTGCCTATGCTAGGAGACACATGAATAACATGGAAGTCCTTCAAGATGAGAATGGACACTCTTTTGATACTCTTCCTGGTATGCATTCCCACTCAATGGATTATTTCTCAAAACTCTTTAAGGAAAGTATGGAGCAAGATGTGGAAGCTCAAAATGAAGTTATTGATGTCATACCCTCTATTATCTCTCACGAAGAGAATCAGGCCCTTCTTAGACCCATTGATAGAGATGAACTAAAGAATGTGGTCTTTGGGATGAGCACTGGCAAATCGCCAGGTCCAGATGGCTTTCCTATTGAGTTTTTTCAGGCCTTTTGGGATACCTTGGAGGAGGATGTTTTGTCTATCACAGAGGAGTCCATAACTAATAAAAGAATGCTCAAGGCTCTAAATCACACCTTCATCACTTTAATTCCAAAAGGGGAGGGGGGGTTCATATCTCTGATTTCAGACCTATTGCCTTATGCAACGTGATTTATAAAATAATCACAAAGATTATGGCTGAACGGCTAAAACCTCTCCTTCATAATATAATTTCCTCAGAGCAAGGGGGTTTTGTTGAAGGTAGACAGATCTTGGATGGAGTGGTCCTTGCCCAGGAGGCAATCCATACAATGCAAAAATCAGGTAACAAAGGAATGTTCATTAAACTGGATATGTCCAAGGCTTATGATAGGGTGGAGTGGGGCTTCCTGGCAAAGATGATGGCAGCCTTTGGTTTCTCTCAGGACTGGACAGACTGGGTCATGAGCTGTATTTCTACGCCTTCATATTCTGTTCTAATCAAGGGGCTTCCCTCGCCACCTTTTGGAGCCTCACGGGGTCTTCGTCAAGGGGACCCATGCTCTCCCTATCTCTTCCTCATCTTGGCTGAAGGATTAGGTAGACTCTTCCCCGAGAAGAAGACATCAAGGTCTGATAACAGGTATTAAGGTGGGGGCGGAAGTTTTGACTCATTTACAGTTTGTGGATGATACAGGATTGGTTGGAGTGGCCAGTCTCAGGGAAGCAAGAGGAATCAGAGATACTCTAAATGTCTACCTCCGGGCCTCAAACCAAGTCACCAATGATAAAAAATCCAAAGTGGTCTTCTTCAATCTTGACCAAAGGTTACAGGACAGAGTTATCGAGATCTTGGGATTCACTAGGACCTCTCTCCCAGTAGTTTACTTGGGGGTTCCTCTCGCATTTCAAAAAATTGAAAATTGATATCCTGGAAGGATCTTTTGGATGGCATCAAAGATCGAATGAATCATTGGTCTCATAAATGGTTAAGCTATGGGGGCCGACTAACTTTCTTACGATCGCTTATTCAGTGCCATGCCAATATATAAATTCTCCATCCCGGCTGCCCCACATTCTATTTGGAAAGAGCTGGACAAAATGGCTAGAAGTTTTTTATGGGAAGGTGCAAAAGGGGAGAAGAAATGGGCCTTGGTTGGTCGGGATAAGGTTACCCACCCCAAGGAAAAAGGAGGGTTGGGACTGAGAAGCTCCAAGCTTAACAATAAAGCTTTGGCTGGCAAACTGTACTGGAGGTGGATTTCCCAGCCAACATCCCTCTTCAGCAGAATCCTTTCTAGTAAATACTTGGGTCATGTTCACCCCAATGATGTGGGCCGTTTCCCTCTGGAGGGTAATGGATCCTTAGTGTGGCAGGCTCTCAAGCTTGGATCTCAAGTTATCAAAGATCAATTGTTTTGGAAAGTGGGGAGAGGGGAGAAGGCCCGTTTTTGGACCGATTCCTGGGACCAGCATCCACCCATCATTGTTGTGTTTCCCGAATTGCAACCGATTAAATCTGCCATAGAAGACAAGGGCTGGGTTCAAATTGAGAGTTATTTCAACACCAGCCAATTGGGGGAGTACAAGTTCAAAAAGTTCAAGCGGTTGGAAGAATGGCCAATTCCAATCCCTCCGGAGCTGGCACCCATCTTGTCTAAAATTTTGACAGAAAGGTTTCTTACTGGGAGAGATGAGGAGGATGAACTAGCTTGGGGCTATGGGAACCTTGGGGTTTATACTGTGAAGGAGGGATACGATAAGATCCTCCCAGAGCCCCCCCCACATTTATTTCCGGTTCAAGATTGGAGGAAGATATGGCATTCCAAGGGCTGGCCGAAAGTGAACTTCTTTGCCTGGCAGTTTATGCACAATGGAATTCTCACCTTTGACAATCTCAAAAATAGAGGCATCATCGGTCCTTCTCAGTGTGTGTTATGCCACAAGAATGAGGAAACTGCTGATCATCTGATGTTTGAATGCCCATTCACACGGCAGATTTGGAAGCGTTGGTTCTCTCATTATAAAATCCAGGCTAACGATGATTTGACTCGGACCAATATTTGGGAAAGATGGAAGAGAGGTAGATTTAAATCTAAAGCTCTTCGAATTGGTTGGGAGCTTGGTTTACTTTTCATCTGGTGGCAGGTGTGGTTGGAGAGAAATGCCCGTATTTTCCGTGAAACCTTCTCTTCGCTAGATGGAATTTGGCAGGTCATCTGGAGTAAAGTCGTGGAAACGGTTGCCATTTATGCTGAGGAGGAAAATCAGTTAGTTTCTGAGCCACTGGAAGAGGGAGCTGTTGAGCAAGAGAGACAGGTTAGAGGTAGTTGGAAACCTCCCCCTAAGGCCGGATCAAAATCAATACCGATGGAGCCGCAAAAGGCAATCCGGGCAGTGCTGGAATTGGAGTAGTGTGTCGTGATCATGCTGGGTCTGTGCTCTATTGGGAATTGCAAGGTCTGGGACGTGCCACAAACAATGAAGCAGAGGCCTTTGCTATTAAATCTGCTTCCATCTGGGCTGTTAAGCAGGGACACAGGAAGATAATTCTTGAGTCTGACTCCCAAATTCTGGTGGGCGCTCTTGACTGCATGAGGAACTTTGCCTCGAAAGCTTGGAGGTTGCGGATTCTGGTCTCTCAAATCAAGGAACTATGGAGGGAATTAGATGATGTGATCCCCGTCTATGTGAGTAGAGATTTCAATAAGGCGGCCGATTTCCTTGCAAAGATGGGTGCCGAGAGGGAGGTTGGGATGCAGCTGCACAGTGATATGCCTGTGGAGGATGCAGTGATTAGGCAAGGTCTTGAACGATCCCTGCAATAATGTGCAAAGTTTTTGATGCTAAGGGAGGTTTTTGTCGCGATATCGCGACCTGTAGCACCGTCGCGGCCTCGAGTTGGAAGCTGTCGCGATTTCGCGACAGGTTGCGCCATCGCGGCCTTCGACGGGAACCTGTCACGAAATCGCGACATGTCACGCTGTCGCGGCCCAAGGTGAGATGTCGTCGTGATTTCGTGACCTGTTGCGCTGTCGAGGCCTTCAGTGGGAAGTTGTCACGATTTCGTGACCTGTTGCGCCATCGCGGCCTTTGGCTGGAAGCTGCAGCGATTTCGCGACATTTTTGGCGCAGGGTCGACAAGGAGGATAACCGTCACGATATCGCGACAATTTTTGTGAATTGGAGCAAAGTGCAAAATCCGTCGCGATTTCGCGACATTTCTGCTGTTCGAAAGCCGCAAGGAAAAATCGTCGCGATATCGCGACAGTTCTGGCGAACTGGCGCCATCTGGAAAACTTGTCGCGATATCGCGACACTTTTGAAGACTGGGTGCAATGTGGAAAACTCGTCGCGATATCGCGACAGTTTTGAGGATTGGGAGCTGAAAGGAAAACTCGTCGCGATTTCGCGACACTTTTGGCAAATTGGCGTCATAAGGAAAACTCGTCGCGATATCGCGACTCTTTTGACGATTGGGTGCAAAGTGGAAAACTCGTCGCGATATCGCGACACTTTTTGTGGTTGGGTGCCGAAAGGAAAACACGTCGCGATTTCGCGACACTTTTGGCACATAAGAGGCTTGGGGAAAAACCGTCGCGATATCGCGACACTTTTGCGGACTGGGCGCCAAATGGAAAACTCGTCGCGATATCGCGACACTTTTGCTGGCTGGGCGCTTCGGAGAAATCTCGTCGCGATTTCGCGACCTTTTTGGAGATCTGGAGCTATTTGGAATTCTCGTCGCGATTTCGCGACACCTTTGGTGATGGGGCGCCGGAGGGAGTTGCCGTCGCGATTTCGCGACTTTTTTGGCGATCGGGTGCCGAGGGCTCTGGCTGTCGCGATATCGCGACATGTCGCGATTTCGCGACTGGTGGCACTGACGCGGTCGAGACGGGGTTGATTGTCGCGATTTCGCGACATGTCGCGTTTTCGCGCCCTGTTGACTTCTGTGCTCTTTGTTGGAAAGTGTTGACTTTTTTGCTCTGCGCTTGTTGTCTTGTTCTCTGCTCTTGGTTGGGATGTGTTTTCTCCCGTTTGTAACTGTTCTTTGTATTAATACAAGTTTTTCATTTTTTTCAAAAAAAAAATATTTTAAAAAATAATTAATTAATATTATTTTAAATTTTTCAACTTCCAAAGAGATCTATATTCAAATCATGGCAAGTAATATATATATAATTACGTCGAGAGGCGTCCTACAATGGTAGCCAGGAAGGTCAGCCACGCCGTAAAAAATATTAATATTTTATTAAAAGAGCCGACATTAAGAAAATTATAGGCGCCTCGAGATTGATAACTCTCGGTGTTTATAGATATATATATTTTATATATCTAAGCTAGTTACGTCGATAGGCGTCCTACAATGGCAGCCAGGAAGGTCAGCCACGCCGTAAACAATATTAATATTTTATTAAAAAAACCGACATTAAGAAAATTATAGACGCCTCGAGATTGATAACTCTCGGCATTTATAGATATATATATTTTATATATCTAAGCTAGTTATAATATCACTATGTGGTGGTGGACAGATTCAATCTCGTATAAAAGTCAGGGCAAACTTCCAATAATTGGTTTTAAATAGAAAATTTAAAAATTTTAAATAAAGTTTACATTTAAGTTATCGAGGAGATTCAACCGTGAAGGAGTAGGGCATTTTTTTTAAATATCTTATTTTTTAGGAGTTATATTTTCGCGAAGGGTTATCTGATTCAGTTGATTTTTGGATCAATTTGTGCAAAATCTGAATAGCTTTAAAATGGGGGGTCATATAAAGGAATTTGAGAAATATTGAGAAATACGATCCTATGAAGTCAGCCATCCTAAATAAGGGCGGTGATGATTTTTTAAGTTGCAAAAAATGAAATTGCAAATATCTGTCAGCTAGGGTTCGAATGAAAGAAGGAGCAATGGAGGGCTGGAGGGCTAAGGCTTTAGTGAGGCTAGACATTCTCTCTAAACATATAATTTTTTAGCTAACTTTTTTTCCCTTCTTTTATCTTAAAATTTTTGCATGCAAATTATTATAATTTTTTTATCAAATATTATATTTGCTATAGGATATTCTGGTAAATTTTAGTAGATTTGTGTTTTAGTTTCCTTCCCATGGATCAATTTATAGTTAAATCCTTATAATCATCTCTAGTAGTAGTTAGTAAATGCACCACAGGGATGAACTAATACCAATTGAAAGAATCGTCAACTTCGGTCCTTAGAGTTTTTGTTGTAGGCGATCATCATGGAGAACTAGGGTTTCAGAGGAGGAATGTCGGAGGTCTACAACATTACAGTAGCATTTTGAATGATTAGAGTGCAAGTAATAAGAGGAATACTAGAAGTCTGTGTCTATAACAGTTTTTGTTATTTTTCTAGGGCTCTAAATTTAGGGATCTTCATTGCAGAGCTCTACAGATTTATTGTTGTGTAACAAGCTGAAATTAACGTCAGCGAAGGAACTATATTGATTTACAGTTTTATTTAAGAAGGAGAATTGAAAATAGTGCATGATCAGTGCAACATCAAAAAAATTGTAGAAGGAAGCAAATTACGGGCCTGTTGAAACCCTAGCTGTATCCATTTGCCTTTGGAAGCATCCCTATCTTCGCAAAAAAAATTCTCCCTTGGGAAAGTGAGGTAAGGGTCCCATACTCGTGATCTTGCAGTTTTCTTTCTCTTTTGATACTTTTAGTATTTGTTTGCTCCAATTTTTTTTTTTTTGTGTGTGGTTTCTCTCCTTTCGATGGTAGCCTCTTCGGGAGGCTTGCCATCAATCTCTTTTCGAGATGTGGTGTTGAACAAAGGTTCTTCAAACAAAAGTGGGAGTTCGTCGAGAGGTTTTAAGTATGAAGCTTCTAAAGAGGGAAAAAATCAAGAGGTTTCCCGACCCCTAGCCTTCAACAAATGCTTGGATAAAACTTTAGAGTTACCGCGCTTCTATGTCAAACCTGATTCCTTTAAACAAGAAATTTCCTATTTCTTTGAGCGGGCATTAATTTATCGCTTCACTGGTTTCTGGTCGAGGGAGTAGGTTCTATTAAATTGGATAAGGGAAGTCTGGAATCCAAAGGGAGAAGTAGAACTTAAACTTTGTCCTAAAGGCTTCTTCATAGCCATTTTTAGTTGCATGGAGGATAAAGAGAGGATTCAAGATGGGGGCCCTTATTTCATGGCAAGGGCAGGTCTCTTTATGTGAAACTGGACCATAGGCTTTGATCCCAACAAAGAAAATCCAACCAAAGCCCCAGTCTGGGTTCGGCTATATGCTCTCCCTCTGGAATTTTGGAATAAGGAAACCCTAAAAGGAATTGGAAATACGATAGGAGAATATGTAGGAATGTCCCAAATAACTAAAGAGGCTCGTGTTACAACCTTTGCCCGTATTTGTATCCATGTTGACCTGTCGTGCCCTCTTCTAGAGGCAATTATTCTTAGCGTAGGGGATTATGAATGGACCCAAGACCTAGATTATGAGAATGTGCCCTTTCATTGCAGATTTTGCCATGCTCATGGTCATATCCTTTGAAACTGCCCTACCCTTAAGCAAGAAGTGGAGGAGATAGATAAGAAGAAGGATACAACAGGAAAGAAGGAAGAGTGGCAACGTCCCAAATTATCTAACAAAAAGGATAAACAAGAGTGGAAGAAGAAAGGGGAACAAAAAAATATACAAACTAATACATTTGCGGTTCTACAAGAGACAAACCAAGAGATGGAGAAAACCGTAGATATCCCCGTAGAGGAACATGAACAAACTAACAAGGAAGGGAGTAAGAGGAAAAATGTAGTGGAAATTCTTGTTGAGCAATCTATGAAAGGTCCAAAAAACCTAGATGAAGGGGATTTAATCCAGAGGAATCCCCAACAAATTTTGAGCCTTGAAGATACCCCCATGGATGCTAGTGAGCCTATTCAACACAAGAATATTTTGGAAGAAAGACCCCAGGACCCTCCCTTGAAGGGGCCTTGCCAACCAGAGAGGGAGGAGAGTGGTCAAACCATCCTGCAACAATGACCTAGTCATGAAATTGTAGTATCCTCTTCCGCCAATCCCTCTTTAACTCTTAATGTTAATGACCTTTCTTCTATCCCCTTCAACTATAGTCTCTCAAAGTCCTTGAATCTTGAAGGAAATAAAGCAGAGGTAAAGGAAAAAGTTAAGAGGAGGAAAAAATCAAAAGACTTAGGGAACTTTTCCCCTAAGACTTGTCGTATGGGACTAAAGACTACCTCTTATACCAAAAGTAAGACTCATAAATTTAATCAGCTCAGGAAAGGAAGGAAACCTTTCATCAAGCTCTTGGAAGACACAGGGAAGACCCTCGTGGATTCTGGACTGGTGGTACCCTTGACTACAGAGTTTTTGGTAGGGAAACCCTTCACAAGTGGTTTACAATGAAGATCCTCTCTTGGAATATCCGTGGGTTACACTCTCTAAGTAAATGTAGAATCCTTAAGAGAAGGATTGGCCTGGAGAGCCCTGACATTATTTTTCTTCAAGAAACCAAGCTGAATCTAGCAGAGATGGCTCTCAAAACTAATAAAATTTGGAAGGGTGCAGAATGTTTGGCAATTGCAGCTAAGGGTCAGGCAGGGGGTTTGGCGATTCTATGGAATCCTAGAAAATGCTTGGTGATGGATTCCCTTGCAGGCAAGTGGTGGATCTCTATTAAGTTTAGATTAGTTTCATCCCCTCTCCAAGTTTGGGTCACAAACATTTATGGTCCTACTATTGCCCAAAGTAAAGTTGATTGTTGGAATAATATTATCTCTTCTCATGATCAGTCTAGAAATGATAAATGGATCATTGGAGGGGATTTCAATGCTATTCGTAACCTCAATGAGAAGAAGGGGGGATTAGGTAACTGGATAGAAGTAGCGAAGACTTTGACTCTTTCATTTCCAGCCTCAACTTAACTGATGTGATCCCAAAAGAGGGGTAGTTCACCTGGAATAATAGAAGAGTTGGGAAGGCCTTTGTGGCTAAGAGATTGGATAGATTCCTTGTTACGGAGAGTTGCCTTGAGGTATCCTTTGTCATTGAGTCCTTTATCTTACCAGGCTCTCTCTCAAACCATTGGCCCATTTCCATAAGTTTGCATATTTCTACTCGCCCTAGACAATCTCCCTTTAAATTTGAGAGCATGTGGTTTCTTCACCCTGACCTAGAAGAGAAAGTTAGGTTCTGGTGGAGGGAAGGGAAGCCAAAGTGGGGAACTCACATGTATCTGCTAGCAAAAAGACTCAGTTTTATCAAGATGAAAATTAGGATCTGGAACAAGCAAGTCTTTGGGGATATCTTCAAACAAAGAGAAGCCCTGGACAAGGATGTCATTCTTCTTCAACGTCAGGTGGAGTCCCAAGGGCTTACAGAGGCCCTTCTTAGCCATGAGAAGGATCTCAGTAGACGAGTGGATGAACAGGAGTTGAAGGAAGAACTATTTTGGAAACAAAAGTCAAGGATTAACTGGTTGAAGGAAGGAGATAGGAACTCTGCCTTCTTCCATAGAACCACTATCCATCACAGGAATTTGAATAGAATTTCTAGATTGACTAACTCTGAGGGAGAGATTATTGAGGATCCTCAAGAGATTGGCCTGTTGGCAGAAAACTATTTCAAAAGCCTCCTAACTGAACCTCTGATTGATAGAGTTCAAGCTAGAGAAAGAGTCTTGTCTGCCATTCCCCTGAAGGTTTCCCGTGAGCAAAATGAAAGTCTTACTAAGACTGTTAGTTTGGAAGAAGTGGAAGATGTTGTCTTTAGCTTTAAGAAAGGGAAATCTCCTGGGCCTGATGGCTTTCCCATTGATTTCTACCAACGCTATTGGGACATCATTAAGAATGACATCCATCAGGTGGTGGAGGAGGCTCGTCACTCTAAGAAGATGTTGAGAACCCTTAACTCCACTTTCCTAACTCTTATCCCTAAGACCCATCATGCTGCTCGTATGGAGAACTTTAGACCCATATCCTTGTGTAATACTACTTATAAAATTATTGCTAAAGTAATGGCTAATAGACTCAAGAAGATCCTCGACTCTATCATTTCTCAGGAGCAGGGTGGATTTGTGCAAGGCAGACAAATCCTGGATAGCATCCTCATTGCTCAAGAAACTATCCACTCCATGAAGTACAACAGAGATAGGGGGATGCTTATTAAGCTAGACATGGCTAAAGCTTATGATCGAGTTAATCGAACCTTCCTTTTAAATATTTTGGAAAGCTTTGGTTTCTGTCATGATTGGATTGAGTGGGTGAAAGCTTGTATCTCCTCGATCACAATTGCAGTTTTGGTTAATGGTTCTCCTACTAGTTTCTTTGCTCCGTCTAGAGGCCTAAGATAGGGAGATCCTCTCTCTCCTTACCTCTTTATTATTTTGGCATAAGGTCTTGGGAGACTGATCCAAAAATATAAGAGCCTTGGTCTCTTGAAGGGTGTTTTTGTGGCAAGGGATGAGCAGGCGATTTCCCACCTCCAATTCGTGGATGATACTTTGCTTATGGGGGAAGCCACTCTTAGGGAGGCTCATAGATTTAAGGAAATTTTAGAGGATTATCTAGATGCCTCTGGAGGAGCCATCAATGTGCAGAAGATGAAAGTGTTTTTCTTCAATACCCCCATTCGTGTCCAAGAAAATATTTCCAAGTTTTTCAACTATGAGAGGTCCTCTCTTCCGTTTAAGTACTTGGGCTTTCCTTTATCTGACTCTAATCCTAAAAGACTAGATTGGAATGAAATTCTCTCCAAATTTAGAAAGAGGTTGCAGGGATGGACTTTCAAATGGCTTTCCTCGACAAGTAGATTAACCCTTCTCAAGTCTGTTCTTCAAGCGCTCTCGGTCTACTTCTTCTCTGCTTTATTAGCACCTGCAAAGGTTTTAAACCAACTCAAAAAACTTCAAAAGGACTTTTTTTGGGGTGGTCCCTCTCTTGAAAGGAAATGGCCTCTTGTTGCTTGGAAATAAATTTGTAAACCTCTCCAGGAGGGGGGCCTTGGTATCAAAGATCTTCAAATATTCAACAAAGCCCTTAATGGAAAACTATTTTGGAGATTTTGCAATGGAGAGAACCTCTTTTGGGCCAGAATTCTTAGACAAAAATATATCCCTGAGGTGGACTGGAAAGAGGTGATCAGGCTTGAAAATTTTCCTTCGGGGTCTTCTCTTTGGTCTAGCTTGATGTCCCATAGCACGTGGGTGCATTCTGCTACCTTCTAGAAGATCAGGGATGGCAGCCAAGCTCTCTTTTGGGAGGATGTGTGGAACCAATATGCTCCTTTAAGAGAAGATAACTCCTTGTCTGGTTTGAAGGAGGCCTTTGAAGAGGAGGGTTGGAGCTGAGTCAAGGACTATTTTTAGGACCATCCCATTCCCCATGAGATCGGTAGGGTCGCGTTGCATGTTTGGAAAGATCCTCGATCCTGGCCTGATCAAATCAGGGATGTTGATAAATGTAATCTCTAGGGAATCATCTCTGGAAGGAAGCTTTCCTTCTGTAAGGGCCCAGACGTGTTGTGTTGGGGGAGTAGTGGAGATGGAAACTTTACTACCAAGAAAGCTTATAATTTCCTTATGGAGGCTAACTTCAATGGGGATTGGAATAGAATTTGGAAAAAAATTGGAGGAAAGGAGTGTGGCCCAAGATCTCTATTTTTGTTTGGTTGGTGGTGCAAGACAAAATCCTAACTGGTCATAACTTGATGAAGAGAGGTTATTCTGGCCCCTTTAGATGCCCTAATTGTGAAGCTGAATCTGAAACCACCAACCATCTCTTCATCTCGTGCCCCTTTGCTCAGTCTCTCTGGAAAGACTTTGCAAACTCCTGGAGAAAACCCCTCCATAATTTTCAATCTATTAGGGATCAGATAGTGGAGTGGGTTGGACTAAAATCTGATCCTGATTATATGAGAGCCATTTGGGAGTGGACCCCCACTTACATTATATGGATGATCTGGCTTCGAAGAAATAAAATTATTTTTAAGGAAGAAAGAATTTCCAAATCCCAAACCTGGCTTTCTATTCAGAGGGCGGTAGCCGAATCTATTTTGGTCAAGAAATGGGAGGATTGGGATAAACCCTTGGATAGCAATCTTAGAGATATCAAGAATCAATGGTTGGGCCAACATTTATATGATAAAAGCATTTGGTGCCCAATCAAGAATAATAAAAATGTTAGGAATCATACTAATATCAGATGGCAACCTCCCCATAAAGGGTTTGTTAAGCTCAACTTTGATGGTGCATCCAGGGGGAACCCCGAAAAGCTGGTGGGGGTGGCATTTTTCGTGATGACCAGGGGAATGTGAGAGGCTATTTTTTCTTCAGCCTTGAAGATACCACTAATAATCATGCTGAGGCTCAGGCCCTCTTGGAAGGACTGTTGTGGGCCCTTAAACAAAATTGGCAGAATATTTGTGTTGAAGGGGATTCCCAGATGATCATCAACCAATTAAAAGACCAAAAACGGTCCTTGTCTCCCTCTAATTGGAGGTTAGAAGATATTATTCAGACTATTAAAGAATTTCGTCACTCATTTCAGTCCTTGGAATTTTGTCATGTGCGAAGATCTGCAAACAAGGTTGTTGATGCTATTGCTAATTGGGGAGTGGATAGAGGTCTGAGAGAGACCACCTGGATCAACCAGTCTGATGACATAAATGCTCCCGAGGACATCAAGCATAGAATTATTTCTTTGATCAGTAAAGATAAGGAGGGTGTTGGTGGCACTAGTCATGGTGAAAGCAGGATGGAGAAAGCCTTATGATTGTTGCTTGTTGCTTTATATTTTTTTTTTGTCTTGTCTGTTTATTTTCTCTTGTGTTTTTTTTGTCTCGTCTGTTTATTTTCTCGTGTTTTTTTTCTCGTCTGTTTATTTTCTCTTGTGATGTTTTTTTGTCTCGTCTATTTATTTTCTCATATTTTTTTTGTGTTTATTGATGTTTCTGGTTTATTTTTATTTTGTTTTTGTTTGTGTTTTTAGGCATGCTCTTTAGTATGTCAAAGGGGTAGGCCAGGTGCGAGCCCTGGTGAATTTTGGTGGAATAGATACCCCTGCCTCCTTGGGACTTACCCGAAAGTGGCACCCTAAAAGGGGTGTTTTCCACAAACAAAAAAAAATGCACCATAGAGGATCAATCCTCATTGCTCCAAGATATGGTAGTTTTTGGTAAATTTAATGGGTATTGACCAAGGGCTTCAACCTTAAGAAAATGGATTGATAGGAGTTAGAAGTATCCAAGAGTGGGTTTATCCTTTGTTCCCAAAGGTTTCTTCCTAGCCATATTTTGTTCTAAGGAAGAAAGAGATAAAATCTTAAAAGGGGGTCCATGGTTTATAGGAAGTGCATAACTCTTCCTTACCCACTGGTATATTTTCACCCGAAAATGTAAATCTATCCCTAGTACTAGTCTGAAGTAGGATGTATGGGTTACCCATTGAATTTTAAAAAATGGATACCTTCAAGGCAATAGGCAACACTGAAGGAGAATTCTTTAAGATATCAAAAACTATAAAAAATGGATTCTTGGCTATTTATGCTTGGATATTGGCCATGAATTATATAAGTAAAGTTGTACCATAATCAATCATTCTAAAGTATGGAGATAAGATGTGGATCCAAATCATAGATTATGAAAACATATATTTTAGATGTAGAAAATGTCATGAGGTGGGGCATATTGAGAGATCATGCCCTAAGAAGATCCCAACATAATCATATGTAGAAAATCACAAGAGAAACTTACAAATGGATATGGATGAAGATGGTTACAAATTATTTAAAATAGATCTAAAAAAATAGAAGCAAACAATCAGTGGAGACCAATAAGAAAGGTTATTGGAAGAAATACCAACTCTTTCAAGGCTTTAGCCTATGAAGAAAAAGTAGATCAAATCTTAGGGGACATAGTAAAACAAGTTCGACATATTAACAAGGAACCATCATTCAATATGATCATGATTTAGGGACGAACATTCTTGATGAACCTAGGGAATATGTCTCATCAGATTGTGAAGACTCTCTTAAAGTACCATGCACCATTCAAGAGAAAAAATGGTAAATAAAATGTAATGTTAGATGTTAATGCCTCTACCATTAATTAGGTAATACTAGAAAATGAGCATGATAAGTCAAAAGCTTTTTTAGTAGAGCCAAGAGAGGATAAATATGATGAAAAAGAAAGTTGTGAAATAATATTGAGGAATGGAATAATAAGATCTACTCATAATACAAGCTAGGCAAAAATAGGAATATCCTCAAATTATCAAGCGAGATCCAAGGAAGAAAGAGCAAACATAGAGAAAGGAACACAAACTAAGTTGGTTGAACTTCTCTTTACTAAACAACAAAATGATATTGGTAATTCGTAAGTGGGTCTAGTAGCCCCTAATTAGACATGATTATCATATCATGGAATATAAGAGGTGCTAATGCTCCCTCAAAGCAGAGTGTATTAGGAACCTATGTTTAAGTAATAAACCTAATATTCTTTGTATCTAGAAAACTAAAATGGCAAAAGAAGTTTCCAAAACTATAAAAATAGTATAAACAAGATGTGAATGGGATGCTATGGATTCTGAAGGAGCGATAGGGGGAATTCTAACTTGTTGAAATCCTACCATAACCTTGTTGTGGCTGCTCCACAACGTACCCCAAAATTGGGGACCCACCTTTTTACATATTTTCCAAGAAGACCGAAGTGGCCCATATGCTAAAGATCAAAGAAAAAGCAAAACATCGCAAGGAGAAAAAAGTGTCGCGATATCGCGACATGTTGCATTTTCACAATCCAAAGCAAAGAGAAAAAGCAAGAAAGAAAAAGTGTCGCGATATCGCAACATGTTGCATTTTCGTGGCCAAAAGAGAAGAGAAAGACAAGAAAGAAAAAGTGTCGTGATATCGCGACATGTATTTTCGCGGCCAAAAGAAAAGAGAAAGACAAGAAAGAAAAAGTGTTGCGATATCGCGACATGTATTTTCGCAGCCAAAAGAGAAGAGAAAGACAAGAAAGAAAAAGTGTCACGATATCACGACATGTTGCATTTTCGCGGCCAAAAGAGAAGAGAAAAAGCAAGAAAGAAAAAGTGTTGCGATATCGCGACATGTTGCATTTTCGCGGCCAAAAGAGAAGAGAAAGAACAATAAAGAAAAAGTGTCGCGATATCGCGACATGTTGCATTTTCGCGGCCAAAAGAGAAGAGAAAAAGCAAGAAAGAAAAAGTGTCGCGATATCGCGACATGTTGCATTTTCGCGGCCAAAAGAGAAGAGAAAAAGCAAGAAAGAAAAGTGTCACGATATCACGACATGTTGCATTTTCGCGGCCAAAAGAGAAGAGAAAGAACAATAAAGAAAAAGTGTCGCGATATCGTGACATGTTGCATTTTCACGGCCAAAAGAGAAGGAAAAAGTGTCGCGATATCGCGACATGTTGCATTTTTGCGATCCAAAGCAAAGAGAAAGAGCAAGGAGGAAAAAGTGTCGCGATATCGCAACATGTTGCATTTTCACGGTCCAAAGCAAAGAAAAAGTGTCGTGATATCGCGACATGTTGCATTTTCGCGACTCAAAAAGGGCAGGTAGGTAGAGAAACAAAAGTGTCGCAATATCGCGACATGTTGCATTTTTGCGACTCAAAAAGGCAGGCAGACAAAGAAACAAAAGTGTCGCGATATCGAGACATGTTGCATTTTCATGACTCAAAAGGGCAGGCAGGCAGAGAGACAAGAGTGTCGCGATTTCACGACATGTCCGATTTTTGCCAAGGGAACAGAGTAGTGGACAGTGCGTCTGATATTAGTGATGAACACCGGGATAGTGTAATTGAAGACTACATAGTGACGTGGACCTATAAGGAATAAATCGAAGATTGAATAAGGTAATTTGTCACATAAGGACAAAATTTAATGAGTAAGACAAAACGTTACATAAGGAATCTTTAATGATTTGAAATCATTTAAGATGGTCGTTACACATGGAAGGAAGCGGATGCATGCCCATGTGGAGAAAAGGAAACGAAGGGCCACAAAATAGAAACAAAAAGCCTTTTTGGAAAACAAAACACATGCATGCACAAGGGAAGGAGAAAACGAACAGTCATGGAAGGTGAAACGAACAACCATTAGAAAATGAAACGAAAAGCTTCCTGAAAGTTTTAAATACGCCAGGCAAGGATGTTTTGAGGGGTTGGAAACTGCTGCAAGCAGGGTTGCAGGTTTGAAGGCAAGAGGGCCATTTTGGACCTGTTTGGGCTGTTTTTCTTCCATGGACTGGTTTGGAAAAACAAAAAATTTTTGTTATTGTAAAATGACAAATTTTTAATACATAAAATTTCATAAAGTTGCATCTTATGGAAAAGAAAGGAGTCATTTTCTGCATGCAAGATTAAATGTCTATTTTTCCCTTTTCAGATTTTAGGCTTGTAAATGGATTTTATACAAGTTTATTGGTTGCTTCATGCGAATGTCTAAATCTGAAAACCTCATTTAAAACCTCATTTAAAACCTTAGAAGCCAACACTTAGCTTATCCGGATTGTGCTTGTTTTGCAAGTCCAATAGGTTAGGTTGCATGCATGAAAACCTCACATCTTCGGTTTTGTCGAAATAGGATAGCATCATACTGAATGCATTTTATTTTCAGTTTTCTGCATTTTCTTTCAACTTTTTCTGCATTTTATTTTCCAAAAATTTTAACTTTTTTTTAATCTTCAGGCATTAAAATAAACATTTAAAAATTTTCAAAATCCAAAAATAATTTCATCATTGCGTAGGTTATACTTCAGACTTCCCATACGCACTTTGAAATTTCATTTTCGGAGTTGTTTAGTATTTTTAAAAATTCATCAAAGTCTCTATTTTATTACAAATTTTAAAAATCCGAAAATAGAAAATTTCCATTTTAAGGTCAAATTTCATTTTTCAGTTTTTTTTTACACTCGTGAGCCTAGGATGACATTCCCTTCATGAAAATTCTAATTTCATTGAAGGTTTTATGTTTTATGGCATTTTACAAATTTCCATTTTTGGAGCCTAAAATTGCCCTCTCCATAAAAATTCTGATTTTACGAAAGAGGGGTAATTTGAGTATTACATTGAAGGTCTTTTCTTCAAAGCACTTAATTGTTCATCTTGATGAAAATTTGATTTCATTTAAGAGGGATAAGTTAAAGTGACATTTAAAGCCCTTTATCCAAGGCCATAAATTATTGCTTCTTTGTGAAAATTCATTTCACCAAAGAGGGATAGTTTATCGATCATATTGAAAGCTATCTTTATCTTCATGATAAGAAGCCATATTTGGACTTAATAAAGAAGATAAAATCTACCTTAAAACTCTCAAGATAAAAGGAATTAAGGCACTACATCGTGGTCATATGAGGGCCAACTCACATTTGCTTTATTTTGGTTCAATGAACAATCACTAAAGTTTCATGGTAAAATAAACCAACATTGCCCCTTGTTTACAATTACTTGCAATCACTAAGGTGTTCCAAGCATTTAAATTGAATATCTTTATTTGAGATTACTAATACACATATGCAAATGCTAATATAGCGGAGACCTTGGAGAAGTTGTTTGCGTAACTTCTTTGCAAGAGGGGATTTGGAACCCAAATCCTAAATGAGAGTGTGCTTTCACAATTGGGTGAAAAAACCACTCAAAAAACCTCTTGTGTAACCATTCTTAAAACTAGGCATTAGATAGCCTCTTTAGTCACATGCTACTTTGCAAATATTTGTTTCATATTTATCAATGTCTATGGACCTACAACTCAATTAGGTGGATTAGAAGTTTGGAGTGGGGTTGAAGGCTTTTTGATAAGTAAAGACCAAGAATCTCGATTCATGATCATAGGAGATTTTAATGCCATAACCAAACTGGATGAAAATTTTAGTGGAATTAGGAAATTAACCCAAAGCATGAGAGATTTCTCAACCTTTATTCAAAACAATAATCTATGGGAGGTTGAATTTTAAGAATACAACTATACATGGACCAACAATAGGAGAGGCCAAAACCTAATAGCAAAAAAATTAAACAAATGCATACTCTTAAATGATTGGCTAGATGAAGGGACTTGTGCTAAAATTAATACCTTAACAAGGATTGGTTCATATCATTGGTCAATAAGAGTTAAAATGGTGGTAAGTGAATTAAAAAATATCATATTTTAAATATGAGCAAATATGGGAAGACCATCCTCAATTTGTTGATATAATAACACAAATGTGGAATTCTTTAGGAAACGGTGGGCTATATACACTTCCAAAACAAATTAAATCAATGACATCTAGATTAAAAGAATGGAACAATAACACTTTTGGAAATAATTTTGAGAAGAAAGAATAACTAAAAGATAAACTTTCAAAATTCCAAAAAGGTGATCATAATAATCCAAGCTCATAGGAAAGGGAGTTGCTTAGTGAATATCATAATATTTTGAGCAAGGAAGAGAAATTTTGGATATTAAAATCGAGATAGACTTGGTTAAAAGAAGGAGATAAAAATACAAAGTTTTTCATAGGATGGCTATAGTGCAAAGATCAACATCTAGAATTAGTAGAATTAAATAAGTAGAAGGTTTTTTTTTGTTGGATAATAAGGGGTTGTACTCGGGTTCCCCACCCTTGACAAATTATAACTCTCTTCTTTAGAGCTTGAGAGTTTACAAATAGATACACTTCTCATCTCAATTGAGATGCTATAGCTAGAAACCTACATCATTTTACATAAAATGTTTGAATTCTTGATTTTCATTTTTTGGATCTTTTCATTTTTTTTGTATGAATACAAATATTCCAGAATTCAACATCCTTCTTGACATTTTTCTATAGTAGCCTTCACAATACCAAAACTTCACCTCTAATATCTATGCATTACATCTTAGTAGAGTAATATTTCCAAAACATCTCACTATCATAGTCCGCTTTACCAAATCTAGATTGCTAGTTTCCTTCCTAAAACACAAGTGCAACCACAAAAATTATAATAAATAGTTTATATGAGAACACATTAATGTTATAAAATAAAACAAATATTACCAATGGAAAACATTAAAGTAAATCTTAATCATTATTTGATTCAAGCAATCAACATTTTCTTGTCAGCTTCAACTAAACTTACTACTTCCTCTAACCATGGAAAGGAGAATTTAACTTCACGATCCTCAATCAAAACCCCTCTATTGGCTAGCCTATCTGCACATTTGTTTCCTTTCCTTAATGTATGTGTAAACCTTATTTCTTCAAACTCTTTAGCAATATCTTGAATTTCTACAATTATCTCTTGTATGTTCCATGGAGCCTTTGCTTTCCTCAAAATTACATTTATTACTATGAGAGAATCACCTTCCATCCATACTCTATTCCATTTCATTTGTTTATATATTTTTAACCCTTCTAAAGCCGCCCAAGCTTTAGCTTCATTATTTGTCTTAAATCCACTATTGAAAGCGTAATGAGACAAAATCTCTCCTCTATTATTTCTAATTATTCCTCCTCCTCCTATTGGTCCTAGATTTCCTTTAGATACTCCATCAAAATTCAATTTAACCAACTCCACATCTGGTGATTTCCACTTTATATTCTTTGCCTTCTTTTTGCTTCTCTTGTACCCAACATCATAATTCCATTTAATGACTTGAATCCATCTATCAAGGCTCTCTGCTTCTAGATTAGGGATTGGGTGAGTTGATAGGGTTGGTTTAGACTCCTCTATGGATAAACATAACTTCCTTTTCATTACCTCTAAACTAATTTCCTTTCCTTTAAATATTCTTCTATTCCTTTCTAGCCATACAGTCCAAAGTATTGTATCTTTTTATATATCCCATATTGTTTGTAAAGCCTCACTTTTAAAAGTGCTCTGCCATTGCTTTAACCATTCTTCAATTCTACTATTCATCACCATGCATTTACCAAACATATTAAGAATCCATTGCCATAGTTTCCAAACTATTGAGCAATGTCCCAAGAGATGGTCTATACTATCCTCCTTTTTACAAATAAAATTATTCTATAACCTACTAGCCAAGCAAACAGGAATGCTTGGGCTATCCCAAATATCTCTCCATATTCTAGTGATATTACTATTTTTTTGGTGCTTTACATTATATCCACTTCTTATTGTGTATTCTCCTCAGCTATTCAACTCCCAAATCAATTTATCCTTGGATCCCCTCAGAATAATCAAATTTTTATCTTTCTACTAAATTGCCTCCTAGCATCAATGTCTTGTATACTTGTAAAAAAATCTTCTTTCCATTTGTATCTTCCTTCCTGGTCCTTGTACAAAATGTTTGAAACCCTATCACCATATTTGTCTTGAAGCAATCTCATCCAAGGTTTCAAAATTGGATCTAAATTGAGTGGTTTTTTATCACACTAAGTATCCATCCAAATAGAATTTTTTTCTCCAATTCCCACCACCCACATTAAACCTTTAATCATTAGATCAATAGAATTTTTTAAACCATTTCAAAGAGCAGAATCATTTAGTAGAGAGAATAGAGAGAGTGTAGTAAATATTAAACTTGGGTCATTGGGCTCAACATACTTACTTAGAAGAATTATTTCCTATTGTCTTTGGCTCTCTTTGTACAAGCTCCAGATTACTTTTCCCCTAAGAGCTAAGTTTGGATCTGCAAAAACTCTTAAACCAAGACCTCCCCTAGTTTTATCATCACACATCTTACTCCATTTCAACAAAGAAAAATTCCTTTTATCATGTAAACCTAACCATAAAAGGATCGCATAGTATAGATTAAAATTTTTTCAACTGATTTTGGCATAGTATACAATGACATATAATATATTTGAATGGCCTATAAGACTGACTTAATTAACTGCCCTCTTCTTGCTAACGATAACCATCTACCTTTTGAAGCTAGTAGTTTATTTTGAATTTTACTAATAACTAGTTTCCATAATTCTATCCTCATTCTCCCCTCAAATAAAGGCATCCCTAGATAAGTTGTTGGTAAATTTGCCTCCTCCATTTGAAGTAACCTACAATTTCTTGCTTTGATATTAGTTGGAGTGTTAAGGAAGTAAATTTTGGATTTTGCCCTATTTACTTTTTGCCTTGATACTCTTTTATATTCCTTTAAAAAGGTATTCAAAGCTCTGGCCTCATTTATCCTTGCCCTTCCAAAAAGGGTTGTATCATCTACAAACTATTGATGGGTGATGTTGTCAATGTTATTACTAACCTTAATTCCACTTATAAGCCCATATTTGTAAGCCTTCTTTAAGTTCCTACTCAAAACCTCTTCCATAATAATAAACAAATAAGGAGATAGAGGATCTCCTTGTCTAAGAACTCTCTTGGTTTTAAAATATTTTGTAACTAACCCATTAACCAACACTGAATAAGAAAATGTAGAGACAAGCTTTAATCCATCTAACCCATTTCCTCCCAGATCCAAACTTTTCTAAAAATACAAAAATAAAATCCCATTTAACTCTATCATAGGCTTTACTCATTAAGATCATCACTTTCTCTTTTCTTGAATTTGTTGAATGTATAACTTCATGAGCTACTATGATCCCATCCAAAATTTATCTCCCTTTCACAAATACTCCTTGCTCTTCTGAAATAATTTTGTCTAACAATGGCTTTAATTGATTCACCATCACTTTGGAGATAATATTATATACCATATTACATAGGCTTATGGGTCTAAAAGAATCAAACAATTCAACATCCTTCTTTTTTGGAATTAAGGTAAGATATGTTACATTTATTTTATAAGATATATATTGTTTTACCCTAGATTGTTCCACTACCACCAATAAATAATCCTTCACTATATCCCAATTATGTTGTTAAAAAGTTGTAAAGAGCCCATCTAGACCTAGGGATTTATCCTTATTAAAAGAGAAAAGAGCTAAATGAACTTCTTCTAGAGTAATAAGCTCCATCCATTTCCTATTGTCTTCATTCATTATAACTTAAGGCACATATTGAAGAAGTTTATCATTAAGAACTTCAATCTTCTATGATCCTAGAATACTCTAATAAAAATGCTTTACCTCTTTTCTAATTTCACTATGATCTTCAATCCAAACCCCTTCTATTGATTTAATTCTACTAATTTTGGATGTTGATCTATGATGTGGACATCATTATAATTAGATTTATTTCATAAATGTCGGCACATATGGATGTCATAGTCATTGGATTGCATTTGTTAGCTTAGTGTGAGTTGGCAAATTGGTTTTGATTAGCTTAGTCATAGTTTCTTGTTAGCATATTCCATTTTGAGAAGATTATGGTTGTAAAAGTGTTATTTAAGCACCTATGGAGTAGTAGAATATTTGGCCAGTTTGGCTCCTCATCACCGATATCAAAGCCCAAGATCAAACTTGTGGTAGATTAGCTCTAATTTGCATAGGGAATGCTAGGTTGGATCCCTTGCTTGAGTGTAAAAAAAATCCTTGCAAAATTTCCTAAAATTTCTTATTGTAAGTCCCAAATTGGCTCTCTCATTAGTATTATCCAATCATTTTGCCTCCATGCACAAAATTTGGAGAGGTTTGGACTAGTTTACATCAATTTAAGGGCTCCAAATAGGTAGTATTAAGGTTAAGGTAAATATCAAATATTAATATTTTTATAATACTAATTCTATTAAGGTTTTTAACCTTTATATAGTAGTCGGGTGCAAACAACCCCGTTATTATGTTGACCATTCTACCATTTTTAGCCACCCTACTGGTGCCACCTTTACTCGGCCTCCACATATGACCAACCACCACCTCAGTCATTGATGGCTATTTGTCAACCCCCTTTCGACTACTTCTGGATGCTCTTCGACCACTGATTGACCATCACTTTCGACGATGTGACCCACCCTCAGATTTATCCAACCTATTTTTGGCTTGCCTTCCAATAGATTACCAATGACTAACCACTAACTGAGATGCCAACCACCAGCCAACGGTGTGACACTCCCACCTGACCGACTCTTTTTCTCCCAACAACATTATAGAATACCTGAGCAACGATGACATCTCCTCCTGACAACCACTCCAATGTAAAGCATTTCTTCAGTGATGTGTTCCATTTTTTTGTGTTCCTCACTAGTTGTTCATTGGCTATGAACCAAACCGATGATTTCAACAAGAAACAACTATGTTTTTTGACAATTTATGCAAAGAACGACTACATATACAACAAAGACAAATTAGTCGTTTATCAATTGATCCATCTAGACAACAAATTTCAATTGATTACCAGTGTATCTAAGACAATCAGGCATTATTTTAGCGTTTTCCAATGAAGTTTGGCAACTTCTTGGTGAGATTTCAATTTTTGATAGCTTTAGTTGCAAAAGGGTAAAATTTTTTATCCTTGTTTAGTCCCACATTTAGGATGCAAAAAGCTTTCGATTGTTTTCTAATTGCTTCCCTTTCAATAGATAATCGACTAATGTGCATTGTGGAGGCTTGTTTAGCCTCAAACATCCTCGCTACTTCATGGTGGATACTTGGCACTTTTTTAGATAGTTTGATTGACCTGTTGACTATTGCAAAACTTGACACGTGCCCTTGGGTTTAATAGTTTTTTGTGAAGTTTATTTTATTTGCATAGGAATAAGTATCTGATATTTACCGTGGGATATGCATTTCACCTATTTAAAAGAGACTTCAAGCACTTAAAATAGTCAACCATCATGAGGGGTTGGCCAAAGCATGGTGTTTGGTGCTCCTTTGACTTGCCTTGGTAGACCTCGATTGAATTGTTGACTACTTTGGACTCCTGTTGATCGTGGATCTTTTTATTGTGTGACTGCTTTGACTTACTCGAATTCACATGTGCTGCTAGTTGATATAATCAAATTTTATTGAATTAACTAATTTTTTTATTAATTCATTATTTTTTAAAAAATGTATGCCCTTATAGCAAGTTATGTTTTATTTTTTGCCACTTTCTACATTAGACAAACTATCAAATTGTTTGGTAGAGGCATAAATTTTTATCTTGCTTTGGCATAAGAATTAAATTGTTGTAACATGGAGTGCATTTTTAGTTGAACCCGACACTCCTAAATCCAATTTCATTCTTAAAGACTCTTTTGGAAGCAACTCTTCCTTCACAAGACCATGACCCTTTTTAGGTGATCATGGATATCACATGGATACTCCATGCGTTGGAGTTATCTTTGCCCCTAGTGGCTTGTCTCTTAGTGGATTTTTTAGTTGGTTCCCTAAATCCACTTACATCTTTAAAGACTCTTTTGGAAGTAGCCCTTCCTTCACAAGACCATGACCCTTTTTATGTGATCATGGATATCATATGGGTACTTCACGTATTGGGGTTGTCTTTGCCCCTAGTGGTTTGTCTTGTAGTGGATTTTTTAGTTGGTTTGTATCTTCACCAACAAGACTTACAACATTCCTTTCAGCAACACCACATCAAGCACAATTTTTGCATTAGATTTCACATTAGCTTCTTGACTATTTTAGCTTTTGAAGCCCTTGAGGATTTGTTATCCTCCAACATGGGTTTTTAAAACCTTGTTGAACATATTGGCAATTTGTGCATATGCAATAAGGAGTGCAAGTTCAGTGGTACCCGAGACTCCATTCTAAGCCTTGATTTAACATCCTTGTCTTATGCCATTTTTTTTTTCCTCTCTTTATTGCATATTTTTTTCGCAGTGATTCAATTGTATTTTAAGGCATTCGATGTAAGAAACATACAACATTTTGTGAATATGATTAAAGATATTTACTACCATGGCCCTTATAGATTTGTTTGTTATGGGTACTCCTAGGAGTCGTAGTCCCTTTTCATTCCATTGGGGCAATTATGTGCTCGAACAAAGTCTCTAATGAACATATGCTCATTGTGATCGAGCAAAGCTTAGAGAGGATTGTCTGCTCTCAAGTAGAGTCTCTGAGAACGTATGCTCTTTGTGATTGAGTAGAGCTTAGAGATGATTGTATGCTCTCAAGCAAAGTATCTATCAAATGTATGCTCTTTGTGATCAAGAAGAGCTTAGAGATGATTGTATGCTATCTTTTATCGAGCAACACTTTCCACAAGGGTCTCTCTTTTTTATTTTGTTTGAGGATTTAATTTTTGGGTACTTGTACTTGATCTCTTCCACCTTCTTGTAAAAGCATTGGAGTCCAATGCTTCTATGGTGGGAAGGTATGATGTGGATATCATTTAGGCATAGAATTAGATTTATTTCCTAAAATTCTAAAGTCCTAAGTCTAAGTTAGCAATAAATCAAATCTTAAATCCAAAAATGTAAATGTTGGTACATATGGATGGCATAGTCATTAGATTACATTTGTTAGCTTAGTGTGAGTTAGCAAATTGGTTTTGATTAGCTTAGTCATAGTTTTCTTGTTAGCATATTCTATTTTGGGAAGATTATGGTTGTAAAAGTGTTATTTAAGCACCTATGGAGTAATAAAATATTTGGCCAGTTTGGCTACTCATCACCGATATCAGAGCCTAAGATCAGGCTTGTGGTAGATTAGCTCTAGTTTACATAGTGAATGCTAGCTTGGATCCCTTGCTCGAGTGTAAAAAAAATTCTTTCAAAATTCCTTATTATAAATCCTAAATTGGCTCTCATTAGTATTGTCTAGTCGTTTTGCCTTCATGCATAAAATTTGGAGAGGTTTGGACTAGTTTACATTAGTTTAAGGGCTCCAAATAGGTAGTATTAAGGTTAAGGTAAATATCAAATATTAATATTTTTATAATACAAATTATATTAAGGTTTTTAACCTTAATATAGTAGTCAGGCATAAACCACTCTATTTTTAGGATGTCACCTCATTATTCTACTGACCATTCTACCATTGTCGACCAATCTACCAGTGCCACTCCTACTCGACCTCCATGTATGATCGACCACCATCTTAGTCATCAATGGCTATTTGTCGATCCCCTTTTGATTACCTTTAGCTGCTCTTTGGCCACCAGTCGACCACCACTTTTAACGATGCAACACGTCCTCGATCGTTATTAGCCTATTTTTGGCCCATCGATCAATGACTAGCCTTAAGTGACCCACCTTTTGATAAATTATCAAAAATCAACCACCAATTGAGATGCCAAACTCCAACCGATGGTGCGACACTCCCACCTGCCTAGTTGTTTTTCTCCCAATGATACTACAAATGACCTGAGCACCGATGACATATCATCCTGATGGCTACTCTGATACAAAGTATTTCTTCAATGACATGATCCATTTTTGACGTTCCTCATTGATTGTTAATTTGTCCTGAACCAGATTGATGATTTTCCTCCGATAATTTCAATAAGAAATAATTACAAATTTTGTCAATTTCTACAAAGAATGATTGCATGTACAACAAAGACAAATCATTCATTTGTCGATAGATCCATCTAGACAATGGATTATGACTGATTATCAGTGAATCCAAGATAATCAAAAATTATTTTTGCATTTTCCAATGATGTTTGGCAATTTTTTGGTGAGATTTTGGTTTCTGATGGCTTAAGTTGCATAAGGGTAATTTTTTTTTATCCTTGTTTAGTCCCACATTTAGGATATGAAAATATTTCAACTATTTTTAATTGCTTCTCTTTTAGTAGTTAATCAACCAACGTGCATTGGTTGAGGCCTATTTAGCCTCGGGTGTCCTGGCTACTTCACGGTGGACACTTGGCAATTTTCTAGAGTGGGAAAGTATATTAACGTTCTAAATTCATCTAATAAGTCTTAATCTGGCAAATGGTTAACGACTCATTTTCCATTCCTACCACTTATAGAAGGCCTCCCTCCTTTTTAAAAACCAAACAAAGGGGCTCTTAAAAATCTTGACGATCTCTTAAGATATAATTATTCCTTGTTCGTGTTCCACAAGAAGCCAACTTAGTTAGAGGGATTTCACCTGCAACTTTTATTTTATTTTATTTTACTTTATTTTATAGGGCTTTCTTTGAAATAAATTGGTTGGGCCTCTTTCCCTAATCCTTATAATTTTAAGCCGTTTTAGTCTGGTTAACCTATTTATTGTTGCAAAAAATCAACACGTGCCCTTGAGTTTAACCATTTGTTGTGAAGTTTATTTTATTAGAGTAGGAATAACTATCCCATATTAATTATGGGATAGGCATTTCACCTGTTTAAAAGAGACTTCAAATGTTTAGATAGTCAGCTAGCACGAGGGGCTAGCCAGAGAGCAATGTTTGGCTCTCCTTTGACCTGCCTTGGTAGACCTTGATTGAACTATTGACTACTATGGACTCCTATTGACCATGGATATATTTATTATGCAACTGCATTGACTTGCTCGAATTCACATCTACTGCTAGTTGACATAATCAAATTTTATTGAATTAATTAATTCATTGTTTTTAAAAAATGTGTGCCCTTATAGCAAGTTATTTTTTACCACTTTCTACCTTAGACAAACTATCAAATTGTTTGGTAGAGGTAAAAACATTTATCTTACTTGGGCATAGGAATTAAATTGTCATAATATGGAGTGCATTTTTTGTTGAACCCAACACTCCTAAATCCACTTTCATTCTTAGAGGTTCTTTTGGAAGCATCTCTTCCTTTATAAGACCATGACCATTTTTAGGTGATCATGGATATCTCATGGGTACTCTGTGCATTGGATTTGTCTTTGCCACAAGTGGCTCGTCTCTTAGTAGATTTTTAGTTGGTTTACTAAATCCACTTACATCTTTAGAGACTATTTTGGAAGCAACCCTTCCTTCACAAGACCACAACCCTTTTTATGTGATCATGGATATCACATGGGTACTCCATGCATTGGAGTTGTCTTTACCCCTAATAGCTTGTGGATTTTTTAGTTGGTTTGTATTTTCACCAACAAGACTTACAACATCCCTCCGAGCAGCACCATATCAAGCATAATTTTTGTATCATATTTCGCTTTAGCTTCTTGGCTATTGTAGCTTTTGAAGCCCTTGAGGATTTTTTATCCTCCACCATGGGTTTTTGAAACCTTCTTAAACATTATAAATTTGTACATATGTAATAAGGAGTGCAAGTTTGATGGTTTCTAACACTCCATTCTATACCTTGATTTATCATCCTTGTCTTGTACCTTAGTATTTTTTCCTCTCTTTGTTGCATATTTTTTCGAAGTGATTCAATTGTAGTTCAAGGCATTTGATGTGAGGAACATGCAACATTTTTTGAAGATGATTGAAGATATTTAATACCATGGCCCTTATAGCTTTATTTGCTATGGGTACTCCCAGGAGTCATAGTATTTTCTCCATTCCATTGGGACAATTCTGTGCTCTTGAGAAGAGTCTTCGATGAAAGTATGCTCATTGTGATCGAGTAGAGCTTAGAGATAATATTATGCTCTCAAGAAAAATCTTCAATGAATGTATGCTCTTTGTGATCGAGAAAAGCTTAGAGATAATCGTATGCTCTCAAATAGAGTCTCTGACGAACGTATGCTCTTTACAATTGAGCAGAGCTTAGAGATAATCATATGCTCTCAAGCATGCCAAGCAAATAATTTCTTGTCAGACAATCACTATCAATTGATGTTTATATAGTATAGACCTTTTCACTGCACCTTTTTGGAAGAGTTCTCAAGACCTTATCAAAAGCATCAAATTCATCGACCTTCATTCCAAGTCCTCTCATCTCATGTACAAGTTCATCAATCTTACTGAGATAGTCACGAATGTTTTCATCATCCCGCATTCTTAAGTTTTCAAATTCTCCTTTGAGATTTCTGATCTTATCTTTCCTAACACCTTTATCTCCTTCATATATGTTATGCAATAGTTCCCACATTTCTTTTGTTGTTTTACAATCCATAACCTTCATAGATTCTGATCTACACAACCCTTTTATAATTGCATTCATAGCTCTTGAATTTGCATGCATTAGAAGATTATCTTCCTTATCTGTAGGAGGATTGATTGCTAAATTATATCCAAATTCCACTACATCCCAAACTTCATTGCCAAGTGCCATCAGGTGAAATATCATCAACATACACCAATACAAGAAGTCACTTCCATCAAAGATCGGTGCTGTATTATTTGAGGACCCATCCCTTTGATCCTTTTGATCCATTGTGTTCTTGACCAATTTTCCTTCAAGCTGTCAAACTCTTCTAAAGGAACCCACTCTAATACAAATTGAAGAACACAAGCTTATACTGAGAGGGGGGGTGAACAGTATAAGACCACTTTTTACTTTTTCTCTCAAACCAATATATGCAATGTAAAGATAGTAATATCAACAACAGTAATCAAAGCAATGTACACAACACCACACACAATAGAGACACCACAATTTACGTGGTTCACCCAATGCGGGCTACTCCACGGAGAAAATATTTTACTAAAACTTTCTTAATTAATCTCTTGGGAATCCTTTCCCTATTACAATGTTTATGGACCTATGTCCAAAGGAGATGCTGATCCCCTAAATCTATTTTGTGGATCTCTATCCACAGGAGAACTCCTCCTCTGCTCTGGCGGGTGATCCTCTAGAAGAGTACTGCCTCCACTATACTGGCTTATGGATATCTCTCCACTGAATACTGTTGTCCCCACTTAGAAGAATTGTCCTCACTGCCCTGGCTGATGGATCTCTATCCAATGGAGACTACTGTCCTCTCTACTATGTCACCTCCAAAGATTTGTCTCAATTCTATACTAAACATAGTCCAGTCGGTCTAGCACAACTTTGCTCAACTCTTGCACTAAACACAATCTAGTCGATCTAGCACAAGTTTGCTCAATAAGCTCACTCAAATTTACACTAAACATAGTTCATTCGGTCTAGCACAAATCTGCTCAACAGGTCCACTTAGACCCTGCTCAAATCTTCTCAACAGGTCCACTTAGAACCTACTCAAATCTACTCAACAGGCTCACTTAGAACCTGCTCAAATATGCTCAATAGGTACACTCAGAACTTGCTCAAATATGCTCAATAGGTCCACTCAGAACCTGTCCAAATCTACTCAAAAAGCTCACATAGAACTTGTCCAAATATGCTCAACAAGCTCACACAGAACTTGTCCAAATCTGCTCAACAAGCTCACACAAAACTTGTCCAAATCCGCTCAACAAGCTCACACATAAATTTTCCAAAAATGCTCAATAAGTCCTCTCTAGGACTTGATCAAATATGTATTGTAATCTTCCACAAAAGCTCACACAAAATCAGTCCACAAGTCTTCTCAAAGACTTGCCTCAAATCTGCTTAACAAGTCCACACAGAACTTGTCCAATCTCATAGAAACATAAAGATAATTGTTAGAGACTCAATATGTTCTTTACTCAATGCTCAATCACTTTCTCAACTCAAATCAATCTCATAGAAGCATAAAGAGAATTTTTAGAGACTCAATATGTTCTATTCTCACAACTCAATCACTTTCTCAACTCAATCTCATAGAATCATAAAGAGAATTGTTAGAGACTCAATATGTTATATTCTCAAAACTCAATCACTTTCTCAAATCAATCTCATAGAAGCATAAAGAGAATTGTTAGAGACTCAATATGCTTTATTATCACAACTCAATTTATTTCACAACTCAAATTAGAATATAGAATAGTTTATTTTATGGAACTTGAACAATCACTTCATACAACCACTTGACTAGGCTCAACCAACTCTACTCAACCAATCACTCAAGAACCAACTCTCACTTACAAACCCTAGTCCAAGCATGTATCATCCAACTCAAAATATTTCCAATAATTCTCAACAACAAATCTCACATAACAATGATACTCATGATCTTTTCAAACCCTAGTTCAAGTTCTTTGCACAATCCAATGGCTTCAACAACAATGCTAACAAAACAAGGTTTTAATCACAACACTTGATTTCAGAAAACCTTGAAGCATTTAACTCATACACTTTTGAAAATGAAACCCTAATCAAATCCTTTTCACTCCAAACTTAATTTTCAAGTAAGCAATCAATCATCTCAACCAAGAAAGAATTTACCCATACCTTTTTGCTTGACAAGGAGTTGATCTCACAAATATGCCACACTCACAATTTCTTCTTTGCCAATCTCAACAAGGGTTAGAGAGTAATAATTTCTTCAACAAAATACAATGCAAAATAATACCAACATAACACCTTATCACTCCAACTCAAATAATATTCAAATACCCTCACAATAATTTTCTTTAACACAAACCCTTTATTAAAGATCAAACAACACTCAAAAAGTCTTAACCCTTCAATATTTGCAATATAATAATTTAAGACTTTATCAAAAATATTTAATACCAAAGCTTCCTTATTACTCCAAGTAATACCTTCAACTACCAACGTTATTCACTAAACACTCTTTAAAAAATTTCACAAGCAAACCTTATACCTCCAAGCACCTTGTATGAAAACCTTAGGCAATAAAATTAATTTCAAAAAGCTTTACCTTGGCCACCGACGGGTTTCGACCCTATTACCTCTACCTCTACAAGCAACCTGTCGCAGGCTCCACGACCACATGCTCTATGAGCATGTTTAAGAGCCAAAATGCTCTTTCTCCTCCTTATCCTTTCGGTCTAGGGTAAAACAATACATACCTTATAAAATAAATGCAATATATCTTACATTGATTCCAAAAAAGAAGGATGCATAATTTTTGATTCGTTTCGACCCATAAGCCTATGTAATATGACATATAATATTATCTCCAAAGTGATGGTAAATTGGTTAAGACCACTATTAGACACAATTATTTTAGAATAGCAAGGAGGATTTGTGAAATGGAGATAGATTCTAGACGGGATCATAGTAGCTCATGAAGTTATACGTTTAGCAACTTCAAGAAAATAGAAAGTGATGATCTTAAAATTTGATATGAGTAAAGCCTATGATAGGGTTAAATATGATTTTATTTTTACAGTATTATAAAGTTTGGTTTTGGAAAAAATGGGCTAGATGGATTAAAACTTATGTCTCAACAATTTCATTTTCGGTGTTGGTCAATGGGTTAGTACCATAATATTTTAAAACCAAGAGGGGTCTTAGATAAGGAGATCCTCTATCACCATATATGTTTATTAATATAGGAGAGGTTTTGGGTAGGAACTTGAAGAAGACTAATAAAGATGGGTTTATAAGTGAACTTAAGGCTAGTAATAACATTGACAACATTACCCATCAACAGTTTTTAGATGATACATGTTAGCTTTTGATACTCTAATACTTAATATAAATCATCATAGGAAAATAATCACAAGATCTAATATAATGAAGTTGCAATATAATAAACCAAATAATATCTTAGAATATAATAACAAATTGAATAACTCATAAGAATACTCACATAAACATGCTCACAATATTGCACATGAAAAATATTGAAAATGCTACTGAATAAAGGTCTACTAATGCAAGCATAAAGCTTTGCACATTCGATTCACCTTCATAATATTACAATGCTTAGTCACAAATATATAATTGTATGAGACTCTTCATATGCTACACTCTTGACCTTCACTCTTCTTCCTACACGTGCACACTTACATATTAGACACTTGTGCATTTCCTACACATTATTACATTACATAAAATATTAACTCACTCACTAATCTAGGACACAACCCTAATCTAATATTTACAATAATGTACCAAGGTGGTACATTGTCATGTACCAAATAATGTAATATTCTCTAACATCCCATGTATTATATTATTTGGTTATTGAAGGCTTTAGTCTTCAATATGGTCTTCATCCTTAATTGACTTTGCAATGTATGTGACCTTCATATTGATCAGGTTCTCCTTCTTCTCCTTGCTTGTATTTGTCTTTGAATTCATCTTCATGTTCTTTAGTCTTTGTAGCTTCTTGTACTTTTCCTTTAATTTTATATTCTTGCACAAGAATATTTCCTTTGCCTTTAGAATCATGCTTTTCCAATATAAAAACTTCTAAACATTCACTTAAAACATCATAATAAGATCCTGAGCTAGACGAACTTGAAGTATTAGTATTACACAAGGAATAAAATATCTTTTCCAAAAAAGGATTTGTCCACTTTTACTTTCTTCTTAAGAGATTCAATCAACTTCTTTTGTTTTATGCTCTCTTATTTGTGAAATTTAAGTGTAAGCAATGTCATATACACTATGCTAACAATATCCAAAGGAATCATAACACTATCTTTGTTATTGTCAATTACTTCAACAATTCTTGCATGTAGATAGTATTCTAATGTTTCAAAGTTTTCTTCTATTGCTTCATTATAGATGAAACTTGAAACTAGATCCAATTTTCTTTTAGATTTTTTAATCAAAATTTTTATTCCAAATTTTATGACATTCACCCTTTCTTTTCTAATCATGTTCTCCATATCATTATCCAATGGGTTCATTGAATTCTTTGAAGTAGACATCCTTATATCTCCCTAGGTTTTGAATGATAAATTTTAAGTTTCTAAAATTTTCAAAAACCTTTGTAGTTGAATTCCTTATCTCCCTAATTAATTAGAAACTAGAAAATAAAAATGTTTGCAAATGCAAAAATTCCTAAGTTTGAAGTAGAATCCCTTCTCTCTCCAAAAATAAATAATTTGAAAATATTAATTGGCTTTGAATTTTCAAAAAATAATAAAGCTTTCAAATATTAAACGACTTTTAAAAAAGAACTTATCACAAACTTTAATAAAATCTTATAACTACTTATTACTCCAAAATAATCAAAAATTGATTTAATTTATCAATAAACCTTATCACTCCTAATTAATCTATGTTGAAAATTTTGAGTAATTATGTTGTCATTGATGTCAAAAGTTAGTTCACCTCAGTGCAAGGAAATTGATAAAAAGAGGATTAAAATATTTATATTTTAAGCCCAAGAGATTTGGTACAAATATCCACATAGTTGGCCAAAATATTGTCTAAATATCCCGAAGGAAGAAAATACCTAGGCCCAAAGGAAATAATATTATAATATTGATTGTTATAATATTAAAGTTGTTAAGATAAATCCTAAGGTTAATTATAAAATAATTATAATATTTATATTATAATGTTTTATAACCCTAAGTGGGTTTGGCACCAAAAATAATTTTAAATTATTAAACTTCGTTGACGTCCTAGCATTGAGATAATTTGGTATTTATATGATAAAGTTTGGAGGCCAAAGATACAATTTTTCGATGCATGACACGAGTGATTAATGTTAATTGTTGATGCAAATTTTGTGACCAAGGTGGAAGAAGATTTTAATTAAAAAAAAAAACAAAAAGCAGCGTGGATGTATAAAGGGATAAGGTTGTAAGCCTCTATCACCAACCAAGCGATTGGTATAGTGGCAGGCTTGGCAAGGATAAGGCGTTGGTGGATGAAAAATCTTGCGTTCGAACCTTGGCGACAACAAATTGTTTGTTTTGCTAGTGAGAAGGGTGAGTAGTGGTTAGATAATGCATTGTCGTATTTGGTCCTTGTGTGGACGGTTGGCCTAGCGACAGCCCATAGGGCGCTAAGGCACTGGCGGATGACAGATCCTGCGTTCGAATCCTAATGGCAACATTTTTTGTTTTACTGGCAAGAAGAGTGAGTAGTGGTTAAAGAGCGCATTGTGGTATTTAGTCCTTGTGTGGGCATTTGACCTAGAGATGGCCCAAGGGGTGCTAGTGCGTTGGAAGGTGATAGGCGCTATGTTCGAATCTCCATGGCATTATTTGTAGACACCAAAATCCAGGCATTTACATTGAAAATCATAATTCTGCATAATAATATATGCCTAAGTCTAAACTTAGTTATATAATTCCTACACATTATTAATTGGCATTGCACATCACAATTCTGCATAATAATATATGCCTAAGTCTAAAATTAGGCATATAATTCATGCACATCATTCATTCACATTGCACATTTTAGTTCTACATAACATTATGTGCCTAAGTTTTGACTTAGGCATAAAATCTTGCACATAATTATATTTTCTAGATTTTATTAAATTTGGAAAATATCCTCTTAGGATACCCTCTCCCCTCACTTGACATGTGTCTTGGTCAAATCACCATCACCCCTTTGCCACCTCTCATACACCCATTTCACCCTTGTCCCTTCACATGGGACATCCCTCCACACTTCACTCCACTTCCAACTACCCACTTGCCACATCTCACACCTCACTCCACATTTTACTCCACTTGCACCTACCCACTTGCCACATCTCACACCACATTTCACTCCACTTGCACCTACCCACTTGCCACATCTCACACCTCACTCCACACTTCACTCCACTTGCACCTACCCATATGCCACATCTCCCCAGTTAAGTGAGAAACTTCTAGTGACTCATTGCAACTGCCTAGGATAGGTGGCTGCCCAGTCCCTACCACTTGACAGCCTTGGCTTGCCACCTATCCTTCCCTCCAAAAAACCTCAAAGGCCTATAAAGGCACCATCACATGACAAAAAAAATCAAGGAAAGAGGGAAGAGAATGCTAACGTTATGTTGCTTAGATTGTGCTATGTTATAGATTCAACAAACTCAAGGTCATCACGGTGGTCACGACAAATCCACCTCCCTCATTGTTGTAGCATTGAAGAAGTGAAAGACACCATATGTTTATTGTAAAAGGGGATCACCCCCTTCAAGCATTTTTATTGTGAAGCACCCTACAAAGGGGCTTATTGTATCACAAAACTCATTTTACGAAATATAATGCAATGCTTCATTTTTAATTCAATGGTGTTCTTCTTTTATGCATACAATTGTGCAGATTCTAGATTCATCTTCATTCATTTGCATTCATTCATAACATATTCATTTCATAACATGTATACAAAAAAAAATAATGATTTGAACAATCAATCATTACACATTTGCATAAACAATAACAAAACAACTTGGGGGAGTTCAAGGTCTCACATCTTCCCCATCAATCACATCAAACAATCAATCAAACAACTTGGGGGACTCAAGGTCTCACACCTACCCTAACAATCACATTAAACATTAACATTTCAAATAATCAAATTCAAAAAGCTCCAATGGAATCAAATCCTTTGGTCAAATCAATCCAAAATGCTCCAAAGGTACTCAAATTCCTTTGGTAAAAAAAAAAAACAATCATTAAAACATAAAAACAAAAAAAAACAAAAAAACATCTTGTGCTTTCTTTCCATTTCAAAATCATCAAACACCAAAAACATTTCCATTCATTTTTTGTCTTACAAAACCACAACAAAAATATTGCCATGAATGTTTTGTCATATAAAACATAAAACACCAAAAACATTTCCATGCACTTTTGTCATACAAAAACATAAAACATCAAAAACATTTCCATACATCTTTTGTCTTACAAAAAAAAAACACACACACACACACACACAACAATCATGCATTCTTAAAAAAAAAGAAAAAAAAAAAACTCCAAAGATATCTCAATTCCTTTGGTCAAAAACAAACTCAACAAGCTCTTGAAAGAATAGAAGTGTTCTCATCTCAACTCCCTAAGAAAGCCATGAGGCTGAACTGCTCCAAGGGATAGAGGTGTACATTTCCTTCTTCTACTTAGCCTCAAGTGATCCTCATATATAGTAACTTATCCTATATACTTAGCGGTTGTAGTGACTAGCAATCCATGCAATCCGGTAGGATGGATAAATTACCATAAGGCCCTTGAAAAGTGATTCACCTCATGCAAAAACTGAATTGTTATCATCTCAATTCCCTAAGAAAGCCATACGGTTGGACTGCTCCAAGGGATAGAAGTGCACAATTATCAACAAAGGTCAAAATCACATTTGAAACAAAAACAAAAACAAAAACATTTATTTCATTACAACCATTATTATTTGTTTCATTGCTTTCATCATTTCATATCTTCTCCATCGAATCATCGCTTGAAGGGAAAGACAAAATCAATAAATTCAGTTTCATAATAAAAGTCAACACCAAAACACTTAATCATGCAAATTACGCTCATTAAAAATGAGCATATTTTCCATGATTGGGGCAACACAAATTGAATTTTATTTGTGATCATCTTACACAACTCCTATTCAAATGCAAATGGCTACAAAAATATTATAAAACACTCCAAATAATCATCTCATATCATCATCATCTCAAGTGAACCTTCTACCTGGTGATTTACTCTAGACACTTGGCGGTTGCAGTGATTGGTTGTCCATGCAATCTGGTAGGATGAATAAATTACAATAAAGACACTTATTCAAAATTATTTTACATCATCATGTTTGAAATCAAATCAGGTTAATCCTTCAATTTTTGAGTGACTTGCGTTCAAGAAGATTTGTCCAAGGTTGTCATTGATGCCTAATCCATGGGGTTACAAAACATGGAAAACTTATACTTCATTATTTTGCATTAAGGAATTGCTAACAGTCACTAGGACAACGAGCTCCTAGGGTGATTGGTTCCTTTACTTCATCATATTGCATGTCAATCAAACCAAAAGTCAAATTTATGACAACATAAGTCCACCTCAAACTTAGGGCATCCAACTTGATATTTATTTTCAATATTTATATCAATCACATCATGCATTTTTACAATCATCATCATCGTCATCGTCATCAAATCATTTAGTGAACCTTCTATCTAGTGGATTACCCTATACACCTGATGGTTGCAGCAACTAGCAATCCATGCAATCCGATCAGATGGGTAGCTCACCATAAGTAAACTCATTCAAACATTCAACATTAAATTACTATGGCATTAAATCAGCTAGGTCACTAAGTATTTAAGCTTAGATGTATTCAAAACAAATATGCACAAGGTTATCCTTCAACCTCTTTCGTTGGGTCAAAAGCGAAAAACAACCAAACACAATTTCATAATAAACAAAAATCACTTGAGTATCAAATTCTCGAATGACTGGTCCCTTGAACCCATCGTTTGGAAGGAATTGCTAAAGTCACAGTGGAACAAGAACTCTAAACGTGGTCAAAGATTTTACCACACATTTTGCACATTAACGAAACCAAAGGCAAATTTGTAACAACACAAACAATCCCAAACTTGGGGCATCAAGTTGATCAAAATGACATACATTTGCATCACATCCACATCATTCAATCAACCACCTCCTTTAATCATCCACATTTTGTCAATTGGCTCATGGGTTTCATCCTTTACCCATTCGCCAATTGAGGGGGTAAGCAAACAAATCAAAATTTTCAAAAAAAAGTCATTCATTCTTTGCATCGAGGAGATTTGAGTTCATTCCTCCATCAAATAAAACCAGGTTTCTTTTATTTTTGCACCACATTGTGTTTCACACAATGCGGTATAAAAAGGGGTACATGTAGACACCAAAATCTAGGCATTTGCATTGAAAATCATAATTATGCATAATAATATATGCCTAAGTCTAAACTTAGGTATATAATTCCTGCACATTATTCATTGGCATTGCACATCATAATTCTACATAATAATATATTTCTAAGTATAAGCTTAGGCATATAATTCCTGCACATCATTCATTCACATTGCACATTTCAGTTCTACATAATATTATGTGCCTAAGTTTTGACTTAGGCATAAAATATTGCACATAATTATATTTTCTAGATTTCATTAAATCTCGAAAATATCCTCTTAGGATACCCTCACCCCTCACTTGACATGTGTCTTGGTCAAATCACCATCACCCCTTTGCCACCTCTCATACACCCATTTCACCCTTGTCCCTTCACATGGGACATCCCTCCACACTTCACTCCACTTCCAACTACCCACTTGCCACATCTCACACCTCACTCCACATTTCACTCCACTTGCACCTACCCACTTGCCACATCTCACATCTCACTCCACATTTCACTCCACTTGCACCTACCCACTTGCCACATCTCATACCTCACTCCACACTTCACTCCACTTGCACCTACCCATATGCCATATCTCCCCAGTTAAGTGAGACACTTCTAGTGACTCACTGCAACTGCCCAGGATAGGTGGCTGCCCAGTCCCTGCCACTTGGCAGCCTTGGCTTGCCACCTATCCTTCCCTCCAAAAATCCTCAAAGGCCTATAAAGGCACCATCACATGACCAAAAAAAAGGAAGGAAAGAGGGAGGAGAATGCTAATGTTATGCTGCCCAAATTGTGCTATGTAAGCCATACTCATTGTTCATATTCTTCTATATTCATTTTATGTTAATCATTTTATTTACATTTCATCTTATTCATTGTGATAGGTGCTACTAAACCCTTGTCCGTTTGCATGTGTGCAAATTCCAGGTTCAACTTCAACAAGCTCAAAATCCAACATGGTGGTCACGAAAAACCCACCTCCCACATTGTTGTAGCATTGAAGAAGTGAAAGACACTATATGTTTATTGTAAAAGGGGATCACCCCCTTCAAGCATTTTTATTGTGAAGCACCCTACAAAGGGGCTTATTGTATCACAAAACTCATTTTATGAAATATAATGCAATGCTTCATTTTTAATTCAATGGTGTTCTTTTTTTATGCATACATTATTTTGGTAAGCGCTAATTAAAATTGATATTTGCTAAGGTTGATGTTAGGCGCATGTGGTTTAATTGATTATTGTGAGCACTATTGACTTGGGAGATATAAGGGAAATTTTTATTATTACATGCATTTATTTTTTAGGGAAATTATAATGAAATATTTTTGAAAATGAACTATTAGAGTAATAAGAATCCTTGTTAAATATGTTATGAATGTGTTTAGAAGTTAAGAAGGACTTAAAAGGTGTATAAGGTATTTTAATTGTTTGTAACTGTGCATATATTTGAAAGGTTTGATTTTCTGAGTTTATGCTATAGTTTGAGAAACAAAGAGTGTTGATGTGGATTTTAATTGGGCACACATGTTGAAGGATTGCTAACTTATAAAGAGGTATTGTGATAAAATTTTATAGTTGCAAAAGATATTGTGTGTGAGACAAATTTTTGAAGACATCTCCATAAGAGCAAGCAAAAATATTTTGAGAAAAATCAAGGTAGACTTATGAACAAGTTAGAGGTAGTTTTTGAGGCAGATTTCTGAGCAGTGTTGAGCAAAGCAAAGGGGATAAAGTTATCCTATGAAGAGAGGTCCACAAACCAGAGCAGAGGGGATAGAGGTCTCCTATAGAGTGTGATCTATGAACCAGCTAGGAAGATATAGTTCTTCTATGGAGAGAGATCCACAAACCAGTTGAGGAGATAGAGTTTTATTGGATCAAGTTCCATGAACCAGAGAAAAGGAGAAAGAGTTCTCCTGTGGAGAGGATCCACAAATCAGAGCATAGGGGATTGGTGTCTCATTTGGATAGAGGTCCATAAATATTGTAATAAGGAATTGATTCCCAAAATATTTATTGAGAAAATTTATAAGGAATATTTTCTTCATGGAGTAGTCCACATTGGGTGAACCATGTTAAATCATGTCTCTCATGTGTGTGATGATGTGTACAATGATTTCTGCTTTGATATTATTGATGTTATCATTTGTATTGAAAAGTAAAAAGTTTTATCTTATATTGTTCACCTCCCCTCTTAGTATAAGCTTATGTTCTTCAATTGGTATTAGAGCGGGCTCCTTCGTAAAAAGCCTAACAACTTGAAGATCCCAAAAGAACATACATGACATCAGAAAATGGAGAAGAGGCCATGATCGACATAAAAGAGGAATTTTTTGCTGCTCTTAGAAACTTGGAAAATGTTAGAAGGAAGAATTCAAGTTTGAAGGATCAAATCCAAGATGATGAAGAAGCAAAGGTGGAACTTCTACAAAACCTCATAAAGCTCAAGGTGAAAGTTGAAGAGGGAACGAAAATTGAACATGATATGACAGAACAATTAAAAGCAAGAGAATTAGAATGTGAAATATTGGAATGGAAAATTATTTCTCTAAGGAAGGAAGTTGAAAAGACTAAGGGTAAACTACAACAAGACATAAAGGTAGGAAAACAGAAAGAGGAGTCAAGCTCCCAAGGAACAAAGAACTCAAAAAAAGAAGAACTCATGATTTATGCTAATGTAGTGGAAGGAAAAAATATAAGAAAGAAAGAAGGCCAAGAAGATCCATGGATAAAATTCAAGTACAGGAACGACAAAGGAAGAAGTACGCGACCATATTATCAAGGCACTCCAACAAGTTACAAAATCTCTTCCATGGCTATTGTTTTTCATGTAACAAATATGGTCATAAAACTGTACATTGCATTGGTTATGTGAAAAATAATGTTGATAGAAATTTTAATTCTTTTGTACCTCTCATGAATGATAATATCATATGTTACAAATGCAATAACTTTGGGCACAAGGCCAAATGGTGTAAAACATTATTTCTTGAATTAAGCAAAAAGAATACAACTTCAAAAATTAGGAGAGAGAGAAAAGAGCAAGGGAAAGTGAACTCAATGTTGGTACAAAAAAATCTTCATGTACAAGATAAGAGAAAACAATGGTTTCTTGATAGTGGTTGTTCAAGTCATATGACAGGGGACAAGGATAAATTTCTTGAACTTAAAGAAATCAATGGAGGATTAGTAAAATTTGGTGAAAATGGTTCAACAAAAATCTATGGGAAAGGAACCTTGAGTTTAGATAATGGAAAAACAAAGACATAGAATGTATTTATGTCAAGGTATTAAGGCAAAATTTACTAAGTGTAATACAACTTTGTGATCAAGGGCACACGGTAACTTTTCATCCAAATAAATGTGAGATTAGAAAATCTAAAATTGGAAAGCTCATTGCAGATGCAAATAGAACTACCAACAATCTCTACATGCTAAGTGATATTTAAGAAGAAAAGTGTTTCTTATCACAAGAGGATGAGAGTTGGTTATGGCATAGAAGAATGGGTCATCTGAACTTTGAAAACATAGTTAAAATAAGCAACAAGCAGGCAGTCAGAGATTTAGCCAAGATTAAAGCCCACAAAACACGATTTTTGCACAATATCAACATGGAAAGAAAACAAGAACAAGTTTCAAGTCAAAAGAATTTACGTCACCCGAACCATTAAAACTAGTTTACACTGAATCATGTGGTCCTATAAGGACAAAGAGTCGACTAGGTGAAAGTTACTTCATGTTATTTATAGGTGAATTCTCTGGAATGACTTGGGTAGCTTTCTTAAAAGTAAAATCAGAAGCCTTTGAGATATTCAAGGCATTCAAAGAATTAGTAGAAAATGAAATAGGTAGAAGTATTAAGTATTTAAGATCAGATAGAGAAGGAGAATTTACTTTAGGTGAATTTGTAAATTTTTGTGAACAACATGGGATCAAAAGAGAATACTCAGCAGCAAGAACTCCTCAACAAAATGGAGTGGTTGAAAGGAAAAATAGGACTAGAAAATATGGCCAAAGCTATGTTGAATGAGTCTAAGATTTCAAATGGTTTTTGGAGAGATGCAGTTCATACAACAATATATATCATCAATAGAGCTCAAGTAAGAGTAAATCATCACAAAACCCCATATGAGCTCTAGAAAGGGAGACCAACTATTGTAAAATATTTTAAAATTTTTGGAAGCAAATGCTACATAAGACGGGAAGAGAAAAATTTGGGTAAGTTTGATTCAATATGTGATGAGGGTATTTTCCTTGGCCATTCCACTAAAAGCAAAGCCTATAGGTGCTATAATAAGAGAAAACATATAATTGTGGAAACTATAAATGTGACAGTTGATGAACAAACATGGTCAAAAGAACCAGGTCAAGAAATTGAAGATGAAAGTTGCCAAGAAGAATTAGGTGAAGAATAAGAGGAAGAAGAAACTCAAATAACACTACCTAAGACTCCATCCAAGTATGTGTAAAATTTTTCTTTGTTATCAAAAATATGTGAGCATGCAATGATAATCATTGGAAAATTTTTCTTTGTTATGAAAATTTTTATGATTGCCTTTACAAGTTTTATTTCCCTCTTGTCAAAAATATGTGTTTTGAAGGAAGAAAGGAATTATCCCCCCTTAGTGCAAAGGATTGCAACTTTTTAAGGTTCCTTATTTTCAAAAACTTGTTCTTTCTTTTTGATTACCCTAAAAGAGTACCAAAATATAATTCACTCAAACAGATATTTAATGGCACCTACCTGAAAATCCTCTTGAAGAGGAATAATCAGTTTGAGGAAATTAAGCCAAACAAATAAGAGTGAATTAGGGTTTTGATTTAGGAGAGAATATCAATTAATTTTGGCTTTAAATATGTGCAAAGATTTACACAAATTTGTGAAATTTTGGGGTTTAGTGTGTTCTTGATTATATGACTTATAATTGCAAAAAAGAAATAATGCAATAATCAAACAAGAATGCCCACAAAATTCTTATCACCTAGATGTCGGATGCAACCGAAAATGCACCTAATTTGCCAATGAAGGTGTCGAGTAAAATCGAAAATGCACCTTTTAATTTTTGCATCAAAATATTAATGTGTGTTGTGCAAAAAATTGACATTTTTATGTCTCCTTGTCTTACAATTTTTAAAAAGAAGTACAATGTTGTCTTCCCCCCTTTTATTTTGTAAAATTAACAATATGAGCACTCCTTTCAAGACAAGTCGACACATGACCCACGTTTGAAATGCTTCCAGACCAGTCGACAAACGACTTGGTTTTGATGGACCCAAGGCTTCAAGTTCTTCTCAAGTTTGCAAAAAAATATGTGCAATTTTATGTCTTATATCCCCCTTTTGAGAAAACAAATTCACACTTTCAATTGTATGTTTTACAAATTTCTATGTCTCCTTGTTTTCCAATTTGGCAAAAAATAATTCAAGTTTGATTCTTTATTGTTTGCTAAATTAACAAGTCTTTTGAGAAGAGTGTAAGGCTTTCCAATTTGCAATAAAAAATAGGGGCTCTTTTATGTCTTATATCCCCGTTTGGAGAAAACAAAAGCTCCTTCTTGATTTGTAAATAGCAAAAAAAATAGGTCCTTTAAAGTTGATTTTTAATTTGCAAATTAAAATAAAGTTGATTAAAATAATTAAAAAAAAATTGATTTAAAGAAAACTCTTATTTAATATTTAAATTATTAAAAAAAATATTAAAAAGAACTTTAATTAAAAAATGCAAAAAAAAAAAAATTTATTACCTTCCAAATGGGGCGTCGCTTTGTTTTATAAGGCAAAAGAATGCCTTTCTAGGGTCGGTGGGAGTCGAACTTGTGACTCCCCATTGCCCAAGGCCTTAGCCTGACCCCTTGGCCAATCGGGCTATAGGGCCTGATGTGAAGGGAAGGGAATTATTTTCTCTTTCTCTTCTCTCCTCGTGCGAGCGAGGAAACAAATATGGGATTTATCCCACATTGCCCGTGTGGGGGATGTTGTGGGCCTTAAAAGGCCTTACAAGCCCTTAGTTTGTTGACTACCTATGGGCAGCCATAATCACCGTCATCGTCACTTTTGGTCGTCACCATGTCGCGGCTAGGTCGAGTCGGGTGGCACGTGGCCAATCCACCATGTGTCACCCACGTGTCAGGTTCGGCTCAGGTGCCACGTGGATAGTCTGCCATGTGTCATCTTGTGCCTAGTCCAGTCCCTGTGGCTCTTCGCCATGTGTCAGGTCCAGTCAGCGTCTACGTATCCAGTCCAAGTCAGCCCTCCCTATCCTCCTCACAATGTGTCACCTTGAAATGTGTGCCATGTGTGTGCTAAGTCAAAGGCTTAGGTGTCTACCCACCTCGATCTGCATGCTAAATGTTGTCTTTGTTTGCATGTGTCAGGGTTCGGGTCCTATCGATGAGTTGTTGGCTCACTGAAAAGTTCACCCTGGTATCAACAGAGGGTGTGTCTGCCCTCATTGACCAGTTGCTGGTGGTTTTCTCTTATTCCAGGTACCGATAGAGGGCTGATGTGCCCTCGTTGATCGATCGTCGATCTTCGATGATTGATCTGAGGGACTAGAGGCTCCTCTCCAGTCCTGGTTGTCGAATTTCGGTCGCCTTGCCTAGGTCGATCACGTGGGCCCTTGCTGTGCGATCGACCATCGGGGCCGATCATCGAATTTTGGTGAATTATCAGGGCTAGTCATGGGCCCTCGCTATGCTGTCATCTATCAGTCCTGGTCCCGCAGGAGGGCGCTCCTGCCCTCCTCGGTGGCCTGGTCGCCTGTAGAGGGTAGTCCCATGGTCGGGTTGGAAAAACAACTCCGATCACCGGTCCACAGTGCCTTCCCTCTCTTGGGGGTGCAAAGTCTAACACCCACACCCAGTCCTGCGGGCCTTAGGTCCAAAACAAAAATTTGAAACCTTAGAAGTTAGAAATAAAGGATTTAATAACCAATTAAATCATGACTTCCTCCTTGGAATGCGTGGAACAAAATATGTCGCCTTGTCCAGCTTGGAACGAGAGATGCTCATCTTGCCCAGCTTGGAACGACTCTCCTGCCTTGTCCAGTGCCTTGCTTCGCCCAACGTCTTCGCCAAAGCTCCGATACCAATGTAACCAAATGGAAAGGTAAGACAATTGATTAATTAAATATTCATCATTAACATTAGCTTAGAAAATACTAAGCAATATATATAGGTTACAAAATAGTATACCAAACTATATTCCCACTATCCACGCTAACCAATGCACCATAGGAGGTAGAGAGTTTGGTTTAGGTTTTTTAACTTAGGATATTTAGGAATTAACCATAGTTTACCATTAGATATTTGAAACAGTAAATATCTACATGGTAAGTAGTAAAAAGTAAATATATGTGGTAAAAAGTAAGAAATAACTTTTTACCATGTGGTAATATAAAATCTACCTAATGTAGGAAATAGGTAATTATCCCAAATGATGGAATATTACTCTAATATGAGGAACTAGATCAAATAGAAAAAAGTGAGACTTGGGAACTTGTCCCACGACCAAAAGATAAAAATATAATTGGCACTAAATGGGTTTTCAGAAACAAGTTAAATAAAGATGGTCAAGTAGTTAGAAATAAAGCAAGATTAGTATGCAAAGGTTATGCACAAGTTGAAGGGATTGATTTTTATGAAACATTTGCTCCTGTTGCATGACTTGAGGCCATAAGGATGTTTTTAGATTTCTCAAGCTTTAAAAACTTCAGAGTATATCAAATGGATGTTAAATAAACTTTTCTAAATGGTGTCTTGGAAGAAGAGGTTTACATTGAACAACCTGAGGGATTCAGCCTAACTAATAAGCTAGATCATGTATGCAGATTAAAGAAGGCACTTTATGGACTAAAGCAAGCTCCTAGAGCTTAATATTCAAGGTTGGATAAGTATCTTCAGGAACAGGGTTTCAGGAAAGGAATAGTGGATAGTAACTTATACATCAAAAATGAAGGAAATGACTTACTAATTGTGGTTGTTTATGTGGATGATATCATTTTTAGAGGTAACAATGATCAGATGTGTTAAAAAATTGCAAAGAGCATGCATAATGAATTTGAAATTTCAATGCTTGATGAGTTGTACTTCTTTCTTGGACTACAAATTTCATAATCAGAGAAGGGTGTATTTCTCTCACAAACCAAGTATATAAAAGAGATGCTAAAGAAATTCAAGTTAGAAGATTGCAAACCAGTAAGTATCCCCATGATTACCAGATGCAAGTTGAGTAAAGATGATGAATCTCCTGAGGCAAATCATACATTGTATAGATCTATGATTGGTAGATTGCTATATATTATAGCTACAAGACTAGATATAATGCAGATAGTGGGAATGGTAACAAGATTTCAAGCAGCACCAAAGGAAACACATGTAATGGAAGTAAAGAGGATTCTTAGGTATTTGAAAGGGAGTATGGATTTTGGACTTTGGTATCCCAAAAGCAATAATTTTACTCTCATAGCATATACAGATGCAGATTGGGCAGGTAGTATTGATGATAGAAAAAGCACAAGTGGAGGAGCATTCTTTCTTGGAGATTGTTTAGTCTCTTGGCTAAGCAAGAAACAAGCATTCGTATCTTTATCCACAGTAGAATCAGAGTACATTACAGTGATTGCTTGTTGTACACAAGTATTATGGATGAAGCAAAATCTAAAGAACTTCATGATAGGGCATGATCATCCCATCTCCATACTATGTGATAATACAAGTGCTATAAACATTTTAAAGAATCCAGTGATGCACTCCAGGACCAAGCACATTCCGATCAAATACCATTTATAAGAGAATAGGTGATAGATAAGCAAGTCAAATTGGAATATGTTACTACAAAGAAAAATATTGCAGATATTTTCACTGAGCCACTTTCAAAGGAAACTTTTGAGTATCTTAGAAGAAAATTGGGAGTAGTTTTACTCCCACCCCAAAATTAATCACCTCAAGGAGAGGAGGTGGGGAGGGGGTTGAGCTAAGAGTCTTATCTTTAGTCCCAAAGGAGTCCCTTTTCCATTGATGTCAAAGGGGGAGAGATTTGAGTAAGGGGGAGATCATTCAGTCAGGGGGAGCATATTTGGAATCAAATGGTTTAAAAAAGGATGTTTTAGAAAAGGGTTGCCATCAATGACAAAGGGGGTGATTGTTGGAAATTTTGAGTAATTATGTTGTCATTGATTTCAAAATTTAGTTCACCTTAGTGCAAGGAAATTGATAAAAACAAGGTTAAAATATTTATATTTTAAGCCTAAGAGATTTGGTACAAAGCTCCACATGGTTGGCCAAAATATTGTCTAAATATCTTGAAGGAAGAAAATACCTAGGCCCAAAGGAAATAATATTATAATATTAAAGTTGTTAAGATAAAGCCTAAGTTAGGTCCTGTAAGACCAAAAACTGCTTGGGAGGGGGGCTCTGCAGGTGACTTCCCATGGAAGTCCTGTTCCTCTTTCCTGCATCCCTTCCTTTCCCCTGTCCCAGGTCCCTAATCCTTTCCCAGTTTCCTTGGCACCTTTTCCCATCCTTCATGGAAGGAAGGTGTTGCATACGATCTCCTTTTGGGGGGAGATCCTTGATCCACTGTTCTACACCTTTCCTTGCCCTAAGGTGGAAATTTTTTATCCCATTTCTGTCCCACTGTTCCATCCTTTGGTGTCTGGGTTATGGGATGTTCTGGTTTAGGTTCTTCCTTGGGAATCTTCCTAGGTTTTCTCAGGTTGTTTTTGGAAGTCTTATTGACATCTGCTCATTAAGGATCTTCAGTGGTGATTGGTTGGGTCTGAGGATATATAGCTTCTTGAGCAGTTTTGCACAACATCCTTTTAGTCAGTGGAAGGACCATGTGCTTGATATTATGACCACCCTGCTCTTTGGATTCGAGGTGGTGGGTCTTGTAGGATTTTAGTTCCTTTTGTGGCTTTGTAGCCTCTGGTATTTTTGCTACTGAATCCTTGCAGGTTCTCCTCCTTGTTTTCTTGAAGCTGCTTTTGGCGGGTCTAAGGAATTCTGGCTTCATGAGCAGTTTTACACAACATCCTTTTGGGCTTGAGGGGTTGCCCATCTGATTTATTCTATGAATATGCTCTTTGGGTCTGAAGTGGTAGTTCTTGTGGGTCTCAGTTCCTTTGACGGCTTTTGGGGGCCTTTGGTTTTATTGTTGTTGATTCCTTAAGGGACTTCCTTTTCTTTGACCCTGAAGCTTTTGTTGAAGGTTGTTTGGGATATATGGCTGCTATTTTTTGGTTTGTGCTCTAACGTCTACAGTCATGCATCCTTGTGCTTCCTTCTTGGTGAATTCTTATGGCACTTTCCCGTCCTTTCCTTTAGAAGTGTTGTTCTGCTGCTGTTGCTTCCTTTGCTGGGTAGGTGTTTTCGAAGGCTTCCTTTTCTGCATAAGGACCCTATGGCCTGGGGTGTTCCTTTTGCTATTGAACCACTGTAGTACCATCTTCAGGCTATTGTTCCATTTTGCTTCTTTTTGGGCTCCCCTGCATGGGATGCTGGTTCTCTTCAGATCTTTGTTTCCCAAGGGTGGTTTCTGGTTTTTCCGCCCTTAGGATGTTTTAAATTTTAAAAATTTGGCTTTGTTTCCTTTTTTTTCCCATAGGAAAGTTTCAAAAGGATTGTTGTGGTTGGGGCGGTTTGGCACTTTCTCCCACCCTTGTTCAGTGCCTTGTGATTCAAATTTGGGTTTTTGGCGGGCTTTGCCTTCCTGCCCGTTTTTCCTTTGGTGCAAAGGAAGACGTCTTCCTCTGGCACAAAGGATTGCGTGTTCCTTACTTTGTTCCTTTGGGCTGTCCTTGCCTATCCTTTTTTCCATCCTTGGACAAATTCCTTTTGTTTCATTATGATATTTCGTGTTGTATTCTGATTCTTTGTAATCAGGTTTTGGGATCCTTGACAAAAACCCACTTTTAATCTACCAAAAAAAAGATAAATCCTAAGGTTAATTTTAAAATAATTATAATATTTATATTATAATATTTTATAACCCTAAGTGGGTTTGTGCCAAAAATAATTTTAAATTATTAAACTTCGTCGAGGTCCTAGAATGGAGATAATTTGATATTTATACGATAAAGTTTGGAGGTCAAAGATATAAGTTTTCGATGCATGATATGAGTGATTAATGTTAATTGTTGATGCAAATTTTGTGAGCAAGGTGGAAGAATATTTTAATTAAGAAAAAAACAGTGTGGACGTATAAAGGGATAAGGTTGTATGCCTCTATCACCAACCAAGCGGTTGGCCTAGTGGTAGGCTTGGCAAGGATAAGGCACTGGCAGATGATAAGGCGCTATTGAATTGGGAGATATAAGGGAAATTATAATGAAATATTTTTGAAAGTGAACTATTGGAGTAATAAGAATCCTTGTTAAATCTCTTATGAATGTGTTTAGAAGTTAAGGAGGAGTTAAAAGGTGTATACTGTATTTTAATAGTTTTTAACTATGCATATATTTGAAAGGTTTGATTTTATGAGTTTATGCTATAGTTTGAGAAACAAAGAGTGTTGATGTGGATTTTAATTGAGCACACATGTTGAAGTATTTCTAACTTATAAAGAGGTGTTGTGCTAACCTTTTATAGTTTCAAAAGATATTGTGTGTGAGACAGATTTTTGAAGACATATCTTCGTAAGAGCAAGCAAAAAGGTTTTGAGATAAATTTTGAGCAGATTCAAGGTAAACTTATGAATAGGTTAGAGGTAATTTTTGAGGCAGATTTGTGAGTAGTATTGATCAGTGTTGAGAAAATCAAAGGGGATAGAGTTCTCCTGTGGAGAGAGATCCACAAACTAGAGTAGTGGGAACAGAGGTCTCCTATGGAGTGTGATCTATGAACCAGCAGGGAAGATAGAGTTCTTCTATGGAGAGAGATACACAAACCAGTTGAGGAGATAGAGTTATCCTAGATCAAGTTCCACAAACCAGAGAAAAGGGGAAATAGTTCTCCTATGAAGAGATATCCACAAATAAGAGCATAGGGGATTGGTGTCTCCTTTGGATAGAGGTCCATAAACATTGTAATAGGAAATTGATTCCTAAAATATTTATTGAGAAAATTTATAAGGAATATTTTCTCTGTGGAGTAGCCCACTTTGGGTAAACCACGTTAAATCATGTATCTTATGTGTGTGATGATGTGTGCAATGATTACTAATTTGATATTGATGATGCTATCATTTGGATTGAAAAGTAAAAGTTTTATCTTATACTGTTCATCCCCCCTCTCAGTATAAGCTTATGTTCTTCAATCTAGATAAGCAACCTTATAAAATAAATATTCAATAATTAAACCTTATAAAAAATAAAATTATTCCTTATCTCTCCATATAACTTTAATCAAAAGGTTTAATTTTTAAATATGCTTTCAAAAAACTAAAATTATACCTCGTTGGTTGTGTCTTGAATTCTTGAAAAGTAAACTTGCACTTGGCACTTCTTAGAGATATTTCTCTATCCTTGGAGTTGCCTTCAAAATGAATGTGATGTTGTTCAACATGCAAGTGGTCTATTTGAATATCTTTGGTAGACGTTTCAATTCATTTTACCTTAACGTTCCACCTTCTCATTGCACTCGATTCTATCATTACCTTTAGTGCTTCTTGGCAAGGTGTCCACTCATGTGGTGATTTGGTTTCATGTAACTTGACATGTTACCTTCTTCAATATTCCATAGTCTTAGTGGTTAATGGTTCCTCCTTCACATGTTACACTTCACTCGCTAGTCATTTTTCTTGCTCGATCCTTGGAATCCTATGTATAATGCTTGATCCTTTGAATTATTCTTGGCTATACACTTGACATCTTATTATCCAATGGATTTTAACCTTCTTTCAGGTACCTTGTGGATTTGCTTAACGACTCAAAGTTGATCAGTGCAGATGCTTGATCTAAAGCTATTGTAGTGTATGAGGCTATAGTCACTCATATTTTAGAGCTGAAAGAAGTTGCAACGAAGGAGACATAGGAGTAGACTACTGGAGCAAGTAGTAAGTAGCCTGATGCACCAAGCAAAGCTGACTCTTGATCCCAATGGATGAAGGCCTGGGGTCGATTTCATCCATGCGAGTTGGATACCATGTAAGCTGCCAAGAATACTGGTAGTTTTGTAACCTTGCCACATTGAAATTTTGTTGAATGTTAATTGTAAAATTTTAAAATTTTGATAAATTTATTAAAGGCACTATAGTTTGTTGTTCATTTTACTATATTTTTACCTCTTTTAAATAATATTGATTGATTTAAATGGATGACCAGGATTAAATGAAATTGGATGGCTGGGATTAATTCACTTAAATAAATACATATTTATTAAATATATATTAAAATATAATATAAAATATTATATTTAAATATATATAAAATATTATATTTAAATATATATAAAATAAATATATATAAATAAATGTGAATAATGATCGAAAATGATGATAAAATAGGAATAGTGGGCAAATTGGCTAGGATTTGATGGTGGAAATGGTAGGAAGGAAAAGATGGAAGGCAAATGGCTAGGATTTGGTGTCTATAGATGCCCCTTTTTGTACTGCATTATGTGAAACACAATGCAATGCAAAAACATGAGACACCTATTTTGTCCAAGTACAGAAGCAACTTCTCTCTCTTGTTGGGATACGAGCTTGAAGACAAAAGAATAAAAGAATTTGGAGTTTTACGTAGCTTACCCCCTCAATTGGTGAATGATATTACCGATGAAACTCAAGAGCCAATTGAAAAAAAATTTGTGCAAATTCATGATGGATAATGTGATACTATTTTTTCCCCAATGGTGGGAAGGGGGTTGGTGGAATATGTGTATGTTTTTTCCCCAAAATATGAAGGGTTTTGTGCAGATGTGAGGTGATCAGGATGATATGAATGATGTAAAAGTTGAAACCGTTTTTGCCCCAATGCTGGGAAGGGATTTTTGCCAAGTGTAGATTCCATGATCATGTAAGATGTATCCTGTTGTGGGAAAGTCATAACCAAAAATGGTTGTCCCCAAATTTTGGGGTGATTCTATGCTATTGAAACATTTTGCCTTTTCGACATCATTGATATGCAAAATGATGATGCAAAAGAAAAAGAATCAACCTTGGATGGCCTGCTAGTGATTGTGGAAAAATCTTCGCATAATTCCCAAAATGGAACCAATCAACCTAGCTAGTGCCTATATTTAAGGTGTTAAGGAGATTTTGAATGATGAAATTTGAGTTTTTGTCCATGTGTTAAGCCTCACGAGCTAGGCTATCAATGACAAAGATTTTGTAAATTGTTCTTGGCAATGTTTCACTCTAAAGATGTGGAAATACCAAATATGATTATAATTTCGATCAAGGAGATAAGTGATGATGATCATGACCAAGTGTACTTATTGTAAGCTATTCATCTTACCAAATTGCATGGACCCAAATCGTTGCAATCGCCAAGTGTGTAGAATAACTCACTAAATACAAGATTCACTTGTTTGTTATGTGATCTTAGCAAATATGGAAATGATGATCTAAAATGAGTTGGAGATGATGTATGAATGATGACATGGATGATGATGGTTGTTATCTAAATATTTGTGCCATTTTAGGCACTTTTGGAATTGATTTGCTGAATTGTGGTCAATGTGGTCGCAAATGATATTTATGCATCCAAATCAGTTATAATCTTCACAATTCTTGATAAAATGATGGAATGCACTGGTGAGTGAAATTTGAAGTGATTTGGTTGGAGGCAGCTATTGTTTTGTGTTGGTTTGGATTTTGTCCATTTTGACGTAAAATTCCTGTGGGCGCTTCAGTGTGCCAAGAAATGCCCATGGGCACTTCAAAGTACCTAAAGTAGCTATAAATAGCTTGCTAGGCGAGATTCAAGCTCATTTGTGCAACTGTGAAGTTTGAGAAGCTGTGTTTGAGGAGTGAAGGGTGAGTGAGGAGTTTGGAGCATGGAAGCTATGGTGGTAGAGGGAGATGGCGTGGAGGCCCGGGGCTGCTACTGGGGCATAGATGGCTGAGGTAACTCTTTGTTAATTATACAAATTTTTTGTTGTTTTCTTGTATTATTAACAAATATTTTGTGTTGTGCTACAGGTTATATTTTTGGAGGCTCAACACCATTTTTTACCTTACATCCTTGGGATGAGGAAGGTGATTATGGGGATGAGTGAGAGCTACTCAGGGAGGTGGGGCTAGCAGAGGTAGCCTAAATGGATTTGGTTAGGGTGGATGAGGGGTACCTATTTGCGTTGGTAGAGAGGTGGGATGCTGATAGGGGGACATTTTAGCTCCCCATGGGTGAGGTGACTGTGACCTTGGAGGATGTGTATCACATCCTCAAGGTGCTACTGGAGGGTCTCTAGGTTGAGGTTAGCCTCAACTAAAAAATGAAGATGATGAGGATGTTCGAGAGATGCATGGGAGGGGGTGAAGGTGGAGAGCGAAGGTATCCCCTATTTATCCATGTACATGGACAAGGTGTTAGATTCTTTGTGGGCTTTGATGATGTTTTTGTTGGCCAACATTGTAGCCCTGAATAGCACTGGGTGTAGGTTCACTCTAATAGTTGGAGGCGAAAGGCAAAGGGTGTGACACAGTAGGCCCCTAAGGTTGAGGAAGATGGCAAATATGGGAATCATATGGAGGAGGTTCTGGATGTACCCCCAGGCTGAAGTGAGGAGGAGTGGGCACATCTGGAGTAGCAGGTGGTAGAGTGATATGCAAGGATTGCAACTCTCCAGGCAAAGCTAGTAGAGGAGTAACAACATGAGGTCAACATACAACACCTTCATTCTCGACATAGATACATTGAGGCATTAGAGGATAGGTTGATGTAACATCATATTCCACTTCCAAATCATCTAACCTTATTTGTATCTAAGGGTGCTTGGCATAGTTAGTCTAGGTCTAGGGCTTCTACTAGGTACAAACTCCTGCTAGGTCACAGGGGTCTTCTTGGAGGATGTAGATAGTGCTTAGATGCACTTTTTGTATATAAGCCTTAGTGCTCCACTATATGTAGCCTTTTGGAATTCATTGATATATATATATATATATATATATATGAATTTTATCTTTTGTGTTATATATTTGTGTGAATGCTTTTTGTGGAATGCATGTTTATGTTTATGACTAATGCATATGAGATGTTATGGATGATTAGTACAATATGGAATGTATGGATGATTTTTGCAAGATGGAATGTGCTAATGATTATTTATGGTTTAGATATTTGCTTAAACCTATTCTAGCATTGTTGTTTAATCAGGGACACCAGACTTGGTGGCATATAAGATGAATGACTTCTGACATGGATGTTGACATGGAAGAGGACATGGATGTTGATATGGAAGAAGATATGGGTTATGGATTTTTATATGGAATACTACTTGTTTTGCAGAGACTCAAACATCCTAGTGGCATCAAAAAAATCCACTAAAATTGCCTAATCCTTCTAGGACCAAATGTGTGTGCAGTGAGTTCATTTACCAAATCAAGAGAAAGGTAATGATCCAAGACCATCAAGAACCAGTGTGTGTGCAAGTGAGTTAATTAAATCATATTGAGTAAATTGGGTAAAACTGTTAAGGTTGTGAAGTAGGGAAAAATAGTGCACCTAATTATTATGAACAATATATGTATCTATCTCCTATTGCTTAAGAGCATCAAACAGAAGCATGCAAGTATGAATGGAAGAGATGCCAAATAACAAGAAATGAAGCAAAAGAGAGTTGATTTCTTATTAATATGGTGGATCAAATACAATATTACATAGATGTCCCATTGAGGGCTCAAATATGACACAATTGTTACAAATTGGGTGCCCAAGGATCAAAATCCTTCAAGTAAATTGGGTGCACATCCAATGTCTTTCCTCATACCCATAATCGAGCTGGGCGGGCTAATGCTACTACCACTTGTATATTTGATCATGAGGTATTGTGCTCATTCCTAATGCACTGTAGAAACCTGCACCTACACACAAGGAAATTAGAAATGTCAAATAGCAAGTGTGTATGATAAAAAACATGCAATCCCCAAAGACATCAAAGACTAGTAATGAGAATATGCATGGATATTATATCAAATCAACTCCAAATGACCTGAAATTGTAAATGGATGTAAAATAGAAGTTTTTGGGATGATATCACCAAAAATAGAGCCGAAATTGTGTCCTATGGTGTGTCGTATCCGTAGTGACCATTCCCAACCTATAAATCACAAAATAAGCAATTTATGTCCCTAAAAATATCCAAAACACATGAAACTTGGATAGAATGAATAAAATAACATTTTGAGAGGATCCATATGGTCATATTTCCAAAATCAGGCATGAATTTTTGTGCATGCCCCGATGGACCCTACAATCCTGCAAAAACTTGAAAATGCGATATCTCATCCAATACAACTCCAAAATGCATGAAATTTGGACAATAGCATCATATTATATCCTAGAATAAGCCTATAAAAAATAGTAGGAAAATTTTACACATATTTGTATTCATCCCAGGGGGACAATTATGTGACAAATTGCGCCTCTTGGGTCACTCACAACCCTCCTTCGCTAGGTAGAGATTTCGAGGGAAAAAAGGAGCACAAAAAGGTGAAAGGAAATCTTAGCAGCACCCCGTTTATTTTTCCTAAAACTCCTCTCTATCCTTTGCATGGAAAAATGATCCACTTTATAGCCAAAATAGGCTCATGTGCAAAAAGGCATGCAAGGGCATGCATGGCAAGAGGTGTCATTTGTCAAAAAGGAGGCATGCATTGGAAGGGGAAGAGAATATCCATTTTTGGCCTCCATTATGAAGCATGTCATATGTTTGCTAAATGATCTAACCCGTATGCTAGGCTAGGCGGGGCGAATGACAATTTTTGGGTGCCATTTATCCAAAATTTGACTTTTTGCTAGTCAAACCTGCTATTTGCCCCACCTTGGAATGAATGCTACTATTTGCTCTAGGGTGGGATGAATAGGATCTGTCTTCATCCCAGGGTGGGACGTCCTTGAATAAGGATCCAAAATGTCCCAAAAATGGACTAGGACCTTTCAAAACCTTGTACAAAGTTGCTAGAACCAATGTATACCTTTTGAGGGCTGCCCTAGGGGCCTTGGTGTGTCAACTTAGTTGTTGCTTTCGGTAACATAATCGGATTGACCAGATTTTAGTGTCTACAAGTTGAAACCAAGAGGTTAGCTTGTTTGTATGAGGGATCAAAGGTCTCATTTAAAAAATATATGTCACCATGCATGCGTGTACTCCACTGCCAGTCGAGCATCTATAGATTCAGTGGAGGCTAACTCCATAGTCCATGATTTTATTTTTGATTTCTTGAATTTTGGGGATGACTACCTAACCATATGACTGGAAATGTAGTATGATCCTTACAACCCAATTAATCAATGGTGTGTGATGTAAAATATTTAGAGCTTTGGGGAATCAAATTCTCAACCTAAGTGTGATGAGAATTGTACCCTATCCTTACTACTTTACCTTTTGAATTTGAAGCAACTGTGATAGTGGTGCAAACCACTATTATTATGGACTATGTTGCATGATGGGACTAGCAAGGATGACCCTTTTTGCTTCAATGTTCCTAAAAATAATCGTGTTATCCCTATTTTACATAAGATGTTTTTAGATTGTGAAGTTGTGTTTGGTTCTAGAATGTTTTTGGAATTAATTCCCAAACTCAAGATTTTTTTAGTGTATGTGTGCTATGGTCCTAAAAGAACTTGACATGTATTTTGGAGGTTGCTTAAAATACTAGGAGTGGTTGAGTGACCAAAAATACCTAGGACTTTGTGAATGTCGCTTGTGTGTAAGGCAACTTGACTTTGTGGAATTGTATGAATGGCATTGTGAAGGTGCCCCTGATTAAGGCAACATAACTTTTGTTGGACCAATTAAGATCTTGAAATTAATAAATTATGCCTATATGAAATGTGGAATGTGGATGTAAATGCAATGTATGACATGTAATTTTTTGAAATGTGACATGCAATATGAAATGTGGGTGAATGCATTGTTTTTGGAATGTTGAATGCAAGTGGAATGCAATGTTATGAATGCATTGTGAAATGTAAGGTGTAACATGCAATATGTAAAATGAAATGCAATGTTATGAATGACATGTATGCAAATGTTTTTGTGTATTAGCCATGTATATATAGTAATAAAATCATGCATAGAATGCTCTCAAGTGTATAACATTAAGTGGTTTGAATTCTTCCTCTCCCTCTAGACTAGCAAGCCTATAAGTACTGTTACCCACTTTTTGTGTGGCTATGTATGAACCTAACCAATTAGCCATGAATTTATCATGAAGATGCAACAATGCATTGGTGTTTTGTTGGTTCTCTTTAAGGACAAGATCTCCTACTTGGAATTCATGTAGATGAACTTTGGTATTGTAAGCACATTTGAGGCGGTCTTGATAAACTCGTAAATGCTCTAAAGCATTGAATTGCCTCTCATAAAGAAGTGTGAGTTTGTCAAGATGTGCTTGTCTAGCAGTGTCATAATATATGAATTCATGCAAATAAATTTGTGAGGGAACTCAAGCTCAAGAGGCATGACTGCTTCAGATCCATAGACCAATAAAAAGGGTGTTGCCCATGTAGGCATGCAGATGCTTGTTCGATAAGCCCATAATGCCAAGGGAATTTGTGTATGCCAATCTCTATGATTTTATTTGACAAATTTCTTGAGAATAACAATCAAGGTCTTTTTGGAAGCTTCATCTTGTCCATTTGCTTATGGGTAATAAGGAGTTGAGAAACTATGTTGAATGTTGTATTTCTCATAAAATGCTCGAACATCCTTGTTCTTGAAAGACTTGCCATTATATTAAATTATTTTCAAGGGGATACCAAAACAAGAAATGATGTGATGGAGTATAAAATCCACAATTCTAGGTCCTATCGTACTGGTTAGAGCAATTGCCTCAACCCACTTTGTGAAGTATTTAGTGGTTGTGATGACGAAAGTATGTTGTCCCGAGAAAGGAGGTGAAAATTTACCAATTAGATCTAGACCGCATTATGAAAAGGGCCAAAGGATTTGAATGGGATGTAAATCTTATGATGGTACATGAGTTAGGTTGGAACATTCTTGGCACTTTTTGTAATGTTTAACATAGGTGCAACAATCATATTCCATTGTGGGTCAATAATAACCCATGCATAGAATATAATTTGCAATGGCCATTCCACTAAAATGACCACCACAAGTACCATCATGTGCTTCAGCTATGGCTCTTTGAGCTTTGATAGACTTGAGATAGTGAAGGAGGATTCCATCATAATCACATTTATACAACACGTCCACTAAAGTAATGAAACGAGCTACATTTTTCTTGAAAGTGTGTTTGGCAGTTTGACACATGTTAGGTGGGAGTCTTCCAAGCTCGAGAAAGGCTACTATTTGGCTCGACCAAGGCTCATATGAATCTGAATGGATAAAGCAAACAAAATTTTCATCTTTTGACTCAACATGGGAAATTGCAGATTTAGATACTTTTGAAATGATAAGGGGCTATACCTCTCCAAAGGAGTCTTTTGGAATAAAGGATTCAAGACATGCCATCACATATGCAATTCTATTAGTCGAACATGGTAAACTATTGATTTCATACCAATCAAACTTAGAGAGCAACTTCATTGCTACTTCATGATAAAACTTAATGGTAGGCTCTTTACATTGGTATTCTCCATTGATTTGCTTTACAACAAGTTGAGAATCACCAAATATCCTAATACACTTAATGCTCATAGCTATAGCTGATTGAAGACCTAGGATTAGGGCTTCATACTCGGTGTTGTTGTTTGTGCATTGGAAGTCTAGTTTGAATGACAAGGGATAAGTACCCTCTGTGGTGTGTGAAATATAACTCTAGTACCTTGAACTTTCTTGCACTTAAAGCCATAAAAAAATAGTGTGATATCGATGTCTTCCTCCAGAATGACATTGTCTTCTTTTTTAGTGATAGCAAATACCGAATCATATAGAAGCTCAATAATCAAAGGATGATCACTAGGTAGTGGAGCTTTCGCAAGTTGATAGACTATTACCTATCCTTTAATGGATTTTTGACTAATGAATTCTAGGTCAAATTATGTAAGGAGCATTATCCATTTAATAGTGCGGGTATTATTGTAAGTGTGGGACATCATGTAACGCAGAGGATTTTCTCTAGCTATGAAATAGGTTGTGTGGCTAAACATATAATTTCAAAGTTTCTTAGTGGTAAAAACCACTGCTAAGCATGATTTTTCTACATAAGCATATTTAGTTTCATAGCTTACCAATGTTCGACTAATGTAGTAGACAACTTGATCTCGATTTTGTTCATTCTTTTGTGCAAGCATTGTCCCTAATGCAAAATCCGTTGCTAAGATGTAGAGATAAAATGGGACCCTCGAACGAGGAGGAGCTAAGACTGGTAGAGAAGCAAGGTATTGCTTAATATCATCGAAGGCTTGTTGACATTCATCTATCCAAGAGAATGACACCTATTTTTGTAGTAGGTGATTGAATGGCCTACATTTGTTAGAAAGTTGCACAATAAAATGATGGATTGATTGAATATTTCCTTGTAAACTATGTAATTCTTTTAAGTTATTTGGGGGAGGCATCTCTAGGATAGCCTTGACCTTATTAGGGTCCACCTAAATGACTCTTTTGGAGACAATGAATCATAGAAGTTTTCTGGAGGTAACACCAAAGACACATTGATTGTAATTCAACCTTACATTATGCTCTAAGAGTCGATCAAAAACTTTCTCAATACACCAATATATTCTTGTCAAGTTTTAGATTTAGCCAAGAGATCATCCACATAGTATTCGATAATCTTATGCATGTATTCATGGAAAATGTATGTCATGACACGTTGATAAGTGGAACCTACATTTTTGAGGCCAAAGAACATCACCTTGTAACAAAAAGTTACCCAAGGTGTAGTGAATGTTGTTTTATGTTGGTCATCAAGATTTATTCGAATCTGGTTGTATCTTGAAAAATCATCCATGAGTGAAAGCATTTCATGGCCAGTGTAGGTATCAACAAGAGTATCGATGTTTGGGAGAGGGAAGTCATCCTTAGGATACACTTCTTTAAGGTCTTGAAAGTTAGTGCATATGCGTATCGCCCTGTTAGGCTTACGAATGGGTACCATGTTTGAGAGCCACTCAAGATAATTGATAGGAACTATGAAGTTCATGTCTAAGAGTTTTTGAAGCTCTATTTTTACCAAGAGAGCCATGGTAGGATGTATTCTCCTAAGATTTTGTTTGATCGACTTAGCATCAGGTTGTAAGGTGAGATTATGGACAACCAAATAAGGGTCAAGATTTGGCATGTCCTTGTATGACCATGCAAATATACCATTTTTCCTCTTATGAAGAGCAATAAATTGCTCTTGTTCATCACGTGATAAAATTTTTCTAAGATTGAAAATTTGGGGATTGCATTTGTACGAACTAAGGTCCACGTTGATAGTATCTTCGATATACATGTGGGAAACTTCCTCAAGTTGATAGGGTGTAGGGATCAAATGAATATCGTCTAAGATGTCATCAAACTCTTCTAGACTATCCTCATCTATTTATGCCTGGAAAACCTTAGGATACAAAGGTAAATATGAAGGCGAAGGCAGAGGGGATGAAGGAATGTAGTTGGTGGAAGCCCTTAATAGTTCCTCGAACAAGAAAAACTCAACAAATATTGGAGGTAAGGAAATCCAGTCTATATCAATAAGGTTTATATCAATTGGAATTGGTTTAGCTGGATCGTATGGATTGTAAAGTGGGGTGAATAAATTAACGGGATTCATGTTGACTTATGGGCAAGGTGGACAAGATTGGATGGGATGGATGGAACCTAAGGATAGATGCTAGGAGCTTGGTTAACCTGAATAGCAACAAGCAACATAAAACATATTTTATTAAATGGTGTATGTACATATATAATGCAAAGAAAACATGTTTTATTATTATTTTTGATTGATTTTTTATTTACATATATAATGCAAATAGCTGAACTCATATTGTAAACTGCTCCTGTTGCTAAAGGTTGGTCACGTGGGTGACCAAAATTCATAGCACTAGGGATGGTGATGGTGATGTCATCGACCATGTATTAACCAATGCCAAGATTAGTGAGATGGAATTTGACTTGGGATGATATGGGAGGATCATGATCAATTGATGGATAAGGAAATGGTGGAAATGGAGGTATCTCACAATCTGTCAATTCAACGTGTGAGACATTAGGCTAAGGATATGGATTGGATTAGGAAGGCTACAAAATAGATGATGATGAAGTGGATGACAATGATGTTGATGATGTCGATGGACCATGACTACATGTGCATGTAGTCATTGATGATGATGATGAGGTTATGGTGGTTGGTTGAGGCTTTATGATTGGAAGCTCTTTAGGAATGGGATCCTTTGATGAAGAGGTTGGTGGAGTGGTGGATGGATTGGATGATGGTGATAGGAAAAGATGAGTGGAAGGGAGAATGGACTTATAAGGATTTGAGATAATATTGCAATACTTAAATGGCTCGACATCCACTGGTATGCAATGTACCTGTCCCTCATGGACATATTTCAAGCATTGATGTAAAATTGAGGGAACACATCTTATTTCCCTCATCCAAGGTCTTCAAAGGAGTAAATTTTATGCCATGGATCCTTCCAAGATGTGGAACATTATGTGCAAAATTTTAGTCCCTACTTTTATGGGTAAAACAATAGTGCCAACTATGGAACACAAAGCATCATTGAATGCTTTGAGGGTGAAGTATGATTTAGTGATGTGAGATGGAGTAAGCTTCAAATGATGGAGAGCGAACGTGGTGACAATATTGATAGAGGATCTGGTATCAATGAGGACTCACTTGAAAGTTTTCTTGTCAATTAGAGCCATGATATGCAATGGAGGGTCTACTGATCCTGATGAGATTTGCTTAATATCAAAGTTATAAAATGCTATGAAATGCTCCATGCATGTTTGAATTCTCCCCACAAATTTGTTGAAGGTATTAAGATCTTGCAATTACAATTCGATGGATTTCAGAATATCCATTAATACCTCCTAATGTGGGGGAGATTATTGGATTAGCTCATATATTGACAATTTGGTGGATGCTATTTTCAAAATTATGGTTAACCGACTACTCAATGAGATGACTGGTCGGGGTGGATGATTTATGAGTGGATTTGATGGATTCAATTGACTAGGTATATGAATGGGTGATGAAGGAATGGGAGAAACTTGGATGGGTGGAAATGTGGATGGTTGTGAGACACTTGTTGGATGTGGTTGCCTTTGTTGGTTATTCTGTTGACCTCTAGTGACCATATGAATGGCCCCTACAAACCCTTGGTATTGTTGAATATGGTTGACTTGATTAGGAGGAGTTTTAGTGTTAGCTACCTCTATGCTTGATTGAACCTCCTCATGGTGAGGAATTAGTATCTGAAATATACCAAGGTCTTGGTTTTGTTGAGCAAGGAGACTATTAACTTTAATTTCCCCCAAGTCAATGAGGTCTTGGACTACATTTTTAAACATATGGCAATTGTTGATGTCATACCCATTTTGCCTATGATAGGGGTAATATAAGTATTCTAGATAATTTTTACCATGCTTGGAGGGATCATCTGGTCTAATTTTGAGAAAAGCAAGTTTTGTTGTCTCATACAACCTTCTAAACAGAGAGGCATATGACTCATATAGTAGGGTATATTTATGATTCTTTTGGATAGACTATCGTCGAGAATGGTTTTCCATAGGTGGCATTGTGTTTTGAATTGTTGGAGCTTGTGTTGTTGAGGGGACTGCATGATAGGAAATTTGTTGTAGTACTTGTTGCACAAGTTGTTGTTATTGAGCCATTACCGATTGGCTCATGACCACTTTATTGACTTGATTGGATTGGGTGGCTAGGGTAGCTTGTGTTGATTTTTTTTGGCCTAAATAATTACTTTTGTATTGGCCCTTATTTTGCCATTATTTCTTCTTGGGCTTAATAATACCTTCTTGGATTTTGATATCCTCAATGACACTAGCCTGAGCTAAAGCTTCTTCAAAATTTGATAAGTTCTTAGTTGGATCTTGATGGACAAAAGGTTCTGTAAGCATGATGCTATCATATTTTGATTTATTTATTTATTTTGGATGGTTTTTAAGCAAATCTTCGTGAATAGCTTAATTAGCTCATCCATTGGTAGGGTGAATGGAAATTTTGTGATGATAACCCTCCAACGATTTTTGAAATCATAAATAGATTCATCTTCCTGTTGTCTTAAGGCATAGATGTCAAATAATAAGATCTTCTTTTTGACATTTAGGATGAAAGGGTCAAAGAATTGCTCAATAAATTGGTCAAAAGTATAGATACTATGGATTGGAAATTGATTGTACCATTCTATGGCATCCCCTCCTAATGTTTGACAATTTTTTTGAAGCATGAGAGCATTATTGTCTTGAATTCTGAAGCATGCATGAACAAAGGTGCTCATATGTTCTTTGGTATCCTCAGTTCCCTTAAGATTGTAAAACTTGGGTACCATAAAGTATGCCAGATATGGTGGCGTTGTTACCAAAGGATGAATTAGTTGTTTGATCAATTGGTATAAATTTGGTTTTTGATTTGAAAAGCTAGGAGTGAATTGCATCAATTGATTTATTTGTTTCTACATGGCCTCAATTTGAGGGTCTTCCTTAGGAATGTGAAAACCTTGAATTATATGATGGGTTTGTTGTAGCATAGAAGGATGTTGTGGAGTGACCAAATGATGAGGATATAGGTATTGATTATGAGATGAATTGGACGAAATATGATGAATGGGGGATTATTGATGAAAATATGGGGAATTATCGAATGATGTTTATGGATGAAAGGTACGGCTAGGCTGGCCAATGGAAATAGGATGGGTAATGGTATGAGTTGATGAGGGGACCGGGATAGAGACCACCAAATACTAAGGTGCCCATGATGGACCCTGGTTGATAAGGGTAGTCTGAGTAGAGTTATGTAAAGGCGTAGGGTTAATTTATACTTGCTATTGAACACTTTGATGTTGTCTAAGCAATTTGTTCAAGCGTTCCCATGCTTCACTAATATCTCTATCAGAGATTAGGGGTATGGAGGTAGATGGTATGGAAGATATGGCTAGGATACACGTTACACTAGGTATGGCAACTTGTGAAGCTGTGACTTATGAAGCAGCATTGACTTGTGCTTCATACAAGGGTTGGTGTAGGTGGAGGTATATGAAGTACTAGGAGAACCTAAAGGTTGAGGGATGGATGTATGGGATGAAGGTGCAACTGATGTCTCAAAAAAAGGGTTAGTATACACCTGGGTAAAGGTGGATGGAGGTTGGGAATAGATAGGCTCTTACTGTAAAGCAAAATTCTATCTAGGAAAGTTGGGGATAGACTCTAAGACATAATTAGAAGACTTCATGAAGGCTTCTACTTTTGCCATGTCTATATGGGTGATGTGGTGGTTGATGGTAGGGGAGTTTGACTCCTCTTGGGGCATGGTCATATGATAGGATGTGGAAGGCAAAAAATATGATGAACCTGCAGATAAATCTCCTTGTGTCACATTTAGGATATCTACCATTGAAGTGGTGGGAAATGTGGATGAAGGTTCGATTAATTTTTCTTGACATATTGCTTTCTTTTGATTTTGAGTTAATACCATAAGCAAAATAAATCAAGATGTAAATTAGAATACCAAATATAAAAACTAGAATGTTTAAGGAAACAAAAAAATACTAAGGTTCAACCAATGTGGCTTACCTCATTTATTAATTATCTCCTTTTAATGCGTGTTCATTTTATGTGCCAGTTTTGTGTGTTTTTATTTTCTAATATTTCTTAATGAAACAAAGGTGAGGTAGAGCAACACGATTCTTGTTGGTGATGAAACCCAACAAGTTTCCTTGGGGGTATTCCTAAGGTGTCTAAGGGTAGATATTTGTGGATGGAGATGAATGCCACCGTCACCAAATCTCAAGCAATGGTTGGTGATGAAATCCAACCACTACTATTTTGCATGAATCATGATGTGTGTGAATTATTTTTAAGGTTTATGTTTTATGTTGTATACAAACAATGTTAAAAATAATTAATTTCATAAATCTAAATCAGAAGCCAACAAAATATTGCCAAGTTCTCCAAAGGGCGTGAAGTACACCGCTTAAGATCCCCTGTCTAGATAACAATCAGAGAGTTCGTCCACCCCTCTTATTGGAATCACCCAACTAGCAGGGATACCTTTGGCAATCAAATATTGTTCCAACTTAGATATATGAAAGAAAATACCTTTAACCCTAAGATGCAACACTAAGTTATGCAATTTTTAATTCAAATGCACACAAAATGTAGCAATTTGCATCAAGAAAACAAAAAAATCTAATCTGAATATGTGAATGAAATGCAGATCTAAAATGCAAAACTAATATGCATTCATTTCTAGATTTCTTAATGATGATTCATTTTATTGTTCAAAATATAAAAAATATAGAAGATACTCAAAATACATAAGATAAAAAACTAGGGCTTTAAACAGTCGACTTACTGGAAAGCCTATATTTTTGCTCCTAACTCTTTGTAAATGCCTTTGGGTGCTTTTGAATGCTGTTGAGATGCCCTTGGGTGATTTTGGATGGCTTGAAACACCTCTACACATTTATGGATTGCCTTCAAATGCCACTGGGTGCTTTGTGCACCTTATACAAACTTTTGTAGACATTAGAAACCCTAGATCCAACAAAATCTATCAAATATGTGCTTCTAAAAAACCTGCAAGATGATAGAAAACATAAAACAAATTAGTAAAATAGATCATAAATAGGAACCCTTAGGGGGTCCCATTGTGATCGCCATTTGAAATATGCAAAACACAACACTACAAACAATGTTTTGAACAAAATAAAATGCAATATAACACAAGTTTGCACAACAAAATAAATTCTTTATTAATGGGGGGAGCCTAGAAAATCCATTGTTACAAGCTTGGATCCTTGAATCCTTTTTGATACAATAATACAAAAATTTAGGGTTATCAAAAACCCTAAGAATCAAGGTTATGGTGTCTTCAATTGTGCCTTGATCCCAACAAGGTTGAGTGGGCTTTTAGGATATCCAAGGTTGGGCCACTCCAGATGCTGATGTAATGCTCCAGATCTGCACACAATAAAACAAAAAATAGTTAGTAGTATTTGCAAGGGCTCTAGAGCGTGAGGTCCTCTATATGCAATAATAAAACACTAACTAATTACAAAAACAAAAACATATGCAATGAAATAAATAGATTTAGGGTTGATCTATCTTACCTTTTTTACTATCTTCTAATGCATGATGTCTGATGTAGGTGGCTGGTGCGATGATGCGCTAGCATCATCTGGAGGCTAGGGGGACTTCAGTAATGGGAGCACAAAACAACCACGGGCACTGGGCGACTATAGGAAACGCTCATGGGCACCCAGGGTTGATGAGGAGGCACCCATGGACACCTAGCGATTAATGGGGAATTCTATAGAATTAGATCGAGTAAGGGCATAGGTTGCGGTGGTGGATATGATGAGCGAGGGAGGTGAAATACGATGAATGAAATGGGGCTAGGGCACAAAAGGCTTGCTAAAATACTTAAGGCACTCAGGGAATCAAGGTAAACTCAAGCATAGAAAAATCTAGGGAACTCAAAGGTTGAGCCATCAAAATGGTTCCTATTTATAGTCTAACCTAGGGCATGCCAAGGTTTCAACGACACTAATCGTGTGGTTGAGATTAAAGCACATCCAAGGGTAGATAATAAATCTAGGGTGTGTGGCATGGGTTGATGTAAATGGATGGTCAGGATTAAATGAAATTGGATGGCTGGGATTAATTCACTTAGATAAATACATATTTATTAAATGTTGAGCAAGGTGCAGCAACAATATTGTCATTGTTGTCAACACAGTCAGATAGATCTGTTGATGCAGTGGACAGGGAGTTCAAAAGCATTTTAGATGCAGAAGACAGGAGTTCAAAGGTTATTCAGAGTATGTACAATGATTTTCCAAGAAGACCGAAGTGGCCCATATGCAAAAGATCAAAGAAAAAGACAAGTAAGAAAAGTGTCGCGATATCGCGACATATACAATGAGCAAGAAAAAACTGTCGCGATTTCGTGACATGTTGGAAGAGAGAGAAAATATGAAAAACTGTCATGATTTCGCGACATGTTGGAAGAGAGAGAAAAAGCAGGAAAAACTGTCGCGATTTCGCGACATGTTGGAAGAGAGAGAAGAAGCAGGAAAAACTGTCATGATTTCGCGACATGTTGGAAGAGAAAAAGGCAAGTGGAAAAATTGTCACGATTTCGCGACATGTTGGAAGAGAAAAAGGCAAGTGGAAAAACTGTCGCGATTTCGCGACATGTTGGAAGAGAAAGAGAAAGCAAGTGGAAAAACTGTCACGATTTCGCGACATGTTGGAAGAGAAAAAGGCAAGTGGAAAAACTGTCACGATTTCGCGACATGTTGGAAGAAAAAGAGAAAGCAGGAAGAAGTGTCGCGATTTCGCGACAAGTTCGAAGAAAAGAGAATAAGTTGGAAAAGTGTCACGATTTCGTGACATGTCGCATTTTCGCGACTAAAATAGGAGAGAGAAAGTAAGTTGGAAAAGTGTCACGATTTCGTGACATGTCGCATTTTCGCGACTGAAAGAGTAGAGAGAAAGTAAAGTTGGAAAAGTGTCACGATTTTCGACATGTCGCATTTTCGCGACTGAAAATAGGAGGAAGAGAAAGAAAAAGTGTCGCAATTTTGCGACATGTCGCATTTGACTCGAAAAGCGCAGGAAGGAAGAGAAAGAAAAAGTGTCACGATTTCGTGACATGTCGCATTTCGTGACTCGAAAAGGGAGGAAGGAAGAGAAAGAAAAAGTGTCACGATATGTCCGACATGTCGCATTTTGAAAGGGAAGAGAAAAAAGTCCATGTAAAGGTATTTCGAAAAAGGGGTGTCATTTCTGACAAAAGCAGAAAGTAAGACTTGAAGCGAAGTGTCAGATTGGGGAGAATAAGGAAAGTGTAATTGAAGTGTGTGACAAAGGAATAGAGAAAGTGTAGAAGGAAAGTGTCGCGATATTCGTGACAAAAGCAAAGAAGGCGAGTGTCACGATTTTCGACATGTTGTATTTTCGGGCCAAAGCAAAGAGAAAGAGGAGAGAGAAAATAGTGTCACGATTTCATGACATGTATTTTTGTGGGCCAAAGCAAAGAGAAAGAGGAGAGAGAAAATAGTGTCACGATTTCGCGACATGTATTTTCGTGGGCCAAAGCAAAGAGAAAGAGGAGAGAGAAAATAGTGTCGCGATATCGCGACATGTATTTTCGCGGGCCAAAGCTAAGAGAAAGAGCAAGGAGAAAAAGTGTCGCGATATCGCGACATGTTGTATTTTCACGGTCCGATGCAAAGAGAAAGAGCAAGGAGAAAAAGTGTCATGATATCGCGACATGTAGCTTTTTTGTGGTCCGTTGCAAAGAGAAAGAGAGAGAAAGGGAAAGTGTCGTGATATCGCGACATGTTGTATTTTCACGGTTAAGTTGAAGCCGACGAAGACCGATGAACAATCGACTAATTTTAGGGTTTTTAGTTGTTATGCAAGCCGACTAAGATTAGGGTTTTCATCATGAAAATGTTGTTATAAAAGGAGGGTTGTTTGGAGAATTGTGATGAAGTTGGATAAGTCGTTGAATGCGTGTCAAAGTGTGAAATGTGGTCGTAAGAGCGCAGAAAGCGCAGAAGCGGCGAGATGATGGCGAAGTGCGCAAAGTGAGCGAAGAGTCATGTCAAATTGTCCTAAGTGCGTCTGTGATTGCGTAGAGAAAGCAGGAGGCACAGAGAGTGCAAAGGGTGAAGACGAATGCAAAGTGGAGTTGTAACGAAGCAGAGTGTGCGAAGTGATTGCACAGAGAGAGCAGAGTGCACAGAGAGCGCAAAGGTGAAGAAGACCAGTCAGGGTCTTGCAAAAGCAAAGGTATCTTACTATCAATCTTCTAGTTTCAAAATTGAAGTCCAAGTTGGTGCTTGGCATCAGGGGTTGGTGCTCCTTCTAGTTGGTGCTGGTAAATCAGGGGTTGGTGCTCCTTTCTATTGGTGTAGATAAATCAGGGGTTGGTGCTCCTTCCAGTGGGTGCTGGTAAATTGATTGTAAAGTTGGTGCTTTGCAAAGGCTGGATTTGGATGGTAGTCCAAGCAGTCATTCTTGAGGAGTAGCCAAATTGGTGAACCTCGTTAAATCTTGTGTTGTGTGATGTTCTCTTGTGATACTTGCTTTATCTGGTTTTAAGGTTTCATTATTTCAGTTTTAAGAGCTATGAATTTAAGTTTAAAGAACTACATTGATTCACCCCCCTCTCGGTGCCATTGTAAGACTAACAATTGGTATCGGAGCCAAGTTCCCTTCTCAGGCTAAATCAGTCAGGGTTGATCTTGGATTAGTATGCAATGGGTAAGAAGAATAGATCCTCCTCCAAAAGGGCATCTCAATCAGTTTCAGTTCTTGTGGAAGAGAAAATTGAACCAAAAAAGGTTGAAGACTTCTCATCAAACAAAGCACCTTTGTTTGATGGAACTAATTACGTGATCTGGAGAATCAGGATGCAGGCATATCTTTGTGCTTTGGGATACGACATCTGGGATTCAGTAGACAATGAATACACAATACCCATCACTCCTCCAACCGATGCTGTCGATAAGAATCTGTTTGAAAATGACTCAAAAGCAAAGAATGCTATCAGGTGCGGATTAGTAGACAGTGAACTGGTAAAGATCATGAGTTGTAAAATGGCAAAAGAAATATGGGACAAACTGAGGAGTATTCATGAAGGAGACGATGAGATCAAGGAGGTCAAGTTACAAACACATCAAGCTCATGAAGCTTTAAAGTTGAATAACGATGAGAACATAGAGGCATATATGCTGAGAGTTAATGAAGTCCTAGAGGATGATTCTAAAAAGGAAACAGGTGGAAGTCTTTTCATGACACTCGAAGAAGAAACAAAAAAAGAACAGGAATGTGATGAAGAAGAAATTGATGCAGAAATAAATTTGAAAGAGGAACTAATTGCAGCTCTGGATGAATTGAAGATAGAAAGAAAAAGGAATAAGGAAATCTCAAGAAAGCTTGAGGATGCAAATGAAATAATAACCAGTTTGAAAGTACAGGTAGAAGAATTCAAAAGGATTGAAGAAACTCTCGGGTCACAGATCAATGAGAAAGAGATTGGTTGCTGCAAACAAGAGGAAGAGATTGTTTTATTGAAGAAACAACTAGAAGAGGCCAATACAAATCTCAAATTCGAGAAGAGCACAGAGTTGCTAGATAAAATGATAAGCCAACAAAGAAGCTCCACGGATAAGCGTGGTCTTGGATATGAAGCTGAACAACCTTCATCTTCCAACTCTGTAGAGAAGAAGAAGTTCACTGTTGAAGGATCGAAGCAAGAAAAGTTTGAAGCTGAATCTTCAAAAGGAAGAAAATATCAAAGGAGATCTACAACAAAGCAACCACAACAAAAGAGGTTCTATCACTCTCACTCTATTCATAATAATACTTTTAATGGCTATTGTTTCAGATGCAACCAATATGGTCACAAGGCAACTTATTGTGGATTGAATAATAAATCAAAGAGTTATGCTGGTAGAAATACATCTGCGTTTCTGAGTGAACACTATGTACAATGTTTTCAATGTAATGCTCATGGGCACATAGCAAGGTTTTGTCCTAGAACTTCTGTATCTAATCTAAGGCAAGACAGTAGATTTCATCAGACTCAAAGAATGCAACACAGACAGGGAAGAAATCATGTGCATCAAAGAAAGGAAAATAATCATCCATCAAGGATGCACAAGAGACAACCACCCAGTAGAAATGGTTTTTCACCTTTGATGGATTATGCAGTAGAATGTTATAACTGTCATAATTTTGGGCACACTGCAAGAAATTGTCGAAGTACATTTGCATCAAATCAATTTTAGGGAAGAAAATTTCAACCAAATAGAATGAGACAAAATATAAGATTTCTCGAAAAACATGCACAAGCTACTGAAAAAGAAAAGTCAAAACAAGAGCCCAAAACTGTAATCAAACCAGAGTGGAGAAAGAAAGAAGAAAGGAAATCGTGTCTCCTTGGACTGAAGGAGACTACTCCTCTATTGCACTAAGCAACTCCAGGTAGCACATCCTCAGGGGAGCAATCTTAAAGTTTTATTTTAATGCTCCTATGTTTGTTTGGTTATCTGAGGATGAAAGGCAAGTAGTCAGGGAAGTTGTCGCATAGTTGTCGAAGTGTGTTTTCAGTTCATGTAGTTGTTTGTGGAAGTGTCGTGAAGGGTTGTGATTAAATTGAGAGTTGTCATTATTGGTAGTATTGCTATATGTCATTGTTGTACTGGTGATGGTTCTTACTGCCACTGTCCAAAGTTAAGGATTATAACAGTTCAGATAATTTGGTTAGTGAAAGAATGTTGCCCTAGCCGCATATATGTGTTTCGATAAAAGCAATGTATATTTGAACTACACATTGACGTGAAGATTGTTAGATCTATTATGACGTTGTGGTGAAAAATATTGAAGTCTGATCATTGATTCATGTTTAGCTCATCAAGATGAGCAACTTTGCTTTGTGAATCATACCTATCCGAGGTCCAGAAGTATGAGTTTGAGTAAGGTGCACTATAGTTGGCCGTGAAGTGTTTAACAAAATATTGTCTCCTGATTCGAACAGTTGAAAGTAAGGTGTGACCAGCGGTGACTATAGAAAACATAGACCAAGTTGAAAATGTAAAAAGGGATTTGGTTGGTGTTGTGGTACTGTGTTTGATGCTTGCACAGAGTTGGCAGTAAAATTGCAGTGTTGGTACAGTGTTGGACAAAAGTTGGTACAAGTGTGAGTCACTTGTCAATTTTGTTGATAGATGTGAAATCAGCGTTTTTGAATGGGAAGCTTGAAGAAGAGGTTTATATTGAGCAGCCAGATGGTTTCCAGCTTGGTGATGATTGGTTGAGTTGATTTGATTGAGCCTAGTCAAGTTATGTGTGAAGTGATTTTTGAAGTTCTATGAAATAAATTATTCCATCATTCTATGTTGAGTTGAGATTGAGGTTAGAAGATATTAAGTCTCTAACAATTCTCTTTATGCTTCTATGAAGTGGATTTGATTTGAGATTGTCATTCATTGTTGAGTTCATTTTGAGTACTACTTGAGCATGATTGATTGAGCCTTTGAAGAAGGCCTTTGGGAAATATTTGAGGACAATGCTGGGACAGATTTGAGGATAGTGTTGGGACAGATTTCTAGAGCAGATTTGGGCAAGTTCTTGGTGAGATTGTTAGAGCAGATTTGGACAGGTTCTGTGTGAGCCTATTGAGTAGGTTCTTAGTGAGCCCATTAACAGAGCTTTGGAGGTGATAGAGTATAGAGGACATAGTCTCAATGGATAGAGATACAGTAGCCAGAACTGTTGAAGATAGATTTGAGTGAGGATTCTTCAAGTGGAGAGAGGTCCACTAGTCAGTGCAGCAGAGAGACAGAGTCTTATATAATATCAAAGATGCAGATTGGGCAGGATGTGTAGATGACAAAAAGAATACCAGTGGAGGTGCAGTCTATCTTGGAGACAGATTGGTCGCATGGCAGGAGAAACAAGAGTCGGTTTCGGGAGGGTATATTGGGACAACATGTTGTGGTATCACTTTTTGAAGGAGAAAGTTGCGAAGGTGAGGTTAAGTTGGATTTTGTTCCGGGGTTCCAAACTTGCCATGGAAGTTTTTGAGTACCTTCACAATAAATTGGGAGTGGTCACACTTCCCAAGAATTGACTAGCTATAGGGATCACATTCTCGGGGGAGCATTTAAGTATTTGATTATCTTTTTGCTCATGTTCATGATTTTTGCTAAGTGTAATAAATTTTGCCTAAGAATGTTGTGCATGGACTCAGGGGAGTCTGCAGTAGCCCTTTGGTATTATTGTCAAAGGGGGAGAAGAGTTACAGGAAATTGCACATGTGTTGCCAACAATTCCAAAGGGGGAGATTGTTGAGCAAGGTGCAACAACAATATTGTCATTGTTGTCAACACGTCAGATAGATCTATTGATGCAGTGGACAGGAAGTTCAAAAGCTATTCAGATGCAGAAGACAGGAGTTCAAAGGTTATTCATAGTATGTACAATGATTTTCCAAGAAGACCAAAGTGGCCCATATGCAAAAGATCAAAGAAAAAGACAAGTAAGAAAAGTGTCGCGATATCGTGACATATACAACAAGCAAGAAAAACTATCACGATTTCGCGACATGTTGGAAGAGAGAAAAAGCTAGAAAAACTGTCACGATTTCGCGACATGTTGGAAGAGAGAGAAAGCAGGAAAAACTGTCACGATTTCGTGACATGTTGGAAGAGAGAGAAAAAGCAGGAAAAATTGTCACGATTTCGCGACATGTTGGAAGAGAAAAAGGAAGCAAGAAAAACTGTCATGATTTCGCGACATGTTGGAAGAGAAAAAGGCAAGTGGAAAAACTATCGCGATTTCGCGACATGTTGGAAGAGAAAAAGGAGCAAGGGAAAAACTGTCATGATTTCGTGACATGTTGGAAGAGAAAAAGGCAAGTGGAAAAACTATCACGATTTCACGACATGTTGGAAGAAAAAGAGAAAGCAGGAAGAAGTGTCACGATTTCGTGACAAGTTCGAAGAAAAGAGAATAAGTTGGAAAAGTGTCACGATTTCGCGACATGTCACATTTTCGCGACTAAAATAGGAGAGAGAAAGTAAGTTGGAAAAATGTCACGATTTCGCGACATGTCGCATTTTCGCGACTAAAATAGAAGGAGAGAGAAAGTCGTTGAAAAAGTGTCACGATTTCGACATGTCGCATTTTGTGACTCAAAATAGGAAGGAAGAGAAAGAAAAAGTGTCACGATTTCGCGACATGTCACATTTTTGCGACTCAAAAGGAAGGAAGAGAAAGAAAAGTGTCACGATTTCGTGACATGTCACATTTTCGCGACTCGAAAAGGCAAGGAAGGAAGAGAAAGAAAAAGTGTCACGATTTCGTGACATGTCGCATTTTTGTGACTCGAAAAGCGCAGGAAGGAAGAGAAAGAAAAAGTGTCACGATTTCGCGACATGTCGCATTTTCGTGACTCAAAAGGGTAGGAAGGAAGAGAAAGAAAAAGTGTCGTGATATCGTGACATGTCACATTTTTGACTAAAAGGCAGAGGAAGAGAAACAAAAGTGTGCGATATCGCGAATGTCGATTGTGACTAAGAAGGGAGAGAAGAAATAGAAGTGTCATGATTTCGTGACAAAAGCAAAGAAGAAGAGTACGAAAGTAGAAGTGTCACGATTTCGTGACAAAAGCAGAAAGAAGACTTCGAAGGCGTAAGTGTCACGATTTCATGACATGGAGAAAAGGAAGAAGGAGAGAAAAAAGTGTCACGATTTCGTGATATGTGGAAGAAGGAGGGGAGAAAGTGGATGTGTGTATTGCGACAAAGGAATAGAGAAATACGGAGAGAGAAGGTTAAATAGTGTCACGATTTTGTGACATGTATTTTCGTGGGCCAAAGCAAAGAGAAAGAGGAGAGAGAAAATAGTGTCACGATTTTGCGACATGTATTTTCACGGGCCAAAGCAAAGAGAAAGAGGAGAGAGAAAATAGTGTCGCGATTTCGCGACATGTATTTTCGTGGGCCAAAGCAAAGAGAAAGAGGAGAGAGAAAATAGTGTCGCGATATCGCGACATGTTGTATTTTCATGGGCCAAAGCTAAGAGAAAGAGCAAGGAGAAAAAGTGTCGCGATATCGCGACATGTTGTATTTTCGTGGTCCGATGCAAAGAGAAAGAGCAAGGAGAAAAAGTGTCGCGATATCGCGACATGTAGCTTTTTTGCGGTCCGATGCAAAGAGAAAGAGAGAGAAAGCGAAAGTGTCACGATATCGCGACATGTTGTATTTTTGCAGTTAAGTTGAAGCCGACGAAGACCGACGAACAACCGACTAATTTTAGGGTTTTCAGTTGTTATGCAAGCCGACTAAGATTAGGGTTTTCATCATGAAAATGTTGTTATAAAAGGAGGGCTATTTGGAGAATTGTGATGAAGTTGGATAAGTCGTTGAATGCGTGTCGAAGTGTGAAATGTGGTCGTAAGAGCGTAGAAAGCGTAGAAGCGGCGAGATGATGGCGAAGTGCGCAAAGTGAGCGAAGAGTCATGTCAAATTGTCCTAAGTGCATCTGTGATTACGTAGAGAAAGTAGAAGGAGCAGAGAGTGCAAAGGGCGAAGATGAACGTAAAGTGACTGCATGAAGCGAGTGTGCGAAGTGATTGCGTAGAGAGAGCAGAGTGCGTAGAGAGCACAAAGGTGAAGAAGACCAGTCAGGGTCTTGCAAAAGCAAAGGTATCTTACTATCAATCTTCTAGTTTCAAAATTGAAGTCCAAGTTGATGCTTGGCATCAGGGGTTGGTGCTCCTTCCAGTTGGTGCTGGTAAATTAGGGGTTGGTGCTCCTTTTTATTGGTGTAGATAAATCAGGGGTTGGTGCTCCTTCCAGTGGGTGTTGGTAAATTGATTGTAAAGTTGGTGCTTTGCAAAGGCTGGATTTGGATGGTAGTCCAAGCGGTCATTCTTGAGGAGTAGCCAAATTGGTGAACCTCGTTAAATCTTGTGTTGTGTGATGTTCTCTTGTGATACTTGCTTTATCTGGTTTTAAGGTTTCATTATTTCAGTTTTAAGAGCTATGAATTTAAGTTTAAAGAACTACACTGATTCACCCCCCCTCTCAGTGCCATTGTAAGACTAACATTAAAATTTATATTAATAATAATATAAAATATTATATTTAAATATATAAAATAAATATATATAAATAAATATGAATAATGATAAAAAATGGTGGGAAAATAGGAATAGTGGGTAAATTGGCTAGGATTTGGTGGTGGAAATGGTGGAAGGCAAAGATGGAAGGCAAATGACTAGGATTTTGTGTCTATAGGACCGTAAGTTGTTTCTCATCCTCTTATGACATTAGCTTATTCTCATAGGTTTTTTTCATGCTGATCATTTCTACTTCCACCTTCTTCAACTTCTACTTAGATTTGTTCTTACTACATTCCAATTCTTCTTTAATTGTAGCCATTTCTTTCTTAGCCACTTTTGCTTCTATTTATTGAGATTCCTTAGCTTGATAGATCTATTCTAATCCCAAGCTAAGCCATTCAACCCAATGTGTTAGGATATTGAACTTCCAAAATATTAAGGTCAGTTTTGGTGATGCCCTATGGTATTCTATGTCTATTGTGTTCAGTGGACACCTTTAGTTTTTTTTCCAAATCCAAATACGCCCATGGGTGCACTATGTAATTTATCTTCATCCCTTTCGATAAGTCATAAATCCCTAACATATTTATTACCTAACCTCTAGGTAATCGCTATGGGTGTTGTTCATGTATCTATGTTATTCTTCTCATTATATCTTTGCTGCACACCCACTCCATGACCTTATCCATCTCCATAAAGGTTCTCTCTCTCCACTACTGTAGCTATCCTATACAACCTATCCAAAACTACAATCAGGTACTTAGAAAAATTTCATAGATTTGTTTCAAGAAATGGTCCACTTGTTCATTTGTGTCCTTGCCTTCACCATATAAAATCCTAAATTATGGTACTTCAAGAAAAAATATTGTTTGAAGTCTTTTTTCCATCTCCTATATCTGATCCTTTTCCTCCTATTCCTCCTTCGAAAGTGATCTTTCCATGATTTACTTTATTGGGCCTATTGCAATATCCTCCTATATCAAAACTTGAGCTAAAGTTAGTGCTTCACATTTCTCTTTATTTTATCTAATTTTGTTGATGTCAATGATTTATTTGGATGATTTTTGCTCTTTTACAGGTACCTAAACTTCTTCCTACAACTTCAATTGTTCTATAATTTTTGAGGATATAGGTACCAAATCAAACCACTCCTATGCTTACATGATTTTCCTCCATCGATTGACTATTACCACCTCTCATAATTATCTATACTTGAGGCTTCTTCTTCTTCTCTTTCTTCTCTTTCAATGGGTTACCATCACTTCTTTTGCTTTCTTTCATGGTGGTGTTACCATTTTATCTAGCCAATGTTTGGATTCCTCTAGTAATTTGAACTCATTGGCCCTAATCAATGTAGGAGATCCCATTATTTCTCCTAACTAATCTATTTTTATCGACATATTAATTTTTTCCCAAATCTCTAATTCTTCCAATCCCAAGTCCATCTTGTCAATTGGATCTATGAGCATTTTTTGCAATTGCTCACTTTGTACAAGAGACTTTTCTTATGTTTGCCTCTCCTGTTACCTTCATGTTCTCATTGGGCTTGGTGTTGGTGCTACTACTGCCTCCTTCTTTTGAGATAATGGCTACTCTTGTAACCATTGTGTATATGTTTACTGATCTTGATCAAATTATAGGTGTAGTTGGTGATATCTTTTCCTTCGATGGTACACTTATTCTCTTGAAGTCTCACTCTTTAGCCAAGGCAGGTTCTAGTTTCTTTGGATTCTTCTTTAGTTTTGGATTTTTTGGAGTAGCCTTGTGATTTAAAACTATTTTTTTCCATTATAGTATGGAAGGATGATCCTTTGGTAGATCTCAAGGAGATGTTAACCCATAGAATGGGATTCCTGCTTGAGTTTTTACATCCAACATCATAGTGATTGCATGGAATGTCATTGAGAAAATTTTCCTTATCCTCTACAACAACCACTAAATATACTAAGTTAAGTATGTACCCCAATCATACTAAAATCCCTTGGTGATACCCTCCATATACTACATCATCCAAATTGGTATTTCAGAAGATCATATCTCTCCTGACAGCCAAGACATGAACACATTCATGGCACACTGAAGCTCCATATTGTTCAACATACTTTGCTTAATCCCTCATCCTCCAAGATCAAAAGACTTAGTGGAAGAAGGAGACTTGATCAATGTTAGCTCACTAATTAGCATATGAGTCTCACTAGGATCCACATGTTCTTTCTTAATTGGTAGCCCTTCATTTGGTAATCCAAATGCTCTCCTAAAATTGGTAGCCAAGAATTCCACCTTTAGATGATGGTTCCCTATCCTTACAAAGGTGTAATTCTTACTAGCATCATATGATTGCACAATCTGCAACAAATATTCATTAAATAAAACTTTATCTAGTGGAGGTACTCATGCCAAAACACTCACTCCTATCTAAGTTAATATCGCTTTCAATGGATCATTATCGACATGTTCATTTCACCAATTCTAACATAATTCATCTATTGATTGTGTGAAGGTGGTGTCTTTCAATTCCACCTATCCATATTCATTTTCACTTATAAGGTCTATCTAATATTTTAGGGTTGCTTCTCTATGGACTTTACTTCAAATATCCTTTTGATGTGCCCTAGGTGGTTCCATCTAAATTTTGCTATAAAATTACGGTTGCTCCTTTCCTCTACCACCACACCAATTATTATGTTCCCTATACGGACTATAACCTCTTTCCCTCCAAGGGTGGTAGTTGTGTTCACCTCTTGGTTTAAACCCTCATCCTTGGTTTTGGGTAGGGTAGGTTACCTCTCCTTGCTTGGGCCACAACTCCCTCAGATGTAGTGGGTTTGGTGAGTGTTCTACCCTCGTTATCATAATGCATCATATATGATCCTTGAATTCTCACTCGATTCTCATCCTTCATAGGTCTCCATTTTTTGGAACCCACTATTCTCCACTATGCACCAATTATATACAATTTAGCAATTTCTAGATAATTGCACCCAAAATCGTACAATTTGCCCTAATTCCATACAATTTACACTAAAATCATACAAATTACCCTAAATATGTACATTATACATTGAAATCATACAAACTACACCAAATCCATACAATTACTTCCAAAAGTTGTACAAACTACCTTAAATCCATACAATTGCACCAAAATCGTATAAACTATACCAAATCTATACAATTGCTTCAAAAAACTGTACAAACTATACCAAATCCATATTATTACTTCCAAAAATTGTACAAACTACCTTAGATCCATACAATTGCACTCAAAATCATACAATTGCTCTCAAAATCATATAATTACACTCATTTTCATACAATTGCATCCATAATCGTACAATTGCATTCAGTTTCATAAAATTGCTCTTGAAATCATACAATCGCACTCAAAATTTGTACAATTCCAACCCAAAATCATACAACTATGTAATTTCTCCCCACTATATGATTTATGGCTTACTTGTGTTGTTTCCCCCTTTCAAATGTGCAATTCTTCAAATGTGTAGTTTATCTTTGGCAATTTTGTGCAATTTCTAACTTTGTACAACCTTCCACTTTATACCCCTTCGCATGCAATGGCTAAAAATATATTTTCTTAGGGTTTTAATTCATTCTCCTTCCTTTGGTTTTTTGAAAAACACAACAAACCCTAGATTTTTTAAAAAAGGCTCCACCACTTAGGGTTTGTTTTCAAAATAATTCTACAATCCTAACTTTCTAAAAAAACAACCCTGAATTTTTTGAAAATGCAATCTTGACTTTCTTCTTTTTTAGAAAAATCGCTCCATTTTTTTCATGCACTTCACTTGCTTAGATTTTTCTTTACTAGATTGAAATAAAATGAACTACCCTATGCAAATTCATAACAGATGTAAAAATTAGTTTTGTGTTGTTTGTAATTCTCGTGTGGTAATTTATTTTGTTGCACCATTCATTTCTCCTAAAATCATCTAATTTTGACTATTCAATTCGTTCAACTATTTTAAAAATTATCTTGGCACCCTCCTTTATAGTTAAAACAACCTGTTGCATTCACATCTACCACTTCAACTCTCTTTTCATGTGATTTTATCTATTTGTATGGATGACTACTAACTCAAGTCTTTTTTGCATGTAATTTTGTCCTTTTCTTTGCTTTTTCTATTATTTTATTATGTTATTTTTCAAGAGGTTGCCATTTTTGATTTTCAACCAACTTCTGTCTTGATTGTGTCCATAAAGGATTTTCACAATCAAGATTTTTTTTTTTTCAAATTTTTCTAATTTTTGAACTTAACTTCATGGAAATCATACATCGACAGTCACTTGTATGATTCCTTTTGCTGACGTATTAACCAAAGTCTCTACCACCTCATTCCATGCAATTATGGGTTGACTAATCATACAATCTAGTTCAATTTGTTCAATTATATAATTTGCTACTTCTTGCTGGCCAAATGTATTATTTGTAACTACATCATTGTCAATTGTACGACTTGAAACCATACAATTACAAATAGTATGATTTAGAATTTTATAATTGCAGGTTGTATGATTTGAAATTGCACAATTCCCTCCTTCCCAATTGTATTATCTCGTTTGAGGCTTCTCCTTTGCCTTGTTGGTTGATAATTTGGTGAAGACATCCTTGTTACTTGATTTCCATTTAGGTGATTTCAACTCCTATTACCCTGGACTAAATTTACTTCCAAACTTGGTGAATGAGTCCTTTGTCTACTTTGACTTCTTTCCTCTTAAAATCATATTCTTCCCCTATCAGTAAGTTCTCTTCCTCACATCTATATTCCATGAAACTATCCTCTTGTAATAGAACCTCATTGAATATTGAATGAACCTTCCTCTCTCTAAAGCAATCCTCTTCCTACTACTCTTCTTGGTCCTTGTTGATGTATTTGTGTTCACCCGAGATTTCATCTATTAGGACACATTCCCCTCAAATTGTGCAAGGCTACCTTCCGAGGGATACATCCTCAATGGACATATCGTATAAAATTAAAGGTTAAATGTTGTATATCTTTCTACCATTGAGGCCATCATGGAGTAGGAGTTCAATTCCTTCCATTTATTCCACTGGATAAGGGATATGAGTGATTCCTTCCTTAATTCACTCATTGTAATCCTCCTCTCTAACCTAGATGACATTCTGTGGTATTGGCAATCCTATGGTCAAATCAACTCCCATCTCACCCAATTGGTAGGAGCCACATCGATAAATTCTATATTGATCAAGTGTCCATTCCTTTGAGCTCTTGGTGACAACTATCATAATGCTCTTATTATATGATCTAGACATACTAGTTGATTTATCCATATTATTTCTTCAAAGTAATATTATGGGAATTTTTTTCCAAGGATTCCTTATATTCTTTTGAGAAGATAGAATCAATACTTGAATCATTATGATTCTCTACTCATTGTGTTTATCATTCCATTGGCAAGTCCATTATTTACTAGAGTCTCCTCACTTCCCTTATTTACCTTCTTAATTGTCAATATGCTATCATATAGGCATCTAAATCAAGACAAACATGAGGTTCTTATACTCTTGCCAAGAATTCATCACTACTACTCTCTTGATTACTATTCCTTGTGAGTAAGAAAATTCCTTCATCACTAGATTCACTTGCATCTTCATGTAGATTCCCTTGGGGTTTAGGTGATGTAAGGTCTTCCTCAACCTCTCACCAAACTACCTTTTGTTGAAATTATTGAGTTAATGAGTTGTCACTGATGTCAAAGGTTGACTTTGGTAAATAGCACACAATGAAGCAAGGCAAATAATATATGAGAAGCAAGGCAAATACTATATGAGAAGCAAAGAAAATAGATTTCAAGTGAAGCAAGGTAAAAATATTTCAATGAAAAGTATTATAATATTTAAATATTATAAATAATATTTTAAGGTGATGTATACTTTAATATTTAAATTAAATATTTAAATATTAAAGTAATGTTTTAAAAGTGTGATGTATTTAAATCAAAGGATTTAAATATAAATTGCAAAGTATATGTAAGGGCCGACTCTTATGTTTGAAATTAAAAAATTATTCTTCATATATATGATCCAAACATTATGGTGGAGTGTGATTTTTGTGTGCCTAAGTTTGCATTTAGAGGAAGAAGAGCATGTGAAGAGAGAGATTATATTTCGGGTTCGGAGTTCGGAGAGTGAGAGCCTTTCGATTTTGCATTTGAAGAGTGGAGAGTGAGAGCCTTTAGTTTTGCATTCGGAGAGTGAGATATTTTCATTTTATGCTTGGAGAGAGAGAGCCTATGATTGTGTTTGGAGGACTATCCAGAAAGTACATTCAAGAGCAAAATGAAAGAGAATATTATGACATACACAAAAGAAGTGGATTGAAATTCCTTCCATGAAGGCGTAGAAGGGTGTTTCGATGTTTTAACAAAAGGTAAATTTCACAAAGGCATAGATAAAAGCTTTGTGACATACGTCTTCAACAATTAATAGCTCGAGAAAGCACTAAAGACAAATCAAGGGAAGGTTTGTTGTCTCAGATTTAGAATTTGCATTGCTTTCATTACATGATCTGTGTGGTTAAAATTGCAAAGTGATTTGTGTGACATTAATGGAGCAAAGAAAAGATAGTGTATACTTGTTGATATCCAAGGGAAGAGCAAACTATTGCATGGGATTTTGGTAGGAATTTAGGGTTCACAGAATACAAAACTAAATAACAAGGCAAGCAAAAGGTTTTGAAGGCATACATGATTGAAGAAAGAAGGCGTTATAATTGTAACCCTAAGAAGTTTTATTTACACCAAAAAAAAAGTAGTGATTTATGGTAGAAATTCATAATGAAAGACATCAGTGTTTATGCCAGAGAAAGCATCAGAACAACAAGACATAAGAAACAAATCAGCGAAGTCAGCAAAAAAAGAGACAACAAGGCATTCTAGACAGAGTAGTGCAATTGTCACAGTGAAAGACATTAGCGTTTATACTAGGGAAAGCGTCAGAATAGCGAGATGTAAGAGGTAATCTGTGAAGACATTGTGTGAAGAAAAAGGAAGACTGATAGTAGGCCATTCAAAACAAAAGCATTGAAGTGTCACAAGCAAAAGCCATCGTTGTTCATGATAAATAAGATGCAGGACAACAAGTCATGAGATAAGTATTAAGAGCTCATAATAAACTTTTTGTATTCTATGTTGGAGAAATAAGGTGTGCTATATAAAATCAATTTTTTTTATGTTATAAGGTTGGAGTCATAAAATCATTTTTTATTTTATAAGGTTGAAGTTATAAGATTATTTTTGATGTTATAAGGTTGGAGTCATAAAATCATTTTTGATTTTATAAGGTTGAAATTATAAAATTATTTTTGATGTTATAAGGTTGGAGGTATAAGGTTAAGTGTTGATCCTATAAGTATAGGCAAACAATTTGCATTTGAGAAAATAATGAAAAATTAAGTGGATGTGTAAGACAAAAGGAAAAGTGATTTGTTTTGAATAAAAGGTTTTGGAGTAGATTTGAGCAGGATTTGTGAGTAGGTTTTGGAGTAGAATTGAGTAGGTTTTGTGAGAATATTTGAGAGTAGATTTGAGTAGGATTTATGAGTAGATTTAAGAGCAGATTTATAAGTAGATTTGAGAGCATGTTTGAGCAAGATTTGTGAGCATATTTGAAGTTGTTTTGAGAGCAAAGGGGATTGGTGTCTCCTGTGGATTGGTTTCCATGAACCTGAGCAGAGGGGATTGGTGTCTCTTGTGGATTGGTGTCCATGAACTAGAGCAGAGGGGATTGGTGTCTCCTGTGGATTGGTGTCCATGAACTTGAGAATAGGGGATTGGTGTCTCCTGTGGGTTGGTGCCCACAAACATTGTAATAGGGGATTGGTGTCTCCTGTGGGTTGGTGCCCATGAAATTTATTGAAGAAATTTATAAGCAATATTTCTCCATGGATGTAGCCCATATTGGGTGAACCATGTTAAATATGTGTCTCTTATGTGTGTGGTGATTTGTGCATTGTTTCATTATTGCAATTGATAATATTTGAAGTTATTGCTTTGGAAAGAAAAGTAAAAGTTTTATCTTATACTGTTCACCCCCCTCTCAGTATAAGCTTGTGTTCTTCAATTGGTATCAAAGTAGGTTCCTTTGTGAAAGCCTAACCGCTTGAAGGAAGATCTTACAAGAACACACATGGCCACTGAGGTGAAAGAAGATGCCCCTATGGTTGAAATCAAAGAGAGAGATCCAGAAAATGGAGAGGAAGCCATGGTTGACATAGAAGAGGAACTTATTGTTGCTCTTGAAGAATTGAAAAGGGTTAGAAAGAAGAATTCAAGATTGAAGGCTCAAGTACAAGAGGATGAGGAAACAAAGACAAAGCTTCTACAAGATCTCACCGATTTAAAAGTGAAGGTTGAAGAGGCAAAGAGAATTGAAGAAGTTATGGTTGAGCAATTAAAGGCAAAGGAGCTGGAATGTGAAAAATTGGAATATGAGGTTGTCTCTCTAAGAAAGGAAGTGGAAAAATCTAAGGATAAGTTACAACAAAATATGAGGTTTGAGAAAAGCACAAAAATATTGGATGATATTATCAAAGCACAGAGACTTTCAGGTATAAAGACTGGACTTGGTTTTGAAGAAGGTCAAGAGAAATAGAAAGAGGAGTCAAGCTCAAAAGGAACAAAGACATCAAATAAAATAAGTAAAGAAGAGCCCATGACCTATGTTGATGTATTGAAAAGTGAAAGCATCAAGGAGGAAGAAAACAAAGAATCATCATGGATAGAAGTCAATCACAGAAACCACAATGAAAGAACCATGCGACCATATCATCCAAGGCAATCAAACAGGTTTCAATATTTCTTCCATGGTTATTGTTTTTCATGTAACAAATATGGTCATAAAGTTGTACATTGCATGGTCCATGTGAAAAATGATGTTGGCTTCATCAATAGAAATTTCAATTCATTTGCACCTCTCATGGATTACAATATCATTTGTTACAAATGTGATAATTTTGGGCACAAAGCTAAATGGTGTAGAACAATGTTTCCTAAACTTCCTAAATCAAGCAAGAAGGAGGAAGGTCAAATAGTTCAGAAGGAGATGTCCTCAAAAGTTTGGAAAAAGAAAAAGGAACAAGAAAAAGAAAAATCCATGTTGGTACAAATGACTCTTCATGTGCAAAATGAAGGAAATCAGTGGTACATTGATAGTGGTTGTTCAAGCCATATGATAGGTGACAAAAGCAAATTTCTCTCTCTCAAGGAAATAAATGGAGGAACAATGAAATTTGGTGATAATGCTTCTACCAAAATTGTTGGAAAAGGGACTTTGAGTTTAGATAATGGAAGATCAAGGACATAAAATGTATTATATGTTGAAGGATTGAAGCACAATCTACTAAGTGTAAGTCAACTATGTGATCAAGGGCACACACTCACATTTCACCCAAATGGATGTGAGATCAAGAAATCCAAGACAGGAAAGCTTATTGCAGATGCTAGTAGAACTACAAACAATCTCTACATGTTGAGAGAAATTAAGGGAGAAAAATACTTTTTATCACAAGAGGATGAGAGTTAGTTATGGCATAGAAGAATGGGTCACCTGAAATTTGACAACATAGTGAAAATAAGCAACAAACAGGCAGTCAGATATTTACCCAAAATAGCAAAACCCCCAAGCACGATTTGTGCACAATGCCAGCATGGTAAGCAAACAAGATCAAGTTTCAAATCAAAGGAGTTTTCTTCATCCAAGCCTTTGGAGCTAGTTCACACCGATCTATGTGGTCCTACAAGGACAAAGAGTTTACAAGGTGAGAATTACTTCATGTTATTTATTGATGATTTCTCTAGAATGACTTGGGTAACATTCTTAAAAGAAAAATCAGAAGCATTTGAAAAGTTCAAGGCATTCAAGGCACTTGTAGAAAATGAAACAGGCAAAAATATCAAGTGTCTAAGATCAGATAGAGGAGGTGAATTCACTTTAGGTGAATTTGTAGAATTCTATGAACAACATGGAATCAAGAGATAATACTCAACAGCAAGAACTCCACAATAGAATGGAGTAGTTGAAAGGAAAAATAGAACTGTTCAGGGTATGGCCAGGGCTATGCTAAATGAGTCTAAGATTTCTGATGCTTTTTGGAGAGAGGTAATTCATACAACTATTTATATCATCAATAGAGCTCAAATAAGAGTAAATCACCATAAAACCCCATATGAGCTTTGGAAGGGAAGACCAGCTACTATGAAGTACTTCAAAAATTTTGGAAGCAAATGCTACATTAGACGAGAAGAGAAAATTTTGGGTAAGTTTGATTCTAGGTGTGATGAGGGTATCTTCCTTGGATACTCCACTAAGAGCAAAGCCTATAGATGCTACAATAAAATATCACATACAATTGTGGAAAGTGCAAATGTAAGAGTTGATGAAGAAATAGATCTAAGAGAACCAGCTCAAGAGATTGTGTATCAAGAAGGAGAAAGTTGCAAAGAAGAAGAAGGTGAAGAAACTGAAGAAGATGAGACACTCTCAAGAAAGGCACCACCTAAGACACCATCCAGGTATGTGCAAAAGAACCATCCAAGAGAACTGATTATTGGGAATCTAGATGAGAGACAAACAAGGAGGAAGATAATAGGAACAGGTGAACATGTAAATTTTTCTTTGCTATCTAAAGTTGAGCCCAAGAATTTCAATGAAGCAAGTGAAGATAAATATTGGATTAAGGCAATGGAAGAAGAGTTAGACCAAATAGAAAAGAGTGAGACTTGGGAACTTGTTCCACGTCCAAAAGACAAGAATGTAATTGGCACCAAATGGGTCTACAAAAATAAGTTGAATGAAGATGGTCAGGTTGTCAAAAACAAAGCAAGACTTGTGTGCAAAGGCTATGCACAAGTTGAGGGGATTGATTTTGAAGAGACATTTGCTCCTGTTGCATGTCTTGAGGCCATAAGAATGTTCTTGGCTTTCTCAAGTTTCAAAAACTTCAAAGTGTACCAAATGGATGTAAAATCAGCATTTCTTAATGGTTACTTAGAGGAAGAGGTCTACATTGAGCAACCAGATGGTTTTAGCTTGATAGATAAGCCGGACTATGTATGCAAATTAAATAAGGCTCTCTATGGACTAAAGCAAGCCCCTAGGGCTTGGTACTCAAGGTTGGATAAATATCTTCAAGAATAGGGTTTCAAAAAAGGTATAGTTGATAGCAATCTATACATCAAAAATGAAGGAAATGACTTGTTGATTGTAGTGGTCTATGTGGATGATATCATTTTTGGAGGTAGTAATGACAAGATGTGTCAAAAATTTGCAAAGTGTATGCAAAATGAATTTGAGATGTCAATGCTTGGTGAGTTGTCTTTCTTTCTTGGTTTGCAAATTTCACAATCAGATAAAGGTATATTTCTCTCTCAGACCAAGTATGTAAAAGAAATGTTGAAAAAATTTAGGATGGAGGATTGCAATCCTATGAGTACCCCCATGATTACAGGATGTAAGTTAAGTAAATATGATGAGTCTCCTGAGGTAAATCAAATATTGTATAGATCCATGATTGGAAGTTTACTATATGTCACAACTACAAGGCCAGATATAATGCAGGTAGTCGGATTGGTGGCAAGATTTCAAGCTGCACCAAAAGAAACACATGTACAGGCAGTAAAAAGGATCTTTAAGTATTTGAAAGGAACTATGGAGTTTGGACTATGGTATCCCAGATGCAATAATTTCACTCTCACTGCATATACAGATGCGGATTGGGCAGGCAGTGTTGATGACAGAAAAAGCACAAGTGGAGGAGCATTTTTTCTTGGAGATTGTTTGGTCTCTTGGCTAAGTAAGAAACAAGCATCAATATCCTTATCTACTACAGAGGTAGAGTACATTGCAGCAGTTGCCTGTTGCACACAGGTTTTATGGATGAAATAAACTTTAAGTGATTTCAAAATTAAGCATGAGCATCCTATCTCCATACTTTGTGATAATACAAGTGCCATCAATATTTCAAAGAATCCAGTGATGCATTCAAGGACCAAGCATATTTCAATCAAATATCATTTTTTGAGAGAGCAAGTGGTTGATCAACAAGTTAAGTTGGAATATGTTGCTACAAAGGAACAAATTGCTGACATCTTTACCAAACCACTACCAAAGGAGACTTTTGAGTATCTCAAAAGTAAGTTGGGAGTAGTTTTACTCCCATATCAAAATTGAACACCTCAAGAAAAGGAGGTGGTAAGGGGACATTGTAAAGTGTCTTATCTTTCAAGCCCCAAGGAGCCCTTTGCCATTGATGTCAAAGGGGAAGAATTTTAGTAAGGGGGAGCAACTTGTCAGGGGAGCAAATTGTGAATCCAATTGCAGTAAAAGAATTTCTTTTGTAGGGTTGCCATCAATGAAAAAGGGGGAGATTGTTGGAATTATTGAGTTAATGAGTTGTCATTGATGTCAAAGGTTGAATTTGGTGAATAGCACATAGTGAAGCAAGGCAAATAATATATGAGAAGCAAGGCAAATACTATATGAGAAGCAAAGCAAATAGATTTCAAGTGAAGCAAGGCAAAGATATTTCAATGAAAAGTATTATAATATTTAAATATCAAATTTAAATATTATAAAGGATATTTTAAGGTGATGAGACAAAAGTTTGAATATTAAAGTAATATTTTAAAAGTATGATATATTTAAATCAAAGGATTTAAATATAAATTGCAAATATATGTAAGGGCCGACTCTTATGTTTGAAATTCAAAAATTATTCTTCATATATATATGATCCAAACATTATGGTGGAGTGTGATTTTTGTGTGCCTAAGTTTGTGTTCGGAGGAAGAAGAGCCTATGAAGAGAGATTTTGTTTCGTGTTCAAAGTTTGGAGAGTGAGAGCCTTTTGATTTTACGTTCGAAGAGTGGAGAGTGAGAGCCTTTAATTTTTGTGTTCGGAGAGTGAGAGCCTTTCATTTACGTTCAGAGAGTGAGAGCCTTTCATTTTGTGCTCAAAGAGAGAGAGCCTGTGACTGTGTTTGGAGGACTATCCAACAAGTACATTCAAGAGCAAAATGGAAGAGAAGATTGCGGTATACACAAAAGAAGCAGATTGAAATTCCTTCCATGAAGGTGCAGAAGGGTGTTTCAATGTTTTAACAAAAGGTAGATTTCACAAAGGCATACAGAAAAGCTATGTAGGATACATATTCAATAATTAATAGATCGAGAAAGTGCTAAAGATAAATCAAGGGAAAGTTTGTTGTATCAGATTTAGAATTCGCATGATCTGTGGGGTTAAAATTATAAAGTGATTTGTGTGACATTAATGGAGCAAAGAAAATATAGTGTATACTATTGATATCCAAGGGAAGAGCAAACTGTTGCATGGGCCTTTGGTAGGAAGTTAGGGTTCACAAAATGCATAGCTAAATAACAAGGCAAGCGAAAGGTTTTGAAGGTGCACATGAAAAAAGAAAGAAGATGTTACAAGTGTAACCCTAAGAAGTCTGATTTACACCAAAAAACAAGCAGTGATTTACGGTAGAAAGTTACAAAAAAGACGTCAATGTTTATGCTAGATAAAGCATAAGAACAACAAGACATAAGAAGTAAATTAGCGAAGTTAGAAAAAAAATATGGCAGGGTATTCTGAATAGAGCAGTGGAAGTGTCATAATGAAAGACATCAATGTTTATGCTAGGGAAAGCGCCAAAACAACAATACATAAGAGGAAATCTACAAATACACCATGTGAAGCAAAAGGAAGAGCAATGGTAGGCCATTCAAAACAAAAGCATTGAAGTGTCACAAGCAAAAGCCATCATTGTTCATGATAAAGAAGACACAGGACAACAAGTCATGAGATAAGTATTAAGAGCTCATAATAAACTTTTTGTATTCTATGTTGGAGAAATAAGGTGTGCTATATATATATATATATATTTTATGTTATACGGTTGAAGTCATAAAATCAAAAATGATTTTATGACTCCAACCGTATAACATTAAAAAAAAAAAAAAAAAATTATATAGCACACCTTAAGGTTGAATTTATAAGATTATTTTTGATGTTATAAGGTTGGAGTTATAAAATATTTTTTGATTTTAAAAGGTTGAAATTATAAAATTATTTTTGGTGTTATAGGGTTGGAGGTATAAGGTTTAGTGTTGATCCTTTAAATATAGGTAAACAATTTGCATTTGAGAAAATAATAAAATATTAAGTGGATGTGTAAAACAAAAGGAAAAGTGATATGTTTTGAATAAAAGTTTTTGGAGCAGATTTGATTAGGATTTGTGAGCAGGTTTTGGAGCAGAATTGAGCAGGTTTTGTGAGCAGATTTTAGAGTAGATTTGAGTAGGATTTGTGAGCAGATTTAAGAGTAGATTTGAGCAGTATTTGTGAGAATATTTGAGACTATATTTGAGCAAGATTTATGAGCATATTTGAAGTAATTTTTAGAGAAAAGAGGATTGGTGTCTCCTATGGATTGATGTCCATGAACCGGAGTAGAGGGGATTGGTGTATCATATGGATTAGTGTCCACGAACTAGAGTAGAGGGGATTGGTATCTCCCATGGCTTGGTTCCCATGAAATTGAGCATAAGGGATTGGTGTCTCTTGTGGGTTAGTGCCCACGAAAATTGTAATAGGTGTCTCCTGTGGGTTGGTGCCCACAAAATTTGTTGAGAAATTTATAAGAAATATTTCTTCATGGATGTAGCCCATATTGGATGAACCACATTAAATCTATGTATCTTATGTGTGTGGTGATTTATGCATTATTTCATTATTGCAATTGATAGTATTTGAAGTTATTTCTTTGGAAAGAAAAGTAAAAGTTTTATCTTATATTGTTCACCCCCCTCTCAGTATAAGCTTGTGTTCTTCACCTTTGCTATTTGATTTGTGATTGGTGGATAATGTATCGGGTCCCTTAGTTCTACTTGTGATATTTCACCTTCACTTGAACTTCATATTGAGCCTTTCTATTGTCTCCCATGTGCCTGAGGTACTTCCTCATTTCTATCATCTTGTGATTCAAGTTCTCTTTGCCTTGCAATATGTTGCTCATCAAGTCATTGCATTGTATCATCCAATTCTTGAATGATCTACCCTTAGAGTCATGCATTATGGGCTTGTAATATTTCATACTCCTCTTGCAACTATTGTGCTTGATGTCACATCCTCAATTGTATCATACCTATCTGAGCTAATGGAGTAAGCCCTGTTAACTCCTCTGTAACTCCACCTTCATTTGAATTTGAAATTTCCATATCAAAGGTATTTGTTCTATCTTCATATTGTACCATTAATCGTATCCTACGTCATCCTTCTACTTGTTGAGGCAACTCCCTTTGCTCCAACTGTGGATACACTACTACTTCCTCTGATTGGGTAGCTTCTTCCTATCTCTCCCAATTTATTGCTAATGGTACCTGCTCTTGATTTCTTATTTCATTGGGAGGAATCCATTCCTCCTCTTCTTCAATTCATTTTGTTCCATCTACGAACCTCACATGTACTCGCATCCTTCTCCTTTCACTAGGGTGAGGTGCCAATTCCTATTGTTCTATGATTGGTCATGCCTCCTCCCCTTCTACAAATAGACATGTAATCCCCATATCATTGTCCCCTTATGGTGGATCTTGATTATTCTGGGTTGTTTGTCATGGTTCACTAGATTCTGCTTCTTGTTGTTGTCTTTATTCTATTTCTTGTAAAGTGATGAACATGCATTGTGCCTTATATGGTTTCAACTTTGAACCATTCACTATTTTGGGTACCACTATCCCGTCCAGCTTTTGTAATTTGACTGCACCATTGTCCATCACTTCTATAACTCTAAAGGGACCAAGCCACAATATTTTTAGCTTCCCAGGCTTGATTTCCCGTTTACTATTAAACTTTAGAACTAAATCACCTTGATTAAGTTCTAATTTTTGGATATGCTTATCATGCCACAACTTCCTCCACTTTTGGGCCACTTCGATTGCCCATTGTGCCATGACTCTCCTCTCATCCAACTTGATTAGTGTCGCCAGTCTTTCCTCTAGACTTTCCTAGTCACCCAAGTGATGCTCCACAGCTACTCGCAAACTAGGTACCAAGAATTCTACTAGCACTACTACCTCCTGACCATACATTAACTAGAATGGTATATGGTCCATTTTTGGTTTAAAGGTTGTTCTATAAGCCCATAGAACATATGGTAACCTTTCTTCCCAATCTACTCCTTCTATTCCATAGGTTTTATATAGCATAGAGACTAAGATTTTGTTAGTTGCCTCCACCTACCCATTTGCTCTGGGATAATACGGACTTGACAATGAATACAAAATCCTAAAATTAGTTGTCAACTTTTTAATAACCTCATTAACAAAGTGACCACCCCTATCACTTGTTATTTGTAGTGGAATTTTGAATCTTGTAATTACCTATTCATACAAGAATTGGGCTGTACTTTTTGTTGTATTATCTGGTAGCACCCTTGCCTCTACCCATTTGGTTAGGTATTCTATTGCTACCATGATATATCAATATTTCTGCCTATGGGTTGTTCTCAATGGTTCGACAAAATCCAAACCCCATATTTCAAACAATTCTTGAGGTTGTGATGGATGCAAAGGCATAAAGTCTCTGCGTAGTGGTTTTCCCACTCTTTGACAAGTGTCACATGCTTGCACGTATTCTTTTGCATCATGATACAATGTAGGCCACCACAATCCTGCCAAAAGTATTTTTCTAGCAGTAGCATCTAGCCCCATGTGTCCTCCTACCAAACCTTCATGGGCTTCTTTTAATGTTATTTTAACTTCCTCCTCCATTACGCATCTTCGTAAAATGCCATCCGCACCCATTTTGTACAACAATCCAGCTATCAACTAAAAAGGTGTTGACTTCATGATTACCTTATTTTTCTCTATCATTGCCAACTCTTGTGGCAACTCCCTTATGGATAGATATTCCCCAATTAACTTGTACCATGATGGTACAATATTAATTACAAATAACTATGCATCAGGGAATTCATCTAGAATTCTCATCCCTATAGGTTCCCTTGATCGAATTTGAGATAACTGGTCTACAATCACATGCTTTTTACCAAGTCTCACCACTACCTAGAATACAAATTCTTGTAAGGTAATGAGCCACTTGCTGACTCACCCTTGTATCACTAGTTTATTTATCAAGTACAATAGAGCTTGGTGATCAACATAGAAGGCAAATGGGTTTTCCAATAGGTAATGCCTAAACTTTTGTACTACATATACCATTCCCAAAGCCTCTCATTCTATTGTACTATAATTCCTCTCCGCCCTTGACAATAAATGGCTTGCAAAGTATATAGGTTGGTCTAGCCTAAATTACCCTTCTTGAGCCAATGTGCATCCTATTGCAAAATTGGAAGCATCAATATGGACATGGAACTCCTTATCCCAATCTAGAAATACCAAAATGGGGCTACATACGAGCTTTGCTTTTAACTCTTCAAAAGCTCCTTGATGCTCCTCTGTCCAACTGAAGGGAACATTATTTTTCATCAATGAGTCCAATGGGTAGGACACGTGTGCATAATTCTTGATAAACCTTCGATAATATCCCATGGATCCTAAGAAGGTTTTTAGTGAACTCGCATCATATGGCTCCTCCATATGCAGAATGACATGAATTTTATCAGGATTTATCTTCAATCCTTCATTGCACACTATATGTCCTAGCAACTTTCCATATGGCACCATCAAGTAACATTTCCTTGGGTTCAGGGAGATCTATGCATTCCTACATTGGCTCATACATTCACTTAGAGCTGGTAAATGGTCCTTGATTTTATCGTAAATGGACCAATCATCCAAGAATACCTTGAATTTTCCTATCGCCAATTGATCGAATATGTATAGGATAATCCATTGAAATGTGGTTGGGGCATTACATAGCCCGAATGGCATCTTATTATATGCATAAATTCTATTCTCCACAATAAATGTGGTCTTCAATTTATCCTCTTTGGCTATACTAATCTGATTATAGCTAGAAAACCCATCCAAGAATGAATAAATTTCATGTCCTACGACTTCCTCTAGGATGGAATCCATGAATGGAATAGGGAAGGGATATTTGATCATTATTGCATTCAAACTATGAAAATCTACGTAGATATAAATCTTATCCACTTCCTTATTTAAGGTGACCACAATAGGAGAAACCCATTCGCTCATGGTAACTCTAAAAATAATGCCAACATCCAACATCTTTTCTATTTCTGTATTTACTAGAGTTACATACTTTGGGTTCATCTTGTATGGTCTCCTTCTCATTGGTTATGCCCTAAAAATTAATGTAATCTTGTGGACACATAATTCTGGTGGTATCCCTTTCAGGTCCTTATATGTCCATGCAAAAACATCTTTATATTCCAAAAATATCTTGAAAGTTATTACTTTCAATACCGGATCCCAATCTTCACCGCAATGAATCATCCTTGGTTCATTATCAGTTCCTAGATTTACTTCCACTATCTGGGGTCCTTCATACTTAATATTCTCTGGCTCTACCTTAGCCTTTGCCACATTTTTTGGATGTGCTGGTCTTGCATCTATCTCTGCATCTCCAATTGTATATTCCATGAAACTCTTAGGAAATATCCATTTCTCTTGTTCCTCTTCTTTTGGTTTCTTGTTGACCTTCTTCTCATCTTGTCTTTCTATGATCTCCTCTGTATTAATACAGAGGTAGTTGGGCTGAAATACCTCGTACTCCTCCATCTACCAATGGAGAAGTCCACTATCAGATCGAGTTTCATCCTCACTACATTCTTCAAGGTACAACATTCCCTCTTCATTGGGTTCATGTTGTTCTTCTTCACCTAAAGAACTACCTGATTCATCTATCATAGCGATATCTTCACTAATCCTTTGATTTTTTAGGTTAATCATATACTTGTGCTATCCTTTCTTGAATGTAATCTAATACTTTCCCTAGTTGTGATTAACTTTGGCCACTCGTAGCCAACCTCTCCCCAATAGTGCATCATATGTAGGCTTCTACATTGTAATCACAATGAAATCCAAGATAAATTCTTGGTCAACTATTATTACCTTATATGCTGTCAACACTCCCTTAGTCTCAATGCCATACTGGTTAACACCATACAACCTAAAACTTGGTGCCCACAAAAATGGAGCCTCGATCTCTCTCCAAGTTTTCTCTAGTAGCACATTAACACTGGACCCTCCATCCATAATAACTTGTGTTAACTTATGCCCCATTATCTCCATATGGACCAATGTTGGTTTCTTTCCAACATCAATCATTAATATAGTCAGATCCATAAAGTAATCCTTCTTTTTTACTTCTTGTATTGGCTGGCTTTAGACTTCCATCACCTTTTATGGTTGCATCTCATCTCCTATCACCTTATGTAGGGATGGTATGGCTTCAAACAAACTAGCCATTTTGATTTCTATTATTGTATTCAGAACTTGTGCTACCAGATTCTTCACTAATACTTTATCTTCTAGACCACTTGGCTTCTTTAATTATTTCTACTCTACTAGCCTTATTTATTTAGCCTTCTATGCTTCTTCTTCAATTACCTTTTTTACCTCTTGCCATCTCTCCTTCTCTTTAGTAGGTTCTAGGTAATTATCCTTCTTAGTCTGACTTTGTGTCATGACTAATACTTCTTTTTCATTTCCTTCCTCCTTTATTGAGGGTACATCAATGTCCAAGAAATTAACATTCTATGAGCCACTTGTACTCACTTTCTTAGGATAGTTAACCTCCTTGTGGTTACCTGGACCACACCATCTACACATGTGTGTAGCATTATTTTGTGTTGTCTCTTTTATCTAGGGAGAAGGGCAATTCTTCACAAAGTGCCCCCACTCTTGGCAATTACGACATTGTATGATTGGCCTTCCTTTCGAATCATACTACAACTGACTCTAACCTCCTTGTCGATTGCCTTGATATGGCCTTCCCCCTCTATGGTTATTTCTATAACCTCCACTAGTTGCAGCTTGTCCATTCCCTTGAGGTTTTGGTTTTTCCTCATTCTCTTGGATTGATAGAGTTTGATGTCATACTTTTAAATTGAATGGACAATTCACCACTTCATGTCCCATCACATCACATATATTACAGTATGCATTTCGAGGATAATTCACATTTGTATACCCTTCGATCTTGCATTATGTACACTAGATATCTTTTTGATCCCTCCATGTTTCTCCTTTGACCTCCTTCAACATCTTATCAAATTCCTTTTGGAATGATTGGATAGCATGATGCATCATGTCCTCTTCATTGCTATCTAAGTCCTCATGCCTAGAATGTGCCATAATTCCTACTACCATCTGCTTTGCCTCACTTTCAAAGTTTTTTGCTTTTTCTAGTACTTCTTCATATGTTGAGGATGGTATTACCTTCATCTTCTTTCTATATTTAGGTAGTAACCCATCAAGAAACCATCATTTAATAAGTCCATCTATTGGTGGTATTTGCATCTTATCCATCAGTTGTTTTAATCGATGGTTATATGTTTTAACATCCTCATCTCTTCCTTGCTTTGTGATGTATATTTCTATTATAATTTTGGTATCATCTCTCAAAGGATGAAATTCCTTGATGAAAGCATCTTTCATCATATTCTAAAACCAAAATGTTGGTGTATTTTCTTGCTTCAGATACCAATCTATCACGAGTCCTTGTAATATGGTAAGAAATAGTTACAACCATTCATCTGGTTGGTTTACACCATTTTCTTTCTAGATGGTTATGCATGTGCCAATATGTCTAATTAGGTCCTCCTTCCCTTCTCCCATGAAGGGTGGACATCTCTGCTTTCTTTCTCTCATGGCTATGTTAGCCATCGGTGGGGTTCCTCCATCATCATCACTTGATGAAGTATCCCCTAGAATCCTTGATTGATTCCTCCTTTCTATGGGTGATTCAATATGTTACTCTTCATTGAATGTTTCTATCCTTGGTACCTTATTTTCACCAAATAGTCATCTCCCAACCTCTTGTGCATCCTCACTCTATGACCTCCTTCATTGGTATCCTAGTTGTGGTCTTGGTCTTCCTTCTTGAGACCTCACGTGTTGTTGCTCTAGTGCCTGACTCCCATCCTCTACACCCCTTGGCAACCTATCTATCGCTTGTTTAGGTGTTACCATCCACTCACCATATCCTCACATAGTTTCTACATCAACGTCTTCCCCTATACCAATGTTCTCCTTGACTCTTGGTGGTCCTTGTACCTTCTCTTTCGTTCCTATCAGCAATGTCTCCCACCTTTCAATGTCTCCCTCGTTCGAAGTCCATACTTGTTCTACTACTGGTTCATTCGTATCTTGTGTTGAATTGTTCACATTTTCTCTTTGAGCAATTCTTGTACTCCTCCTTATTGGAATTTGCTCCTCTTTGTAATCTCGTCTCCCACGTCTTCGTAGACTTGTATCTATCATTCACCTCCAATTTTTAATTCGTTCCTTCTCAAAAATTGTCAATCGTAGGTCCTTCTCAACTATGAAAATTTGACCCAATTTTGATAGGCAATGATGCCAAATGTAGCACATGTGGTAGTATTCCTAATGAGGGAGGTGAAATGGAAGATTTTGGGATGAATTCCAGTAATTTGCACCCAATTTGGACCAATCCGTATAGTTGTACGGTTACAACTGTATGATTCCCAAAATGTACAATTAGTGACTATATGGTCCCAAAATGTTCAATTGTATGGTTACAACCATACAATAGCCTAAACTGTATGATTTTCCAAATGTACAATCTACCTAACTTAGTTTATTGGTAATTAACTTGGTCAATTTGTAATCATTCACTTGGCAATCATTATTCCTACCTTGGCAAGTACAAAATATGCAATTATCACCTAAATGCAAAGTTATTGATCAATTGTATGGTTAGGAAGGCTAACTGTACGGTTACAGTAAACCCTTGCTACAATTGCTCAATGCCAGATCTACACTATAATATGTAGGAATGAGACTTAACAGGGATTGGATAACCTTAATGATGGAATTACCAACTTAGTAATCCATCATGCACACTTGGAATCACAATTCCTATTCCAGATCCAACAACATTATTCACTACCCATTCCAGAAATCGTACAATACCCTACAAACACAGTAATTACAATCTATAGAGAGAAACTATGAATAATTCCTCCATCCACAATCATCATACACAATTGGGTATCAATCAATACTTTATTTCCATTGTAGAATCATTCCATTACAATGCCATATCTGCAATACTGCACAAGAATGTACAATCCATATGCAACCGATAACATGCATGAATATAACAATGCTGAATTATGCTCTACAATTCTCCTTAGTAATCATCAATCAACTATTCAAATTAGGATGGACAACAATAAACACTCTTGAACAATGATAAACAACATTAACCATAATGAACAACCTACAAAAATTGAATGGGGGGCTTATAATGCATGTCCAGGCCATTCCAAAGTAGTTCTTGAGACAATGCATCATTTACAACTACCACCCACAACTTCTCAGCCAACTTAATTTCATTAATACTTTACTAAGGTTCTAATTTGATTTTCATCAAATTACATTTCATGCACATTACAATTCATTTTATTTCATTTCATGCATTCACATTTATTTCCCTACATTGTACAATTAGACAAACCCTACATTGTACAATTAGACAAAATTGTACGTTTACCAAAATTGTGCAAATCCTTGCCTTGTTATTTCTTCTTCTTTTGAGAGGTGGATATTCTGCCTATTGTGCACAAATCCAAAATTTATCAATTTTGGACCCTTGCAAAGAGTGACATCAACTAAGAACATCAAATTTCAAAATCTATCAAGCTATAACTACATAACTTCAATTTCACACAAAATTTGAGATGGAATGAAACTATATCTGCCAAAGCCCAAATGTGTACAAATACATAGATATTATAAATCTAGACCTATACACAATTAAAAGGCTCAAAAATGCACTAGCATGTGCAAAAATAACTAAACCTAAGTTTTTGAAAGATGAAGCCATGCAACGTTGACATCAACCAAAAGAAACCCCTTTGCCCAAATATGGAATGGAATGTAGTTGGACCTCTTTGGATAGTGATGTCATCCACCCCACTCTAGAGTCTAAAAAAGCACAAGAGAATAGAAAAAGAGAATAAAATCTAGACTTCAAAACCGAAAAATACCAAAAATGCACAAGGCTAGAAGGACAAGACACTAGAAAAGAATGAATGAAATCGAAGCTCAACAAATGATGCCATCATAGGATCTCCTCAAATGTCTAGATTTGATTCAAGATATATTTTAGGAAACTAAAAGACCTAGTATCCCCATAATATTAGATTTGATTTTTCACACCTTAAAATATCCCTTTCATATTTGCAACCACCCTAGTACCTCATAGTTGTCCAAGCTAATATCTATTTATCTTAAAAGTGACATCTATGATAGACAATTGTGATAGCTTAGCCATTTGTAGGAGATAGTTGAAGATCCTTAGACCAGATGTCAAGCACATTTGAATTCAAATACAAGGTAAATCTAAACCAACCACATTGAAAATACAAGTAACCAAAGCTATGTAGCATTAAAGTGATAATATCTTGAGAGCACTCTTTGCTAGGTTGTTTTCTAACAAACCTATAAATTAATTATAAATATTATGCTGCAAGATTCAAAGAGTATCCAATAAATAGAGAGATAGACCTCAAAAATAGGGATCAACTCTATAGAAATTTTATTGGGTGTATATTTTATAATCTCTGCTATATAATGGAAAGTTGAAAGCTAGTTGGCCTCCATTGCAATTGTGATTACAAGTTTTTATGAATGAATGATTATGTTTTAAGTCATTTCTATTACACTTATGATTAGTTTATTCTTTTAAAGTGAATCATGCTCTTTGGATCACTATTGGATTGCTTTTCATTAAGTCTTTGGAATGATTAAAGCATATAATTTTAAATGGATAAATTTTTTTATGCATTTGATAATGGTTGGTATGTTAGGCTTCATTAAAAATTAATTAGATGAGAATTTTATGTAGTAAGTGTCCAATTTTGTTACTCCATACCCCATCCATATTTTTCCAATTTCTTCATACCATTACTCCCTTTTAACCCTTTCATATCTCACTTTTAACTTAATCACCTATTTTCATTTATAAGTATTCCAAGAAGCCAACCTTCTCTAGAGGTTTAATTGAGATAAATCCTAGTCATCCAACATTGGCTAAAGTCTAGGGCACTCTTCATAAAATTAAGCATATTTTAGACCAACCATTTCTATGCTCAATGGAATGATTTATTCATTCATCTCATTTACCTAGAGTATTTAATATTTATTGAATAGTCTTCACCTCAAAAAGTAGATAATGCATGTTAACCTAGTGACTCCACTGATAAAAGAACTAGGGAAATAAATGGTTCCACTGGTATCTACGCTCAAAGTCTCTTAATAACGAATGTTAGATATTATTACCATAAAAATTCCTTGTTTAGATAATCATGGTCAAACATAGCTCTAGTCCCATTGATATTCTAAACCTCCATGACATCCCTAAGGATTCTCTAAAATATCTACCTATCTATGATGGTGGTGAAAAAATAGTTTATGAACACTACCAAGACATGGCCACCTTGGCTATTGCATTCAATACTTTTTTGAAGATATCATGATCATACTACTTTTTTAGTCTTTTATAGGTAATTATTATTATTGTACTACTATTTAGAAAACAAAAGTATCAAGAATTAGACATAACTAGCCAAATTTTCAAGAATTTGATGGTATGGAAGATTCATTTTTACTGCTCACATGATTTCCTTTTATTAAAAGCCCTCATGAAAGCATCACTGATTTCAATATCTAGTTTAAAAAACTTGGAAAAGAATCCCACAATAAATATGACCATATCATACCTGAGTATATGTTTACTACATCCATTCCTTGAGACTTGACCTAAGTCTCCTAATCAAGTAGTCTAATGAAAAAGGTTCCCATAGATTGTTTAAAATGTTGTAGTGGTATAAAATATGGGATACCTTTCAAGATCATCCAAGTTGTCCACAAATCCAATAGATTGGTATATTTCATTTACCTCATGGTGAGATAGTAGAGCCTTCTTCATCCTACCTGACCATGGTAGAGTGTACCCCCATTGCTTCAATGTCATAATATTAGATAATGCAAGGGTTAAAAACTTTGATTCAACAACTGAATAAGGAAATTAAAAGAGTGGAATGATGAGATACCAAGGCTGACCCCTAGGACATGTATATTCCAGAAGATAAAGCAATGTATAGTAGTAATGCTAGCAAAAAATATCAAAGACAAGAAGAATCTCATGTTTTGGCTATGTGCAAATATTTAATGTTTAATAGAGATTAAAAAAAATAGTTGTTAGACCTATTCCTATTCAATAAAAACTCCAATAATGGAAGATATCATAGCTCTTAAAAGAAGCTCAAGGTAATATCTCTCCATATAGGAGGTTTTCATAATTTATCCAATAGATATGGGTGGAAGATGTAACACTATCATTTTTAGTCTTTGAATATATCATTAAGTCCAAAGGATTGTCATGGGAGACTACTCTCAATCAAGTGGTACTTTAGAAGGAAGCTTTGGTTACTATTGTTTCTTTAGAATCTATTAATTCAATATCCAGTGATTCAAATATGTCGGATGACCTATTAAGACCTATAATTTTTAGAAACATGAGGGAGAAGCAGTTGAAGTATGTTGGGGGTGTCTTAATTTTACCTGGGGAGATTAGAGGAAGGAAAGAAAGGAGGTCCAAATGCATATCTAAGAAGTCAATCAAATTCAAGAAGTCCATTGTTTTAGTAGCAAAGTCAAATTTGAAGGAGTAGGCTCCTATGGAGAAAAAGGATAAAATTTTTGTGGAGTCATCTGGTTGTCTGGGGAAGTCTCCTTGGATCTTATCAGATAGCCTTCTAGATCCATTCCTAAAAATGTTGGAAGATAACCACAAGGCTATGGTTGGGACCCTCAAGGTGGCAATTGCTTACATGGAATATATCTAAGAGATGATACATCATCGCCAGGGTGATCCTAGGGCTTCCAATTCAGATCAATGGAATGTGAGAGAGGTTCCTTCTAAGAACTGACCTTTGGTGGGTTCTTTTATCTATGCATGTAATATCTTCTCAAGCTTGTGCATGGAGATGTTCTAGTTTATATTTTTTCTTTTTGGTTGTTAGCATCTATGCTAGTCTCAAGGATCTAAGTTTTATTAGATCTTGGGATCTTCTATAGTTTGGGTTACTGGATAGTTGGTGGTTTTTAATGAATCTATTGGCTTTTTTAGGGACTTTGGATTTTGTCCTAGTTGCCCTATGTTTCACTTTTTTGTAAAAGGTTTGGGGTTCCTTAAAAAACCCCTTTTTATATACCTAATAAAAAACACTATCATTGTGTTAGCTCATGATGGTAACACAAAAATTCATGGAAATGAAGAACAAAAAAAAATGGGAGTTAGAATTGGAAACTCTACCAGTCACATACCCACAAAAGAGCCAACACGAAAGAGGAATTTTATAATCACCCACTGTAGCACCAAGTCTAAATATAGGTATGTTAAGTTGGCAAAGTGTTGAAGCCTATAAAATATTGTATTTCCTAGTCGTGGCATGGATGCAAAGAGCATACATAGCTTAATGATACTAGTGTTTATTAAAATCATTATATCTAGATCTAAAATCAGTAAATGAAGCAAAAAATGACCCTACAAAAAAGATAAAGAAACTTAAGGAGATATTTGTTGATATTTGAGCAAGTAGAGTTGGTCAAACTAGCATTGAATGGAATAGATGATAAGGAGTCCTTAGAATTTGGTAAGTAGGTAGCCACCACTAAGCATGGGAAATAATTGGCTATCTCCTTTCTAGTTATCTCTTTACTTGGAAGATTGGTATTTAAATAACTACACCATAGATCCAAGAGATGACATCACAATTATACCTCAAAATTTGTGCAATAATATGAGCTTGAATTACATATGACTAGAGCCTAGACTACTACATTTTAATGGAGTATAAATCAAGGTAGTCAATTTCATGAAAGAGGTCCCAATATTGTTACATGAGTGCCCAGATCTTATAGTGTTCCAAGATGTGATAATTGCTGATATACCACCCTTTTTTGGGATGTTTTTGTCTAAGGAATATTTGAAGTAGTTATAAGGATACTTGTACCCAAACCATAGTTATATGATCATCCTCTACACCAAAAATTTGGTCTGGATCTCTAAAAAACTATCAAGCCATACCATATCAAAAGATATGAAGAGCAAAAAGAAATTTTAAGGGAATAAGAAGCCTTTGAAAGCATGCATGTGGAAGTAGTTGATTGGCAAGAAAAAAGGCCAAAATTGATATGGCATGAAGTTTTATAGAATATCTATTATTCTAGCATAAAGTCATCAAGTTTGGGAACCAATATAGATCTAAGAGCTAGCTATGAGATTTTATAAGGCTTTAAAAATCATGGGTTTCAAGGAACGTGTATAGAAAACTAGGGGAAGACAAGTGGAAGTTGGCATGAGGTAGAAGAATGTGATGTGATAGATTTTGAATCAGTGGTAAATGTACTCTTTGAAACTCTACAAACAATTATGGTCAATTATATACGTAAAAAAATATACAAGGGAATGAAAAATCATGATTCCTATCCTCTAGAGCAACCACATGTGTTAATCCTTGATATTCTATGCCAACTAATATTTGTAAATAAACCTCCTCCCAAGTTAGATCAAAATAAAGACTTGATTAATGTAAGTTATGTTCCAATGAGTTCATTAGAGAGACAAGCTCAAATTTGGCACAATATGGTTTACCATTGTAGATTCTAATGAAGGAAAAAAAAACTCACTTCCATCGACAAGAGAAGGCATGCCATAATTTTATGTAAATTCTGATAAAAATAAGGTTGATCAGCCAAAAAAGTATAACAATGACATTAAAGTAGCAACTTAAGAAGAAGTAAGGCAACTCATATGTAAGAAAATTATTGAATACATGAGTAGATTTTGTAGGATGCTGAGTTAGCTACAAGATGATGTCTTCCCTCAGAAACAACCAAATAACAAGTCAAAGGAGAAAATATGAACTTAATGATAGAACAATGGGTCCCTTCCAAGACTTATAGAAAGTAACCCTCACCCTTTGTTGCTATCTTTCATGTCTCTTGACTTTATAGCCCAATGGATAAAATACTTAGAATTTCCAAGAAATGATAAGGTACCCTAACACCACAAAATAAACATGCGTAAGTGTAGGAGATGATACATAAGCATACTACATGGAACTTAGGCTGCTTGATGACAAAAATGGACATAGGGAAACTGAACTAGAAGCATACAACTGATAATAAGCTATTGATTGAGTAAAAAGAAAAAGCATGCAAGCAAACTTTCTACACAAGCTCCATATTTTTTGAAAGAAATTCCAGATCATAGGATGATGACTCATAATTATTGTGATGCTTAACTAGAATTTCTATCCCCTTCACTTTATATAAACAAACACAGGGCTGAACTAAAATACAAAACCAAGTATATCATTCTTAACAGACCCATGATCATCCTCAAGGCCCTAATACATTGCACAAACACTCATGAAATGGAGGAGAAAAATTTGTGAAACTTCATGAAGAAGAAAAGACACAAATAAATGTAAGGCTCTAGTCTACAAATATCTAGAATATTTACCTAAGGTGGTTTGTTTGAATCTAAAATAGTTATTAGCTATGGTGGGTTATGTTCATGGACATATCATTTTATGTATTTTTATATCCTTTCTATTCTTCTCTCCTTTTTGTTGTTAGCTTTTGATACAATATTCAAAGGGAGATAACAATCACGAGATGAAGAATAATATGAAAGAAAGTAAATCTTCTAGATGATTGAGATATGCAATAAATATAAATAATATATAAATGAATACAATATAGCTATGGAGTAAATGAACACTCCATGACCCAGGTGTTGTATGTGAATTGGAGAGGAGAGGGCAATCCTCCAAGGGAGGTCCCAGGTTTGAATCTCCACCCTACCAAAAAGTTGAATTGGGTACCTAAAATCCACTTGATAATGTTGGTGCGAGCAAGGCCGAGTGCAAATCCCAGGTGACTTTGATGGTGTAGAACCCCATGGTTGTGGTATCTCAAACCAAGGCAGCCCTGTAAGGGGTTTTTTGTTTAAAAAAAAAAATGAACACTCCATAAATAAATCTACTGGACTACATTGCACCCATCACCAATGGATGGTGATCCACATATAATCATACTACCTACTAAGATCCCTAAGCTACTGTGTCACCGAATGTCCTTGCTCTCCTATATAACAATGAGGCCTTCCTTATATAGGTAAAATAGGATACTTGATCAACACTCTATCTAGATGTACAAGTGATACCTTGCACATTTACAACTTGCACATTGACACTTGTGTATTTATTACATTGCATGAAGTAACTAGATAACTCCTTCCTAAATTAATCTAATGTCTTAAGTATGTAACTTGGAAGATACATTTACATGACCCAAAGGATGGAATATAATCTATTTCTAACACCCCCTGTATTACATTATTTAGGTATTGAAGACTTAGTCTTCAATATAGATCTTCATCTTCTTCTTGAGCTTCATATTCTTCCTTTGCATTCTTTGTAACCTATTCAAGCAAATAGTCAATATTTTTGTAATATGTTACATTTGTTGATAGAGCTTTCACTTCATAATCCTCTATAGGTTCTTCCAGTTCTTCAATTTCTTCTATCCTATGAACCATGTGACCTATCTGATTTATCTTATGATATTCTAGTTGATGATAAGTTGTTGATAATTGAAATTGTTGCTGATGAGGGTTCCTTTGGTATTGTCATGGTCAAAACTGATTCCCATTATTCATCTGTTTTTCTTGGTTCCTATTTTTTATATTGTATCTGCAATAGCTGGTACTATGGAATTTATTTTTTCATATCTAACAATACCATGCTTTCCATCGTCTTGTTGATATAGCAATATTTCCTTATGGATTATCTTTTGATGCCAATGCAGTGTTAGTCATCTCATTTTTCAAGGTGTTTTCTACTTCATATTCTTAAAGTATATGCCAGGTCATCAAAAGACATATCTTTACTTAAGATATGTAAAGATGTGACCAAATGCTTATAGTTGTCTGGAAGTGCTCTCATGGTTATTTGAGTAAGAATTTCATCCTTGATTTTTTATCCTAAGGTTAACAATTTCTCTTTAATATCTGCTACCTTCCTTAGGAACAATTCTATGCTTTCTCCACTATTCATTTTCAATGAGTGAAGTTGAGTTTGGAGATGAAGAATAGTTACCTTATTATTTCCTTCAAATATTTTCTCTAGGCTTGTCCATGCATCTGAAGATATTTTAGCTAAAATAATATAAGGTTGAATCTCATCAATGATAGCAAATATTATTATCATAAGAGCTTTTGAATCATTTTATTCAAACTTTAGGATTTCATTTTCACCTATGGTAGGCATCGTTTTTTTCCCTTTTACAACATCCCAAAGTTTTTCATACCCTAATATTGCTTTCACTTTATTTTTCCAAGAGAAATAATTAGGAACCTTGAGTAGTTGAGATTCTTCTAGGAAGAATTTGTTAGATGCCATTTAGATCTTCCTAATATAAAACCTTAGATTTTTAGGTTGCCTTATATCTCCCTAGTGTTTTGGAATATGATATAGTGCTTTTGTAAAAATAAAGTTCAATTTTATGATTGATTTTGTACAATCAAAAATCAAATTTTCTAACACCTTATTTCTCCTAATTGAACTAAGCACTTTTCCAATTTTGAAGAGGTTTTAATGTTGGAATCCTTTTGTCCCTTTTGAGAAATTTAGAGACAAGAAAAATATAAATTTCCAACTTTAATAATAAATATTTAATAACCTCTTTTAAAACCTTTATATTTTAATTTCTAATTTCCAAAGACCTTTTTTTTAATGCACTAAGAATTTCACCTTATCACTCCAATTAACTCTCAAGATAATGCACTTTAATCAATCTACTGCAACTAATCAAGAATAACCTAAAATAAATCTTTAAAAGTTATTCTGCAAATTCACTACAACTAATATTGTAGGACTTAGTCTTCTTTTCTATTTACAAAGTAGATGATAGGTAGTTGATAGATATAATTATGAAATATAATCAAGTCCTAAATAATGTGCAAATGAACCTTAAAAGAACCTTTTCCTATTTGCACGTTTGAAGACTGTAATCTACTTTTCTTCATGCAACTTTAATCTAGATAACATACTCTAATGAATTTGATAAGAAGTCTAATTAATGAGTTAGTTAGCACCAATATTTGCATACCTTTTTGTAATATTCTATAGCTCATTTTGCCACTTATGTAGAGGATGTGGATCTTGGTTTCTAAGATCACCAATTTGCTACTTTGAGTAGGGTTTTACAGCTCTTTGTAGGATTTTTTTAAACAACTCCTTCACAAAATGATGGTATCAAACTTTCTTTTACGAGCCTAGGATTTGGTGGCTTGTTCTACTCTTGTAATATTCTCCTTTTGATGTATATTTTGAGAAGTATCTATCTCTAAAGTAGTGCCTTCTTGTTGTGAGAGGTAATCTTCAAATCTCCTATATTTGATGAGCTTCTTCAGTCTTCAAGTCTTCTTATCAAATTATAATTTCAAGAAGGATCTTCCTCTCAAGATTCTGAATGTCTTGAGGTCTTTCATTGGATTCTTCTTCTATAATTTGTCACTCCTTACCAAATTATCCTTATATTGGGATTGTTTTTGGATGGCGACAATTGTCCCAAGTTCTTCACTATTAGGGGATTCTCCTTGGTAGTGGATTTCTCCAGTGAAATATCCTTTGATGATTTCTTTAGTAAGGATGTCCTAGCCTTTTTTTGGATGCTCTATGAGACCTTACCATGGTCTTTGATCTTAGAGATTTTGTTGGTATTCACTTGAGAACTCTTCAACCTTCCAGTCTTGGAAGTGTTGGCGATGTGATCTACTCCTAGATCTTTGATTCTTTTGCTTCTAGATTTGAGCAGGACTCTCCTAGTCTTTATTCTAAGTCTATAAGTCCTTCAATGAGATATTCTCCTGATATCCTTTGCTTCAGGTTCTGAACTAATAATAAATAATATACTCTTCCTAACTTGCTTGTAGGAAGTTTCCCAACTCACTGAATCTTCTTTCCATACAACAAAAATGTTAATATAAAAATCTTAATCTACTTCTGAATCAAATATTCCTTTTGAATTTTTCTTCAAGATCATGGCTTCTATGGCTTATTTCAGTATCAAGGCTTCTATGGCCTTTTTATTATCAAGACTTCTATGGTATTTTTAGTATTAAGTATTCTATGGCCTTTTTAGTATTAAGGCTTCTATGGCCTTTTTAATATTAAGAATTTTGTGGCTTATGCTTCAAGGTTGCTATGGCCTTTTCTGTATTAAGGCATATGTGGCATTTTTAGTATCACGACTCTTGTGGCTTCTAATTCAAGGATTATATGGCCTTTTCTTCAAGGCTACTATGGCATTTGAAGAACACAATATTATACTAAGAGGGGGTGAACAGTATAAGACCACTTTTTAATTTTATTTCCTAATCAATATTATGCAATATAAATATAGCAATATCAACAATAGTAATAAAAACAATGCACAAATCACCACACACAATAGAGACACCAATTTTACATGGTTCACCCAATGTGGGCTACTCCATGGCAAAAATATTTTACTAAAATTTTCTCAATCAATCTCTTGGGAATCCTTTCCCTATTACAATATTTATGGATCTCTATCCAAAGGAGACACCAATACCCTAATCAAATTCATGTATCTCTATCCATAGGAGAAATCCTTTCTCCTTAGCTCTGACTCGTGATATTCTAAAACAACTATTACTCCCACTACTCTAGCTAATGGATATCTATCCACTGAAGACACCTGTCCTCACTGCCTTGGCTAATGGATATCTATCCACTGAAGACTGTAGTCTTCTATACTTTGTCACCTTCAAATCTTAGTCTCAAATCTGTACTAAACATGGTCCTTCGATCTAGCACAAATATGCTCTATCTCTATCTTTGGTCTGGCATAAACCTATCCTCAAATCTACACCAAACTCTATATTCAAATATGTACTAAACACAGTCATTCGATCTAACACAAATTTATCCTCAATATCTATCCTCAAGCCTTTACAAAAAGCTTGACTTAATCTCAAATTAACTCTATTGGTTTTTTCCCAAACCTTAACTCAAGGTTTGAACAAATCAACTAATAAACTCTACTCTCAAGTCTTCTTAAATACTTGTCTCAAATCTGCCTTGTAAGGTTCCACAAAAGCTCACACTAATCTATCCACAAGTCTTCTCTAGAACTTGTCCAAATATTCTCTTCAAGTCCTCACTAGAAATTGTCCAAATCTACTCAATAAGTCCTCACTAGAACTTATCCAAACCTGCTCTCAATATTTATTGTAAGCTTTCACAAAAGCTCACACAAATCTGTCCATAAATATTCTCAAAGACTTACCTCCAATATTCTCAACAAGTCTACACTAGAACTTGTCCAATCTCATATAAACATAAAGAGAATTGTTAGATACTCAATATGATTCAATTTCACTTAAATACTCAATCACTTTCAATAAATCTTCTATCACAGAAACATATAGAGAATTGTTAGAGACTCAATATGTGGAGAGATATATCTTCTCTCGGAGTCCAATAATTTTAATACACCAAATTTATTACATGCAAATATAGATCAAAATTAGAAGATGTGCAAAGGAGAATAAGTAAGATAAATCAAATATGAATACTTGCCACTCTGGGTGGGCTCGTCCCCACCGTATAGGCTTGTGTGATAATGCAAATGAATAGATAACCAAAATAAAGATGATAGATGATTTTTGAATAATAAAAATCTAACCTAAATATATATGAAATAATTACACTTGGAAAACATAGCCGACATGGCTATGTTTGGTATGTAGCATGACTCCCCTCCTCGAAAAGCTTTGTCCTCAAAGCTGGAAATGACTGGAAAATACTTTCAGATTCCCAGGTTGCATCCTCTTCAGGTAAGTCCTGCCACTTGATGAGAAACTCTTGGATGTGACGAGATCTTAGTCTGCGTGTTCTGGTTTGTACAACTGCTTTTGGTTGGAGATATATACGCCCTTCTTCATCCAACACTGGTAATTCTGACTGAGATTGTACTTTTTGGCCAATCACCTTTTTGAGACATGAGACATGAAACACTGGGTGTATGCGGGAGGATTGGGGTAACTCCAATTGATATGCTACTTCCCCAATGCGATGCACAATTCTGTAAGGACCATAAAATCATGGTGCCAACTTCTGACTAGATTTGATCTTCAATGATAACTGCTTGTAGGGCTGAAGACGTAAGAACACCATATCACCAATATTGAATGCCCTTTCTGAATGATGTTTGTCTTGTTGTTGCTTCATACGATTTTGTGCTTGTATCAAATTGTCCTTCAGAATAGTGAGCATTGCTTGTCACTGCTGCAACCAATCATCTACTTGGGCCACTTTGGAAGATCCTGGTACATAATCTGCTACTGTTGGTGGCTTAGTTCCATACAATGCTTCAAAAGGAGACATCTTAGTGGAATAATGGTAGGAAGTATTGTAACACCATTCTGCCAATGATAGCCATTGACTCCATTGATATTGTTTATCTTGTACAAAACATCTCAGGTAAGTACCCAAACATTTGTTAACTACCTCTGTTTGACCATCTGTTTGTGGATGGTATGCGGAAGACATGTTTAATTTGGTACCACTAAGTCGAAACAATTCTTTCCAAAAATTACTAGTAAAAATGGGATCTCTATCACTTACAATATTTTTGGGCATTCCGTGCAATTTAAAAATTGAATCCATAAATACCTTGGCCACTTTGCTTGCTGAAAATGGATGTTGTAAGGCCTGGAAATGAGCATATTTGGAAAGGCGATCAACTACCACAAAAATTACTGTTTTACCTTCTGACTTAGGAAGTCCTTCAATAAAATCCATGGATATATGTTCCCACTGACGATCTGGAATAGGTAATGGTTGAAGCAATCCTGGTGACTTGACTGTTTCTCCCTTATTGCGTTGGCACACTTCACACTCTGCTACCCATTGCTTGACCTCTACTTTTAACCCTTTCCAACAAAAGGATTGTTTAACCCGCATGTAGGTTTTCAGAAACCTTGAATGTCCTGCTGATGGAGAAGCATGTGACTCCTCTAGAATCTGTGATTTGATTGGTGAGTTGTGTGGGATGTAAATGCGACTCTTCTTACGTAATATTTGGTCATCATATGTGAAAAGAGGGTATTTAGAGGAACCCATAGATAATTCTTGAATTATTTGAGTTGTTTCACTATTGGACAACCATTCTTCCTGCAACTGAGACACCCATTGCGAACATGGTCCTGAAATGGCATTAATGACTACTTCATCTTCGTATTTTCTAGATAATGCATCAGCTGCCACATTTTCTTTACCTTTCTTATATTCAATCACAAAATCATATCCCAATAATTTAGTCAACCACTTATTTTGTTCGGGATAAGAAAACCTTTGTTCTAGAAAATGCTTGAGACTGTTGTGATCGGTTTTAATAATAAAACGACTATTGATTAAGTAGTGCCTCCATTTTTCCACTACATGTAGAATAGCCAACATTTCTTTTTCATAAGTGGATCTACCCAAATTCTTCCCTGAAAGTTGTTTACTTTCAAATGCCAAGGGATGACCCTCCTGCATTAATACTGCCCCAATACCTGTTCCTGAGGCATCACATTCAATGACAAATGGTTTTTGAAAATCTGGAGTGGCCAAAACTGGAGTCGTACACATTGCCTCCTTGAGAGCCTCGAAGGCTTGAGTAGCTACGTCAGACCAATGAAAAGCATCCTTCTTAGTGAGCGCTATGAGAGGACCCACAATTTTACCATAGTTACGCATAAATTTGCGATAATAGCCAGTGAGACCCAAAAAACCATGAAGTTTCTTGATAGTTTTAGGTAAAGGCCAATCTTGAATTACCTTAATCTTATTGGGATCCACTTTAACACCTTCTTGAGATACTATATGACCGAGGTACTCAACTTCTTGAACACCAAAGGAGCATTTAGATCTTTTGACAAATAACTTTTCCTTGTGTAGGATATGGAGAACTCTTCCCACATGTGATAAATGATCTTTCCATGATTTACTATAGATGAGTATGTCATCAAAGAAGACTAGGACAAATTTATGAAGGAATGGATGAAACACCTGGTTCATGAGACTTTGGAAAGTAGATGGGGCATTAGTGAGACCAAAGGGCATGACCAAGAATTCATAATGACCTTCATGAGTTCGAAAGGTGGTTTTGGGGATATCTTCTTCCCTAACTCGGATTTGGTGAAACCCTGAACGTAAGTCTAATTTGGTAAAGAATTTGGCACCATGTAGTTCATCTAGTAAATCATCAATGATAGGAATAGGAAATTTATCTTTGATCATGATTTTGTTGAGAGGACGAAAATCAGGACACATACGCCAAGAATTGTCTTTTCGATGAGCTAAGACTACTGGTGAGGAGTAAGGGCTAGTACTATGACAGATGACACCATGGTCTAATAGCTCTTGGACAATCTTCTCAATTTCTATTTTCTGGGGTTGGGGATATCGATAAGGATGACCATTGGGTGGAAGACTTCCAGGCACTAGATGTATGGCATGGTCATGAGATCTTTTGGGTGGTAGTCCTTTTGGTTCTTGAAAAACCTCCTCATAGTTAGCCACAATGTTTTGGAGATCTTCTTCTTTGATTTCTGGCATATCTTGTTCTAATTTCTCTATGCAATTGATTCGGGCTATGAATCCCCCACCATATTTTCTTAATATATTTTCCATGCTATGTGAACTTACAACTTTTGATGGAGGTGTGGGTAATCCCTGAAGATGAATGGTCCTCCCATTGGCTTGCCATTCCACAAAGCGATGTTTGTGATTAAAACCCATGGTGGTTTCCAATTGTTCCATCCATGCAACGCCTAAAATAACCTCTGAATTTCCTAATTCCATAACAAAAAGAGGACCTTGCCAAGTATACGTACCCATTTGTAATGAAACTGAAGATGTCTTACCTAGACATTGAGAAATTTCCCTACTTGCAGTTCTGACTTGAAACCGATCTTGACTAGAAGAGAAGACGTGCAAACCCAATGTCCTTGCAAGTTTTGCATCAATGAAGTTGTGAGTACTTCCTGAATCAATTAATATTGTCACCCTCTATTTTTGAATGAAACCTGCCACCTTGATTGTATGGTGAGAGGATAACCCCATAAGAGCATGTACTAAAATAGTCATGGTATCCTCCTCAGCTACAACCTCCTCGTGTTCACTTTGGTCATCAACTGGGGGATCCTCAAGTGCGTCGTACTCCTCTATTTCTTCTTCTTCCTTGTCTGCATATTCAATCTGAAAGTTTTGTCATGGTGTACATGCTTGATATTTTAGATGATGATTGCGACATTTGTAGTAGAAGTACCATGATGGTTGATCATTTCTGCGAAAAGAGTTGTTGCAGAATGGAGGACGCCCATATGAATCACGTCGTGTGGATGAGCCTAATTGCACCTTTGTCTCTGCCAAATCAGCAATCCTTATACACTCATCCAACTTGGATGGATTTTGTAGGTCCACTTCAACTTTAATATGTGCTTTCAATCCATTTCGAAAAGCCGCTACCACCACGTCCGGTTGTAGGTCTTGTGCATAGTGAAGCATACTGGTGAATTCTGAGATATAGTCCCCTACTGATCCTGTTTGCTTAAGTGACAACAACCATACTGTGTATGAACCTGTGGAACCTTTGTCGAATCTGTGAAGAAAGGCTTCCCTGAAATTATGCCAAAAGAAGGCCCGATGGGCGTTCTCACGTTTATACCATGTAAACCATTGATAAGCTTCAGTGCCTAATTTGGTTGCTGCAAAAGGGACTTTGTCCTCATCCTTGAATTTGTAGAACTCTAAGATGCCTTCCATTTTGGCTATCCACCCACGTGGATCCTGACCTTCAAAGGTAGGCATGTCAACGCGTGGATAATTGACTCTAGTAGGACCTCTTGGTTGGTAGTGAGAATTGTTTCTATCTTGTTCCTCGTTACTCCTCTGTCGCTGGTTGTTATTTTGGTAAGGTCTGTTAGAACCCCTTTGTTGCTCCAAAATTTCTTCGTTACCCCAATCCTCATTATTTTGGTGACCATTGTGATTTAGGGACTGACTATTTTGACCTCTGTGGTGTGTATAGTCATCATAGTGGACGTCAGTACTCTAGTGATTGGGACTAGGAGGATTTGGTTGGGGTTGTTTCCTAGATGCGTTGAAGCTTGCAGTCATAATCTTAAGATTGTCTATTAATTCTCTTAACACATCATCATTGACCATGGGACGATTGTTTTCTACTTGAGTGAGGTTCTCTTGTGAGGAGTTTGGAGAGGTATTGGATGCCATTGGGCTGACCAATGGATGACTCGGATTATAACTACCAATTCCGAAAGGAGAAGGAGAATTTTTTGTACCTTGGCTTCGACGAGGTCTTCTTGCATCTTTGTTGGGAGTCTCCGAGCTTGATAGACGACCGTCAGATCCTTTGGTCCACTTTTTGCTCATGCACTTTCCAGAATCTCCTGCTTAGAAGCTTTTGAACTTTGATTTCTGCAAAATTTTGTTAAATTTGGCAAAAAATTTTGTTCCGCTTCAACTGTCGCTCCAACTACGATGCGGATTTGAATTTTGGCTCGCCTCCTTGACAACAACTTTTGACAACTTTCAAGCAATTTTCAAGAAAATTTTGACAACTTTCAAACAAATTTTGGCTACTTTGACAATTTTGAGCAACTTTGACAATTTTGACAAATTTGAGCAACTTGGCGACTTGACAATTGTGAGCAATTTGGACAACTTTTGGTAAACCGGACTAGACAGGGATGCGACCACTGAAACCAAACATTGAAAACTACAGATGGGACTAACTGACAGAGAACCCAATATGGCTAGACAGTTTGGACAAGGGATGGACAGTTTGGACAAGGGAAAAAATAGTTTAGACCCACGCGAACGAGTACTCAAGTGACACGAATTGAGCAACAACTGGATAGGAACCAAGACCATCAATCGAGCAATGACTAGACATGAAGACCATCGAATTGATGTGAGGACAACACATGGACATGACGTGCTAGATGACAACTAAGCTATGGGGACGCGATGACTGGACACAAGAATCAAAGGCAAAATCTAGAAGACACAAAGACAAGACATGGACGTTCATGAGGATCAGAGGCAACAATTAGAAGACACGAAGGACAATATAGGTATGCTGGATAGGACAACTCAAAGATAAAAATGTAAAAGGACATGAGGACTAATCAACACATCAACACCAATACAAAGTAGGACATAAAACCATGAAAGGACTAATCGATAACAAGGATAAGACAACACGGGGACTCTTAGAAAGACACATGCGAAAGGGATATGTGCATGACCGAAGCCACGTTGTATTAGAGGCTTATTACACCTTTTAAACCACTATGTGCTCACCACTATGTTGAATGTGGGGTATTGGTCCGAAGCACGTAAAAAAAAATATTAATTTTTTTCTCACAAACCTTAGAATTGCCTTTTAATATTTTTTAATTCCTGAGCACTGGTTGGTTGGATGCCTTGCATCTGTAACCTAATGTTTGAGCTTTGGTTCTACAACATTTCAACATTGGATTTAGAGGTTTAGTGGTGCCTTCCTTGATGAATCGTAGCTTGTTTCTTTCGCTTGATGCTGCTTTCACTACGACAGAGGATACTTGTTGCTATTGCTCATGACAACAGGTTTAAGACATCAGTACAACACTACATGGATAACCTCTTGTGACTGGAATTCTTATTCACCTGTTTATTTTGAAACCCTACGTTCTCTCAGAGTTTGGCTGGTTGGCCTATAGTAATTCGATGGCTACTGAAGGCGTGATTACAATGTGAACCTGAAGAGGAAATTGCACTGCATTACTGCATGTTTTGTGATTGGAAGATCCATCACTCTCAAAATTGTCTGTAAGGTTTTTAAAAGAAAATTTCCTAAGGCCTTGCTTGGATAGAGGGCAAACTGATACCACTTGGAGTGATATATCTTCTCTCGGAGTTCAATAATTTTTTTTTTTAAATTTACATGGTGGAATCGGTAGCCGCCACGAATCCGGGTAGGCTGTCCAATTTTTATGGCCGCCATAGTATTCTGCACTGTCCGCCCTAGAAGCTGCCACACAGATCTTCACGTAGTCTGCCCCTATAACCACCATGCCATAATCATTTTAAACCTTTTACGCCACTGAAAGCACCAGGAAAGGGACAAGCATTCAGTCCGACGAGGCCCGAGATTTGAACCTTGGTCCTCCGCCCCCTTATGGGGTTTGGATGAACCAATTGGTCTACACCTTGGACCTCCAAGAGTTCAATAATTTTAATACACCAAATTTATTACATTCAAATACAGATCAAAATTTGAAGATGCGCAAAGGATAATAAGTAAGATAAATCAAATATGAATACTCGCTACTCTAGGTGGGCCCGTACCCACCGTATAGGCTTGTGCGATAACATAAATGAATAGATAACAAAAATAAATATGATAGATGATTTTTGAATAATAAAAGTCTAACCTAAATATATATGAAATAATGACACTTGGAAAACATAGTCGACATGGCTATGTTTGTTATGTAGAAATATGTTTCACACTCATCAATACTCAACCTCTTTCTCAAATCAATTCATAATATAGAACAATTTGTTTCATAGAACTTGAGCTATCACTTTACACATTCACTTGACTAGGCTCAACCAAATCTACTCAACCAATCACTCAATTAAGTAATCCTTGCTCACAAACCCTAGTCCAAGCATATGAAAACTCACTCAAAATGTTTCCAACAATGCTTATCAACCAATCTCACATAATAATGATACTCATGTTCTTTCCAAACTCTAGTTCAAGTTCTTCACTCAACAACTCACTTCAACAACAATGCTTATAAAATAATCTTCACATAACAATGATACTCATGATATTTTGCAAACCCTAGTTCAAGTTCCTCACTTAACCAATGGCTTCAAAAAAAATGCTTATCAAACAAGGTTTTATCAATAACTCTTTATTCCATAAAACATTGAAGCATTAACTCAACACACTCTATAAAGAAACCTAGTTAAATCCTTTTCACTCCAAAATTGTTTTCCATAATTCCAACCAATCAACTCAATAATGGAAGAGTATGCCCATACCTTTTTCTTGATGTAGAATGATCTTCAAAAACCTAGTATCAATTCTCACAACTTTCTTTGCCAAGTACAAAGGGTTAGATGACAAGAATTATCACCCTAACACTTTTCACAATTTATCTCAAACACAAAGATAAATTAAATCCCAAATACACCTTATTGCTCCATCTCAATTAATAAATTTCAACATCATAATTTTCATCAAAAACCCTCTTGTAAAATATAACACAATTTCTACTTATAACTCCTTTCTTAAATTGAACTTGTCAAATAAAAATAATTTATAAAACAATGTAATTTATTCTTCTAAGGTAAAAATTAATTACCCTAGTTTTTACTTTATCAAAAAAAACTTTTTACCATGCCCAAAAATCACATTTAAACATAGGTAATTATCCAATTTAATTATCATTTTATACCTCCCAATTTAATCACAACAACCTTAGGGCAAACAAAAATTTAACTAAAAAATTGTACCTTTGCCCTTAGTGGGTTTTGAATCCATGATGATGCCTCCTCAAGCACCCTAGTCGTAGCCTTAGCTGCTGCATGAGCTAAGCACTCATGTGGGAGCTAAAATCCCCATGCACTCCTTATTCCTTTCGTTGGCATTGAAACCAAAATGAAAAGGGGCTTCCCAAAATTGTTGTCATCGGATTTCAAATTCGTAACCTTCCCTCTGCAAACACTAAGCACTTGCCACTTGCGCTAGCCACCAAATGGTGCTAGAATCCAAGCGCATTGTCTTCTTCAAAATCCTGATTTTTGGGATAAACGCAACGCATAAATTTTTGTCTTTCTCCTCCACAAAATGCATCACATTTTTAATTTGAATGCAAGTGTATCTCTTTTGGCTTTAGTGAGGCAATATTTATATTGCTAAGTTTCTTGCTTTGTTATTTCTTCCAACACATTGGTGGGGTGATTTTCGTCTTTCACGTTGGTGGGGTAACCTTAGGGTTAAATAAATATTTATTTATAAAATTTAAATTCAATTTTGAATTTAAATATTTATAAATTAAATATTTAAACCTTCCTTGGAATTTTTAACTTGGAATAAAAAGTCTCCTTGGGTTTTTATGAAAACCTTTTATTTTGCCAATCCATGGTTTTTAATAAAACCTTTTATTTATGCTTCCTATAATATCAAAAATGAATATTATGAAGCTCTTTTGCCATAAACCTTTTGCATTGCTCCTTTTAACCTTTTGGCATCAATGGCAACCTCATGCCTTGACATCAATGACAACTTTATGGACTCAAAATGTCCAACAATCTCCCCCTTTGTCATTGATGGCAACCCAATAAATTTTTACCATTTCCTTGACCTTTTATTTTGCTCCCCCTAGGAAATTTCTCTCTTCTTAAACCAAATCTCTCCCCCTTACTCAAATACCAAATATCTCCCCCTTTGAGATCAATGGCAAAGGGTCACCGTTGGGGCTCGAGGCTAAGAATTAGTCTCTTAGCTTAGACCCTCCCTCACATCCTCTTGAGGTGATTAATTTTGGGGTGGGAGTATTTCTACTCACAACAAACACTGGTATTTACCTTTATGCTCTTTTATTTTCATCTGATCCTTCTAATTTATTTGACTATTCCTATTTCTATTTCTGTCCATATCCATATTTCTATTTCTATTCCTGTTTATGCTTGATTATGGAATGTCTAATCTACACCACTTTGCTATGTGTCCATCATTATTTGCACTTATAACACTTAATGCTATTATTCCTTGGAGGTCCAAATATCTTAGGATTTCTCCTGGTGAAGCCATATCCCTTTTTATCATGAAATCTACAATTCACTGCCTTGTGACAAAATTGATTACATGAGTAGCAATACCCATGGAAAAGCTGTTTGTTTCCATATTCCTATCTTTCATGTGTCCTGCACTATGAAGTCATGTGCCCAAATCTGTGACATGAGAAACATATTCCATTGAAGTTTCATTGTCTTGAACTCATTGTTATCTTAGTCTCTCTTAACCTATTCTGATTGTTATTCCATCTGTTTCTCCTTTGTGTATTTTTCCTTTCCTTTTTGAACTTTCTATTGTCCAACTCATGCTCAAAAATCTCACTTTCTCTTACACTGTCTTCTTCTGAAGTTTCTTTTTCTTATTCAGAACTTGAGGTTGACTCTTTTTTTAGTTTCTTTTGAGCTTGTTCAAAACCAAGACCTATTTTGTTTGTTGACCTTATTTGTACCTTGATCATTTTATCCACAATATTTTAACTCTTTCCAAACTTGTGTAGCTTACTATTGGAGTTTTATAAATCTTCCCTTAGTAGAGCTACTTCTTGTTGTAACTTTTCACATTCTAAGATATTTAATTCTAGCTTATCCTTGAACTTTTTTTTTCTTAGCCTTTGATTTGTCTAGATCCTCTATAAGCATTCTTCTCTCTTCATCACATTCTTGAAACTAAAATTCCAATTTAGAGTTTTGCTTTCTTACCCTTTTTACTGTGTCAAGAGCATAAATAAGTAACGCCTTAAGATCATATCCTTCTTTTTTTTATTCTTCCTCTATTTGTTTGCCTTTGATAACATCTTCTGAAGAACACAAGCTTATACTGAGAGGGGGGGTGAACAGTATAAGACCTCTTTTTACTTTTTCTTTTATACTTTAAAAATAGTAAAGCAATATACCCAAAGCAATAACAAAACAATGCACAATATCATCCACAAAGTGACACCAATTTTAACGTGGTTCACCCAGAATGGCTGGGCTACGTCCACAAAACTTTTCTCTAAAAGTTATCTCAAAGTTCTTTGGGAATATTTCCCAATTACAATGTTTATGAGCCTCGGCCCAAAGGAGATATCTTCCCTCGCTCTGCTCTGACTGGTGATCCTCTAGAAGACCTCTGCCTCCGTTGCCCTTAGCAAATGGAACTCTATCCACAGAAGACACCTGTCCTCCCTGCTCTCGGTTGGAGACCTCTCATCCTCAACTCTATCACCTCCAAAGCTGGTCCTCGAATTTGCACTAAACATAGTCCTTCGGTCTAGCACAAATGTCCTCGATCTCTTTCTCTGATCTGCACCAAACACAGTCCTTCGATCTAGCACAAATGTCCTCGAATCTGCACCAATCTCTGTCCTCAACTGGTTCTCAATTTTGGTTCACAAAAGTGGTTCACAAGCTTTCACTAAAGCTTGCTTGATCTTCACCCAAGTCTTCACCAAGACTTGTCTCAGATCTGCTTTGCAAGTTCTCACTAGAACCTGCCCAAACTGCTCCACAAGCTCAACAAAAGCTTGCTCAAATCTGTCCAACAAGCCCTCTCAATGACTTGTCCAAAACCTGCTCACAAGCTCTCAAAAAGCTTGCTCAAAGCTGTCCACAAGTCTTCACAAAGACTTGTCTCAAATCTTCTTGTAAGCTCTCAAAAAAGCTCACACAAATCTGTCCTTAAGTTCTCTCTGCGTAGTTATAGCCGAACTTGGTCGAACTTCAACCTTTGCACCTCTGCGCAATCACAGCGGCATCGTCTTTGCACACTCTACTTCCTTTGTGATCTTTCACACTTAGAATGATTCGATGAAATGCACTCTGCACACTACGATCGAATTCGCACTCTGCTCTCAGCGATCGAACTTCTTGCACTGCGCACTATCTCCGAACGTCGCACATCAACAACACATCCATCAACATTCAACTCTCCAAACAACCCTCCTTTTATAACAGGATTTTCATGATGAAAACTTTAATCTTAGTCGGTTGTTATACCAAAAACAAACCCTAATCTACATCGACTGCAAGCCCTAATTTTTGTCGGCTAAAATTTAACTTTGTCGGCTTCACTGCCTCTGGAACTCTTCTGTAGCTTCTGCCGTGAAACTACAACATGTCGCGATATCGTGACACCTTTGCAACCATACACTTTCTTTTGGCTTTTGTCATGATATCGTGACACTTCAGCCTTTGTCGACTTCAACTAAGCTCTTGTCGCGATATCGTGACACTTCTGACTTAGTCAGCATCAACTTTGCTTTTGTCGCGATATCGCGACACTTCTCCCTTCGTCGACCTCCTTTCTGCTTTTGTCGTGAAATCGTGACACTTCTGTCTTCATAGCCTTCCTCTCTACTTTTGTCATGAAATCATGACACTTCTCCTATAGAAGACCTGCATTCTATTTCTGTCATGAAATCGTGACACTTTCTCCAACCGAACGCTGCCATCTCAATCTATCGTGAAATCGTGACACTTTCTCTTCCTTGCACTCTTGTCTGCTTGCACTAGCGAAAATGGAACATGTCACGAAATCGTGACACTTTCGCTGCCTTGTGTTTTTCTCTGCCTTACGCCCACAAAAATGGAACATGTCACGAAATCATGACGCTTTCGCCTTTGAGCTCTTCCTCCTTGAATTTGTCATGAAATCATGACACTTCTAGCTTTCGTACGTTTTCTTTGCAGCCTGTCACGAAATCGCGACGCTTTCAGCTTCCGTACGACTTCTCTGCAACCTGTCGCGAAATCGCGACGCTTCTCATTTCAGACTCTTCCCTTTGCTGCATGTCACGAAATCATGACAGTTCTTACTTGGAACATTTTCATCTGCAGCATGTCACGAAATCGTGACACTTTATCTTGCTTCCACTTTGTCTTCTGACTTGTCGCGAAATCGTGACACTTTTTCTCCTTAGCGCTTTTCTTTTCTTCGGGTCACGAAAACCCGACATGTCGCGATATCGCGACACTTTTTCTCCCGGACTCTCTCTCCTGCATTATGTCACGAAATCATGACATTTTTTCTTTCGGACTCTCTCTCCTGCAACATGTCACGAAATCGCGACACTTTTTCGTCCGTTCAACCTTCCTTGCAATATGTCGCGAAATCGCGACATTTCTGACTCCGAACATTCTCTCTCCTCTTTGAGTCGCGAAACACTTTTCTAAAAACTTTCTCTCCCTCTTAAGTCACGAAAATGCGACATGTCGCGATATCGCGACACTTTTCTAAAAAGCTTTCTCTCTCCTGCTTAAGTCGCAAAAATGCGACATGTCGCGATATCGCGACATTTTTCCAACTTACTTTCTTTCGAACCTGTCATGCCGAACCTTCATCAAAACAAATTATTTTACATCAAATCAAATTCCTTCAAAAGCTTCTTGACATCAATGACAACTTATACACTTGAGCAAAGGCAATGTACCCAAGGTACCCAAAATTGCCAACAATCTCCCCCTTTGTCATTGATGGCAAACCTTTACCGAAAACACGTCTCAGGAGCCAAAACTGAAACCAACTATGCTAACAACTGAGAAACTGTGCCCACAACTGAGAATCTTCCTTTGAATTTTTGCTCCCCCGACTTGAAGCTTTCCTCTTCACTTGAAGCTCTCCCCCTTACTCATATCTCTCCCCCTTTGTCATCAATGGCAAAGGGTCACCTTTGGGGCTCGGGACTAAGAATGAGCCTCTTAGCTTAGTCCCTCCCCCACCTCCTGATGAGGTGATTAATTTTGGGGTGGGAGTAAAACTCCCATTAGGCACTGATCATCATCAGCGTCTATAATTTCCTTGTCGGGCCTTCTCTTGAACTCTTTGCCCGTATTCCCGTTCTTGTCACTGTTCTTGTTCTTGTTATCATTCCTGTTCTTATCCATGCCTTGATCCTTGGACCTGTTCATACCACTGTTCCTATTCCTGTACCTTGGAAGTTCAGCTCTACACTGTCTAGCTGTGTGACCTTCATTGTTACACTTATAACAAGTAACAATGTTATTTCTTTTAGGCATACCTGTTCTTTGAATCCGCCTGTTCTGACTAACCCTGTTCTGACCAAACTTGTTCTGGCCGAACCTATTTTGATCAAACCTGTTCCTGTAATTAACCTTGCAATAGACTGCCTTGTGCCCAAACTGTTGACAAGAGTAGCAATACCCTTGAAAGAAACTAGCGCTTCTAAAATTGTCATTTACCTTCTTCACTTGAGCCATGCAATGTGCAGCCATGTGACCAAACCTGTGACACGCAAAACATCTCGCCATGAAATTTTCCTTTATTCGACCTCTTGGGTCCTGAAAACTTCTTCTTCTCATTCTGAATTTCGTTTTCTATTTCTGAGCATCTATCATTCAAGGACTCATGATCTGAAATACTTTCCTCATCAGAACTCTCTTCCTTTTGGAGTCTCTTACTAGACTCTCCAGCTTGTTCCTTGTGTGGCTTAACAAAACCAAGGCCTATTTTATCCGTTGTCTTTCTTTGACCTTTGATGAGTGACTTAACCTTTTTGGAGCTATCTTGAAACCTCGTAAAGCTTATCCTTGTACTCTTTAGTTTCCTCTTTCAAAGAAGCCATTTTCTGTTCTAACTCACTATACTCAAGAACCTTAGACTCTAACTCATCCTTGAGTTCTTGTGTCTTAGCCATAGAGAAGTCAAGACTTTCTATAAGATCATCTCTCTCCATACAACATTCATCTAACTTATCCTTGAGTCTAGCATTCTTCTTTCTTTCCTTTTTCAAAACACTAAGAGCGTTAGTAAGTTCACTTTCAAGATCCTTTATTTGTTTGCTTTCCGAATCATCAAAGCCTTTTTCGGATTTCTTATCACTAGAGGTGCTACCTTTTTCAAAAACCATACATGCATCTTCCTTATAGTTTTCTGAAGCATCCTCATACATACTAGAAACCAAATCATTATTTGTGCAATCATCCTCAAGGTGACCAAAATTTCCACATCTAAGACATTTCATGATAATGAATCTATGTTTCGGTTCTTCCTCTTTTTCTGATATGAACAACATCTCATTTTCATTATCACTTGAAGAACTTTCACTATCACTACTAGAACACTTACTTGCTTTGTCTAGGTAGAAACTCTTCTTGTGCTTGTGAGAATACCTCTTTCCTTGATTGTTGTGCTCATCTTTGTTCTTCCTGTGATGCTTGTGCTTTTCAGAATCCTTGCTCTTAGAATCTTGTTTTTCTTCATCACTTTCATTCTTGGAAACAATACAGTCAGTAGCATAATGACCAAACTTTCCACAATTGAAACATCTTATATTTTTCATGCTTTTGTGCTTTCTAGAGAACTTGCCCTTTCTTGCTGTAATATGCCTCTTCATCACTAGAAGACTCATCACTCTCTTGAAGTTGTTTACCCTTGGATTTCTTGGTAGCCTTGAAAGTTGCCTCTTTCTTGACATCAACCTTCACTTGAGTTCTCAACTCAAATGCTGCAAGTATACTATGGAGCTCATCCTTTTTCAACTTATCCAAATCTTTAGCTTCCTCAATAGCAGAAATATTTTCACTAAATCTATTAGGAAGAGATCTTAAAATCTTATCACAAACATCATTTTCAGCAAGCTCAAGACCTAAGTCTTTCATGGAGTTAACAACCTCATCCATACGAAGCATGTAGTCACTAATATTTTCATCATCATTCATCTTGAGTTGTTCAAACATACCTTTGAAGTGTCTCAACTTGGCCTTTCCGACATTTGTATCACCTGTATGAACCACCTGCAATCTGTTTCCACATTTCACTAGCTGTCTTGCAGTTGAATCACTTTGGTGAGATCTCGCTTTCTGTAAGCCTTTCAGGATTGCATTCATTGCTTTTGAATTGCTGTGATGTAGGAGCCTTTCTTCTTTAGTATTTGGACCATGTACAGGAATAGTGTACTCATCTTCAATTACTTCCCATACCTCATTACCAAGTGCCATTAGATGAACCTTCATCCTTGCACTCCAAAGACCAAAATCTGACCCATCAAGAATAGGTGTTGCATTGCCACTTGAATAATCCATTGTGTTCTTTATTAGCTTTTCCTTCAAGTCGTTAAACTTTTCGAAGGCACCCGCTCTGATACCAATTGAAGAACACAAGCTTATACTGAGAGGGGGGTGAACAATATAAGACCTCTTTTTACTTTTTCTTTTATACTTTAAAAATAGTAAAGCAATATACCCAAAGCAATAACAAAACAATGCACAATATCATCCACAAAGTGACACCAATTTTAACGTGGTTCACCCGGAATGGTCGAGCTACGTCCACAAAAATTTTCTCTAAAATTTATCTCAAAGTTCTTTGGGAATCTTTCCCAATTACAATGTTTATGAGCCTCGGACCAAAGGAGATACATTCCCCCCACTCTGCTCTGACTGGTGATCCTCTAGAAGACCTCTACCTCCGCTGCCCTTAGCAAATGGAACTCTATCCACAGAAGACACCTGTCCTCCCTGCTCTGGTTGGAGACCTCTGTCCTCAACTCTATCACCTCCAAAGCTGGTCCTCGAATTTGCACTAAACACAGTCCTTCGGTCTAGCACAAATGTCCTCGATCTCTTTCTCTGATCTGCACCAAACACAGTCCTTCGGTCTGGCACAAATGTCCTCGAATCTGCACCAATCTCTGTCCTCAACTGGTTCTCAATTTTGGTTCACAAAAGTGGTTCACAAGCTTTCACTAAAGCTTGCTTGATCTTCACCCAAGTCTTCACCAAGACTTGTCTCAGATCTGCTTTGCAAGTTCTCACTAGAACCTACCCAAACTGCTCCACAAGCTCAACAAAAGCTTGCTCAAATCTGTCCAACAAGCCCTCTCAATGACTTGTCCAAAACCTGCTCACAAGCTCTCAAAAAGCTTGCTCAAAGCTGTCCACAAGTCTTCACAAAGACTTGTCTCAAATCTGCTTGTAAGCTCTCAGAAAAGCTCACACAAATCTGTCCTTAAGTTCTCTCTGCGTAGTTACAGCCGAACTTGGTCGAACTTCAACCTTTGCACCTCTGCGCAATCACAGTGGCATCGTCTTCGCACACTCTGCTTCCTTTGCGATCTTTCACACTTAGAATGATTCGATGAAATACACTCTACACACTACGATCGAATTCGCACTCTGCTCTCAGCGATCGAACTTCTTGCACTGCGCACTATCTCCGAACGTCGCACATCAACAACACATCCATCAACATTCAACTCTCCAAACAACCCTCCTTTTATAACAAGATTTTCATGATGAAAACTTTAATCTTAGTCGGCTGTTATACCAAAAACAAACCCTAATCTACGTCAATTGCAAGCCCTAATTTTTGTCGGCTAAAATTTAACTTTGTCGGCTTCACTGCCTCTGGAACTCTTCTGTAGCTTCTGTCACGAAACTACAACATGTCACGATATCGTGACACCTTTGCAACCGTACACTTTCTTTTGGCTTTTGTCATGATATCGCGACACTTCAGCCTTTGTCGACTTCCACTAAGCTCTTGTCACGATATCGCGACACTTCTGACTTAGTCAGCATCAACTTTGCTTTTGTCGCGATATCGTGACACTTCTCCCTTCGTCGACCTCCTTTCTGCTTTTGTCATGAAATCGTGACACTTTTGTCTTCATAGCCTTCCTCTCTGCTTTTGTCATGAAATCACGACACTTCTCCTATAGAAGACCTGCATTCTATTTCTGTCATGAAATCATGACACTTTCTCCAACCGAACGCTGCCATCTCAATCTGTCACGAAATCGTGACACTTTCTCTTCCTTGCACTCTTGTCTGCTTGCACTAGCGAAAATGGAACATGTCATGAAATCGTGACACTTTTGCTGCCTTGTGTTTTTCTCTGCCTTACGCCCGCGAAAATGGAACATGTCATGAAATCATGACGCTTTCGCCTTTGAGCTCTTCCTCCTTGAATTTGTCATGAAATCATGACACTTCTAGCTTTCGTACGTTTTCTTTGCAGCCTGTCGTGAAATCGTGACGCTTTCAGCTTTCGTACGACTTCTCTGCAACCTGTCGCGAAATCGTGACGCTTCTCATTTCAGACTCTTCCCTTTGTTGCATGTCACGAAATCGTGACAGTTCTTACTTGGAACATTTTCATCTGTAGCATGTCACGAAATCGTGACACTTTATCTTGCTTCCACTTTGTCTTCTGACTTGTCGCGAAATCGTGACACTTTTTCTCCTTAGCGCTTTTCTTTTCTTCGGGTCGCAAAAACTCGACATGTCGCGATATCGTGACACTTTTTCTCCTGGACTCTCTCTCCTGCATTATGTCGTGAAATCATGACATTTTTTCTTTCGACTCTCTCTCCTGCAACATGTCGCGAAATCGTGACACTTTTTCGTCCGTTCAACCTTCCTTGCAATATGTCGCGAAATCGCGACATTTCTGACTCCGAACATTCTCTCTCCTCTTTGAGTCGCGAAACTACGACATGTCGCGATATCGCGACACTTTTCTAAAAAATTTCTCTCTCCTGCTTAAGTCACGAAAATGCGACATGTCGCGATATCGCGACACTTTTCTAAAAAGCTTTTTCTCTCCTGCTTAAGTCGCGAAAATGCGACATGTCGCGATATCGCGACATTTTTCCAACTTACTTTCTTTCGAACTTGTCATGCCGAACCTTCATCAAAACAAATTATTTTACATCAAATCAAATTCCTTCAAAAGCTTCTTGACATCAATGACAACTTATACACTTGAGCAAAGGCAATGTACCCAAGGTACCCAAAATTGCCAACAATCTCCCCCTTTGTCATTGATGGCAAACCTTTATTGAAAACACGTCTCAAGAGCCAAAACTGAAACCAACTATGCTAACAACTGAGAAACTGTGCCCACAACCGAGAATATTCCTTTGAAGTTTTGCTCCCCCTCACTTGAAGCTTTCCTCTTCACTTGAAGCTTCTCCCCTTACTCTTCTTCTCCCCCCTTTGTCATCAATGGCAAAGGGTCACCTTTGGGGCTCGGGACTAAGAATGAGCCTCTTAGCTTAGTCCCTCCCCCACCTCCCGATGAGGTGATTAATTTTGGGGTGGGAGTAAAACTCCCATTAGGCACTGATCATCATCAGCGTCTATAATTTCCTTGCCGGGCCTTCTCTTGAACTCTTTGCCCGTATTCCTGTTCCTGTTCCTGTTATCATTCCTATTCTTATCCATGCCTTGATCCTTGGACTTGTTCATACCACTATTCTTGTTCCTGTACCTTGGAAGTTCAGCTCTACACTGTCTAGTTGTGTGACCTTCATTGTTACACTTATAACAAGTAACAATGTTATTTCTTTTAGGCATACCTGTTCTTTGAATCCGCCTGTTCTGACTAACCCTGTTCTAACCAAACCTGTTCTGGCCGAACCTGTTTTGATCAAACCTATTCCTGTAATTAACCTTGCAATAGACTACCTTGTGCCCAAACTGTTGACAAGAGTAGCAATACCCTTGAAAGAAACTAGCGCTTCTAAAATTGCCGTTTACCTTCTTCACTTGAGCCATGCAATGTGCAGCCATGTGACCAAACCTGTGACACGCAAAACATCTGTCATGAAATTTTCCTTTATTCGACCTCTTGGGTCCTGAAAACTTCTTCTTCTCATTCTGAATTTTGTTTTCTATTTCTGAGCATCTATCATTCAAGGACTCATGATCTGAAATACTTTCCTCATTAGAACTCTCTTCCTTTTGGAGTCTCTTACTAGACTCTCCAGCTTGTTCCTTGTGTGGCTTAACAAAACCAAGGCCTGTTTTATCCGTTGTCTTTCTTTGACCTTTGATGAGTGACTTAACCTTTTTGGAGCTATCTTGAAACCTGTAAAGCTTATCCTTGTACTCTTTAGTTTCCTCTTTCAAAGAAGCCATTTTCTGTTCTAACTCACTATACTCAAGAACCTTAGACTCTAACTCATCCTTGAGTTCTTGTGTCTTAGCCATAGAGAAGTCAAGACTTTCTATAAGATCATCTCTCTCCATACAACATTCATCTAACTTATCCTTGAGTCTAGCATTCTTCTTTCTTTCCTTTTTCAAAACACTAAGAGCGTTAGTAAGTTCACTTTCAAGATCCTTTATTTGTTTGCTTTCTGAATCATCAAAGCCTTTTTCAGATTTCTTATCACTAGAGGTGCTACCTTTTTCAAAAACCATACATGCATCTTCCTTATAGTTTTCTGAAGCATCCTCATACATACTAGAAACCAAATCATTATTTGTGCAATCATCCTCAAGGTGACCAAAATTTCCACATCTAAGACATTTCATGATAATGAATCTATGTTTCGGTTCTTCCTCTTTTTCTGATATGAACAACATCTCATTTTCATTATCACTTGAAGAACTTTCACTATCACTACTAGAACACTTACTTGCTTTGTCTAGGTAGAAACTCTTCTTGTGCTTGTGAGAATACCTCTTTCCTTGATTGCTGTGCTCATCTTTGTTCTTCTTGTGATGCTTGTGCTTTTCAAAATCCTTGCTCTTAGAATCTTGTTTATCTTCATCACTTTCATTCTTGGGAACAGTACAGTCAGTAGCATAATGACCAAACTTTCCACAATTGAAACATCTTATATTTTTCACGCTTTTGTGCTTTCTAGAGAACTTGCCTTTCTTGCTGTAATATGCCTCTTCATCACTAGAAGACTCATCACTCTCTTGAAGTTGTTACCCTTGGATTTCTTGGTAGCCTTGAAGTCTGCCTCTTTCTTGACGTCAACCTTCACTTGAGTTCTCAACTCAAATGCTTGCAAGTATACTATGGAGCTCATCCTTTTTCAACTTATCCAAATCTTTAGCTTCCTCAATAGCAAAAATATTTTCACTAAATCTATTCGGAAGAGATCTTAAAATCTTATCACAAACATCATTTTCAGCAAGCTCAAGACCTAAGTCTTTCATGGAGTTAACAACCTCATCCATACGAAGCATGTAGTCACTAATATTTTCATCATCATTCATCTTGAGTTGTTCAAACATACCTTTGAAATGTCTCAACTTGGCCTTTCTGACATTTGTATCACCTGTATGAACCACCTGCAACTGTTTCCACATTTCACTAGTTGTCTTGCAGTGAATCACTTTGGTGAGATCTGCTTTCTATAAGCCTTTCAAGATTGCATTCATTGCTTTTGAATTGCTGTGATGTAGGAGCCTTTCTTCTTTAGTAAATGGACCATGTACAAGAATAGTGTACTCATCTTCAATTACTTCCCATACCTCATTACCAAGTGCCATTAGATGAACCTTCATCCTTGCACTCCAAAGACCAAAATCTGACCCATCAAGAATAGGTGCTTGCATTGCCACTTGAATAATCCATTGTGTTCTTTATTAGCTTTTCCTTCAAGTCGTTAAACTTTTTGAAGGCACCCGCTCTGATACCAATTGAAGAACACAAGCTTATACTGAGAGGGGGGGTGAACAGTATAAGACCTCTTTTTACTTTTTCTTTTATACTTTAAAAATAGTAAAGCAATATACCCAAAGCAATAACAAAACAATGCACAATATCATCCACAAAGTGACACCAATTTTAATGTGGTTCACCCAAAATGGCTGGGCTACGTCCATAAAACTTTTCTCTAAAATTTATCCACAAAGTTGACTTAGTCAGCATCAACTTTTCTTTTGTCATGATATCCGACACTTCTCCCTTCGTCGACCTCCTTTTTGCTTTTGTCACGAAATTGTGACACTTCTGTCTTCATAGCCTTCCTCTCTGCTTTTGTCGTGAAATCGTGACACTTCTCCTATAGAAGGCCTGCATTCTATTTTTCTCACGAAATCGTGACACTTTCTCCAACCGAACGTTGCCATCTCAATTTGTCATGAAATCGTGACACTTTCTCTTCCTTACACTCTTGTCTGCTTGCACTAGAAAAAATGGAACATGTTGCAAAATCGTGACACTTTCGCTGCCTTGTGTTTTTCTCTGCATTACGCCTGCAAAAATGGAACATGTCATGAAATCGCGACGCTTTAGCCTTTGAGCTCTTCCTTGAATTTTTCATGAAATCGTGACACTTCTAGCTTTCGTATGTTTTCTTTGCAACCTGTCGCGAAATCGTGACGCTTTTAGCTTCCGTACAACTTCTCTGCAACCTGTCTCGAAATCATGATGCTTCTCATTTCAGACTCTTCCCTTTGCTGCATGTCACGAAATCATGACAGTTCTTACTTGGAACATTTTCATCTACAGCATGTCGCAAAATCATGACACTTTATCTTGCTTCCACTTTGTCTTTTGACTTGTCGTGAAATCGCGACACTTTTTCTCCTTAGCGCTTTTCTTTTCTTCGGGTCACGAAAACCCAACATGTCACGATATCGTGACACTTTTTCTCCCGGACTCTCTCTCTTGCATTATGTCGCGAAATCATGACATTTTTTCTTTCGGACTCTCTCTCCTGCAACATGTCACGAAATCGTGACACTTTTTCATCCGTTCAACCTTCCTTGCAATATGTCGCGAAATCATGACATTTTTGACTCCGTTCATTCTCTCTCCTCTTTGAGTCGCAAAACTACAGCATGTCGTGATATCGTGACACTTTTCTAAAAAAATTTCTCTCTCCTGCTTAAGTCGCAAAAATGTGACATGTCGCGATATCGTGACACTTTTCTAAAAAGCTTTCTCTCTCTTGCTTAAGTCACGAAAATGCGACATGTCGCGATATCGTGACATTTTTCCAACTTACTTTCTTTCGAACCTGTCATGCCAAACCTTCATCAAAACAAATTATTTTACATCAAATCAAATTCCTTCAAAAGCTTCGACGACCAAAAAACCAAGGGTCGAAAGACTGAGTTTTAGGGTCGAAATCTTCCCCCCATCTCCGCAAAAACAAGCTTCGACGACCAAAAAACCAAGGTCCACCAGTGAGAATGCGTTGGGTGTCGAGGGCATTGTTTAGCCTTATCATAAAGAACCCCCTAGGAAAGGCCACAAGCTCCATGCTTCCAGACAACCGCCATTTGGAAAGGGCCCATTTGCGGATAGTTTCCATATCGGGTCGGGCCCCGACACATTTCTCGACCAGAGAGAGGGACTCTTGGAAGATTAGTGGCTCCATAGCCTCACTAGGAAATGAAACTTCAGTGCCCGAAACAGAGAAAGGCAAAGAAGTTTGAAAAGAGAAAGCTCTAGTCGAGGACCTGAATTTATCCGCAAAGGACAAAGACCAAGGTCACATTTTGGAGGGAGATGAAGTTGAAAACCTACCGTTACCAGACGTCATTTTATCCATGCCGTTAGGGACTTCATCGTGACAAAAGCTGAGTGGGTTTGCAGTAGGCCCAACACCAGCTGCAGGGCCCGAGGGCAAAGCTGCCAGACCAGCACTCCCCACCGACCCTCCATTCCTGTCATTTCCATTGCCATCATCCACAGACGCTGTCGCTCCCGTTCCTACTCGTGACATTTTTCATCAAGTTCCCTTTCTTGGAGAGCACAACCTTCCTGGTGGATCTCATTTTTGGAATGGTGTCACTAAATCAAGGAAGATCATCATGGAAGGTTTAAGGTGGTGTCTTGGAAATGGATTGACCATTCATTTTTGGGACGATCCTTGGATCCATGATAAACCTCTCAGTCAAGATCCTCATCTTGCTATGCTCAAGACAGTGACCGAAGCTACCTTTGGAGATAAGGTGTATCATTTCATCAATCCAGGTACTACAAGACCCGAATGGAAACAATTGGCTTTGAATGGGCCTAGAATTGTCACCGAGGCACTTAGACGACTTCAAAACTTACTGAGGAGCTGCATAATCCCCAGCTCTCACAAAGAAGACTCCATGGTTTGGAACCTTGAAGATTCTGGGCAGTTCACTGTTAAATCCGCCTACTACAGCCAAGAAGCTCCCGGTGATGGCCGTGACTCCACTAATCTGGTCTGGGTTCCCAAGATCATTCCCAAGGTTAAATTCTTCTGCTGGTTGGCCATCCAAAATAGAATCCTCACCACTGACAATCTTATAAACAGAGGGCTTCTCATTCCCAATTGGTGCATCCTGTGTAAAAATGCCTATGAGTCTACTGTGCATCTTTTTATGGAATGTCCCTTCTCCCTCGCAGTGCTCAACCAGGTTTTCAACACTTTCACCATATCCGTAGCCCTCCCTCATTCCATTCCCCTCCTTTTTCAATAGTGGCCCCGGCCCTTCAAGAGCAGTCAACTCAAATTCATGTGGCAAGCGTGTCTTCACATTTTCCTATGGCAGGTTTGGCTTGAGAGAAATGCTAGAATTTTTCAAAACCTCGTCAAGGATAAGAAGATTGTTGTTGCCAAAATCTTGGCCCTTGCTACGGAGAATGCCTTTCTCGTCTCATCGTCCAAACCTCCCCCTCCTGGACTTGAATTAGATCTTGCTAATCATTTCAATCTTCTCAATTTTTTTGCAACACCCCGCACTTCTGTTGACATGTCTGTTATCAAGTGGGTCTTACCTCCTTCTGGGTGGCTCAAGCTCAACTTCGATGGCGCAGCCAAAGGCAACCCTAGAGCAGCTGGCAGAGGTGGTATCCTCAGAAATCATAGAGGAGAAATAATTTTGGCCTTTGCTCAGAACTTAGGAATTCAGTCCAATAATTTGGTCGAGGCTCGGGCCTTGTTCCAAAGCTTGATTCTCTTGGAAGGCTTGGCTATCAATAAACTCATCATAGAAGGAGACTCATTGCATTGCATCAACTGGCTCAAAGGAACCTTCGTGCCTCCCTGGGCCCTTGTTTCCATCTTCAACGAATGCAAGACACTAATTGGTGTCTATCCAGAATTAATCATTCAACATCAATACCGGGAAGGAAACAAAGCTACGGACTGGCTTGCTAATAAGGGATTTGACGCAACAAAAATCTAGGTCTGGAGAGATTCTTTTCCAATCAGCCTAAGGGACGTGTCTTCAAGTTCCAATGTTTGCACAATGTGAGTGGGTTACTGGTCTTCGGGTTTTTTGGTTGCGTTTTGGCATTTTGGAGCATTTTCGCGTCATTTTTCTAAGTTGGCTGCAAAATATTAGCTTGCTGCAGTATCCTTTTTGCCTTGGTCGCGAGGTTACTTTTTGTCATGATTTCGTGACACTTTTCTCTCCCTTTGGTGCAGCCTTCCAACTTGTCGCAATATCGTGACACCTTTTCTCTCTGGGTGCTTTTCTACAAACTTGTCGTGATATCATGACACCTTTTCCCTTCGGGTTCTTTTTTGCAATCTTGTCACGATATCACGACACATTTTCCCTTCGAGTGCCCTTTCGCAAACTTGTCGCGATATCGCGACACTTTTGGCCTTCAGGCGCGATCTTGCTTTTTGTCACGATATCGCGACACCTTTTCTCTCTCTAATGGCGGTCTTCAATTCGATCGCGATATCGCGATAGTTTTTCTCTCCAACAGTAGTCTTCCATTCTGTCGCGATATCGCGACACTTTTTCTCTCCAGGTGGCTATGCGCAACTTGTCACGATATCGCGACACTTTTTCTCTCCGGGTGGCTCTGCACAAACTTGTCGCGATATCGCTACTCTTTCTCTCTTCAAAGGCGGTTTTCATTTTTGTCACGATTTCACGACGCTTTATCTCTCTCCATCGACGGGCTTCCAGGTTGCGATATCATGATATTTTTTCTCTCCAACGGCGGACTTTCATTTTTGTCGTGATATCGCGACATTTTTTCTCTCCATCAGCGGTCTTCATTTTTGTCGCGATTTCACGACACTATTTACTCTTGGCAGCAGGCTTCCACTTTCTTCGCGATTTCAGGGCTCATTTTCTTTTTTGGATGCGGTCTACTTTCTTGTCGTGATTTCACGACACCTTTTCTCTTCGAAAGCGTTCTCAATTATTGTAGCAATTTCACGACTCCTTTCTCTTGTCGCTATTTTGCGACTCTTCTTCTCAACAGGCTCCAACCCTACAACTTGTCGCGATATCGTGACACTTTGCAACATGTCGCGATATCGTGACTTCTTCCCTTCTTCGGCTCCGATTGCGACTCTTGTCGCATTTTTGCGACTTCCTTTCTTCCTTCGGCTTCAACGGCGCTTCTTGTCGCGATTTCGTGACATCACCATTTTGGTCGCGATTTCGCGACACCTTCCCTAAGGTGGAGGCTTGCAAGTATTATTTTTCTTTCTTCTTGGACCACCTCGATCGATTTGGATTTATTGTAATCTCTCTTGTACAAGGTTCAGGGACCTTTCAAAACCCTTTCTACCAATCAAAAAAAAAAATTCCTTCAAAAGCTTCTTGACATCAATGACAACTTATACACTTGAGCAAAAGCAATGTGCCCAAGGTACCCAAAATTGCCAACATCTTCATTATTTTTTTTGACTTGTCTTCTGTAGGATCATCTTATTCTTCTTCTAGTGCCATTAGAATATTCTCGTATGATCCTTCTAGTGCACCCTCATATTCATCATCACTAAAACTAAAACCATTCCTTGTACAACTATCTTCAAGATGTCCAAAATTACCACATCTAAAGCACTTGAGGATTATTGGTGACATTTTCTTAACTTCTTCTTTTTATTGAATAATAAATAGGACTTCATATTTATCATTATCTGAAGAAATATTATCAATATCACTTGATTACTTACTTGCTTTGTCTACATAATAGATTCTCTTTTGTCTTTGAAATAACTTCTTTACTTTTCTACCTTATCCATCCTTGCATTTCTTTTGGTGCCTGTATCTTTCTAATTCCCAATTTCTATGATCCTATTTTTCTTCATCATTGTTATTTTTAGATTCTTGACAATCAGTTGCATAGTGACCATATTTTCCACAATTGAAACATCTAACAAATTTTGTATCTTTAAATATTCTTGAATCCTTATTACTTCTATCATAATTAGCTTCTTCATCACTAGATGACTCATTGCTTGAATCTGAATTTTTGCCCTTTGTCTTCTTAGTAGATTTAAATGCTACTTCCTTCTAGGGATTAGGTTATTTTTTTCTTAACTCAAAAGTTGTAAGAATACCAATCAACATATCTCTTGTCAAAGAATCACCATCCCTTGATTTTTCTATAGCAGAAATCTTTTTGGAAGAGATCTTAAGACCTTATCACAAACATCTGATTCTTCAACCTTAAGTCCAAGTCCTTGCATAGCATTAATAAACTCATCGAATCGAAGTAGATAAGTACTAATGTTTTCCTCATACTTCATTCTAAATATTCAAATTGTCATTTGAGATTTTGTATCTTTGCTTTCTTGACACCTTTATCTCCTTCATATATGCTTTGCAACTTATCCCAAATTCCTTTTGCATATTTATAGTGCATAAATTTTATGGACTCTATTCTATGCAAACCTCTCAAAATTACATTCATTACTTTTGAATTGTAATGTTGTAGAAGCTTACCTTCCTTATCTGTAGGTGGATCAACTAGGGGTATGTATCCATTTTCAACTACTTCCCAAATTTCATTGCCAAGTTCCATCAAGTGAATCTTCATTCTCATACTTCAATATATATAATCACTTCCATAAAATATTGGTGTTGGATTATCTGAGGGCACATTCTTAGAATCCATTATGTTTTTTGAAAGCCTTTCCTTCAAGCTGTTAAACTCTTCCGAAGGGACCCGCTCTGATACCAATTGAAGAACACAAGATTATACTAAGAGGGGGGTGAAAAATATAAGACCACTTTTTATTTTTTTTCTCAATAAATATTATGCAATATAAATATAGAAATATTAACAGTAGTAATCAAAGCAATGCACAAATCACCACATACGATAAAGACACCAATTTTATGTGGTTCACCCAATGTAGGCTACTCCACGGAGAAAATATTTCACTAAAATTTTCTTAATCAATCTCTTGGGAATCCTTTCCCTATTACAATGTTTATGGATCTCTATCCAAAGGATACATCAATCCCCTAATCAAGTTCATGGATATCTATCCATAGGAGAACTCCTTTCTCCTTAGCTTTGAATGGTGATCTTCTAGAAAAACTATTATCCCCACTGCTCTAGCTAATGGATATCTATCCACTGAAGACACCTATCATCACTGCCCTAGCTAATGGATCTCTATCCATTGAATACTGTATTCTTCTATACTCTATCAAGATCTGTCTCAAATTTACACTAAACATAGTCCTTCGATCAATCACAAATTTGCTATGTCTCTATCTTTGGTCTAGCACAAACCTGTCCTCAAATCTACACCAAAATCTATCTTCAAATCTGCACTAAACATAGTCCTTCGATCTAGCATAAATTTATCCTCAATATCTGTCCTCAAGCCTTTACACAAAACTTGACTCAATCTCAAATCAACTCTGCTAGTTTTGTCCCAAACCTTAACTCGAGGTTTGAACAAATCAATAAATCAACTCTACTCTCAAGTCTTCTCAAAGAATTATCTCAAATATGACTTGTAAGATTCTACAAAATCTCACACGAATATGTCTATAAGTCCTCTCTAGAACTTGTCCAAATCTACTCTACAAGTCCTCACTAGAACTTGTCCAAATCTGCTCAATGAGTCCTCACTAGAACTTATCCAAATCTGCTCTTAATTTGTATTGTAAGATTTCACAAAAGCTCACACAAATATTTACACAAGTCTTCTCAAAGACTTGCCTCTAATATGCTCAACAAGTCCACACTAAAACTTGTACAATATCATAGAAACATAAAGAGAATTGTTAGAGACTCAATATGCTTCACATTCACTTCAATAATCAATCACTTTCAATCACTCTTCTATCACAAAAACATATAGAGAATTGTTAGAGACTCAATATGTTTCACAATCATCAATACTTAACCTTTTTCTCAAATCAATTCAGAATATAGAACAATTTGTTTCATAGAACTTGAGCTATCACTTCACACATTCAATTGACTAGGCTCAACCAACTATACTCAAACAATCACTCAATGAAGTAATCCTTGCTCACAAACCCTAGTCCAAGCATATGAACACTCACTCAAAAATTTTCCAACAATGCTTATCAACCAATCTCACATAACAATTATACTCATATTCTTTCCAAACTCTAGTTCAAGTTCTTCACTCAACAACTCACTTCAACAACAATTCTTATAAAATAATCTTCACATAACAATGATACTCATGATATTTTACAAAACCTAGTTCAAGTTCCTCACTTAACCAATGGCTTCAACAACAATGCTTATCAAACAAGGTTTTATCAACAACTCTTTATTCCAATAAACCTTGAAGCATTAACTCAATACACTCAATAATGAAACCTAGTTAAGTCATTTTCACTCCAAAGTTGTTTTTTCAGAAAACCAACCAATCAACTCAATCATGGAAGAATATGCCCATACATTTTTCTTGATGTAGAATGATATTCAAAAACCTAGTATCAATTCTCACAACTTTCTTTGCCAAGTACAAAGGGTTAGATGACAAGAATTATCACCCTAAAACTTTTCACAATTTATCTCAAACACAAAGATAAATTAAATCCCAAATACACCTTATTGCTCCATCTCAATTAATAAATTTCAACATCATAATTTTCATCAAAAAACCCTCATGTAAAATATAACATAATTTCTACTTATAACTCCTTTCTTAAATTGCACTTGTCAAAATAATTTATAAAACAATGCAATTTATTCTTCTAAGGTAAAAATTAATTACCCTAGTTTTTACTTTATCAAAAATAACTTTTTACCATGCCCAAAAATCACATTTACACACAGGTAATTATCCAATTTAATTATCACCTTATACCTCCCAATTTACTCACAACAACCTTAGGGCAAACAAAAATTTAAATAAAAAATTGTACCTTTGCCCTTAGTGGGTTTTGAATCCACGATGCTGTCTCCTCAAGCACCTTAGTCATGGCCTTGGTTACTGCATGAGCTAAACGCTCACGTGGGAGCTAAACTCCCCATACGCTCCTTATTCCTTCTGATGGCATCGAAACCAAAATAAAAAGGGGCTTCCCAAAATTGCTACCACCAGGTTTCAAACCCATAACCTCCCCTTTGCAAACACTAATCACTTTCCACCTGCGCTAGCCATCGAATGGTGCTAGAATCCAAGTGCCTTGTCTTCTTCAACACCCTAAATTTTAGGATAAACGCATCGCATGAATTTTTATCTTTCTCCTCCATGAAATGCAACACATTTTCAATTTGAATGCAAGTGTATCTCTTTTGGCTTTAGCGAGGCAATATTTATATTGCTAAGTGCCTTGCTTTGTTATTTCTTCCAACACATCGACGGGGTGGTTTTCGTCTTGCATGTCGACGGGGTAACCTTAGGGTTATACCATTTTGAATAAATAAATATTTATTTATAAAATTTAAATTCAATTTTGAATAAATAAATATTTATTTATAAAATTTAAATTCAATTTTGAATTTAAATATTTATAAATTAAATATTTAAACCTTCCTTGGACTTTTTAACTTGGAATAAAAAGTCTCCTTGGGTTTTTATGAAATCCTTTTATTTTTTCAATCCATGGTTTTTAATAAAACCTTTTATTTTTCTAATCCATGGTTTTCAATAAAATATTTTATTTATGCTTCCTATAATATCAAAAATGAATATTATGAAGCTCTTTTGCCATCAACATTTTGCATTGCTCCTTTTGGAATCAATGGCAACCTCATGCCTTGACATTAATGACAACTTTATGCACTCAAAATGTCCAACAACCTTTTCTTCAAGTCTACTATGGCCTTTTTGCATCAAGCTTCTATGGTCTGTTCTTCAATATGCAATGGAGATATTTAGTCCCCTAGCTTCACCATGCATTTTATTTAGAAGTCTTCTTCTGTAGTGTTCTCCTACACAAGGAACTCATATCTGTACTATGAGGGCACACTAAACTTCAAGCAATAAAGTTGGAGTCTTATAGATTTATGTCATAGGAGGAGTACCAATCCTCTGAGAATTGATTATCTACAACAAAAGAAACTTTGGAAAATAGTTAGCAAATTCTAGATATCATGGATCTTCACTAGATGCTCTGTCAATCTAGTGGATTGAATGCTAAGTCCTGGTCTTCATGATTTTTCCTATAACTTTGTGGAAATACTCTAGTCCAATGCAATCTTAGTATTTTCTAGGGCTGAGATATATTTCAGTCCTCACTTGTGACTCTTCCTGATTCTATCACCTAGATTCTTCTAAGATCTTTTGATAGTGACTGGTCCAATGGTGCGTCAGGTTGAAAAAACACTTAGGCTCAATAATTATGGCAATTTTCCTGTAGACCTGCACAAACTAGATCTACTATAGCTTTGATACCACTGTTAGTTTTTGATACAATATCCAAATAGAGATAACAATCACGAGATATAGAATAATATGAAAGAAAGTAAATCTGCTAGATGAGTGAGATATGCAATAAATATAAATGAATATAATTTATCTATGGAGGAAATGAACACTCCATCAATAAATCTACTGGACTACATTTAACCCATCACCAATGGATGGTGATCCACATAGAATTGTACTACCTACTAAGATTCCTAAGATACTATGTCACCGACTCTCCTTGCTCTCCTATCTAACAATGATGTCTTCCTTATATAGGTAAAATATGATACTTGGCCAAAACTCTATCTAGTTGTACAAGTGACACCTTGCACATTAAAACTTGTGCATTTATTACATTGCATGAAGTAACTAGATAATTTTCCCCTAAAGTAATCTAATGTCCTAAGTATATACCCTGGAAGATACATTTACATAACCCAAATGATGGAATATAATCTATTTCATAAATTTATATTCCTATTTGTGCCACTCATCCATACCATACATACTTGAATGTATCTTCATCATCTCTAGCCATTCCATTTCCCAACACCTTTACTTTTCGTGCTTCTCATAGTCATCTTCCCCTAGTTCATTATTTTGTAATTCTTCCATTTGCTAGTATTTTAAGTCACATCATTCCCTAATATCTCCATTTTTGTTAGCTTATCTTCTAGTTCCTCTTCCTCATTACAACTCCATACCCAATAAATAAGGCCATCTAGGTTCATATTTTTTTACAAATAGAAAACCCTGGGAGTCATCAAGAATGTAGGTCAAAAAGATGCCCTTATGATCAAGCTTGATAAATCAAATTTAGATACTTGATAAATCAAATTCAGATACTTGAATGCATCAAATTTAGGTATGCTCAAAGGTGTTCAAATAATTTTAGTGAATGCAAGGGATGAGAGTAGTACAAAATGTGAAGTTGACTAAGTCTCAAATAGTCATGATAGTGTGTAAACTTGAGATCACTCAAAGTTAAACCTAACATCATCAGAGAACTCAAAGTGTAAAAATTTGAAATTGATCAATTTCAGATCATTACAAAGAGTGAAATTAGCTAAGGTACAATACAATATTACAATTAGTCAAGCTATATCTATATAGATTCAATTTTTTACAAAATCCAAGATGGAACAAACCTAGGTCTACCAAAGGCCAATTGTGTACAAAGCCAAAGATATTGCAAAGCTATACCCACACACAATTAAAAGTTTTAAAGTGCACTAGCATGCACAAAAAATAATAAATCCAGATTTTTGAAAGACTAAGTAGCACAACTCTATCATTAATCAAAATATACCCCTTTTCCTAAAGACAAAATGGAATGTAACCAAACCTTTTTGGATAGTGACGTTAGCCACCACACTTCAAAGTTTAAAAATATGAAAGAGAATAGTAGAACATAATAAAATATAGACTTCAATGCCAACAAAGCCCAAAAGTGAACAAATTTTAAAGGACAAGACACTAGCAAAGAATGAATGAAATCAAAGCTCAACAAATAATGATGTCATAGAATCTCCTCAAAGGTCTGGATTTGATTCAAGAAATATTTTATGAAACTAAAAGGAACTGCATCCTCACAAGCTTGAATTTGGTTAACTACACCTCAAAGTATCCCTTTCATAGCTACAACTTCCCTAGTACCCACAGATGTCCAAGAAAAGATCTATTTAGCTCAAAAATGACATGTTTGATAATTTATTATGATAGATCAACCATTTGCAAGAGATGATTGGAGATCCATGGACCAGATTGCAATTGCATTTGAATTCAAATACAAGGAAAATCTGAACCAACCATGTCGAAAATACAAGTAACTAAACCTATGCTACATTAAAGTGATAATATCTTGAGAGCACTCTCTACCAAGTTGTTTGTCTAATAGACCAACAACTATATTGTAAATATTACGTTGCAAGATTCAAAGAGCATCCTATAATTAGAGAGATAGATATCAAAAATAGGGGTTAAATCTGTAGCAATTTTCTTGGGTATATACCTTATAATATATTATAATTAATGGAAAAGTGAAAGCTATTTGGACTCCATTGCAATTGTGATTACAAGTTTTATGCATGAATGATTATGTTTTAATTCACTTCTGTTACACTTATGATTAATTTATTCTGTTAAAGTGAATTCTGATATTTGGATTGCTATTGGGTTGCTCTTAATTAAGTATTTGGAATGATTAAAGTGTATATTTTCATATGGATGAGCTTTGTTATGTATTTGACAATGGTTGGTCTATTAGGATTCATTGGAAATTAATTAGATTAGAATTTTATGTAGTGAGTGTCCAATGCTATTATGCTATGCCCTATCCATCTTTTATCAATTTATTTATACCCTTACTCTCTTCTAACTCTTCCATCTCTCACTTTTACATTAAGCCCTTATTTTTATTTTAAAGTATTCTAAGGAGCCAACATTTTTTAAAGGTTGAATTGTGAGAAATATTAGTCATCCAACATTGATTTAAGTCTAGGGTACTCTTCATAGACATAGGCAGATTTTGGACCAATAAGAGACTTAAAGCTAGATATATCAAGTTGTGAGAGGAAACCAATAAATTGGTCTAGACAAAGAATGGAGCTACGAGGAAGTACAATCTAAAGTTGGGGTATGACACTCTATTAGAAGATAGACACGATGATTCAACATGTTGGTGGAAGTCACTTTGGAAGTAACAATCCCTATTGAAGACAAGACTATTATTTTGGTTTGCCATAAAAAATAATTTCTAACATGGGAGGTATTACAAAAATATTTGGAATGGTCTAGGAAGGTGCCATTTATGTAAGTCAAAAAATGAAACAATTGATCATTTATTGGTAGCTTTCTCTTTTACCAAACATGTTTGAAGAGAGGATATTGCATAATTAAAAATTCTTCTAGGATGACAGGAAGACTCCTTAGGAGAGTTTTTAAAATCTTGGATTAAAAATAGGTAATGCAAAGGTTTTATAGATCTCCCACTATTTGTGTCATGAGGAGAATGAACATCAATATATACAAAAATATTTCAAGATTCAGAGAAGTCTACTTAGCAAGTCTCCTCCCAAATTATTGCAAGTTTTAGTTACTATAATGTTTCAATGATTGCAAAGGTAATCAAACAAATCATCCCTTAGAAAATTGATAAATCAAGGACCTATGGAGTTTTTAATGGGGCTAGTCAGGGTGTCCCTAGAGTTTGTGGGGTAGGAGGACTACTATATACTACTGAATCTCATTACTTAGAATTTAAGGCTTGACTAGGAGAGGGTTCCAATAATTATTTTAAAACAATGACACTTATATCACTAGTTTCATTGATAGAATCAAAACGAATACAAAAAATCCAAATTTATGAAGACTCATAGGTGGCAATAAACTAGATGCTTAGTACTTTCAGGATGGAAAACATTGCTCCACAACCCTCTCAAATAAAAGAAGCTATGTACCAAAGTGAAGATTTTACATCTAGTCATATATAATAAGAACTAAAAAGAGAAGCAAATAAACTCTCAAAGGAAGGGTTATTGATTAAATGAGGTATATGCTTAGTGTAAGAGTTTAGAGAGGGCTATTCATAATAGTTTGTTTGTATTTCTACCTAGGGGATAAATCCACTCCAATCGAAACATTTAGATCCAAATTCCATACTACATATTAAATAACTATGATGTTAATAATAAAATATTAGTTTCTACTTTGACATGTTTACACACACACACACATATATATTAGGTAGGAAAACATGGGATTTTGAAAGGATCCCTAACCTTTTACAATGAGAGACACAATAGAAACAAGAATAGTAAGTGGATCAAGAGGAGAACAACCCCAAGGGATAGGGGGATACAACAAAATAACCACAAATAGGTAAAATGAAGAAAATACCTTCAAAAAAAAGCAAGAGGGAGCACCTTATCAACCAAGGACAAAAAGAGACCAGAATTCGAAACCAGAACACACTAAGTCAAAAAGGTAAGGAAATCCTTCATCTAGATTTGAAGAGCATTCTGATTGACCCCTTGGTTGGCCAACAAGTCAGCTTCCTTATTTCCTTCTCTAAAGGTGTGCTTGAATTCAACACCTTCTAAATTCTTAGTGCGATGATAAATATCTTCTATTAAATATGCAATGGACCAGTGGGGGGAATGTTTTCCTTTAGCAATATTAATGATGGAAAGAGAGTCACCTTCGATCACCACCTTCTTTGCATTCAAATTTTCTAGGAGCATGACCCCTTGATAAAGCACCTGAGATTTGGCAAAAAAATTAGATTGAACACCTAAGAAGTCAGCAAAGACCAAAAGAATAACCCCTTTGTCATCCCTGATGATTCCTCCAACCCCTATGGTGCTCGAGTTGCCTTTAGCCACCCCATCAAAGTTTAGTTTTATCCAACCTTGAGGTGGAGGCTTCCATTTGACAAGATCTCTAGGATTAGGGGTGGGTAGACTACAAATACCTTCCAGATTTAGGATACCCAGCTAGCTTGCAAGCTTACCTTTGCTATGGGACCATTTTTCATCTTTGATAGGGATTATGGAAATATTTTATTTTAGGGAATTAAAATTTTTAGCTTCCACATGTAGGGGATCCTTTTTAACATTCCTGAAGGCTCTATTGTTTCTTTCATTCCAAATACCCCCAAAAAAATGAGGCAAATAGAAAGACCAACAAATTCTAAGCAAAATATTTTGGAAGGGGGTAACCCACTACAAACATAGGTCTATAATGTTATTAGGCATGACCTAGGTAAAATTGAATTTGATGAGAAGAAGGTGGATAACTTCTAAGGAGAAGGGACACTCAAGAAATAAATGATTAGCATTCTCCCAAGCAACTTCACATAGATAACACCTATTCAAAATGGGTAGGCCTCTTTTGTGAAGGTTTTCAATAGTAAGGATTTTGTTCTGGATGGCTAGCCAAAAGAAGAAATTAACTTTAGGTATGAGGTGTTTGAACCATATCTTACTGGCTAGAAACTAGTCCTCTTCCTCATCAAACTAAAGAAAGTAAGCAGATTTAACCATGAAAATGCCCTTATTATCCACTTTCCAAATAGGGGAATCAACTGATGGGTTAGGATTTAGGAGATGAATTATGAGAATATTGGATAAAGAACTTAGAGCACAAATTTTCTTGGGGAGGGGTTAACAAGAGATAAAGTCTTCCAAGCCCTTTTTCCATCCCTTACCTCAAGAAAGTCAACAACTCTAGATCCATAGGATTGCATAGTAAAGGGCTCTAAGCAGTTTAGAAGCTGGTCTCTAATCAAAGGCTCATTACAAATCCAACTATCTTCCCAAAAGTTAACTTTCCTACCATCATCAATCTTCCATATCAAGCCTTTTTTAATAATAAACCTAGAATCAAGAAGGTGTTTCCAAAAAATAGAGCTCTTTGGATTGGCCTGAATATCAAGGAAATTACCATCTCTACCAAGATATTTAGCTATTAAAATATCTACCCATCCAACTTCATCCATTTTGAAAAACTTCCAACCTTATTTTGCAATAAGGGCCAAATTCATTTGTTTTAGTTTCTTGAGGCCTAATCCACCCTTGCTCTTCCTAGAATAAACCTGCTTCCAATCCACCAGGGGAATTCTATGTTTTTCTTCCATACCTGTCCAAAGAAAGGCCTTTTGAATACTATCAATCTTTTGGTAGATTTTCTATGACATCTTGAACAGTGATAAAAAGAAGACTAGGATACTTTGGAGGGTGGATTTAATGAGTTGTGCCTTACCAGCTTGGCTGAGGAGGGCACCTTTCCAGCTTGCCAACTTTCTCCTAACCCTCTCCACCATAGGAAGCCAAGAAGAATCTTGTAACCTACCACTAAAAAGCGGTAAACCCAGATAAATAGAAGGGAGCTTCCCAATGGAACATTCAAATATTTTCATGATTTTTACCTACCTTTGAAGGGGGGTATTAAAAAAAATACCTTGCTCTTGTTGAAATTTATCTTCTATCCAGAGGTAACCTCATAAGAAGATAGAATAAACTTAATCTCTTTCACTTTCGAAATAGAGGATCTTGAAGCAAGAAGAGTATCATCCACAAATTGTTGGTGGGTTATGGGATTGCAGGAGGAGGTAGGCTTTATCCCTGAAATTAACCCCTTAGACTGGGTTACTTGAATAGATCTACCCAAGGCTTCAACCATAATAAGAAATAGATAAGGAGACAAGGGGTCCCCTTGTCTTAGGCCTTAAAGGCTTCTAAAATAACCTACTAGAGAACCATTAATTAGGATATAATTCATAATTGAGCATAGACATCCTTTGATGAGGTCTATCCAAGCAGGGTGAAAGCTAAATTTACCCATAAATTTAAACAAAAATTCCTAGGATACTCTATCATATGCCTTGTTCATGTCTAATTTCAACAAAAATCCATCTCTGCCACTTTTATCTATGGAGTGAAGAACTTCATGAATAGTAATCATGCCATCCAAGATTTGCCTCCCTTTAACAAAAGCACCTTGGCAAGGATCAATAATCTGAGGAAGAATGACCTTCATTCTATTGGCTATGACTTTAGCTAATATTTTATAAAGAGTATTACACAAACTTATGGGCCTAAAATTATTGAAGGAATTAGCTCCTTCCAATTTAGGAATTAGAACTAGAAAGGTGGAATTGATGTTGCTAGGAATATGAAGGGTATTTTGAATTTCACCCATAGCATTATATATATCCTTCCCCACAATTCCCCAAAAATTTTGGTAAAAAACTATAGGAAAACCATCAGGTCTAGGGGCCTTCTCACCGACCATGGAAAACACTACCTCTTTGATTTTAGACTCTTTGAATGGAGCGATAAGACTAGAGTTCATTTGTTTAAAAATTAGAGAAGGAATAAAATTCAAAAAATAATTGGAGGCCTACTCATCTATAGGTGTTGCCACTCCTAAGAGATTTTTAAAAAATTGTACAACATCCTCACGAATTTCTAAAATATTTCCAATTTTAGTACCATCCTCAACAATTTTAGTAATCTTATTGAAACTCCTATGTCTCAAGGTTGTGGCATGAAAAAACTTGGTATTTCTATCTCCATATTTCAACTAGAGAGCCTTGGACTTCTATCTCTAGTAGGATTCCTCGTAGGCCAAAACATTATGGAAATATGCCAACAAACTCCTTTCAAGATCTCTATCAGCCTTTGATGGGGGGAAAGATTCCACAACAACTTCAATGGCTAAAAGTTGTAGTTTTAAGGATTTCTTCTTTTGGAAAATGTTACCAAAGACATTTTTATTCCATTATTTTAAATTGCTCTTCACAAATCTTAACTTATTGGCAACTTGAGATATTAGGGGACCTAGAAAATCCTTCTTCCACCAATCAGCTATCAAGGCCTCAAGGGTATCATTTTTCAGCCACATAACCTAAAAATAGAAGGAAAACTTAAAAATTATATTCCCAATTGAAACATCCAGTACCAAAGGATTGTGATTTGATCCTATTCTTGGAAGAGAAGAGAGAAAAAAATTGTCAAAATGATGAAGCCCTTCTTTAGAAATAAAAAACTTGTCCAGATTTTGATTGGATAAGATGTTTCCCTAACCTTCTATTGCTCCAAGTGAATTTACTTCCTTTTAGCTCGAAGTCCATCAGCTCATTAGTATTGACAAAAAAATTGAAGTCCTCCATACCATTAGAGGGGGATTGACTTCCTCCTTTTTTTGAGGGAAATAAGGGGGAATTAAAATCCCTAGCCAACATCCAAGCAAGGTCAGGGAAAGCATTTCTATTTATGCTCAACTCCTCCCATAGTCTTCCTCTTCTTGCAACTGAGTTTGGAGCATACACATTGGTTAAAACCCAGGATATTTTAGAAACTTTGCAGTAGAAAAACATGTTAATGAACCTATCAGAAGAAGAGAGCACTCTACCTTCAATTTTTGAATTATCCCAAAGACACATTAAGCCCCAAGAAGCTCCTAAAGCATGGCTTGTAGAATAACAAACCTCCTTCCATATGACATTCTTAACCTTATCAAAAATATTCTCCTTAATTTTAGTTTCTTGAATAAAAAATATGAGGTTTTAGATCTTTCCTAATAGAAGCAACCAACCATTGCTTCGAAGGGGTATTCAAACCCCTTATGTTCCAAGATAATATTTTCATTTATGAGACTTGGTGGGGTGCTTCTTCCCCCATCCCATAGAAAGTGTCATTTGGGTTCCATTAGCTATATCTTTTAGGGTCTCCCTCAGCCTTGAGTCTTGGTTCGAAGGTCACCCCTGCTTAGAGTTAGCTCCCACATCCATTACCCTATTTTTGTCTGCTCCTCGTGATGTGATTAGGGCTAGATTTTGAAACTTTCCCATTAGGTGGTGAATATGTAGCACTTGCATATTTTATCAGTAGGAACAAGAAGCTAATGTTGGGATGGCTTTTAAACCTTTCCCATTAAGAGGTAAATCTGAAGCACTATCTTGTTTTATCGGAAGCCTTTGAATGGGAGACATAACAAAATTTGAGGCTGGAAGGGAAATACTCAAAAGTTTAGGTTAGGGGATGTCCACAAGTAAGGTTCCCTCTACAAAAACTTCCTCCAATTCCTAAGAATATTGGGGTTGGGGATTAGTGTCCATATCATTCTCCCGAATCAAAAGACATGAGAACATATTTTCCACAAAAAAATTCATTCATCATAGAGGAAGTAAGTTCTCATCATAGAGGAAGTAAGTTCATGAGGAGAACTTACCTCATATTTTCTTGGAAGCATCTCCCCCTATTCAGCAGGTGAGGGATCTTAAACCTCTTGCTTCTTCATCAATATATGATTCTTTATTGGAAAATTCTAATGGGGAATCCCATCCCCTTGATTCTCACATATTCCATTGCCTTATCTCTTCCATTGCCTTATTTGAGCTCTCTCCTTCAGATTGTTTCTTTTTCCACATTTTATATCTCTGGGATAATTTTTTTATGCCTAGGACATACATTAGATAAATGCTCTAATTTCTTGCATGTTGCACATATGATTAGAGCATTCCATTAAAGCAACTTTCTAAAATCGTAAAAGTCAATATTTTAAAGGATATTGACTGACAATATAAGAAGGTACCTAAGGATAGAACTTAGTCTGTTGAGATGGCTGGCTATAATGTATAAGCAAACTGATTTTTAAGTCATTTATTAAATTTATGAAGAAATGCAAAAAAAACATATAAAAAATATAATTTCAGATCTACTTATTACAAAATTATGACTTAAAAAACTTTTGTATCCTGCATATCCACATTTTTTATTTTTATTTTTTTAATACATACCTATAATTTTTTTTGGGGTTACATAGGAGAGTTGGTCACAACCACACTAATTTAGTAACCGACAAGTATAGGGTTCAGACCACAAGGGCTGTTCCCATCAAACCTTTCTTCCTCATTATTGTTGATCCGGCGTGAAAGGAACAATTAATCACTCGAAATTCGTACCATCATCGATGATCAGACACACACTCAAAGGATTCAGATCATACTACTACCTTTGCAAACAAGTTACCCCTGAGGTTTGAACCTAGTTGTCCTCTTGGTAAGTACCTTATATGCCTATAATTTTTATTCACTAATATTTTTTTTTTAACACCTTTAAAATACACCAATCTGAACACTACAGTAAATATGAAAATTTTGAAAATTTTGAAAAGTTTCAAAATATATTTAGTGTCAATCAAGAAAGTGTGAAATGTTTAATTATGCATCGAAATAACATTACGGTTAAAGCCTCTAAGGGTTAGGTGGATTGGTAATTGTCTGTGGGACATTTGTAACAGACATGCCCCCAAGGTTTGAACCTAGGTTTCTTCTTGGTAAGTGCCTGTTGAGCACTTACCAAGAAGAGGCCTAAGTTCAAACGTTGGGGGCGTGTCTGTTGCCAAGGAAGTAATATGAATCCTCTAAGTGCGTGCCAAACCGAGGATGGTATAAATTCTAAGCTACTCATGGTGATATAATGTTGTTAAGAACAGCACTTAACAATTTTTAAAAAATAATGTGGACGTAAATAATGTGAATGTGACAACCCGCTATGTATAATTAAAAAAAAAAAAAAAAAAAAAAAAAAAAAACATTAAGGTTATGGCATTTCGTATATATAAATAAGATCTTTTGTCTTCGAAATGAATGATAAAGTCAAGTCAATATGATTAGACACCATATCTATTTTTGTTAGATCTCATTTATATTAAGAGATTTATAATTTAGTTTGTGCACTTTATTTAATTGTGACTGTGAATAACAGTAGAATAAAAAACTAATCACCATAGCTTTCCTCTAATGCAAATAGCTAGGTAACTTAATTGTATTTGGACTGATTATGTCACGGATGATGTAAACAATAGTTATCCTTTATTAGTAGTTTCAACCTTTTCAATTGGTCTGTTTGGCCTACTTTGGAGTCTGCACATTTACTGTGTTGATTGACATCTGTGAATCAATGCAAATGTCATATGCTATATATATGGATCTTTTCCTTATGACAAGACAAAAGGTTTGGCTTCTTAAAGCGGGAAAAAAAAGGGACTGCAATCCCAAATTTCCAAGAGTAAAAAAAAGGATTGCAATCCCAATTTCCAAGAGTCAAACAAGTGCATGCAAGAGGTAAAATTTTACTCATTCAAAAGTCCATATGGTAAAGTTTGGGATTCACAATGAGAAATCAAGACATTTCCGACTTTGCATGCCACTCTTTGTCTACAGAGAAACAATCCCAAGCACCATTAAGAGCATCTAAGGCCACTATCGAATGTTCCAACCTGTGCTGCCACTTGTTCTCATAGTACCATACTATAAATAACTTCTCTAGTCAAATCAAGAGAATGTAAGGTTATTCCCAACTAAACAATCTCAATTTAACAATGCACGATGAACATGCAAACAAAGTCGGCATGTCTAATCAAGCCAATAAAACGGCAGGTGGCCATGGAATTCTCAAACCTTGTCTTCTGGGACACAAATCTATGCACACTTCAATTGAATTTGACTTATTTTCTCCTCGATGCCACAAGTGTGCCGTTATGTCTTAGAGGTTGGCTATCATTCCTAAAATATCTTCTCTAGAACTCATGTTCTATAAAACTTCTATCCATCTTTATACAGTCGCTTATTCTCTCGAGGAGACTACCTGTGCTTTTATGTCCTCATTTGCATTCTTTCCTATTTTTTTTTTTATTTGGACTATTATTTTCTCCTCGATGCCAGAAATGTGCTGTTATGGCTTACAGTTTGGTTATCATTCCTAAAATATCTTCTCTAGAACCCATGTTCTAGTGAACTTCTATTAGACAGTTGCTTATCCTCTTGAGGAGACTTTATATGTCTTCATTTGCATTCTTTCCTTTTTTTAATTTCTTTGTATGTTCATCTCTTTTTAGTCTTTGGCATTAGTCCTTGGTTTTCCAAGAAAAATAGGAGCTCAGCTCATTTAGTCGTTGGCATTAGTCCTTGGTTTTGGAAGAAAAATAGAAACTCATTTAGATTTTAGTTGGGCGTGTTGTGAGTTCCAATACTCTTACTGCATCTAGCTTAGGCCTCCTTCCATTTATATTTTAGTTGGGCATGTTGTGAGTTCCAATACTCTTATTGCATCTAGCTTAGGCCTCCTCCCATTTAGATTTTAGTTGGGCATGTTGTGAGTTCCAATACTCTTATTGCATCTAGCTTAGGCCTCCTTCCATTTATATTTTAGTTGGGCATGTTGTGAGTTCCAATACTCTTATTGCATCTAGCTTAGGCCTCCTCCCATTTAGATTTTAGTTGGGCATGTTGTGAGTTCCAATACTCGTTTTTGCATCTAGCTTAGGCCTCCTCCCGTTTTAAGATATTAATGGAGATTGATGATACTATAACGGTACTCAGCCAGGCATCTGATTTGCGTGGCAAAATTTATAGGGCCATAGAGAGGGTGTCAGATTATGAGCGGGAAATTAACAGTGGAAAAGAAGTCCCTCCGATGAATGGAAACGCCATGAATGGAGATTGTGGCCTCTCTGCAGAGGAGGCTGTAGCCATGGAAGCAAGAAGCCTTGCTTCCATTAAAGATTCTTTCGATGTTCTCGAAGACCAACTTTATTGCCTGCAGGTTAGAATAGGAAAACTCTTACACCATGTTCACAAGGGTGTCCATACAATAATTGAATGCACTAGTCCACTCAATGGGTAGTTCAAGTCTTATAACCAGAAATGAGTTTATAGATTGATATATTTTAGAGGTTTAGATCATCTTATTTTTATTTGTTAATGGATAGAAGGTTTAAAGGGTAAGTTTTTGGTCTTACTTATGTGGGATTCTTCATCCCTATTAACATACAGCCGTGGCATATGTGGGGTAGTTGGCCATCTTACTTTTTCTAAACAGTTCATGTAATGTTGTTCTTATACAAATTATTTATTTCCAATAAAAAATCTTTATGTAGCAATTTAGTTGAGTGAATTTCATTGTTTGTGTGTTTCAGATGGTTTCTTTCTTCCATTACCTGTAATTCCTAAAGCCAATGGAATTGCCTACATCAATTATTCTCCGCTAAATGATTTCCAGAACATTCTTATAAATAAGGATGGATTGAGTTTCAAGATTGAAGGCAGAGACACTAGTAATTCTTAGTATGAATGATGAAAAATTTGCTTTATAGAGATGTCATACTACTAAAGTTTTAGTTATAGTTTCATTCATGTCTATCTGTGAAAGGAAACTCAACACAACCGTATCTATATAACGGCGATTCAGATTGTTTGATGCAAACATCACAAGTTTATATCTGGACAAGTTAGAATGTCAAAACAAAATACTATATATGCTGGGTTAAATCCAACATGCCCATTTACAATGGATACATTCAACTAGTAATTAGATCTGGTACCCACCTTATTATCATATTCGAATTCTATTGATCAACTTTAAAGAAACAACATCAGAATTAATCAATTAGATCTACAGGCTCCCTTTATATATATTTATCAAATAGATTATTTATTTTTTATTCAAACTCATGTTTTGTAGGATTTGAGTGGTTTATAAAATTCAACACTTGTTATATGGTTTTTGTCGTAACAAGCTTAAAAGTGCAAGTCCTTGGTCCTATTTTATGAGATTCCTCACCCCTATTAATATCTAGTAGTCTGAGCATGTGTGTGGGGCTGGCCCTCTTACTAATCAATTGATGCAAATCTAATAACATATTTGATAATTAAAATTTCTTTGGGGCTGCCCTCTTGCTAACCAATTAATGTGATGATGCAAATCTAATAACATATTTGATGTTAATACCATTGCCATTTGCGAATGCCTTTATCTAGTAACACAGATTGCATTTTGTTCTTTCATACTATACTTTCTGTATATATTAGTCATTGCACTTCTAGTTAAAGTTCCAAAGTTTTTGGTGCAGATTTTGCAGGAGCAGCAGCAAGCAGAAAAGGAGGCAGCCTTGTTGGATCTCGAGGAAAGCAGGATAATTTTCCTGCAGAGACTGAGAAAGCATCGAGGAAGAGAGCGGGCGGTTGTGCAGGAGGCACTTGCATTTATAGGCGAGACGGTTAAAGAAGAACATGCCAAATACTGCGAAGATCCTGACCCTTCCATGAAAGGCATCAAGCTTCTGTCATGGATTCAAGAGTCCGAGGAAGAACTTCTCCCTCACCCCGAGAACTGCCAAACTGACGATGAAATCACCGTTACACAAAAGGAACATATAACACCTATGGGATTTCTGAACTTTTTAGGCCATAGATTGAGAAAGTCATTGGGTTCTGCTTCTTCTTTGGCCTTCAAAACTGCAATTATAGCTGCTGGTATTATGACTTTTGTGGCAGTGTCTAATGTAAGGAAGAAAAGGGTAGACATGGGACGTCATCATAAAGCTATTGCTGGTTCTTCGCTTACATATCAGAATCTTGAAATAATGCAGGAGTACTGTCAACCTGCTCATGAGGGTGTAGCTATGAAATCTGGTGCCACCACCTCAGTCCCAGAGAATGAAGGTTTCTGATAGTTTTGGGGGGCTAATGCAAAGTATATTGTTATTACACATCAATAGTTTTAATTTTATTTTATTTTAAAACTAGGATGTACACTATTCTCAATAAAAATTTAAAAATATATTAACTCAAATATCCCGGCAAAGACTTATAGATCAATAGTTCTTTCAGCTTTCAGAGATATGCATTTGATTTCTATGTACCAATCTAGGATAGCACTGTGTCAAGGATTTTTATTTTTTTTTCTCTCAAATAAACGAATAATTCACCCCATAAATTTCATTGGAGGTAGCTGATCATTTGTTGTATGCTTTGTCACTACTTTATGCCCCTCACTAGGTTACTATACAAAATCAGACTGATCATTTGTTGTATGCTTTGCCACTACTTTATGCCCCTCACTAGGTTACTATACAAAATCAGACTCATTGTTTCCACTGTAAATCAAATCCTTCTTAAAGGAAGGAGTGTGTATGGATTATGTGAAGACAAATAATCCGTTAATAAGTGTGTATGGATTATGTGAATAAGTGTCGCACCATGAAAACAAGTACAAAACCAAAAATCAATACTTGAATCTCAACCACAGCGAAATGGCTTCTATGCATATTATTATATTTGGTAGTGCGAAGTAAAAACAATCAAGCCATTCTACCCTCACTAACAAATACTTATTCTCCATGAGACCTTTGCTATTTTCCAAAGTAGATGCGTGTTGGAATGGTGGAAAGCACCCACATTGTTGAACATGTGGTCTTTGTTTTTTTAATAGGCGAAGAAAGCGAAGTTCTGTTTAAAGGACTGATTTGTATAAGTCTTTTCTTATTATTTTTCCATTTGCTTTGTGCTTAAGTGTTTAACAATTTTTTTTGGGTTGAAGTAGAACGCATAAATGGGGTATAATTAGGTCACAAAGTCGAGTCGATTGTATTTAATATTTAATTTATTATTCGTTTCTAAATTTTTATTCTTTTAATTATTTTTTGTTTTTAAGATTTTTATTTTTTTATTATTTTATAAATAATTAATTTTTTAATAATAAAATAATAAATAATTTATTTTGATAAAAAAATAAATATAATAATTTTGAATTAAATTGAAAAAAGTGAAGTATTTCACGTTATATATTATAGTTCTATTCTTCAGAGGTAATACCTTTTACAACTATATGAAGCATACAAAGAAAAGAAACAAAAGGACATTGTGAATGAGACCCAAGATGTTAATATAATTTGATATAATATTATATTTTACATAATTTTATATAAATTTAAATTATATTTTTGATTTTTTTTATTATTTTTGTTGAAAACAAATAATTTACATATTAACATTTAATTATATTTTCCAACTAAAATTTAAATTTTTATTAAAAAATAATATAAATGGGAATCTTTTAAGTGAAAAGAGCATATGGTGTGCATCTATTAATTATATTAATGAGAATTTTTAAGTGAAAAGAACATATTTTATCGAATGACATTTGGTGTAATGGTAGTTGTTTAGATATTATCATCCAAGTGGTTGTGAGGTCGATTCCTCTTGTGTTTGCTCGAACGAACATTGATATGTAAGTATTTGTAAACGATGTTTAATATAAAAAAAACATATATTTTAAGATGTGCATATATTAATTATATTAGTCTTCTAATCATGGGTTTGTTTGAAATTTTGAAAAAAAAACACTTTTTACAATACCTTTAAAGTAATTTGTTGCTTAAAGAATTTTCAATCTATAGATCCAACTATTATGGATATTACCATTGTTATCTAAAACATCCATAGAAACTGGAAAATGTTTTTAGAAGTTATTGTAAAACTATTACATAACTTATGGATTTATGCGATATGTTTATTGGGTTGATTTTATTTTTTAAATTGGTAATGGCTATAACAATATGCTTTATTATTTTATTTTTTAGCTATAATATTAATAATTTCAACCTCATGGATGGGTTTCAATTATATTTTATGTATAATTAAGTTAATCGGTATTCAAAACTTTGTTAATATTTTTATTTATTCTAAAATATGATTCATAACATATTCACAACACCCTTCTTGCTTTTGGTTATAGATTATAGATTTTTTTTGTTCCTTTTAGAGTGCACTTCTCTTATAGGACCTATTTGGATATTTTTTAGGATTTGCTTTTATACAAGTTGATAATATGTTTAATTACTAGTATGTTTTAGATATATTTAACCTAAAAAATTATACTAATGTTTTTAAATTATTCATAATTATAGTAAAATATTCATGTCCAAACCCCAACCAAAGTTGGTTTCTAATTCCTAAGTCGACCATATTTTATAGTCATGCTCATTACATCTCAACTTGTATGTCTCAATGATGAAAGGGTTTTCAAAAGGGTCCCAATCCTTTTACATTGTCACACAACACACACACACACACACACACACACACACACACACACATATATATATATATATATATATATATATATATATATATATATATATATATATATATATATATATATATATATGCCTTATTTTTAATGCAAAATGGGACAATACATAGGTCCTCCTATTCAAGGATACAACCCATATTAAACTACATGAACTATCCCATATATCCTTAACTATATAAGATAATTTATTATAGACTTAGACACAAATATAACACTAGCACCACTAAACAAACTGAGACCAAGACTATAGCAAAACATTGATGCAAGAAATTGAACATCATTAACAAAACCAATATGACTAAACACCATATTGACCTCTTCCTACACCATGGCCTTCACAATTTTCTAATCCCCATCCTCAAACTGATTCATAAAATCTGGCTCCATGTCCTCTAGATTCTCCATTTGATAATTCTTCTCAAAAGCTTTCTTATTTTCACCAAGTTCTTGCCATAATTGTCTTCTACCCACTACAATATTAGGTGCATAAACTATAGTCAATATATAGATTTATTTGATATCAATGTAGTAGAAGAAAATAGATATATACCTATTTGTTATTTTAATCACTTTTTCTTCCAATTTATTTGTATCCCAGCAATACATAATACCTCTTGATACCACATTAGAATGACTTACTATATACACTACTTCCTTCCATAATTTGTTTTTACTTAAAATCTTGACACTTAGTTCAAACATATGCATTCTAAAATTTATTGTAGGTGATATCCATTAGTTCTTGAGGAAAATTATCCTCCATCATAATATATCCTTCATTTTTAACACCAAAATTAGCTTCCCAATCTACAACTTTATTTCCTTCATGGTATATGTGTTTGACTTGGACATTTTCCAACTTTCCCACTAACCTTCTAATTTATTTTACCATATCATCTATTTTCCAATGTAAATTTTGATTCCCTTGTATTAGATTGATGATATTTAAGGAATCCCTTTCAATAAAAAGATTTAAAACTACCATACTATCAACAAGTTTGATTCTAAAAAATAAAGCTCTAGTTTCAACAAAATGATTAGATTAAAATTCAAGATTCTCTATAACAAATCTCATTACCTGCCCATTTTCATTGTGAATAACACCACCAACTTTTGCTCTTCTTGGATTCCCTTTAGAAGCCCCATAAAAATTAAGTTTTAAACATCCTTGAGGAGGATATTTCCATATCATTTCAAGTCTAGTAATTATGGAAGAATTAAACCTTTGATTAGAACATGATTGAAACCCCCAAGCATTAGCTATCACTCTCTCAACATCCACTAGCTACAAACATTGAAAGTCTATAGAAAATACATTTTCCTTTATTGTTGGCAATTTTGGGTTTGAGATCCTAGCTTCTTGTCTATGAGTTGTCATTGATGTCAAAAGGAACTGGCATTAATGTCAAGAGGATTTATTGGCTTCAAAGGTTGAAGATTCCAAAGAATATTTTCTAGAAGATTTCGGAGAGATTCCATGTGGCAGATGAAAAGGTTTTTATCAAAACCATGGCAGGTTTAAGGGTTTTTATTAAAACCAGGTGGATGCATTAAGGGTTTTTCTCAAAACCACTCTCACTTAATGCAAAGGCTGGAGACACTTATTAATTAAATAACTTAATTAATAAAACCTTTTTAAGGTTTTTTAATTAATTATTTATTTGATTTAGTGATTAAATTATTTTAATAATTTAATGGGTTCTCCACCTAAGGTCTAAGGTCTAAAAGACCTTTGATTATTTTTTAAATAATCAAAAGGGTTTCATAAACCCTAAAGTTGTTTCGAAGGCGCCAAAGTAATATTAATTCAAAAATTTGAATTATCCTCCCGTCGACGTCGTGCATAGCATGGAAGTTTGGCTATATAAGCCATAACCTATAGTCCAAAGCAATGGTGTAAAAGAAATTCGAATTGCGCAAAGGTTGGGAAGTAAAAGCTACGGCTATCATTTTTTTGCCACGTTTATCCGCCGCCAAAGGGTTAAGGAGAAGGAGACTCTTGCTAGCCTTCAAGCTAGCACCGTTGGCCTAGTGGCAACGACTGTTCTGCGAAGGCGCTTGAAGGGAGGTCAAGCGTTCGACTCCCGCCGTGGAGTGTGAGAAGAGTTTTTGCGCTCCGATTTTTTCGGAGGCACTGTTGACCCACGATTTTCGAAAGCATTTTTTTTGGTAAGGTTTTTTAAATAAAATCTGCATTTTGTTAAAGAAGAAGTGGTTGGGCAGATTTATTTAAAATTATTTTTGAGGTTAAATGCTTCTTTGGAGATATAAGGTTGATAGTGTGTGGTTGAGATTTTTGGCTTGATTGTTGAGTGAGATTTGCTTAGAAGCTATTATTCCTTGAGCATGGTTTAATTAATTTGGAGAAATAAGGTGTAAAAGGATATATTGTTTGTATGCTTTATATTTTTGGTAGTTGACTTCTAAGGATTGGAGTCATAAGGTGTTTTATGGAATAAATATTTTTGTGGTTACTTTTATGATCTAACCCTAACTTGGTGGCAAAGTTGAGGGTGGTGTTGGTAACAGATTGAAGAACTATTCTCTTCTTCCTCAAACAAAGGTATGGGCAACTTCTTCCATGTATATTGTTGATGGTGTATTTTCTGAAATTGAGTTTGGAGTGAAAAGGTTGTCTACTAGGTATTCTTGTTGGTGTAATTCCCATTTTCTGGATATTGAAGATTGTTTATGCATTAAAATCATTGATGAGTTTTTTGGGTGAATGCATAATTCTGGTTGAGGAAGAGGAAGCATTTTGCACTAGGGTTTATGTTAGTAAGTCTTGCTACTTGCATTGAGATGGTGAAACCCTTAGTTGGCTGTTTTGAGATTGATGGTTGAGTTGCTTCCATAGAGGTTGTTTTGATCAAGTTAATGCTTTACTTGATACATGATTTGGGCTTACTCCATTGAGATTGATTTGAGCAAGTTATTCTTTGCATTGGTGATTTATGTTGGTGGTTGTTTTGTTCAAATACCTTTGGAGGGAAAAGGATGTCTACTAGTTTCCTTTTCATGTAGTGATTGGTTGAATGCTTCAAGGTTAATGTTGAGTTGAATGATGTTGGTTAAACCTTGTCTATAAGCATTGTTGTTAAAGCCCTAATTGGTTGAGAAAAGATATTGGTTGTGGAAAGAACATGAGTATCATTGTTATATGAGATATTGCATGGTTGGCAATTGTTGGGTTGTGTTTCATGTTCTTGAGAAAAGCATACTACATCTATCTTATTCTTTTGAGATTGAGATTGAGTTGAGATTGAGATTGGGAGTTAAGTATAGAACATATTGAGTCTCTAACAATTCTCTTTATGTTTCTATGAGATTTGAGATTGAGATTGGGAGTTAAGTATAGAACATATTGAGTCTCTAACAATTCTCTTTATGCTTCTATGAGGTTGATGAATCACATTGGGTCTCTAACAATTCTCTTTGTGGGTTCATGCTAAGCAAGTTTTTCTTGATGAACTTGTGAGCTGATTTGGACAGGTTCTAGTGAAGACTTGTGAGCTGATTTGGACAGGTTCTAGTGAGGACTTGTGAGCTGATTTGGACAGGTTCTAGTGAGGACTTGTGAGCTGATTTGGACAGGTTCTAGTGAGGACTTGTGAGCTGATTTGGACAAGTTCTAGGGAGGACTTGTGAGCTGATTTGGACAGGTCCTAGCAGAGGACTTGAGGATAGAGTTGAAGTGGTTCTTTGAGAAGAACCTGAGGATAGTTTTGACAAGTCTTTGAGAAGGCTTGTGTGCAGCAGAGATTGATTTGTTCAAGCTTTATGAGTTGAGCTTGGGACAGATCTGATAGAGTGAGGAAGACTTGTGTCTGGACCGACTGACTGTGTTTAGTACAGGTTGATGAGTTGCTGTGGAGGTGATCAGTGAGGACAGAGGTCTCTTGAGGCTGAGCATTGAGGATAGGAGGTCTTCTGTGGAAAGGAGTTCCACGTGCTAGCGGAATAAGAGGTAGGTGATCTTCTGAAGTATCATTTCCAGAGCTGAGGGGAAGGATTCTCCTTTGGGCAGGAGGCTCATAAATTCGTGAGGAGGGGAAGGATTCTCCTTTGGGTAGGAGGCTCATAAATTCATGAGGAGGGGAAGGATTCTCCTTTGGGCAGAGGCTCATAAATACTTGAGTAGGGGAAGGTTTCTCCTTTGGGCTGAGGCTCATAAACATTGTAATTGGGAAGGATTCCCAAAGAACTTTGAGAAAGCTTTTTAGAGAAAAGTTTTGTGGAGGTAGCCCATGTTGGGTGAACCACGTTAAAATTGGTGTCTCATTGTGTGTTGCTTTATGCATTGCTTTGATATTGCTATTGGTTCATTGCTTTGCGAAGTTGAAGTTAAATAGAGAAAGTAAAAAGAGGTCTTATACTGTTCACCCCCCTCTCAATATAAGCTTGTGTTCTTCAATTGGTATCAGAGCGGGTTCCTTCAAAAAGTTTAACAACTTGAAGGAAAAGATTGTAAAGAACACAATGGAATCTACAAGTGGTAATGCAACACCTATTCTTGATGGGGCAGATTTTGGGCTTTGGAGTGCTAGGATGAAGGTTCATCTTATGGCTCTTGGAAATGAAGTTTGGGAAGTGATTGAGGATGATTATACCATTCCCGAGCATGGTCCTTCTACTAAGGAAGAGAGGCTCCTACATCATAGCAATTCAAAGGCAATGAATGCAATCCTGAAGGGTTTACAGAAGGCAGATCTTACCAAGGTGATTCACTGCAAGACAACTAGTGAAATGTGGAAACAATTGAAGGTGGTTCATACAGGTGATGCAAATGTCCGAAAGGCCAAGTTGAGACACTTCAAAGGTATGTTTGAACAACTCAAGATGAATGATGAAGAAAATATTAGTGACTATATGCTTCGTATGGATGAGATTGTTAACTCTATGAAGGAACTAGGTCTTGAGCTTGCTGAAAATGATATTTGTGATAAGATTTTGAGGTCTCTTCCAAATAGATTTAGTGAAAATATTTCTGCTATTGAGGAAGCTAAGGATTTGGATAAGTTGAAAAAGGATGAGCTTCATAGTATACTTGCAGCATTTGAGTTGAGAACTCAAGTGAAGGTTGATGTTAAGAAGGAGGCAGCTTTCAAGGCTACCAAGAAATCCAAGGGTAAAGAGCTTCAAGATAGTGATGAGTCTTCTAGTGATGAAGAGGCATATTACAGACAAGAAGGGCAAGTTCTCAAGAAAGCACAAAGGTATGAAATATGTCAAGTGTTTCAATTGTGGAAAGTTTGGTCATTATGCTACTAACTGTATTGCTGCCAAGGATGAAAGTGATGAAGATAAATAGGATTATAAGAGCAAGGATTCTGAAAGGCACAGGCATCAAAGGAAGAATAAATATGAGCAAAGCAATCAAGGAAAGAGGTACTCTCACAAACACAAGAAAAGTTTCTACCTAGACAAGGCAAGTAAGTGTTCTAGTAGTGATAGTGAAAGTTCTTCAAGTGATGTTGGAAATGAGATGTTGTTCCTAATAGAAAAAGAAGAAGAAAAGAAACATAGATTTGTCCTTATGAAATGTTTTAGATGTGGAAATTTTGGACATCTTGAGGATGATTGCACAAATGATGGATTGATTTCTAGTTATACTATGTATGAGGATGCTTCAAAAAATTGTAAGGAAGATCTTTGTATGGCTTTAGAAAAGGGTAGCACCTCTAGTGATAAGAAATCTGAAAAAGTCATTGATGTTTCAAAAGGCAAACAAATAGAGGAAGTTATAGAGGATGGTGAAGTAGATCTTGAAGCTGAACTTGTTAGTGCTCTTAGTGCTTTGAAAAAGGAAAGAAAGAAGAATGCTAGACTCAATGATAAATTGGATGAATGTTGTATTGAGAGAGATGAGCTTATAGAAAGTCTTGACTTCTCTATAGCTAAGACACAAAAACTTAAGGATAAGTTAGAGTCTAAGGTTCTTGAGTGTAGAGAGTTGGAATAGAAAGTGGCTTCCTTGAAAGAGGAAACTAAAGAGTACAAGGAGAAGCTTTACAGGTTTGAAGATAGCACCAAAAAGGTAAAGTCAATCATCAAAGATCAAAGAAGGACAACAGATAAAACAGGTCTTGGTTTTGGTAAGAAACACATGGAACAAAGTTGGCGACTCTACTGGGAATCTAGTAAGAGATTCCGAAAGGAAGAGAGTTCTGATGAGGAAAGTACTTCAGAAAAAGAGTCCTTGAGTGATAGATGCACAAAATCAGAAAACAGGAATCAAAAAAGGGGAGAAAGTTTACAGGACCTAAGAGGTCAAATCAAGGAAAGTTTAATGGCAGATGTTTTGCTTGTCACAAGTTTGGTCACATGGCTTCACATTGCATGACTCAAGTGAGGAAGGTAAATGACAGATTCAGAGGTGGTAATTTCTTTCAAGGGTATTGCTACTCTTGTAAATAGTTTGGGCACAAGGCTGTTTATTGCAAGGCTAATAACAGGAACAGGGTTGGTCAGAACAGATGGAGTCAAAGATCAGGTATGCCTCAAAGAAATAACATTGTTAGTTGTTATAAGTGCAACAATGAAGGTCACATAGCTAGACAATGTAGAGCTGAAATTCCAAGGTACAGGAACAGGAACATGGGTATGAACAGGCACAAGAATCAAGACATGGATAAGAACAGGAATGATAACAAGAACAACAATAGTGACATGAACAGGAACAGGAATATGGACAAGGAGAACAAGAGAAGACATGGTAAGGCAGCTATAGACACTGATGAAGATCAATGCCTAATGGGAGTTTTACTCCCACCCCGAAATTAATCACCTCAACAGGAGGTGGGGGAGGGACTAAGCTAAGAGGCTCATTCTTAGTCCCAAGCCCCAAAGGTGACCCTTTGCCATTGATGACAAAGGGGGAGAGATATGAGTAAGGGGGAGAGCCTCAAGTCAGGGGGGAGCTGATTTCTATACAACAGTTTTGAGTTTCAGTGTTGTTGAGAAGCATGGTTTGCCATCAATGACAAAGGGGGAGATTGTTGGCAATTTTGGGTTTGAGATCCTAGCTTCTTGTCTATGAGTTGTCATTGATGTCAAAAGGAACTGGCATTAATGTCAAGAGGATTTATTGGCTTCAAAGGTTGAAGATTCCAAAGAATATTTTCTAGAAGATTTCGGAGAGATTCCATGTGGCAGATGAAAAGGTTTTTATCAAAACCATGGCAGGTTTAAGGGTTTTTATTAAAACCAGGTGGATGCATTAAGGGTTTTTCTCAAAACCACTCTCACCTTAATGCAAAGTCTGGAGACACTTATTAATTAAATAACTTAATTAATAAAACCTTTTTAAGGTTTTTTAATTAATTATTTATTTGATTTAGTGATTAAATTATTTTAATAATTTAATGGGTTCTCCACCTAAGGTCTAAGGTCTAAAAGACCTTTGATTATTTTTTAAATAATCAAAAGGGTTTCATAAACCCTAAAGTTGTTTCGAAGGCGCCAAAGTAATATTAATTCAAAAAATTTGAATTATCCTCCCGCCGACGTCGTGCATAGCATGGAAGTTTGGCTATATAAGCCATAACCTATAGTCCAAAGCAATGGTGTAAAAGAAATTCGAATTGCGCAAAGGTTGGGAAGTAAAAGCTACGGCTATCATTTTTTCGCCACGTTTATCCACCGCCAAAGGGTTAAGGAGAAGGAGACTCTTGCTAGCCTTCAAGCTAGCACCGTTGGCCTAGTGGCAACGACTGTTCTGCGAAGGCGCTTGAAGGGAGGTCAAGCGTTCGACTCCCACCGTGGAGTGTGAGAAGAGTTTTTGCGCTCCGATTTTTTTGGAGGCACTGTTGACCCACGATTTTCAGAAGCATTTTTTTGGTAAGGTTTTTTAAATAAAATCTGCATTTTGTTAAAGAAGAAGTGGTTGGGCAGATTTATTTAAAATTATTTTTGAGGTTAAATGCTTCTTTGGAGATATAAGGTTGATAGTGTGTGGTTGAGATTTTTGGCTTGATTGTTGAGTGAGATTTGCTTAGAAGCTATTATTCCTTGAGCATGGTTTAATTAATTTGGAGAAATAAGGTGTAAAAGGATATATTGTTTGTATGCTTTATATTTTTGGTAGTTGACTTCTAAGGATTGGAGTCATAAGGTGTTTTATGGAATAAATATTTTTGTGGTTACTTTTATGATCTAACCCTAACTTGGTGGCAAAGTTGAGGGTGGTGTTGGTAACAGAGTTGAAGAACTATTCTCTTCTTCCTCAAACAAAGGTATGGGCAACTTCTTCCATGTATATTGGTGATGGTGTATTTTCTGAAATTGAGTTTGGAGTGAAAAGGTTGTCTACTAGGTATTCTTGTTGGTGTAATTCCATTTTCTGGATATTGAAGATTGTTTATGCATTAAAATCATTGATGAGTTTTTTGGGTGAATGCATAATTCTGGTTGAGGAAGAGGAAGCATTTTGCACTAGGGTTTATGTTAGTAAGTCTTGCTACTTGCATTGAGATGGTGAAACCCTTAGTTGGCTGTTTTGAGATTGATGGTTGAGTTGCTTCCATAGAGGTTGTTTTGATCAAGTTAATGCTTTACTTGATACATGATTTGGGCTTACTCCATTGAGATTGATTTGAGCAAGTTATTCTTTGCATTGGTGATTTATGTTGGTGGCTGTTTTGTTCAAATACCTTTGGAGGGAAAAGGATGTCTACTAGTTTCCTTTTCATGTAGTGATTGGTTGAATGCTTCAAGGTTAATGTTGAGTTGAATGATGTTGGTTAAACCTTGTCTATAAGCATTGTTGTTAAAGCCCTAATTGGTTGAGAAAAGATATTGGTTGTGGAAAGAACATGAGTATCATTGTTATATGAGATATTGCATGGTTGGCAATTGTTGGGTTGTGTTTCATGTTCTTGAGAAAAGCATACTACATCTATCTTATTCTTTTGAGATTGAGATTGAGTTGAGATTGAGATTGGGAGTTAAGTATAGAACATATTGAGTCTCTAACAATTCTCTTTATGTTTCTATGAGATTTGAGATTGAGATTGGGAGTTAAGTATAGAACATATTGAGTCTCTAACAATTCTCTTTATGCTTCTATGAGGTTGATGAATCACATTGGGTCTCTAACAATTCTCTTTGTGGGTTCATGCTAAGCAAGTTTTTCTTGATGAACTTGTGAGCTGATTTGGACAGGTTCTAGTGAAGACTTGTGAGCTGATTTGGACAAGTTCTAGTGAGGACTTGTGAGCTGATTTGGACAGGTTCTAGTGAGGACTTGTGAGCTGATTTGGACAGGTTCTAGTGAGGACTTGTGAGCTGATTTGGACAAGTTCTAGGGAGGACTTGTGAGCTGATTTGGATAGGTCCTAGCAGAGGACTTGAGGACAGAGTTGAAGTGGTTCTTTGAGAAGAACCTGAGGATAGTTTTGACAAGTCTTTGAGAAGGCTTGTGTGCGAAGAGATTGATTTGTTCAAGCTTTATGAGTTGAGCTTGGGACAGATCTGATAGAGTGAGGAAGACTTGTGCTTGGACCGATCGATCGTGTTTAGTATAGGTTGATGAGTTGTTGTGGAGGTGATCAGTGAGGACAGAGGTCTCTTGAGGCTGAGCATTGAGGATGAGGAGGTCTTCTGTGGAAAGGAGTTCCATGTGCTAGTGGAATAAGAGGTAGGTGATCTTCTGAAGTATCATTTCTAGAGTTGAGGGGAAGGATTCTCCTTTGGGTAGGAGGCTCATAAATTCGTGAGGAGGGGAAGGATTCTCCTTTGGGTAGGAGGCTCATAAATTCGTGAGGAGGGGAAGGATTCTCCTTTGGGCAGAGGCTCATAAATACTTGAGTAGGGGAAGGTTTCTCCTTTGGGCTGAGGCTCATAAACATTGTAATTGGGAAGGATTCCCAAAGAACTTTGAGAAAGCTTTTTAGAGAAAAGTTTTGTGGAGGTAGCCCATGTTGGGTGAACCACGTTAAAATTGGTGTCTCATTGTGTGTTGCTTTATGCATTGCTTTGATATTGCTATTGGTTCATTGCTTTGCGAAGTTGAAGTTAAATAGAGAAAGTAAAAAGAGGTCTTATACTGTTCACCCCCCCTCTCAGTATAAGCTTGTGTTCTTCATTTATGACATTACAAATCCTAATAACTATAGACAAAACATATTTCTTCTCACCCTTAAAGATTTTATGATTATGTTCCTTCCAAGTGCCTCACAGAAAATGTGGTAAGCATAAATTCTAAAATTTTCTTAGTTTATTTCTTCTAAAAGGTGAATCCTAACTCACACACATATCCACCATAGAGTTTAGAATGAGCCAAGCCACACCAATTTGATCAAGAATAGAAGTAAAAACTTCATACAAAAAATGACATTCAAAGAATAGATGTCATACCTCCTCCCAAGCATTTTCACATAGAGGACACCTGTTTGGAATTGACATACCTCTCTTCATCAAATTATCAAGAGTGAGGATCTTATTTTGTATAGCCAACCAAAAGAAAAAAGCCACTTTAGGGGTTAAATATTTCAACCAAACTTTATTTGCAAGTAGCCATCCATTTCCTTCATCTTCTAGTAGAAAATATCCAATATTGACTAAATACTTCCCATCCTTCCTATAATTTCATATTGGAGCATCCAATGGTCTTTCATGATTCAAGAAGTAAACTTGTAATATTCTATTTAATTTCTTGAGCATTTGCTTTTTCCTATCATCCATCCCTTCCAAATGGATCGTTTTCTATATCCTCCTTCCATTAGAGTCTTCAATGATGAATTTATGCACCCATTGACCATATTGCTGAGATATATCTTGTTCTGAGTCTTGAAATTAGGATCATCTCTAAGGGGTATATTTGTAATCCATTTATCATTCCAAAAAAATATTTTTATTTCATTTCCAAATTTTTACCTTAAACATTTTTGTAGGAGAGATCTTTTTTTTTGAATATTATTCCAAAAAAATGATCCTTTCATTGCATTAGCCTCCTCCAAAAATATATTTTCATTCCCCATATATTTTTCTTTTAGAATTTTAACCCAAGTCATCTTCTCATCTATGACTAGTTTCTAGCCTTGTTTCCCCATGAGAGCTTTGTTCATCAGTTTTAGCTTCCTAAAGTCATTTCCTCAAAATTTCTTCCGAAAACATACCTTGTCCCAAGACATAAGAGCAAATCTATTTTTTTTCTTCCATTCCAGTCAATAGAAAATTCTGTTGAATTTGTTCAATTCTCTCCCTAATTTTCCTAGGCATTTTGAACAAGGACATGAAATAGATGGGTATACTTTGGAGAGTAGCTTTTACCAATTGAGCTTTACTTGCTTGGCTAAGAAGGGTCCCTTTCCAACCTACCAATTTTTTAGCAAACCTTTCCACCATTGGATTCCACCATTCCTCTTTCATTCTACCATTGAAAAGAGGTATTCCCAAATATGTTGTTGGAAGACTTCCAATTTCACACCCAAAAATTCTAGCAATCCTGTTTTGTCTTACCAAAGGTGTATTAAGAAAGAAAATCTTACTCTTGAGAAAATTCACCTTTTGGCCAACAAACTCCTCAAAAGTTTCCAAAATATTTTTATTACCTTTGCTTGAGGAATTGAATACTTTGTTATGACAATTGTATCATCTACAAATTGTTGATGAGTTACTGGATTAAGGATTGAAGTTGGTCTAATTCCATCCAATTTACCTTCATTGGTAGTAGCTGAAATAGTCCTACCCAAAGCTTCAACCATGATTATAAATAGATAAGGAGAAAGAGGATCTCCTTACTTTAATCCATTTGAACTTTTTTTTTTTGATAGTTATAAGTGTTTGTATTTATAGCGGGTTTTAACAAGGATCCCAAAACTTGATTACATAAGCAATGGGCCTAGGGCATCAATCCCTTGAAACTGAACACCAAAACAGAAATCCTGCCCAGCGGTAACAGTAAGCATGAAACAATCCCTCTTAGCGGGAAACAAAAAAATAAGAAAGAAAGTAGTTTTGGAGATCCCGCCCAGCGGGGAGTAGCCAAAAACCACCATCGAGAAGATCCCACCCAGCAGGAAGCACATAAAAACCGTTACAATAAAATCCCACCTCGTGGGAAGCAGTCAAAACCACCACAAACAGTCCCGCATAGCGGGAAGCAACAGGAAAATCCCGCCATCCGGAAAACCAGCAGAAAAGAAAGGATCCCGCCTCGCAGGAAAACTGGCGGATTTGGCGGATCCCGCCTTGTGGAGAAACCATCCCGCCCACCGGTAGAACATTCAGTTCAGCGAGAGCCATCCTGTAGGAAGCCGACGACCAGGCACGAGAGAGGATCCAGCCCATCAAGAAGTGACCAGAGAGTTGCACCACAAGGAACCCGCCTCGGGAAAACAAAAGAGGATCCCGACGAGCGAGGGACCAAGAATCCCGTCCAAGCACAGAGCCCGCCGAGGGACCAAGAATCCCGTCCAAGCACAGAGCCCACCGAGGATTCACAAGAAAAAGGGGGAAGCTGTCCAAACCCTAAATCGTCACCTCCACCACATCGAGAAACGCAGGGGACCAGATCCACACGAATAACCTACAAAAAAACCCCAGGGGGAAGCCTGAGGGAAAAAGGGAAGGGATCCCCAACCAAACAGGGATCCCTGGGAAGCACCAGTACGAAAAAACAACCAAGGAAACCCTAGCCGGTCGGGAGGGGCGCAGATAGTGGAGAAGGATCTCCCCCCAGGAGATCATCTGCAAACAACCACTCCCTGGGAGGGATGACCTGGGTTGAGCCAGGGACTGGGCAAGAACCAAGAGCCATGGGAGGGGGAGCAGGGGAGGGACCAGAGCCCTCCCCTCTCTACTTTCTTCCCTCTCCATCTCCCCTTCTACAACCACATATTGGAATGAATCCCTTTGAACTTTTAAAGTATCTAGTAGTAGCTCCATTGATGATAATTGAAAATATTGCTTTTGTAATACATTCCTTGATTAGGTCAATCCATTGTGCATGAAAGCCAAAATTTTCCAAAACTTTTACAAGAAAGCTCCATGAAACTCTATCATACACTTTGTTAATATCTAGTTTCAGCAACATCCCTACTTTATTAATTTTATCAATTGAATGAATAACCTCATGTATAGTTATGATGCCATCCAAAATTTGTCTACCCGTCACAAAACCCCCTTGCTATGAATCAATAATAAAAGGTAAAATATACTTCAACCTATTTGCAATCACCTTAGTAATAATCTTATATAAAGTATTACAAAGACTAATTGGTCTAATGTCTTTAAAAGCCTTAGCCCCAACAATTTTAGGAATCAAAACTAGGAAAGTAGAATTAACATCCCTTGGTATAATATTGGATTTTTGAACCTCCATCATTACACTAATGACATCAGATCCCAAAATTTTCCAAAATATTTGATAGAAGGTACCTTGAAACCCATCCATACCCGATGTATTTTCTTCATCCATTCCAAAAATCACCTTTTTAATTTCCTCCTCCTTAAAAGGACTAGTTAAGTAGCTATTATGCTGCCAAGTAACAAGAGTTGGATTATTATGGCGTGAACTCATTGCCTCTTCATCAATCATTTCATATTTTCCATTTAGATCATTGAAAAAATGGACAACATCATTTCTAATCGCTATGATGTTATTTGTGACTCTATCATCTTCCATATAAATTTCTCTAATCTTATTTTAACTTCTATGCTTTAAACCTGAATTATGAAAGGATTTTGTGTTACGTTCACCCTCCTTGATCCATTGCATTATGAATTTATGCTTCCAAATATCTCCTCACACACTAGTGTATTATGAAATTATGATAATAATTCTCTTTCTTTCCCATGAACCTCATATATAATATTTCCATTATTAAGATAAATATCAACATCCATAAACTACTATTTTAATTCTTGTTTTTTGATAAACAGGTTCCCAAATACATTCTTATTCCATATTTGTAGGTTCTACTTAATGAACCTAAAGTTTTTTTTCTACTTGCAAGATAATAGGTCCTAAAAAATCCCTCCTCCACCATTCCCAATGCTTTTTTCTAATTTCTCATGATATAACCACATCAATTCAAACCTAAATGGGCTTCTAAAGAGTCTTAATCCTATTTCTATTTCCCAAACTAATAGGTTATGATCTGATCTAGTTTTAAAAAATCTAAAATTGTAGAATCCCAAAATATAGAAAATCCTATTTTTGAGATCAAGAATCTATCTAGTCTTACGTGAATACACCTATAACCAATTCTTCTATTAGTCCAGGTAAATTGGATACCTCATACATAAATATCCATTAGTTCATTTTAAGTTTACAAATGTTTCAAAATCAATCATATCTTCTGATATGAGGGAATTACCCCCATATTATCTCAAGGAAATAATGGGACAATTAAAATCCCTAGCCAAAACCTAAGGGATATTTTCAAAATCTTTCTTATTTTCACCAAGTTATTTCCATAATTGTATTCTACCCACTATAGTATTAGGTATATAAACTATAGTCAATATCCAACTTTGTATGGTATTAATGCAGGAGAAGAAAATGGATATATACCTCTCTATTATTTTATTCACTTTTCTTTCTAAGTTATAACACATAATACATCTTTATACCCTTTAGCATGACTCACTACATACATTGCTATCTTCCATGTTTAGTTTTAATAGTTTCAAAATTTTGTTCATTTTTTGTTTCTTATAAAGCTAGAATATAGGGTTTGGATTCTTTCCTCAATGAGAACACCAGATGGTGTTTTGAAGGGGCATTGAGACCCCTTACATTCCAAGAAATGACCTTCATTTCTTAGATCTAGCGGGTTGCTTCTTCCCACTTAGATTAAGAATCATTTGGACTCCATTAGCCACATCCATAGTTGTTTCTCTCTGTAAAACCTCCTTATTTGAAGGTCTACCAAGTGGTTTAGATTCTCCCCCTACATCAATTATAGTCTTCTTACTATTCCTTGTTATTCTAGATGTAGTTAGACTTTTATTCCCCTTTAGTGATAATCTCTTTTGGCCAAATCCATGGGGTATCATATTTTATTTTTCTTCCTTGTTAACCTCAGGTGTTATAAGCTATTTTTCCAACACTTCATCAATATTTTCATCCCCAGTTTCAAAAGTTTTATCCATTTTCTCATTTATAGTTTTCTCCTTTTCCTCATCTAGGTTTTCCAATGAATCAAATGGATTTTTGGTAGGAATTTCATTTATAGAAAAACTTGGAATAGAAACAAAAGGGCATACATTAATATGATATTACACAATATCACCCTCTTAAAATAAGACAATAGCTAACCCACCATCTTCCTTTCAAGAATTCATTTGGTCTTCGTCATTTGGTCCTTGCTTTCCAAAATCATCTTTCATAAATTTTCCTACATTTTTATTTGTCTATATCCACTTGTATTGTCTCTTCCCAATATGATTAGGGAAAAACTTCCAACATGACCAAATTTAAAACACACATTAAACTTGACAAACATATTCTCAAATTCAATGAATTGTAACCACTTGCCAAATTTAGAGATAACTTTAACAGTATTTGGTAGATCATTCTCTAGATTGATATTGACATAAAATCTTACATAGATTAGCCTAGATCTCGTAGAAATGGATGGATAAATTGATATAAGCTATCTAAAGTCCTTTGCAATCCATTTAAAAATATCCTCCTACTACAAATGGAGGGAAAATCCAGGTAATCTATTCCAAACTAGAGCCTATAGGATGTTTTGACTATAAGGATCAAAATTCAGAGTCCAATGCTTCAAAAACAAACCCCTTCTACCAAAAAACCAAGGACCCTTTTGCAAAATGTGATCCATATCCTTAGCACAATTCAATTTAACCAAAAAAAAGTTTTTAGGAAGGGCCATGATCTCCATAAACCCCAATGGTTTCCATTTAGCATGGGCCCATTTTTTAATTGAATCCAAATCAGGTCTAGCACCCAAAAATTTTCTAGTTAAACATAGATCACCTTGTGCCACACCCATTTCATCCAATTCATCTAGTATAATCAGTTTTCCTTTCTCCATTGCTAGATTAAAATTCTTATTTGGCATTTTTTGCTTTCCTCTAACAACGTCCAACCATGGTCTAGCTCCATGATAAAAAATATGAGAATAAACCTGCTTCTCTTTACTTGAATACACATCAAATATGAACTTATTCTTTGGTAGGGACTACTCCAGTGAAACCATCAAATCTCCAACTTCACCATGATGATGAAAACACCCCTTCTCATTCCAATCATGAAACTCTGAATCTTTTACTAAGTCATGCAACATTATCCTACTCCATTTTTATAACTTTCTACTTCTTCCACATAATAGGAACCCTAGCATAGAATAATATATATCCTTCCATTGCACCACTCAATAGGAATCCTACCATAGAATGGTAACCCTACCATAGAATAATATCTTGGTATTAATACTATAGGCACTACACTTCTCAATTGAAATACAACCACATAACTATAACCCAACCACATAAAAATAACACTATCCTATCATTTCACTGTTCAACAGGAACCCTATTACTCATCTAAGAAAAATCAAAATATATTTAGTCAAATCTCTCGTATGTCTCAATATAATCATACATTGATTTACACATGGGGTAGTTCATATTCGTTACCTATCACAAATAATTTCATATTGCAATTACAAGAAACATTAATTGAATCCTTATTTTGACCAATAAGAATGTGCATAATACACATTTAATTCCTCAATCTAGCATTTTTATCTTTTTAGGGAAGATACATAAGATCAATATTATTTTTGATGAGTTCATGTGTATTAATAAATAATATTTTTTTGAGAACTTATGTAATTTTAGACTATCATAACAATGATAAAAATGATTTCATACACATTTATAGTCATGCATCATGAATATTAATTTATTGAATGTTGAAAAATTGATAAATATTGTTTTTGGGTGCATGGTTTGAGATAATAGAATATTTTGGTACATATTTTAGTCTATATTTGTAAGAAGTTAATTTTTGTATTTTTTTAATGAAATACTTATTTATTTTGTCCATTATTCTAAGCTTGAAAGAACTTAATATTTTTAAGTTTTTTTTTCTAAAACACTTATTTATTTTGATAACAACCAAAATTACTCCAAGAATAAGGATATAGTGTGAGATGATGTTGTTACATCCATTGATTTAAGAGCACATTTCTAAGTTTTATCCAAGGCATTTCACCCACTTAATAATGCCATATGCATGGATTCTATTGCATTTTATGAAAAGTAGTTAATATCTATGCTTCCAATATTATAGTTAGAAGATGTTTTTTATGGAGGTGGATGCATTATTGAATTTCATTTATTTCTTGGGATATGTGTAATGATTTAAATATAGTTAACCATATTGTAACATAAAGGTTCCATAATCAAGTGACATTAGCTCAACCGGTTAAAGTCCTTAATATTAAAGAAGATACCAAGGTTCAAATATTGCCAAATGATATTGGATAATATCTGAGCTTTGTTGTAATACCACTATATGGTGATGATGTAATGCGGGTGGGGCCTGTTTCAATCCCATATAACCAATTAAAAAAAATATAAAGGATCCATAATTCCATGTACTTATAATTTTATGAATAATAAAATTAGATTAATACATCCTAATGCTTATATTTCCCAACTTGGTTTATCTAGTCTAACCAACAATAATACATATCCTAGTTTAGGAATAGTGATTTTTTAAGTGGAAAGATTACAATATTTTATTTCATAAGAATTAAATTATATTTATTTTATAAATAATGAAAATGTTCCTATTTTATTTGTTGTTTTACGAGATATATCTATTAAATCTAATAATACTGTGATAGATGTTTTTTAATCTATGCACTCTTCATTGATCACAAAAGCAATGGTCCTTTCATGCTAAATTATTTTTTATTATTAGAGGATTTTCTATATTTAGTGAAAACCATAAACATCCATGTCATAGGTCTTGTATAACATCTTCATACTAACAATACACATAACACTCACATGTATATACATGTTATTGCTTAGAAAGTTTTTAATATTGCCCCTTGTTATTTCCCTTGACTACATAGAGTGCCAAGGTTTGGTTGAATAAAAATTTTCAAGATGAAGAACCTAAACTTACATAGAATATATATATATATATATATATATATATATATAATAACTTAGACTCATCATGTTTCCTTAGATGGATGGGATCTACCTCTATACGAGGATGATGTGATCCCTTTTGCATGAGACCCACACAAGGATAATTATAATTTTTTTCTTCCATTGCTTGAATTAAAATATTTAGGGTAAGGGTGTTCCATAATATATTTTTAGTTGTAATGTGTTATACCATTATAATTTTCCCTTGGTAATGTAGTTTTGTAATAAATAATATTTTCTAGTGATCTATGAAGTCTACTATGACAACTATAATACATGATTCTTTATCACACACTTTCATGTATTAGTAGATCTATCATCAAATAGAATTTTAAATTTCTTAAAGGATTTATTTGGAAGTGTATGGAGTTAGGACTTTCCACCATAATTCGATATTTGATTCTTGTGGGTGAAGCTTAACATTTTAATCCCAATGGAGTCTATTGCAAGTGGTGGGGGATGAGATGCAACATACCATAATTCAACATCCAATACCATGAGTAGACCTTAACATTTTTCCAGCATATTTGGAGCAAGTGGTGGTAAGAAAAAATGTTTAAATTATAAGTTCAACATTATAATCCTATGAGTGGAGAACCTTCTAGATATATGAGGGCCCTAGAAGAAATGATCAATGGTTTTAGGGTAGAATATCCATGGACCTAATATTGAGTGTAAAAAATTATTATATATTTTTAATATATGATACACTTGTCCTTTCTGGGATAACGTAATGGTTAGGGCTTTGGGCTCTCTTTTAGGAGACCTAGGTTCAAACTATAATGACCCTCCCTAGCTGATTTTATGGCACAAAAAAACAATGTATTAACCTATGGTGTGGTGATACTTAGTTTGAACAATTGAACCAACTATATGATGTTTAGTTTATTTAGAAGGGTATGTTATCTCTAACATATTGCCAAGTGTGCAGGATCGGTTACACTCGTAGGTGGAGAAGGTGGAAACATCCACCAGAAACAAGGGTACCTAAGATAAGGGGAAATGATGATTAAGGTACTCGGAGGTAACATGGATAGATACCTTCATATAGGCACGCATTGTCGAAAGGGATAATCATCGATGACTGATCGCCTTGATCCTTAGTTGAGAGTCTAGTAGCTATCATAAAATATCTAGCTGAGCTAGGTGACTGGGTCAATGGAAATATTTCCTCTTTGTTGCTTTATATTTGTTTTTGCTCTCTGCTGCATCATGGTTAGAATAGCATAATGTTGGAATTTCTATAGGAAAACAATTGAAAAATGTATGTGGATGCATACAACTAACTGTCTTGTTAAAGTAAATATAAAGCATCATTTTTATGAAGAAAAATATATTAAATTTGTATGTTAAATGAAGATTCATTTAAAAGAATTAATGAAGTTTTGATTAAATAATGATTGATTTAATTAAACTCATTAGTAAACTTCATTTTATTTAATAAATGAGAGTTCTTTTGAATTAATTAAAGGTGTTCATTTTAATGATAATGGGGTAGTCATTAAAAGACTAATTAATTGAAATAAACAACAAAAAATCCATTTAAGAAATAGATGTCTTTTATTTTAAAGAAAGAGCAATTATGAAATTTTTTAAATAAAATAAGTATATTTTAATGGTGATAAATATCACATAAATGATATATGTTTAAAAAGATACCATTCTTATTTTAAAAAAATGGGATAATATAAAATATATAAATATCCCATTCCCCTATAGCATGTAAGCTATGAAAATAATCTAGGGTGGCTACTAAGTTTCCAAAGATGGAAACTATCGGAAGAAGGATTCCTTGCCACCATAGGAAGGGATGAAGAATTGAAGGAAGAGGGGGCTCGAGGAAGGGCTCAAGGCTCGAGAAGGATGGACAGGCCACCTGGAGGAAGAAAGCACGTATGGTGCTAGAGAAGGGGGAAGAAAAAAAGAAAGAGAAACGACAAAGGGGAGGACGTGAGGATGAAGGAGGAGGAAAACACATACCAAGGACAAGGAAAAGGAGAGGAATGTACCAAAAGCAAGGGAGAGGCAGTCGAGATGCCACCAAATCCCATTCCATAGTAGTATTGAGGTTGGAGTATTTTAGACTTTAACCTGTTTTTTTTACATGCATTGTTATGGTGAAAATCGTGGTTTGAAGCTTGGTTATACTCCCTATAGTGTGTTTTGAGAAGCCTATTGGTGTTTTTAGAAACCACCTGCATATGCTTTGAAGGTATTGTGTTTTGAGAAGCCTTTGGTATTTTTAGAAACCACCTACGTATGCTTTGAAGACGTTGTATTTTGAGAAGCATGTTGGTGTTTTTAGAAACCACCTACGTATGTTTTGAAGGCACTATGTTTTGAGAAGCCTTTGGTGTTTTTAGAAACCACCTGCGTATGCTTTGAAGGCGCTGTGTTTTGAGAAGCCTATTGGTGTTTTTAGAAACCACTTGCATATGTTTTGAAGGCATTGTGTTTTGAGAAGCCTTTGGTGTTTTTAGAAACCACCTGCATATGCTTTGAAGGCGTTGTGTTTTGAGAAGCCTTTGGTGTTTTTAGAAACCACCTATGTATGTTTTGAAGGCGCTGTATTTTGAGAAGCCTTTGGTATTTTTAGAAACCACCTGCATATGTTTTGAAGGCACTATATTTTAAGACTCTGTTAGTATTTTAGAAAGCATTGTGAGTTCCTGAAGGACGATGTGCCTTCTAGAGCCTAGTTAATGCTTTGAGAGCACTATGAGTTCAAGAGTGTTGGGTGTGTCTAGAGAGCACTGAGATAATTTGAGAGCACTATGTGCCTTAGACCTCCATGTCCAAAGGAAGAGGGGGATGTCATGCTTGGGAGCACCGCCAGTAGAGAAAACCACCCGTGGGTTTGAGAAAAGGCTGCATCTAGAAAGCACCTGATTTTACCCTGTTATACCTTGTTGAACTCCTGGCTTGGCTGTTCCATAATCGTGTTGCAGAGGTTGTTCAGTATTTTCCATGAAGGGCATTAGCCTTTGGTTAAATTTGTATTGGAAAGGTTCGCTGTGAAATTTTAATTAAATAGAGACCTTTGATTATGTGGAATACATTGAAGGATTTAATTAAATAGAGACCTTTGATTTATGGAGAATACTCTTTAATTAAATAGAGACCTTTGATTATGTGGAATACATTGAAGGATTTAATTAAATAGAGACCTTTGATTTATGGAGAATACTCTTTAATTAAATAGAGACCTTTGATTATGTGGAATACATTGAAGGATATTAATTAAATAGAGACCTTTGATTATGTGGAATACATTGAAGGATTTTAATTAAATAGAGACCTTTGATTATGTGGAATACATTGAAGGATTTTAATTAAATAGAGACCTTTGATTTATGATTAATTATATTAGGGTTTTTAATTAAAAAAGAACCCTTGTTTTATGATTAATTACATTGAAGGATTTTAATTAAATAGAGAACCCTTGTTTTATGATTAATTATATTAGGGTTTTTAATTAAAAGGAGAACCCTTGACTAATGATTAATTATATTAGGGTTTTTAATTAAAAGGAGAACCTTTGACTAATGTTAATTATATTAGGGCTTTTAATTAAAAGGAGAACCTTTGACTAATGTTAATTATCTTAGGGCTTTTAATTAAAAAGGAAACCTTTGATTTATGATGATTATCTTAGGGGTTTTTAAATTAAAAAGGATGTAGATTTATTCTTTGAATTAAAGTTATGGGTATTTGATTTAGGGAATGAATGAATGATTATTTAAAGGTTAAAGGGATGCGACTTTAATGCTTTAAACAATAATTGATTTGATTGGAATTTGTGAATTAAAAAGGATGTGGATTTATTCTTTGAATTGAAGTTATGGGGCTTTGATTTAGGGAATGAAAATAAAGGATTATTTTAGAGGTTAAAGGTATGGGACTTTAATGCTTTAAGACATGAATGGATTTGATTAAAGTTAGACCGTGATCTAAGTAGTACATGTTGGATGACTCTCTAAGGGAACTTGAGAGGTGAAGATAAAAGTAAAGGATCTTTTATAATATCCATTATGCATTAGATGGTTGGAAACTTAATTGAATTTTATATAGTTGCAATTTGGTAAAGTAAATGAATAGATGCATTTAAAGGCATGCCTATCCTGAACCATGAGTACCCTGATCCCCTACTACCCTCAAAGAATCAATGGGAAGCAAGGAGAAGCAAGGAGTTCAATGGAAGCACAATATAGGTAATTGTATTTTATGTTGCTTTACTTATGCTCAAATAGACTAGAATTGTGGGGAGATATCCCCAATGCAGTTACTATAATATTCCTTAAAGTAAGAAGGATTTACCATGCAAATTTTGATGCAATAACTATTTATTGGTTTAAAGAAGGTACTTTTACTTTATTTCTATATTTGGTTATATTATGTAGTTGATTCTATTTTAGTGTTAATATTTCTTTATTTTTTGGATGCTTAGTAATTACTCCTTGATGTGGTAGTATCTAGTTGTATCATTGTTTGGTTGTTTGATGATAGAAATCTAAGTGTAGAGTTCTAGGGTGAACTCAAAGGTGACCTAAGGGAATTGAGAACCCCTTAGGGTGAACATAGGTGACCTAAGGGAATTGAGAACCCCTTAGGGTGAACATAGGAGACCTAAGGGAATTGAGACCCCTTAGGGAGATAAAGGACCAAGTTGTGGAGAGACTACATCCGATTTAAGATAGCTCATCATGGAGACGAGATAGATAGCTTAACTCACAATACTCATAGTATACCTACACATAATGATTTGTTTATGGTATGGAGATGCATGTATACCTTCGATGGATGGAGGGTGATAAGTCTAGCTCATCAAGAATGATGGGATAGATGGACTTATTTGTAGTAACACATGATATGCCTACACAAACGAACTTGTGTTAGGGTACCTCATGAGACGTAGCTTTCAAAAAAACTTAGGAGATTGAAACTTTAGGTAAATAGTAGTTTGGTTAGGGGTCCATGAAGGGTTCATGTACCTCTCTCCATAGTAAAAAAATCAATTTTCGTATTTTTCTGTTTGTGTATTTTTGGGTTGTTACATTTGGTATTAGAGCTCTAGGTATGAGGGTATAGAGCTTATATGTGTGGTAAAGGGAAATTATATGAATCCAATGAAGGCTTCCTTAAGGTAAAGGTTAAATTTTGGATGATCTAGGATACCCTATTTTATAGGATATCATAGGAATGCACCCCAAGGGAGTGTGGATGTTAGGATACCTTAGTATGGGATTTGGTATCAGTGACACATCCTAGCCTGGGATATTAACCTTGATGAACCCAAGTTTATCGATGGTTATACATATAAGATTTATTTTATTATCATTTTATCTCTTCATCTCTTTCCCTTCCCCCCTAACTCTTTTTCTCCTTTTCTTTTTCTTCTTTCTCTCTTCTCTGTTCTTTCTATTTATTTTTCCCTTCCCCTCTCCTTCTCACCTCCCTCTCCTTTCATCTCCTCCCTCTTTCTCAACCTCGTCCCCTTTTCACCATCAAAAAACCTTGAATTATTAAACCAACCACTTTTGAAAATGAAACCACAATCAATCCTTTTCTCTCCAATGATATCTTTAGAAATCAATCACCCAAACAAGTCAATGGAGAATATTTTCCATACCTTTTTGATGCCAAGTAGTTGTCCACAAAATCTGTCAAACTAAACACACTTTCAAATATTTCCTTATCAACCACAAGGAGGTTAGAGGACTTGAGTAATATCACAACAATAAAAATAATATCCCAATAACACCTTATTAATTCTACTCAATAAAATTCACCATGTCCTCTCATGAAAGAAATAATCCCCTTTGAAAAATAATAAATCAAACTCACTTTTGAACCCTTTTTACAAAACTAGAAATATCTCTTTACACAACCTTATTTCTCCTTCTAAGCAAGTTAATCAAATAGCCCTTGAAAAATAATTTCCAACGATATATAATATGCTACCCTTCCAAAAATAAAACCATCAGAAAATTTCCAATTTTCTAGGGCATAGCATAACTCTTATTTCTCCTTAAGGCTATTTAACAAAATAAAACATAAAAAATTAACTTGCCTTTGCCTCTCGAAGGAATTCGATCCCCCGACATCCTCCTTACCAATGCCTTAGCCGTAGCCAGGCCGTTGTTGGGCCACACACCCTCATGTGCCTCAAGTGAATCGAATGCGGGACCTCCTCTCTCTTGCCAAGACAACACACCACTAAGCCACACTGGCCTATGTGCTCAACAACTCCACACGTTCTCTGCTTCCACTTTTCATAAACCTTCAAGCCTTTAAAAATCACAAGCCTTTTCGCATGTGCTCAACAACTCCACACGTTCTCTGCTTCCACTTTTCATAAACCTTCAAGCCTTTAAAAATCATAAGCCTTTTCGCATGTGCTCAACAAAAATGCAAGGGTAAATGATTAATGTCTTTGATGGCATTATATATAATGCCCTTGTATTCTTATGCAATCATATCGGTGCTTCGAATAAATTCGACGTCGACATGGTTTTAATTTAAAATATATTTAAATTTAAATATTATAAATTAAAATAAACCAACCTTTGGTTTTAGTTTAAATAAACCTTAGAGCCTTGTCTTAGTGTACAACTTTGTGAATCAAATATTATTTATAAAATTTAAATTTCTTGTGAATTTAAATAATTTATAAATAATTATTAAACCTCCTTTTTACTTTTCAATACCCATATTGGGTTTTTATGGACCAATCACTTACCTTCTCCCATTAATATTAAAATATTATGGAGCCTTTTTCCTTTCACTTTTGTGAGATTTTTCTTGGATGAATGTGACAACCTTGAATGACTATATTTCTTGTTGAATTCTTTGTGAAGAGTGATAACTCTATCAGGTGACATCAATGACAACTTTGACTTAGAGGACTCAAAATGTCCAACAACCCTAGTTATATAGCAAGAGAACTTTGTATTATGGCTTGAATTAGAGTTACAACTTAAGATGAAACTATAATCTAATCTTCTTTCTTGAATGGAATCAGGTTAAGATGCCACCTAAGACCAGAAGAGGGAGGCCTACACCTAGAAAAACTCGAAAAAGTGATGTCAAAGAGGAAAACTAGGATGGGGAACCAACAAACCCCAATAGGGAGGTAGAAGACCTCACCGCTATGGTCACTGCTATGCAGGATCAGATAAGATAATTGCTAGAAATGGCTGTGAATCAGAATTTGCAAGTTCGAGGTTCAGATATTGGTCTAGAAAGTGGACTAACTACAGAACAAGTACAAGCCAGAGCCTTAGCAAAAAAGGAAATAGCTAGGGACATGAAAAACATTAGTATCTCTAAGTTTTATGGAGAAGGTGATGGGGATGCAATGAAAGCATGGCTGAGAGAAGTAGAGGTTCACTTTATGGTAAAAGGCTACTCATCAGGAACCCAAACACTTTGGGCTACGATTAACCTGGAAGGGGCTGCTCTGGAATGGTGGGAGACCCACTATGAGGAAACTAAGATTGAACCCATTGACACCCCATGGGAAGAATTTATAAACATCTTTAAGAAGAGATTCCTAACAGAGCATTTCTATGCCTTGAAGTTTGAAGAATTTGCTAGTCTGAGACAAGGAACCAACATAGTAGAGGTGTACTACAAGAAGTTGGTAAGATTGTTTAAATATGTACCTATTTATAATGAGAAAATGTGGGTTCATAAGTTTACTCTGGGATTGGAGACTAGGTTAAAGCATGATGTAGACATGCAGGAACCTAAAACACTACAAAAGGCATATGACTTAGCAAAGAAAGTAGAGTCACACTTCTATTATAAATATGACACTCTACCCGAGCAAGCTCGATAGGAGCTAAAGAAGAGGAATAGTGTTGGGTTTGTAAAATGGGAGTCTGATCAAGAGCGAAAAGCTAAGAACCCCCAAAATCCTGAGAAGAAACCTTATGGAAATTAGAAGAAGTTCAAGAAGAACTTTCGTAAGAAGGATAACAAACCCAATAACATGAAACCTCAACCACAGAAGTCGCAAGCTCCAACTCCAATAGTTAAAAGTGGGAATGAGAAACCTAAAAAATAGCAAGGACCCAAGGAAGGGTGCTACAATTTTTGGGGATCTCATTACTACAATCAGTGTCCATATCGAGCAGGGACTAGCACAACTAATGCAAAAGGGAAGGAACCAGAACATCGGATTTATGCCACAATCGAGAAGCAGAAGCTAGAGGGACAAGCCACCCCATTACTTGTGAAAGGTAAGGTTTTCAATAAGCAAGTAAATATTTTGATAGATAGTGGAGCCATTGATAGTTTTATTTCATCTAGTCTAGCAAGGACTGTGTCGAAAAGGCCTAGATATTTGGCTCAAGGGTGGAAGGTTGAGTACGGTTCTGGGTAGACCTACTCGGTGAACCAATGTTATCCTATGGCAGAAATCACTCTATCTAGTGGGACTATGAAAGGTTGCTTATATGTAGCTCCCTTACACGCCTTTGATGTGATCCTAGGGATGGATTGGCTATAGGCTCATAAAGCCTTGGTCAATTTTCAAGACCGATGGATTGAGTATTTAGAAGAAGGCGAAAGGAGACTAAGAGTTCATAGCGAGCAAGGGGCGTTTGAACCATAGATGTTGTCCACTATGCAATTGAAAAAGGCCCTAAAGAGAGGAGGAATAGTGTATGTAGTAAAACTTAATGAAGTGGAAGACTTTGAGAAAGGAGAAATACTAAGACAACATCCGATATTACAGGATTTTTAGGATGTATTTCCAGAGGACTTACCTAGGCTACCTCCTGTATGGGAATTTGACTTCATAATTGAACTCATGATGGGAGTCGAGCCTATTCATAGATCCCTATATAGGATGAATCCTATTGAAATGCAAGAACTGAAGGTTCAATTGCAAGGATTGTTGGAAAAGGGTTTGATAAAACCAAGTGTGTCACCATGGGGTGCACCGGTATTGTTCATGAAAAAGAAGGATGGTTCACTACGATTGTGTATTGATTACAAGATGTTAAATAAAGCTACAATCAAGAATCGATATCCTTTACCTAGGATTGAAGATTTATTTGATCAATTAAAATATGCCAAGGTGTTTACTAAGATCGATTTAAGGTCAGGGTATCACCAGTTAAGGATTCATGAGGAAGACACTCACAAGATGACATTTAAGACTAGGTATGGGCATTATGAGTTTACGGTTCTACCCTTTGGACTGACTAATGCCCCAACTACTTTCATGAACTTAATGAACAATGTGTTCAGAAGACACTTGGACCAATTTGTCTTGGTATTCCTAGATGATATCCTTATATACTCTCGAGATAGAGAAGAGCACGATAAGCATCTTAGGATCATGTTAGAATTGTTAAGGAAGAATCAAATTTATGGAAATCTAGCTAAGAGTGAATTCTATGTTCTAGAGGTATGATATCTTGGGCACATCATATCAGCAAAGGGGATTGTTGTGGATCTAGAGAAGATAGAGGCTATTCTAAATTGGCCACCCCCTACTAATGTGACTGAAGTGTAAAGTTTCATGGGATTAACGGGCTACTATAGATGTTATATAAAGGACTACTCCAAGATTGTTGGACCCATAACTAACCTTCAAAAGAAGGGAAAAGAATTCAAGTGGTCAAAAAAGTGTGAGGCTACCTTTGCACTACTAAAGCATAAGCTTACTACGACACCAATACTAAAGGTTCTCGATCCCTAGGGGGACTTTTTAGTGTGCACTGATGCATCAATAGAGGGGTTGGGTGGGGTACTCTCACAAGAAGATTCAGTAGTGGCATATACTTCAAGGAAGCTCAAAAAGCATGAAGTTAATTATGCTATGCATGATTTAGAGCTAGCTGTAGTGGTGCATGCTTTAAAGGTTTGGCACCACTACTTGGTGGGGAGACCCTTTGAATTAAAAACCGACCATCAAAGTCTACGATACATATTCACCCAACCAATACTCAATGCAAGATAGAGAAGATGGGTGGAATTTCTCACTGAGTATGATTTTGAGATTGAGTACATAAAAGGAAAAGAGAATAAAGTGGTTGATGCTTTAAGTAGAAGAAGATATATAGCAGCCATAACTAGAATCCACATGGACTTGATGGATCGAGTAAGATAGGAGCAATCTCAGGATGAGTATTGCCAAGGAATTCGAGTTAAGATGAACAGAGATCCTGAAGGAAATAAGGAATTTAGTGTGAAGGATGACTTTATGTGTTATAAAGGAAGGGTCATCATACCAAAGATGGGTGATTTAAGGAACTTGATAATGCAAGAAGCCCATAGATCTCCTTATTCTGCTCATCCGGGAGGAGCCAAAATGCGGGAAAACATGAAGAGAACCTTATTTTGGGTAGGAATGAAGAAGGACATCACGGATTTTGTTGCTCGATGCCTCAAATGTCAGAAATTTAAGGCAGAATGCCAACATCCCATAGGAAAACTATATCTGCATGATATACCTATGCAAAAATGGTAGGTTATATCCATGGATTTTATAGTGGGTTTACCCAAGACTCGGTACCAACATGATGCCATCTTTGTAGTGGTCAAAAAATTGACTAAGGTTACCCATTTCATACCCAAAAATACCAAGGATGATGCTCAGGTGGTGGCTAGTAGATTCATCAAAGAGGTATTCCGATTGCATGGATTTCTTGAGGTAATCATCTCAGATAGAGACTCCAAATTCACTTTTGAATTCTGGAAATCCCTTCATAGTGCGGTTGGTACGAAATTGAATATGAGTTCAGCATACCACCCTAAAATAGATGGCCAAATGGAGTGGGTAAACCAAGTTTTGGAAGACATGCTCTGCATGTACTGCATGGATCACAAATCTCATTGGGAAGATTGTCTACCTTTGGTAGAGTTTGCCTACAATAATGGACATCACTCCTCGCTAGGAATGGCACCTTTCGATGCCTTGTATGGGCGAAAGTGTAGAACACCATTGTCTTGGGATAACCTAGAGGACCGAGTTGTGATTGGTCCAGAAATGGTCAGGGTGATGGAAGAGCAGCTAAAGGAAATTAGGCAAAGGCTTAAAGAAGCTATGGATAGGCAGAAGAGTTATGCAGATCTAAAAAGGACTCCAAGAGAGTATTCTGTTGGAGATAAGGTGTTCTTAAGGGTTAAGCCAAAGAAGAGTGCTATCAAATCCATGAATTTGGATCCACATTTTATGGGACCCTTTGAGATCATGGAAAATATCAGTCTGGTTGCATACCGACTTGCATTACCACCTAATCTATCCAAAATCCATGACACCTTCCACATATCCTTGCTTAGGAAATATGTTGTTGACCCTGAACATGTGTGGGATGTTTCTAATTTGTAGATGGTAAATCCGGAGGCCATTGAAGTACTACCGATGAATATTCTTGAGTTTCATTCCAAGTCTCTATGGAATCGGACTCTCGAATAGTGTAAGGTCCAGTGGGACCAGTTCTCTGAGAAAAATGCCACTTGGGAGAAAGTGGAGGTTATGCAAAAACATTTTCCCTTTCTGTTTGAAACTTTGTGATGTAATAACTTTTATTTTTTTGTTAAAAACAAAGGAAAACTGGAAACACCGAGGACGATGTTTAATTCTAGTGGGGGAGGATGTCATGACCCTCCCTAGCTGACTTTATGGCACAAAGAAACAATGTATTAACCTATGGTGTGGTGATACTTAGTTTGAACAATTGAACCAACTATATGATGTTTAGTTGATTTAGAAGGGCATGTTATCGCTAACATATTGCCAAGTGTGCAGGATCAGGTACACTCATAGGTGGAGAAGGCAGAAACATCCACCAAAAATGAGGGTACCTAAGATCAGGGGAAATGATGATTAAGGTACTCAGAGGTAACATGGATAGATACCTTCATATAGGTATGCATTTTCGAAAGGGATAATCATCGATGACTGATCACCTTGAGCCTTAGTTGATAGCCTAGTAGCTATCGTAAAATCTCTGGCTAAGATAGGTGACTGGGTCGATGGAAAGATTCCCTCTTTGTTGCTTTATAAATTTGTTTGCTCTCTGCTGCATCATGGTTGGAATAGCATAATGTTGGAACTTCTATAGGAAAACAATTGCAAAATGTATGTGGATGCATAAAGCTAACTGTCTTGTTAAAGTAAAGATAGAGCATCATTTTTATGAAGAAAAGCATATTAAATTTGTATGTTAAATGAAGATTCATTTAAAAGAATTAATGAAGTTTTGATTAAATAATGATTGATTTAATTAAACTCATTAGTAAACTTCATTTTATTTAATAAATGAGAGTTCTTTTGAATTAATTAAAGGTGTTCATTTTAATGATAATGGAGTAGTCATTAAAAGACTTTAATTAATTGAAATAAACAAAAAAAAATCCATTTAAGAAATAGATGTCTTTTATTTTAAAGAAAGAGCAATTATGAAATTGTTTAAATAAAAGAAGTATATTTTAATGGTGATAAATATCACATAAATGATATATGTTTAAAAATATACCATTCTTATTTAAAAAAATGGGATAATATAAAATATATAAATATCCCATTCCCCTATAGCGTGTAAGCTATGAAAATAATCTAGGATGGCTACTAAGTTTCCAAATATGGAAACTATCGGAAGAAGGATTCCTTGCCGCTAGAGGAAGGGATGAAGAATTGAAGGAAGAGGGGGCTCGAGGAAGGGCTCAAGGCTCGAGAAGGGCGGATGGGCCACCTGGAGGAAGAAAGCACGTATGGTGCTAGAGAAGGGGGGAAGAAAAAAAAAGAAAGAGAAACGACAGAGGGGAGGACGTGAGGACGAAGGAGGAGGAAAACATAGACCAGGGATGGGGAAAAGGAGAGGAACGCACCACAAGCAAGGGAGAGGCAGCCGAGATGCCACCAAATCCCATTCCGTAGGAGTATTGAGGTTGGAGTGTTTTAGACTTTAACCTATTTTGTTTACATGCATTGTTATGGTGAAAATCATGGTTCGAAGCTTGGTTATACTCCCTGTAGTGTGTTTTGAGAAGCCTGTTGGTGTTTTTAGAAACCACCTATGTATGTTTTGAAGATGCTATGTTTTGAGAAGCCTGTTGGTGTTTTTAGAAACCACCTGCGTATGCTTTGAAGGCACTATGTTTTGAGAAGCTCTGTAGTGTTTTTAGAAACCACCTATGTATGTTTTGAAGGTGTTGTGTTTTGAGAAGCCTTTGGTGTTTTTAGAAACCACCTGCATATGTTTTGAAGGCATTATGTTTTGAGAAGCCTGTTGGTGTTTTTAGAAACCACTATGTATGTTTTGAAGGTGTTGTGTTTTGAGAAGCCTTTGGTGTTTTTAGAAACCACCTGAGTATGTTTTGAAGGTGTTGTATTTTAAGACTTTGTTAGTGTTTTAGAAAGCACTGTGAGTGCCTGAAGGATGTTGTGCCTTCTAGAGCCTGATTAATGCTTTGAGAGTGTTGTGAGTTCAAGAGTGTCGGGTGTGTCTAGAGAGCACTGAGAGAATTTGAGAGCATTGTGTGCCTTAGACCTTCGTGTCCAAAGGAAGAGGGGGATGTCATGCTTGGGAGCGCTACCAGTAGAGAAAACCACCTATGGGTTTAAGAAAAGGTTACATCTAGAAAGCACCTGATTTTACCCTGTTATACCTTGTTGAACTCTCGGCTTGGTTGTTCCATAATCATGTTGTAGAGGTTGTTCAATATTTTCCATGAAGGGCGTTAGCCTTTGGTTAAATCTATATTGGAAAGGTTCACTGTGAAATTTTAATTAAATAGAAACCTTTGATTTATGTGGAATACATTGAAGGATATTAATTAAATAGAGACCTTTGATTTATGTGGAATATTTTAATTAAATAGAGACCTTATGATTATGTGGAATACATTGAAGGATTTAATTAAATAGAGACCTTTGATTATGTGATGATATTGAAGGATTTAATTAAATAGAGACCTTTGATTATGTGGAATACATTGAAGGATATTTAATTAAATAGAGACCTTTGATTTATGTGGAATACATTGAAGGATTTTAATTAAATAGAGACCTTTGATTTATGTGGAATACATTGAAGGATTTTAATTAAATAGAGAACCTATGATTTATGATTAATTATATTAGGGTTTTTAATTAAAAAGAGAACCCTTGTTTTATGATTAATTATATTAGGGTTTTTAATTAAAAGGAGAACCTTTGATTTAATGTTAATTATCTTAGGGTTTTTAATTAAAAAGGAAACCTTTGATTTATGATGATTATCTTAGGGGTTTTTAAATTAAAAAGGATGTAGATTTATTCTTTGAATTAAAGTTATGGGGCTTTGATTTAGGGAATGAATGAATGATTGTTTAAAGGTTAAAGGGATGTGACTTTAATGCTTTAAATAATAATTGATTTGATTGGAATTTGTGAATTAAAAAGGATGTGGATTTATTCTTTGAATTGAAGTTATGGGGCTTTGATTTAGGGAATGAAAAGAAAGGATTGTTTTAGAGGTTAAAGGTATGGGACTTTAATGCTTTAAGACATGAATGGATTTGATTAAAGTTAGACCGTGATCTAAGTAGTACATGTTGGATGACTCTCTAAGGGAACTTGAGAGGTGAAGATAAAAGTAAAGGATATTTTATAATATCCATTATGCATTAGACGGTTGGAAACTTAATTGAATTTTGTATAGTTGCAATTTGGTAAAGTAAATGAATAGATGCATTTAAAGGTATGCCTATCCTGAACCATGAGTACCCTGATCCCCTACTACCCTCAAAGAATCAATGGGAAGCAAGGAGAAGCAAGGAGTTCAATGGAAGCAAAGTATAGGTAATTGTATTTTATGTTGCTTTACTTATGCTCAAATAGACTAGAATTGTGGGGAGATATCCCCAATGCAGTTACTGTAATATTCCTTAAAGTAAGAAGGATTTACTATGCAAATTCTGATGCAATAACTATTTATTGGTTTAAAGAAGGTACTTTTACTTTATTTTTGTATTTGGTTATATTATGTAGTTGATTCTCTTTTAGTGTTAATATTTCTTTATTTTTTGGATGCTTAGTAATTACTCCTTGATGTGGTAGTATCTAGTTGTATCATTGTTTGGTTGCTTGATGATAGAAATCTAAGTGTAGAGTTCTAGGGTGAACTCAGAGGTGACCTAAGGGAATTGAGAACCCCTTAGGGTGAACATAGGTGACCTAAGGGAATTGAGAACCCCTTAGGGTGAACATAGGAGACCTAAGGGAATTGAGACCCCTTAGGGAGATAAAGGACTAAGTTGTGGAGAGACTACATCTGAGTTAAGATAGCTCATCATGGAGACGAGATAGATAGCTTAACTCGCAATACTCATAGCATACCTACACATAATGATTTGTGTATGGTATGGAGATGCATGTATACCTTCGATGGATGGAGGGTGATAAGTCTAGCTCATCAAGAATGATGGGATAGATGGACTTATTTGCAGTAACACATGATATGCCTACACAGACGGACTTGTGTTAGGGTACCTCGTGAGATGTAGCTTTCAGGAAAACTTAGGAGATTGAAACTTTAGGTAAATAGTAGTTTGGTTAGGGGTCCATGAAGGGTTCATGTACCTCTCTCCATAGTAAAAAAAAAAACTTTTTCTATTTTTGTATTTTTTTGTTTGTGTGTTTTTGGGTTGTTACACAAACCATTATGTGTGTGCATGTGTTACAGTAATAGTCCTTGGTTCTCATAATGGAGAATCAACCATAATGAAATGTGATATATATATATATATATATATATATATATATATATATATATATATATATGATACAAATACATAATAATATGTCATATAACTCTTGTTTATTTTAACTTGAATGATTACTGTGGGTCTAGTTTTGTGTCACATTATGTCAAAGTTTAACAAATTGTAAAAACTTTTCTAAACTGTTATTACATATTTAGTTAACTTTCTATTGTTTATGACATTTTATTTTGATATATTAATATTAATATTCTATTTCATTTATAAAAAATTCCATAAATTTGTTATCAAATGACATTAGCATATGAAGTTAAAATTTTATGCTTTTAATAGAGAAACTCATGTTCAAATCTTGCTAGAAAATATAATACCAATGTGTGGTTCATTCTAATACTATGGAAACTTAGGGATGATGCTATTAAGAGGGACATATTTCAATCCCATATAACCAATTTCAAATAAAATTGCACAATTTTAGGTTTTCAGGGTACTCAATAAAAATCATCACCATTAAGTTAAGCTAAAATTAATAAATGCAATTAATAATAAGAAAACATAGACAAGGTTAGGTGGGAGATAAAAAAAAGATAACACAAAATCCCATATAGCAATTAATTAAACAACAGAGTTATTAAATTATAATATGATAAGTATGTTGATATATGCAAAGTAAAGAAAATAATAATAATAAATGATAATGAAGACATTGCCATATACATTTCAACTCTAGGTCTTGCACTCAAGATGTCTTATAATTATTCTCCATGTATTTGACATCATTTCATTTTAAATAATTCCATAAGTATAAGTAGACCATATGTACTATAGATTTCTTTCTATGTCTCCACATGTTTTTAACATATAAATTTGGATTGATGATCATATTTTATTTATTTAATTAGAAAAGAGATACAATCTTATAAGACTTGGTAGTGCACCTTTGGGGAAAATAAAAAATAAAATCCTTTTTATGACATTAATGATCTATTAAATACAAGACTAATATAAGTCATACATGGTGAAGGAACTCAATCCAAAAGGTTTTTACATTCCTCTTAGTCTTTCCCACCTAAATTTTCCTAAAAATCATAGAAATCATTTTAAAAAGATATCATGGATTAGTAGAAACTCATTAAATTTGAATGTAATAGTCTTCATTATAGGTTAGTTTTAAAATCACATTACATATAAAGTTGTCTTAACAAAATTGCATCTTAAAGATTACTTAGGTTTAAAATCTTAATATTATATCCATAGCGTATTCTTATCATAGAGAAATAATTTCACTTGAAATTATAATAAAATTCAAGGAATAAATCTAGTTTACTATGTTTATCTTGATGATACTTACATTTTAATTCACATAAAACACACACGTAAGCATGATAATAATAATAATAATTTTTAGAATAACAATAAATATCAACAATTCATGACAATAGCATTTTAGGAGGTAGTAAAATATCTCTCCTTCCATAATTTATATAGGGATTTATTATAAGTCTAAATTGCAGTTATAAACTATCCTATCTATCATCTCTTCTTTCTTCTATCCCTCACCCTTATTCCCATACATACCTTTACTTTCCAAACAACCATAGGCACATAATTAAATATCATTTGTTCAGTCAAAATTTTTCACAACACCAAGCCCTCAATTCTAAAATATAATCTATCATTTAGCTTTTCTTTAAGATTATAGTCATATCACATAGTTTATAATTATCTTAGTGGAGGTTGTCTTTATGAGGTGCCTATTGATTTTTTAAGCCTTACTACCACAAAAATATCATAGGTCCCAATATAAAATAGCCATAATATTAAAGGTCAAAATATCAATAATGGAGAGTAGAATATTATATCAACAAATTAATATGTATATCAAGGCCTATATTAAAATGAAATAAACATTCACTTATGTAATCAAACATGAATGTAAATGGCCTATGCCATTCATGAACTATGAATGAAAAAACTTACAATATTAATTGCTCAAAAATATGTATACAAGCTTTATTCCTTTCTCTTTCTCTTTTAATCAGGTAATATAATTCTTCTTCTTGGATTTATTTCTCATGGAGCATTATCTCCACAATATACCCATATTAATGTAACTCTTCAAGTACGTGACTATTGCTATCCATATGGCAAGTACTATGACTCTTGGATTATCATCTTGCCACTTGCATATAAGACTCTTCATGGATACTAGACTCTAAGACACTTGCACACATCCACATGACTCTTACACTTCTACATTCACTCATAATCTAGAACACTTGTGCACATCCTCACATTACATATTTGCACTCTTACATACAAGAAACTTGTGCACATTCTCTCAATCTACGCTTGCGCTCTAACTTACATGACACTCATGCATTTCTTGCATATTGCACTCTTACATGATACTTGTGAATTTACTGCACATAAAAGGGGAAATATAAATCACAATCTAAACTATGGACTCAAATCTAATCTATTACATATTTAAAATTAGCATGGGTGTACATTAGCATGTACCAAATAATGTAATATTCCCCAACACCCCCATTGTATTACATTATTTGGTTATTAAGACTTTAGTATTTAATATTCATGTGACCTTACACTATTCATGAGCCTCTATTTGAGTTTAGTCTTTGTCTTCTTTAGCTTTGAGTTCTTATTTATTATCTTGAATATCAAGTTCACCTTCATATTCATTATTAGTATTTATATATTCATTATTTGGAACACAAACTTCTTCTTTGGCTTTAGGTTCATATGTAAAACTAGCTTGAACTTTTTCTTTATACTTTGATATATATGTTTCATTCCTGACTACTCTATAAGATAAGTTTGGACCATAATTGTTCTAATTTTATTTTCCTTGTTTATCATAAAATGTTATTCCTTCTAAACATTTCAAAAATTGAACACTTTGCTCTATTGTTAGATGTTGCTTCAAAAATAAGTTTTTGAAAAATATTGCCTAATCTAAACAATAACATCCTTTCAAATATTCCACAATATTTTTCTTTGTACCAACAAAATATTGGAGAATGAGATTTTCTTCCATAATATTTACATGGATGAAGATTCCAACAATTAGATTTTTCATGACCAATTCTATTATAATAATTACACTTTAATTGAATGTAATGTCTTCTCTTTAATTTATGGTTCCTTGTTAGTGCTTCAAGTTCTTCTATTTTCTTGAGAAAGCAACATAACCATTTATGCACAACCAAGGCTAATATTTATTTAGTTTTCTTATAAATAAATTGCAATATTTGATAATGTATTTCATTATGAGGAGATATAGGTTTTGTGATAGAATATTTTTGGTGTTCTATCAAATTAAAATTTAGTAGCAACAAGGTCTAATTTTGAGTTCTCAAGAGTATTTAGTGATCTTGTTATTTTATTATTTTTATCAACATCATCTATCAAACAAGACTTTAACTTGTTAACTATTTCTTCACTACCTCCATTGAATGCATTTCTAATTATTTCTTCTCTTATATGAATCAATTCAATGATATTCCCTTTAAAGTAGAAAACCTTATATCTTCCTAGATAGAAAATAATAATCACTCAAATATGAAATTTGTAAATTCAAATCTTCTAATAATTTGATGTAGACAACCTTTTAATTCCCTAATTTGATTTTCAAAATTTAAAAAATCCAAAAAACTCAAATTTTAAAACCCCTAAGTTTTTAAAGTTCTCAATTTTTCAAAAAACTTATTTTTTTAAAAATAAACTTAAATCTTCAAAAATAAAAAACCTTAAACTCCTTATAGCTCCTATGCTTTCTAAATATATTTCAAATATAAAATATATTAAAACATATTAAACCTTATTACTCCTTTCAAAATAATATAATTCTCCAAAGAATAAAGTAAAGTGCATAAACCTTATAAATCCATTATTAGAAAAGATATTCAAACTTATTAAACTCCCTCCAAATATGATATGCATTAAAATTTGTAACATTAACTCGTTACCTCTAAGTGCATCGTCTAGATTATGGCTAATATACATTTTAATGCTTGCAATGTCAGGTGTAACTTTCAAAATTCTCTATTCCTTTTCCCTCACTTCATTGTCACTCACTGTTGCTACCTAGTTTTCACTATACATTGCATGTCTTTGACCTCAAACATTTCAGCTTCAGGTGGCTTATCCACTGCTATGACTTATTCTATGGATTATTTCTCCTATGGCATGATGTATTAGGTGGATTGTCTACTACTATGAATTCTTTATGACTTCTTTCTCCTATGGCCTAATGTATCAAGTAACTTGGGCTTCTTTCCCTTTCCTAAATATTTCTTGGTTCACTATGACTCAACTTGAGAGCTTGTAAAAACACATTCTCTTTTCTAATTTGCTTTCACATTATCTAGCTCAGGTTTGATTAGAACATGTTCTTTAGTTCTATTATGATGAGAAAAAGTTCTTTAGGTCTAGTTTAATTAGAATACATTATATCTCTTGCTTGATTTGAATACATACCTTAAATTTGGTCTGATGAGGACACATCCTTTAGTTTTGGTCTAATGTGGACATGTCCCTCAATTTTTTTCTGAAGAGGATACATCCCTTGAGTGTGCATTATATTTAGAAATATATGTGTTTCTAATATGTTATACTAGAGGCTAATATGTTGTTTGATTTATACTAGAGTGTCTACTAAATACTTCATGATTTCTTTACATAAAAATCTTCCTATATAGCTCTTTCACTACTATAAATGGCTACACTACTACCAATTGTAATTGTAATATTTCTATAGAATTTATCTTTCAAATATTGGCCTGAAGAACTGATGCAGGAGCATCCGGCTTCAACTGCAGTTCTGTAAAGCAGAGGAGAGAGTTTTGTAAAGATAAGGCAAAAGTTAAGGCAAAAGTTGGGGAGGTCGCGAAATCGCGACATGTCGCGAAATCGCGACCTCCAAAGCAGTGGCAAAGGCGGGGCCAGTCTTGTCCGATATCGCGACGTCTTTTACTTCAAAGGCAAAGGGGAGAGAGTTCCGTCGTGATATCGCGACAGGTCGCGATATCGCGACCTGTCGCGGTATCGCGACCAGTGGGAAACTGCCACGTGGCAGAGCAGATAAGGCAAGTCGGAGAGCAGATTAATCAAGGTAAGTTTCGGCAAGACAAGGCGAACAAAGGTGAAGGCAAAGGGCAGAAATGGTCGCGATATCGTGACCATTTCTCATGGCAGTTGGTAGAGGCGAAAATGGTCACGATATCGTGACCATTTCTCGTAGAAGGAGGCGAAGGCAAAAGGGGGTCACGAAATCGTGACCCCAGAGAGCTACGGCAAAAGGGAGGCGCTTTTGGTCGCGATATCGCGACATGTCACGATTTCGTGACCTGTCGCGATATCGCGGCCAATATGAAGACAGACCGGAGTTTGTACGTGGATGGCCAGGCAAGGCCAAATTTTGACACGTGGCTGCCACGTGTGTTTGAAGTAGCGCAACCAGTTGGGGTTGAGGTCGGAATTGACACGCGAAAACATACGTGTATTTAACAAAGATGAAGGACACGTATTTCAGATTAGAGAGGACGACCGCGTGTATTCAACGGGGAATAACCATTGCATTTAAAATATTCTGACAAGACGACAGTTGCAGGCCTGGGACAGTATGGTTGAAACGGCGGTTGCAGGTCGAGGGAGACCATGAATGCAAGCTCCTTGACGGATCGGGCAGTGGCCCATTTATGACAGAAAGTTTTGAAAACTCGGTCGAGAGGGAAAATCGATTTTGAAATTTTGTTAGGCGGGGCATTAATTGCTTCAGAGGGTCGGGGCCTCTATAAAAACCCAGTTGTTTGTATTTGTCGAGGATGGTGGACTGGAAGATTGGGGGACAGAGAGTGTGTTGTGGATGATTCCAGACAGGCTCTAGCCTTTGTAAAGCCTGCGGGCTGTTTCAATTTTTTTATGCATGTAATTATTCAAAACAGAAGATTTTAATGAAAGGTTAGAAAATTACTGAAGGTGTATATCCCGGTCCCCGTCAGTGGTATCAGAGCCAGTGGTTCCTGAGCGTACAACAGACCACCGAAGGAGAGGCAGTTGTACCAGGACTTGTGGGAGGGCTTGAGATCAGGTGAAGATGCCTCCGAGAAGAAACCCCGTGGGTGGCAGAGGCATGGCAGCAGAAGATTTTCGGGCTTTGCAGCGGCAAGTTCAGGCCCTGCAAGAAGAACTACGCAGAGGACATGAACCGAGAAGAGATGCAGACAGTGAGGATGAAGCGGATGAAGAAGAAAATCAATTTGAAGAAGAAGAAGAAGAAGTTGTGGATCCGGCACAAGCCAGACTGTACAAGGCCATATCTCAGATCGGGAAGAGGCTGAAGTTAGAAGTTTCTACGTATTTTGGGAACTTGAATCCGGAGGAATTAATAGATTGGATAAATGACTTAGAGGAATATTTTGAATACGAAGAGGTTGAAGATCCCGAGCGGGTCAGATTTGCCAAAACTAAATTAAAAGGTCATGCCAGCATATGGTGGAAGGGAGTACAGCTGGAACGGAACCGAAGAGGAAAAGAGCGGATAACAAGATGGGACAGAATGGTAGAAAAATTAAAAAGACAATTCATCCCCGTAGATTATGAACTGGACCTGCTACGGAAAATGCAGAGTTTGAGACAGATGAATAAAACTGTCCAAGAATATACGGAGGAATTTTACAAAATCTCCATCAGAACCGGTCATTTAGAAGCAAGCAAGGAAAAAGTGGCCCGTTATATTAATGGGTTGAGACCCAGTGTTCAGGAAGAATTAAGCTTAGTGCGGGTGAGCACCATTGAAGATGCTTACCAGTTTGCTCTGAAGGTTGAAGAAAAACTGAACAGAAGGTTTGAAAGCAAGCAAAGAGTAAAAGGACCTGGAGGAAAGACCGGTGGAAAGAAAGAGGAAGGAAAGGAAGAGAAGAAAGAAGAGGTGAGCAGCAGCCGAGGTCAGAAAGAAGAAGATGAAGAACCCAAACCGCAAGTTCAGAACAATGGCTACCCAAGAGGAAGAGGTAGATCTGGACGCGGGTATGGAAGAGGAGTGTTTCGAGGAACATGTTTCCACTATGGAGAAGAGGGGCATCGGGCATATGAGTGTCCCCAGCACCCCGAGAGAGTAAACAAGAAACAAGTGGGTCCTGCCAGAGCAGTTGTGGCAGTTGAAGATGCTGACTCAGAACATTCTGAAGAAGCTGAAAAAGGAGAAGCAATGATTGTGAGGAGGACCATGTTGATTGAGGAAGACAAGTCAGAACAAAGGAGAAGCCTGTTCCGCACTCGGTGCAAAAGTGCAGGCAAAGTCTGTAATGTTATTATAGACAATGGGAGTACAGACAACTTAGTTTCCGAGGAGATGGTTACTAAGTTGCAGCTGGAGAGAAGGAGGCACCCGCATCCATACCGGATTGCGTGGTTGCGGAAGGACCACAGAGCTTGGGTCCGTGAACAGTGCTTAGTCACGTTCAATATTGGGAGATACCAGGATGAAGTCCTGTGTGATGTTTTCCCCATGGATGCTTGCCATTTGCTGTTGGGAAGGCCATGGCAGTTTGATCGGAGTGCAGTGCATGATGGCCGTGCAAATACGTACTCCTTGATGAAAGATGGAGTGCGGCACAAGTTGAAGCCATTACAGACAGAGGATGAGAAGGTGTGCAGCAATGCCAGAATTTGTCTGGTCGAGGGCAAAAAATTTTCTTGCCAAGAAACGGGATTGGAACAGGTTGTAAAGCTTGATGAGTGTTCAGAGATGTTACGGAAGACGCGGACAGAGCAGCATAGAAGTGAGGGTCACTTCTCCTTTTCACCTGGGGTGTCTGATGCAGGAGCATCCGGCTTCAACTGCAGTTCTGTAAAGCAGAGGAGAGAGTTTTGTAAAGATAAGGCAAAAGTTAAGGCAAAAGTTGGGGAGGTCACGAAATCGTGACCTCCGAAGCAGTGGCAAAGGCGGGGCCAGTCTTGTCGCGATATCGCGACGTCGCGATATCGCGACGTCTTTCGACAGCAGAGACCAGGCGGAGTTTCGGTCGTGATATCGCGACGTCGCGATATCATGACGTCTTTTACTTCAAAGGCAAAGGGGAGAGAGTTTCGTCGCGATATCGTGACAGGTCGTGATATCGCGACCTGTCGCGGTATCGCGACCAGTGGGAAACTGCCACGTGGCAGAGCAGATAAGGCAAGTCAGAGAGCAGATTAATCAAGGTAAGTTTTGGCAAGACAAGGCGAACAAAGGTGAAGGCAAAGGGCAGAAATGGTCGTGATATCGTGACCATTTCTCGCGGCAGTTGGCAGAGGCGGAAATGGTCGCGATATCGCGACCATTTCTCGTAGAAGGAGGCGAAGGCAAAAGGGGGTCGCGAAATCGTGACCCCAGAGAGCTACGGCAAAAGGGAGGCGCTTTTGGTCGCGATATCGTGACATGTCACGATTTCATGACTTGTCGCGATATCGCGGCCAATATGAAGACAGATCGGAGTTTGTACGTGGACGGCCAGGCAAGGCCAAATTTTGACACGTGGCTGCCACGTGTGTTTGAAGTAGCGCAACCAGTTGGGGTTGAGGTCGGAATTGACACGCAAAAACATACATGTATTTAACAAAGATGAAGGACACGTATTTCAGATTAGAGAGGACGGCCGCGTGTATTCAACGGGGAATAACCATCGCATTTAAAATATTCTGACAAGACGACAGTTGCAGGCCTGGGACAGTATGGTTGAAATGACGGTTGCAGGTCGAGGGAGACCATGAATGCAAGCTCCTTGACGGATCGGGCAGTGGCCCATTTATGACAGAAAGTTTTGAAAACTCGGCCGAGAGGGAAAATCGATTTTGAAATTTTGTTAGGCGGGGCATTAATTGCTTCAGAGGGTCGGGGCCTCTATAAAAACCCAGTTGTTTGTATTTGTCGAGGATGGTGGACTGGAAGATTGGGGGACAGAGAGTGTGCTGTGGATGATTCCAGACAGGCTCTAGCCTTTGTAAAGCCTGCGGGCTGTTTCAATTTTTTTATGCATGTAATTATTCAAAACAGAAGATTTTAATGAAAGGTTAGAAAATTTACTGAAGGTGTGTACCCTCGGTCCCCGTCAAGAACATGGAATTATACTGAGAGAGGGGGGGTGAACAGTATAAGACTTAACCAATTAATAATTTTAACTTTAGATAGCGGTGGCATCAACACAACATTAATCAAGACAGAAAGCATCACACATTGAAGACCCATTTTTAACGTGGTTCACCCAAAATGGTTGGGCTACGTCCACAAAAACTTTTCTCTAAAAGTTATCTCAAAGTTCTTTGGGAATCCTTCCCAATTACAATGTTTATGAGCCTCGGCCCAAAGGAGATACCTTCCCCTCTGCTCTGGAAATGATCCCTCGGAAGATCAACTGCCTCTACCTCTTGCCGGCCACGTGGAACTCCTTTCCATCGAAGACCTCCTATCCTCAATGCTTAGCCTAAGAGACCTCTGCCTTCTATGATCACGTCCACAGCGGCTCGACAACCTGTACCAAACACGGTCGGTCGGTCTAGTACAAGTCTTCCTCTGTCCGTCGGATCTGTCCAACTCTTGAACAAATCAATCCTCTGCATACAAGCCTTCTCAAAGACTTGCCAAATCTGTCCTCGGGTTCTTCTCATAGAACCAATGCACCTCTGTCCTCAAGTTCTCTGATAGAACTATCAAACTCGGCTCACAAGTCCTCTGCTAGGACCTGTCCAAATCTGCTCACAAGTCCCCATCGAAACCTGTCCAAAACTGCTCACAAGTCCCCACAGAAACCTGTCCAAAACTGCTCACAAGTCCCCAGGAACTGTCAAAAGTGCTCACAAGTCCCCATGGAACCTGTCCAAAAACTCAGCAAGCTCACCAAGAAAAACTTTCTTAGTAGGAAATCACAAAGTGAATTGTTAGAGACCCAATGTGATTTGTCAAACTCATAGAAGCATAAAGAGAATTGTTAGAGACTCAATATGTTCTATACTCAAATCCCAATCTCAAAACTCAACTCAAATCAACTCAGCTCAATCTCAATCTCAAATCTGAAAACTCAACTCAATATCTGAAATGGATAGGATAGAATGTTTTCTTTCAAGAACATGAAACCCCAACAATTGCCAACTATGCAAAGAATCACATAACAATGATACTCATGTTCTTTTCACCATCAATTAGGGTTTCAACAACAATGCTCATCAAACAAGGTTTAGTCAACCAACACCATTCAACTCAACATCAACCTTGAAGCATTCAACCAATCATCACAAGAAAAGGAAACAAGTAGAAATCCTTTTCCCTCCAAAGATATTTGAACAAAACAGCCACCAACACAATATCACCAAATGCAAAGAATAACTTGCTCAAATCAACTCAATGGAGTAAGCCCAATATCATGAATCAAGTAAAGCAATAACTTGATCAAACAACCTCTATGGAAGCAACTCAACCATCAAACTCAAAACAGCCAACCAAGGGTTCCACCAACTCAATGCAAGTAGCTAGACTCACAAATATAAACCCTAGTGCACAAAGCTTCCACTATCTCAAACCAAAAATTATGCATTCACCAAAAACTCTCCTTAAGGATAACAATGCATAAGTAGTCTTCAACAAACCAGAAAATAGGATTTACACCTAGCCAAAGGATACCTAGTAGAATACCTTTTCACTCCAACCTTATTTCAGAAAACATACACCAATCATACTCATAAGAAGAATGTGCCCATACCTTATTGGAGTAGAAGATAATTGAACCTTCAAGCTGTCACCACACACAACTCTCAAACTTATAAATCGCTGTCCAAGAAACTCCGAATTTCATGGCATAAAGACGTTTTAATAAAAACGTGTGTTACTCTAGCAAAGCACCCCCGTGAGACTCGAAACGGTGACCTCCGCCAATGCAGCGCCCAACAACAACCTTCGCTGCCACTAGCCCACGCGGGCTACGAAGTTCACAAGTGAACTTCCCTCCACTTCACCCTCAAAAAAACTCTCGAAGACTTTTCAACCGCACGTGCTTCTAAGTCTTCCTTCGATCGCAACGAATACGAGCACAAACACCGCAAATTGCATTCGGGAATTTCGAATTAATTAGCCTTCCAACCTTAGGAGTTGGAGAATAAATAGTCTCTTCGAAGACACCTTGACGTCGACGAAAATAAAGACCATTTCGAAATTAATCAAAAGTCTTTTCAAAAAGGGTTTAAAAACCCTTAAATAATTTTAATAAATTAAGAATAAAAAAGGTTTAAAAACCTTTAAGTATTTTTAATAAATTAAAAATAATTTCTCCCTTAATTAATTAAATAATTAATTAATTAAAACCTTGAAGGGTTTTAAATAATAATTAAATAAATAATAAAGAGAACCTCCATTGGTTTTAATAAAAACCATTTAATGGTTTTAATAAAAACCATTTAATGGTTTTAATAAAAACCGGTTTGGTTTTAATGAAAAACCCTTGCCAATGGAATCTCTCCGGATTCTCTTAAAAATATTCTCTTGGAATCTTCCACCTTTGAAGCCAACACATCCTCTTAACATTAATGCCATTTCCTTTTGACATCAATGACAACTCATAGACAAGAAGCTAGGATCTCAAACCCAAAATTGCCAACAATCTCCCCCTTTGTCATTGATGGCAAACCATGCTTCTCAACAACACAGAAACTCAACATAAACAGCTCCCCCTGTCTTGAGGCTTTCCTCTTCACTTTGAAGCTCTCCCCCTTACTCATATCTCTCCCCCTTTGTCATCAATGGCAAAGGGTCACCTTTGGGGCTCGGGACTAAGAATGAGCCTCTTAGCTTAGTCCCTCCCCACCTCCTGATGAGGTGATTAATTCTGGGTGGGAGTACAACTCCCAATTTCTCCCTTAGATACTCAAACGTATCTCTTGGAAGAGGTTTGGTGAAGATATCTGCAATCTGCTCTTTAGTAGACACATACTCTACCTTGAACTGCTTGTCTTGCACTTTCTCCCTTAGAAAGTGATACTTGATGGAAATATGCTTTGTCCTTGAGTGCATTACCGGATTTTTGGAAATACTTATGGCACTTGTATTATCACAAAGTATGGAGATGGGTTGTTCATGCTTGACTTTGAAATCCTCCAAGGTGGTTTTCATCCATAAAACCTGTGTACACCCGACCACTTCTTGCTATGTATTCAGCCTCTGCTGTAGATAAGGAAACTGAAGGTTGTTTCTTACTTAGCCAAGAAACCAAACTCTTTCCCAGAAAGAATGCTCCACCACTAGTGCTTTTCCTGTCATCAATACTTCCTGCCCAATCTGCATCTGTATAAGCTGTGAGGGTGAAATCATCACCTTTGGGATACCAAAGCCCAAAGTCCATAGTGCCCTTTAGATATCTGAATATCCTCTTAACTGCTATAACATGAGAATCTTTTGGAGCTGCCTGAAATCTTGCTACTAACCCAACTGCCTGCATGATATCTAGTCTGGTAGCTGTAATATATAATAAACTGCCAATCATAGATCTGTACAACCTCTGATCTGCCGCTGGAGATTCATCATCTTTACTCATCTTGCACCACTGTAATCATTGGAGTACACACTTGGTTTGCTGTCCATCATCCCAAATTTCTTCAACATTTCTTTGATATACTTTCCTTGAGAGAGAAATATACCATCCTTTGATTGAGCAATCTGAAGACCTAAAAAGAATGACAGCTCTCCAATCATAGACATCTCAAATTCCTATTGCATGGTGTTAGCAAAAACTTTGCACATTGAGTATTATTTCCCCCAAAAATAATATCATCAACATAGACAACCATAATCAACATATCATCATTTTCATTCTTAATATACAAATTGCTATCTGCCACGCCTTTCCTGAAGCCTTGCTCATGAAGATACCTGTCAAGTCTTGAGTACCAAGCCCTAGGTGCTTGCTTTAACCCATACAAGGCCTTTTTTGGTTTACACACATAGTCTAACTGTTCCGAGAGAGACACTCCTTACGGCTGTTCTATGTAGACTTCTTCTACCAACACCCCATTTAGAAAAGCTGACTTTACATCCATTTGATATACCTTGAATGATTTGAAGCTTGAAAGGGCCAAAAATATTCTGATAGCTTCAAGAGGAGCAAACGTCTCTTCGAAATCAACACCTTCTACTTGAGCATAACCTTTGCAGACTAACCTAGCTTTGTTTCTGACAATCTTTCCATCCTCATTGAGTTTATTTCTGAATATCCATTTTGTGCCAATGACATTCTTGTCCTTAGGTCTTGGAACCAATTCCCAAGTTTCACTTTTCTCTATTTGATTTAGCTCTTCATCCATTGCTTTTACCCAAAACTTATCTGCACATGCTTCACTAAAATCTTTTGGCTCAATCTGAGATAATAATGAAACATTTGTAGAATCATGTGAAGGAATGACTCTTCTTCTTGTTTGCCTGCTATTTGGATCACCAATGATCAAATCTTTGGGATGATGTTTCTGAACATATCGTGAAGGAGTTTTGGGAAGCAGTTGTTGTCTTTCCTCTTCTTCATCTGAAACCTCTCTGAATTCTTCTTGACAAATTTCATCATTGAGTTCCTTGGTTGGTTCTCTTATCCCTGTCTTTTCATCAACTGTTACATTTATGCTCTCTACAACTGTATGAGTTCTTTTGTTGAAGCATCTGTAGGCCTTGCTTACGCTGGAATATCCAAGAAAGATTCCCTCATCACACCTAGGATCAAACTTACCCAAATTCTGATCTTCCCTTTCGATGAAGCACTTACTCCCAAACACTTTGAAGTATTTTACTGTAGTTGGTCTTCCTTTCCACAACTCATAAGGAGTTTTATGATGATTGACTCTAAGTTGGGCCCTGGTGATAATGTAGATTGTCGTAATGATTGCCTCTTTCCAAAAACCATCTGAAAGTTTTGACTCATTTAACATAGCTCTAGCCATATTTTCAATAGTTCTATTTTTCCTTTCAACTACTCCATTTTGTTGAGGAGTTCTTGCTTCTGAATATTCTCTTTTGATTCCTTGTTGCTCACGAGTATTCCACAAATTCATTTGAAGTGAACTCTCCTCCTCTATCTGATCTTAAGCATTTGATTCTCTTGTGAGTCTCATTTTCAATCATTTCTTTGAAAGCTTTAAATTTTTCAAAAGCTTCAGTTTTTCTTTGAGAAAAGTAACCCAAGTCATTCTAGAATAATCATCTATAAACAGCATGAAGTAGCTTTCTCCACTGAATGCTCTGAGTTACGGTAGGGCCACATAAATCGGTATGAATAAGATCCAATGGTTTTGAAGAAGTATACCCTTTTGATTTGAAGCTGGTTATGGTCTGTTTTCCATGTTGACAAGGACCGCAAATGATGTTATGGGGCCTTTTTATTTTGGGCAAGTCTCTAGCTGCTTCCTTGTTACTAATATTGACAAGATTATCAAAGCTCAAATGCCCCAATATTTTATGCCATAACCAACTCTCATCTTCTTGAGTTAGAAAACACTTTTCCTTTTTTATCTCACTTAGCATGTAAAGATTGTTTGGAGTCCTTGTAGCACTAGCAATGAGTTTTCCATTTTTTTCTTTACTTATCTCACATCTATCTGAAAAGAAAGATACTATGTGCCCTTGATCACAAAGTTGACTCACACTTAGAAGATTATGTCTTAGGCCTTCTACATAAAGCACATTTTCTGTTTTGGATTTCCCATCCAAACTAAGAGTCCCTTTACCACAGATTTTAGCTGACCTGTTATCTCCAAAGCTGATTGTTCCTCTGTTTGTTTCTTTTAAGACCAAAAACTTTTCCTTTTCACGAGTCATATGTTTTGAACAACCACTATCAAGATACCATTTTTCTACTTTGTCTTGAGCATGAAAAGCAGTTTGAACTATCATTGACTTAGATTTGATCTCATTTCTCTTTTTAGTGAACTCAAGGCTAGATCTATCCAAGCTGCACATCCTTGCTATATGCCCAAAATTCTTGCACTTGTAACACATGACATTTTTATTCATAAGAGGTGCAAAAGAGTTAACATTTTCCTTACTATGGCTATTCAAAGACTTATTGCAATGCATAGCTTTGTGACCAAATTTCTTGCGGGAAAAACAATAGCCATGGAAAGTATTATGTAACCTGTTTTGATGCCTTGGATGATTGTTCTTCTTGTGACCAACTGGAATCCACCGCTCTTCGGGATGAAGATTGATCTTGCTCGAAGACCCTATTTCATGAATGGTGATACAATCCTTCTTTTGCTTTTCACACGGAGTATTCTATCTGAGAGCCAACTGTTCCAACTTCACTCTAAGAGACATAACCTCTTCTTCTAGTTTCTCGCAATCAGCTTCCTTTCCTTTGAGAGCCTCTGTCAGAACCTGTTCAACCTTCTTCCCTTCTTCAGCTAGAATTTTGAAGTCTATAACACTTTGAGACAATTCTGATCTTGCTATCTCTTCTTCCTGACATTGATGCTTGAGAACAGAATTCTCTTCCCTGAATTTCTCAAGCTTTCTTAAAGCCAAGAAGAATTCACCTTTGAGATCGAACTCAACCTCTTCATCTCTTTCTAAATCTGTATGTTCCTCTGATAGATCCTTCTCCAAGTTGTTAGGCTCTTTACGGAGAGACCTACTCTGATACCAATTGAAGAACATGGACTTATCCTGAGAGGGGGGTGAACAGTATAAGACTTAACCAATTAATAATTTTAACTTTAGATAGCAGTGGCATCAACACAACATTAATCAAGACAGAAAGCATCACACATTGAAGACCCATTTTTAACGTGGTTCACCCAAAATGGTTGGGCTACGTCCACAAAAACTTTTCTCTAAAAGTTATCTCAAAGTTCTTTGGGAATCCTTCCCAATTACAATGTTTATGAGCCTCGGCCCAAAGGAGATACCTTCCCCTCTGCTCTGGAAATGATCCCTCGGAAGATCAACTGCCTCTACCTCTTGCCGGCCACGTGGAACTCCTTTCCATAGAAGACCTCCTGTCCTCAATGCTTAGCCCTAAGAGACCTCTGCCTTCTATGATCACGTCCACAGTAGCTCGGCAACTTGTACCAAACACGGTCGGTCGGTCTAGTACAAGTCTTCCTCTGTCTATCGGATCTGTCCAACTCTTTGAACAAATCAATCCTCTGCATACAAGCCTTCTCAAAGACTTGCCAAATGTCCTCAGGTTCTTCTCATAGAACCAATGCACCTCTGTCCTCAAGTTCTCCGATAGAACTATCAAACTCAGCTCACAAGTCCTCTGCTAGGACCTGTCCAAATCTGCTCACAAGTCCCCATGAAACCTGTCCAAAACTGCTCACAAGTCCCCACTAGAAACTGTCCAAAACTGCTCACAAGTCCCCATGGAACTGTCCAAAAACTCAACAAGCTCACCAAGAAAAACTTTCTTAGTAGGAAATCACAAAGTGAATTGTTAGAGACCCAATGTGATTTGTCAAACTCATAGAAGCATAAAGAGAATTGTTAGAGACTCAATATGTTCTATACTCAAATCCCAATCTCAAAACTCAACTCAAATCAACTCAGCTCAATCTCAATCTCAAATCTGAAAACTCAACTCAATATCTGAAATGGATAGGATAGAATGTTTTCTTTCAAGAACATGAAACCCCAACAATTGCCAACTATGCAAAGAATCACATAACAATGATACTCATGTTCTTTTCACCATCAATTAGGGTTTCAACAACAATGCTCATCAAACAAGGTTTAGTCAACCAACACCATTCAACTCAACATCAACCTTGAAGCATTCAACCAATCATCACAAGAAAAGGAAACAAGTAGAAATCCTTTTCCCTCCAAAGATATTTGAACAAAACAGCCACCAACACAATATCACCAAATGCAAAGAATAACTTGCTCAAATCAACTCAATGGAGTAAGCCCAATATCATGAATCAAGTAAAGCAATAACTTGATCAAACAACCTCTATGGAAGCAACTCAACCATCAAACTCAAAACAGCCAACCAAGGGTTCCACCAACTCAATGCAAGTAGCTAGACTCACAAATATAAACCCTAGTGCACAAAGCTTCCACTATCTCAAACCAAAAATTATGCATTCACCAAAAACTCTCCTTAAGGATAACAATGCATAAGTAGTCTTCAACAAACGAGAAAATAGGATTTACACCTAGCCAAAGGATACCTAGTAGAATACCTTTTCACTCCAACCTTATTTCAGAAAACATACACCAATCATACTCATAAGAAGAATGTGCCCATACCTTATTGGAGTAGAAGATAATTGAACCTTCAAGCTGTCACCACACACAACTCTCAAACTTATAAATCGCTGTCCAAGAAACTCCGAATTTCGTGGCATAAAGACGTTTTAATAAAAACGTGTGTTACTCTAGCAAAGCACCCCCACGAGACTCGAAACGGTGACCTCCGCCAATGCAGCGCCCAACAGCAGCCTTCGCTGCCACTAGCCCACGCGGGCTACGAAGTTCACAAGTGAACTTCCCTCCACTTCACCCTCGAAAAAAACTCCCGAAGACTTTTCAACCGCACGTGCTTCTAAGTCTTCCTTCGATCGCAGCGAATACGGAGCACAAACACCGCAAATTGCATTCGGGGAATTTCGAATTAATTAGCCTTCCAACCTTAGGAGTTGGAGAATAAATAGTCTCTTCGAAGACACCTTGACGTCGGCGGAAATAAAGACCATTTCGAAATTAATCAAAAGTCTTTTCAAAAGGGTTTAAAAACCCTTAAATAATTTTAATAAATTAAGAATAAAAAAGGTTTAAAAACCTTTAAGTATTTTTAATAAATTAAAAATAATTTCTCCCTTAATTAATTAAATAATTAATTAATTAAAACCTTGAAGGGTTTTAAATAATAATTAAATAAATAATAAAGAGAACCTCCATTGGTTTTAATAAAAACCATTTAACTTTGTTTTAATAAAAACCCTATCCAACTTGGTTTTAATAAAAACCGGTTTGGTTTTAATGAAAAACCCTTGCCAATGGAATCTCTCCGGATTCTCTTAAAAATATTCTCTTGGAATCTTCCACCTTTGAAGCCAACACATCCTCTTAACATTAATGCCATTTCCTTTTGACATCAATGACAACTCATAGACAAGAAGCTAGGATCTCAAACCCAAAATTGCCAACATGGCCTTTGTAGAATGGTCAATGATGATCCTCTATTATAGAAGCTAAAATTATTCTCTATATTTGTAGGAAGCTTCTCACACTTCTATAGTAATGTTCCTCCTCCTTCTATTTGAAATATCCAATGTATTAGGTCACACCTAAGAACCCAATATGATTCTCCTCCTTGTTAGAGAACCCAATATAAATGTCATAGTGGCTTTGGATATCCCTGAATGACCAACATTCTTTTTAATTGATTCTAACCCAATATTCAATCTTCAATCTCTGTCAATGTCCAAATTTTTTCCTAAGTTGGCCATTTTATTCAATCTAGACGAGTCTTAGTCTTCACTAGTTTTCTTCAACCAAGTGGAAAGACCCTTTCATTCAAATCATGGTGACTATATTTATCCCCTCAATATTCTACTCAATGAGACTTTTAAAAATTAGAGTCCAAGGTTGCACTACCTTTAAATTGGATAGACTCTAAATTAACTTTTTCAAAAGTGGACAAAATTAATTAATAAAGATGGATTAATAAACACTATCAAAATAGATAGAGTTAGGTGGTAGCTGTAATACCATTTTGGATTTTTAAGCCATACTACTATAAATATATGATAGGTCTAAATATAAAATAACCACAATATTAAAGGTCAAAATATCATTAATGAAGAGTAAAATAATATATCAACAAATTAATATGTATATTAAGTCCTATCTAATACTAAAATAAACATTCACTTATATAATCAATTATGAATGCAAATGGCATATGTTATTCATGAAATGTGCATGAAGAAAAATTATAATATTAATTGCTCAAAAATCCATATACAATATTTATTACTTTTATTCCTCTTATGGAATGATATCTCAAAATTGATACCTAAGATAGAATCATAGTGATTGTCTATAACACAAAGGTCCTTATTTGGGTTAGATGAATTAGGAGGTAAAATTTCCACACATGTATCAATAGGATCAGGTAACACATCCCCCAAACAAGCAAAGGAGTTGGACTAAAGAATTTCATTCATAGAGATAGAGGGGAGTGGAACATTAGGGCATACCTAGACATTTCCTTCCAAGATTTCTCTCTCCACAAATGGTATTTCTGAGTCTGCAATTGGGGCTTTCTTATCTTCTTTATAACTCATTATCTTATCCTTCTAGGCACCCAAATCTCTCTCCTAAGAGTTCTTTGGGTCTGATAACTTCCTCTATTTCCAGACTTCATGTGGGTTGCTTTCCCTCTTTTTATTAGAACAAAAAGCTAAAGTGTGCCCTTATTTCTTACATAAATCACAATAGGAAGGTTGATTCTCATATTTGATAGCCTATAGCCAAATTTATATATTAGAGAGGAGTTCAATTGAGTAAGGAATATCTACTTCTAAGTCTTCATTCACACACATTCTCACATAGATTAGTCTCAACTTGGCTATGGTTGTAGAGTTTATGATTATGAAATTCTCTATCTCATTTGCTATCCCCATGAGTATATTCTCATGCCATAACTAAAAAAACAATCTTAGAATTCTAACCCAGATGTGCACTTTATGAATGCTTTTTGTATTTGGATCAAAATCCAGCCCTCACTTTCACAAAAATAGTCCCCATCAACTAAAACACCATGGATATCCCCAAAGGATACAATAAACATCTTCATCATAGTTAATTTTAACCATAAAGACTTTTGGTAACATTACAATATCCATGTGCCCCATAGGGCACCATTTGTGAATATCCATTTTGTATATCGGGTGTGAAACTACAAAAACATGGCCAAATAGGCCTGCAATAGCTTAAAAATCCAGACTAAAAATTCATGTAGGTCAGATCTAGAAGCCTATAGAGGCTATAGCAACATAGTAGGGAGGATGCAAGCCCAATAATGGAAGAAAATTTACCATAAATCTGGATTGGGAGGGTAGATTTACACAAGATTTGGTGCGAATGAAGATTGCAAATAGTAAATTTGGTGTGAAATTGTAGCAACAGGGAAAAACAAGCCTATAATAGCTCAAAGTCAAACTAAAATAATTATTTAATAGTTACTATCTAGAAATATTTTTTTAATGAGTTATTATCTAGTAATAATAGAAACATTCTAGCTTTTTTAATAATTCCATAGAATCAATGATATTTTTCTTTATGCATCCATATTTTCTTTATTAATTCTATATAAAATATAGCTCTTAAATTATTGAAAATTTGTAAACATAGACCTCATTTTTTTTTTTGGATAGTGTGAGAAACCCCTACGACCAACACTTAGGGATGAGCATTCCCATCCCAACTATGACCCCTCATAAGGTTTAGATCTAGCTTATCAATAGGGGATTAACACCCCCCCCCACACACATGCCACCATTTGAACCTTGGACCTCCTAAAGAAAAGTCAAAGCCTAAACCATTGCGATGTCCCCTTGGGACAACAAAGACCTCATATTGATTACGCTAATAAATACGTAATAGTACAATTACATATTACATTTTAAATATTGAATTAGAAATATAAAATTACTACTAAAGTCATTTTCATATTACAACAAATAAGTGAATACAAATGTATAGTAGTTGATTCTTTACCACTTTGGATAATAAGAGTAGTGGTGACTAAAAAATATTTTGTCATAGAATGTGAAGCCTACAAGGACATCAAGATTACATATGAGAATATTATTATTATTATTATTTTTTGAATTTACATGGTGGAATCGATAGCCGCCACGAATCCGGGTAGGCTGTCCAGCTTTTATGGCCGCCACAGTATTCTACGCTATCCGCCCTAGAAGTCGCCACACAGATCTTCGTGCAGTCCGCCCCTATAACCACCATGCCATAATCATTTTAAACCTTTTACGTCGCTGAAAGCACCAGGAAAGGGACAATATGAGAATATTATAAAGTAAATTTATGAATGTAATTTTTTTAAGAATTTTCTAGGAATATTTTATTACATTAATTTGGCAATCTAGAAGGAGCATAATTTGTAATGATCTCCTTGGTTGTATCAATATTTATTTATAACAAGCATTGATATTAATGCTACAACATGTTATAAATATGCAATATTACATCAATGAATTTGATTTATTTTGATATTGATGCATGTATTGGAACCTCAACTTGCTAGTGTAGTGGCCCGAGGTCTAGGCTCACTATTATGGTTTTACCCTTGCTACTAGCTTAATATTTTGATATAGTGGTGTTTGTAAAGGGCTAACATTTTGGTTTCATTATTGATATTAGGTTTGATTCTCACCTACATCAATTGTGTTCCTTTCCTTCAAGTCTAAAAGTGTCCACATGCCTAATATCTAGCCTAGGGGGGTGTTCTTGGGTCCTTGTCTTAGGGAGGAACCCTTGGAATGTGGATGGGACCCTCAACCTACTAGTGGGATGGCCCTAGGTAATGGCTAACTATAGTGGTTGTGCCCTTGCCACTATCATGAGATTTTTATTTAGTGTTATCTATAAAGGGTTAATAGTTTGGTAAATATTGGTGCATGGATGTGACCATAAAATTTCTAATAGATAAACCCTAGGTATTGGCTAACTACCATAGTCATACCCTTACTAGTAGCTCAAGATTTTGATATACTGATGTTCATACAAGGTTAGCAGTTTGGTTCCATTATTGGAACTAGGTTTAGTTCTTAGCCATGCCAACTATATTGTTCACCTTCATATATAAAAGTGTCCACTTGCCAACCCTTGTTCCTAATATCTACCCTAGGGGGGAATTCCTAGACCCTTGAATTGGAGGATGGAATTATTGGCATGTGGATGGGACCCTAAACCTACCAACGGGGTGACCCCAACTCTTGGGTAACTATTACAATCATACCCTCATTAATGACTTGATATTTTTATCATGGTGGTGTCCATATGGGGTTAACATTGTCCATAAATGGTATCAAAGCATTTATGGATCTAAGGGATTATCCTCTTACCCAAGGTCTAGATTGGTTCAAAAGGTGTTAGGGTAAAATAGGTAGTATATTGCATTATACTACATGTATTATTACATCTAATTTATACCATAGGAGATATTTACCATTGTATAAATCACCTCCTAGATTAACTTAGGTTAATAACTAAAATATCCTGAGATATTTTAGTCAGTTATTAGGCATATTCTATTTTCAATGTTTTTAGCACATCCTACGCTAACTTTGTTAGAGTTACTATTATGTAACCTATATATTGGGTTTGATAATTCATTTCAAGTCTAATGTCTGCATCACTAATATTTTATTTATTTCAGATTTGAGTAATCTCCTACTTACATTGGTATCATTCGCTAGGTGGGTAAAGAGAGCAACACTCGTTCCATTTGACCTGGACAACAACATTGGTCTAGAGTTTCTTGTTGGATGCTATTCGCTATACGCTGGTTGCTGACCTATCCTTCATGGAATGACCAACCCGCTCAACCGATCGACTGAAGCGATCGATACTTTGGCCATCGTAATCATCCAACAAGGGCCGACGTAGTCAATCGACTAGCGTCGACGTGATCAACCGAATAGGCCTGCAATTGATAGCAATTAGCTATCGAATAGCCTTGTGATCGACGTCTTGAGGCGCAGTCACCTTGACTCCCATGTAGACGAGGGCTCGCATAACCACATGGGCCAAGGAGCCACGTGGCACACACTCAAGAGAGTAGAGAGGGCAGGAGCACCTTTCCCATCCTAGCATGACATACATATGACCTCGATTTTCCAAACCAGTCGGTGGCTCGGTTAGCTCTAGTGGTCGACTAGCAGTGTGCAAACCTTGGATCGATTCCTCCGTGCGTCCAAACTAAAGGTTTTTTTCAGAATTCCAAATTTTTCGAGCATTTTAAAATTTTTCTAAAGTTTTTTTTGCACTAAAATATTATTTTTTTGATTTTTTTTATAATTTTATTTTAAATTGACATAAAATGTTCAATTTTTAGTCAAACTGGGTGATTTGTTTTTCAAAATTTTCCTAAATTATAGAAATTTCATCTTAAACATATATTTATATGCTTTATCAAACTTAGAACACTAGAAATCCAAACAAAATTTAGCCTTCAAAGTTCCCAAAATCAAATTATGTTTTTCTCTCAATTGGAGACAAAAGGAACATAGGAACCTCTTTTTGGCAAATTTTAAAAACCTGCTTCAACAATTTTTTTGCAATAAAATCCTCAGAAGTTCTATATATTTCTTCATTCATTTTTGGATACATAAGACATATAAAATCAAAATTTCTATTGCAAAACACAAAGCATGCCATGATTGAGGAAGCATAAAGGTCATCTCATTTTTCTCAAAACCAAAATTTTTTCTTTTGTTATCTCCTTCAAGAAAGGAGACATAAAAACATAAAATAGCAAATTTTTTTGTTGTAAACTTGAGATCCATAAAAAAAAAAAAAAAAAAAACCTATTTTTTTGCTCCTCATGCTAAATTGTTGAAGACAAAAACCAAAGTCGTGTGTTGACTGGTCTGGAAGCCTTTCAAATGCGGGTCGTGTGTCAACTTGTCTTGAAAGGAGTGCTCAAAAATTTCTCAATTTTGTAAACATTAAGGGGGGATAGAAATAATTTTTTTTATTCTATTATTTGCAAAACTGTAAAGATAAAGAGGGGATTTTCCAAAAGCAAGAAAGGTGCAATCTTGATTGTACTTGACACCTTTCTCAAAAATTGACTATACTAGGTGCATTTTCTATTGAATCCGATGCCTAGAGTGATAATAATGTGGGTTGATCTCATGTTTTGATTATTGCACTAACACTCATGTTTTTTGTGTGCAATTAGACAATCAGATACAACATTGGCAGAAGCATTTCTCAAAACCCATATTTCACTCCAAAACGTGCTACACTTTGCACAGGTTGAACATAAGTCAATTTTTTTTTTACCCCTTCAAAAGGTCAAAATCCAAAAACACCTTTATTACCTCTCTTTTTTTGGCTTAATTTCCTCAAACTTTTCATCCTTCTTGAAGGGTGTTAAGGCAGGTGCCATTAAATATCCTAGAAAGCACAATAAGAAGTCTGTCAACCTACCCCTTTAATTTGCTCTATCTTGTTTGGCTTAATTTCCTCAAAATTCTCATCCCTTGCTAAGGGTGTTAAGGAAAGTTCCATTAAATATATTATAGAATTAAATTAAACATATTCCATATACTATTTTGAGGCTATAGTGCAAGATACAACCATATTAGTCCTATCAATTTGAAACCTTCACCATGGCCATGATCCACAAGTATCTCACTGAGAGCCAACTTCTCAAAGGTTTAAATTATTCTGCATGGAAGACTAAGATGAAAGCTATATTAACTGTAGAGTATCTATGGTCTATAGTGGATGGAAGTGAAACTAGACCTTAATCACGTGGAGCAGATCAAACAACATTTGATAAAAAGGATAAAAATTATCCTTAATGATATTGCTAGCTATTACTGATGATATCCAGCCTCATATCAGTGAAGCTAAGAATGGTAAGGAGGCATGGGATGCCTTAAAAACCATATATTAGGGAAATAATCAATCAAATATTCTTAACCTCCAAACACAACTTCATACTCTTCATATGAAATCAGGAGAAACAGTAGAGCTATTCCTCTGCAGAGTGGCAGAATTGAAAACAAAACTGTAATCCTTAGGAGAAAAAATGGAAGACCAAGTCTTGATCTCTATCATTTTGAGGGATCTTCCTGACTCCTAAAAAATATTGATCACTTCAATACAAGTCTCTGGAATGACAGTGATTTTTTTCGAGTTGGTAAATATGCTTCAAACAGAAGAAGCTAATCAAATCCAAAGAGATGAGGCATCCAACAATGCTATTTTCTCAAATAGACAAGGTGGTAAGAAAAAATGGAATCAAAAGAAAGGTTCTTCTTCTAATAAAGACAAGGGTAAATGCAAAGAGATTAAGAAGAAGAAACAATATTGTAATATTTATGACAAGGACACTCATGAAACCAAAAGATGTTTGTTTAAGAACAAATCACCCAATGAACAAGGAAACAAGAAGGGCGAAGTTAAACCAAAGAACAAGAATACACAACAATAGGGACACATTCCAGTTGAAGATTCTAGTTCGGACTCTGAATGAGCACACAAGGCCACATACAGATTACCCTCACAAGGACACTGTGTGGCACATAGATTTAGGTGCTAGTAAGCATATGACTGACGATAAGTCCTGGTTTGAGATATTTGAGGCTCGAGAAGGTAGACCGGTCACCATTGCTAATGAAGTGTTTCTATCTCCCTTCCATATGGAGAATGTAAAATTCAAAAAGTTATTTATGTACCAAGATTGAAAAATAATCTCTTGTCAGTTCCACAAATCTTGGACGATCACATGAATGTCAATTTCAAGGTGGACAAAGAAAATAAACATTGATTTAGCACTCAGAAAGGAAAACAGATAGCAAAAAGTTCATACAAATATGGTTTGTTTGTCTTAGATGCAATTACCTCAACACATACTGCAATGGAAGTAACCACAGAAGAGGCCACATATGTATGGCATAAGAGATTTGGGCATTTAAGTTCAGGATATTTACTAGAACTCAGTAAATATCAAATGGTGAAAGGACCGCCTACTCTTTCATCTACTTTGCTGGTGTGCTCAAATTGCTTGTCAGGAAAGCAAAACAGAGTACCCTTTGAACCTATCTCCTTTCGAGCTAAGGTACCTTTGGATTTGGTTCACACAGATTTGTGTGGTCCCATGTCTACTAGTTATGGAGTAAAAAGGTATTTTCAATTGTTTGTAGACGATCACTCACGAAAGATGTGGGTCTTCTTCTTGCAGTTGAAGTCTGAAGAATTTACCTATTTTCAATAGTTCAAAAAGCTTGTTGAGAAATAATCAGGATGCTTCATCAAGACCCTCCATTCAGACCGAGGGAGGAATACACATCGAAGGAATTTTCCTCATTTTTACAAACACATGGGATAAAGAGACAATTGACCACAACCTATTCTCCTCAGTCAAATGGAGTTGCTAAGAGAAGAAATCAGTCCATTATGGAAATGGTTCGATGTATGCTTAAGGGAGCCAATATTGAGAAAATTTACTAGTATGAAGCTGTTAAAACTATAGTATATATTCTAAATAGAGAACCCACAAGGGCTCTTGAAGGTATGACTCCTCAGGAAGCATGGAGTGGAAGGAAACCCTCCATATCTCATATACGGGTATTTGGGTGTAAGGATTTTATGCATATAACCAAGGAGAAAAGAAATAAATTAGATGAGAAGTCCCTACCATGTGTTTTTATTTGATATGATGAATTCTCAAAAGGCTATAGATTGATAGACCCACTTACCAAGAAAATACATGTCAACAGAGATGTAGTGTTTGATGAAGCTTTCACACCCAACACTACATCAGTATACCTAGATGATGAGAAGCAACAACCACTTCCTTCTCCACAATAAAAAAATCCTCCCAAATGGTATACAAGCACAATGAAAGATTCCAAACTCACTTCCCCACTTGATATTACTCTCAATCGTCCAAAGACACGAAGCATGACTCAACAAGAAAATACTGAAGCATCCAATTCAATTGATGATATTTGTGCAAATTTTCAAGAACTTTATGTTGATAGAGAGTTATCAAGGGAAGATGATATGGAAATAGATGAGGATAGGGTTTGCTTGTCATAATTTGATGAAAATGAACCTTCTACAGTTGATTAAGCACTTATACTGCCTCAGTGTAAGGCAGCTATGGATGTAGAACATAACTCCCTCATGAAGAATAAAACATGGAAGCTGGTGGATTTACCTAAAGGAAAGAGACCCATAGGCTGCAAAGGGATTTAAAAAGTTAAATATAAGGAAAATGGAACCATATATAAGCATAAGGCCCAAGTTGTGGTGAAGGGCTATGCTCAAAGGAAGGCCTTGACTATGAAGAAACCTTTGCTCCTACAGTAAGGATGACCACCATTTGAGTTCTTTGTGCTATGGAAACACAGTTTGGATGGAAATTACATCAAATGGATGTAAAAAGTGCCTTTCTAAATGGTGATTTAAAAGAAGTGTACATGACTCAACCTCCTGGATTTGTTGAGGAAAGCCATGAGCAACAAGTTTGCAAGTTGGTCAAATCATTATACGGGCTAAAACAAGCCCCAATAGCATGGTACATAAAAATGGATAGTCACCTACTACAACATGGATTTAAGAGAAGTCCATATGATGCAATTATCTATATCAAGAACACAGGTTCTAAAATAGTGATTCTTGTGTTATATGTAGATGATCTAATCATCATTGGTAATTCAGAGAAATTGGTTAACACCATGAAAGATGACTTGAAAGAGTCATTTGATATGATAGATCTAGGACTTCTCCACTACTGTCTTGGCCTTGAGATAGAACATAAGAAGAATCATCTTAGGGTGACTCAGAAAAATTATGCCAAGACTTTAGTAGAAAAATATCGTATGACTGATTGTAATCCCAAAGCAACATCGATGGAATCAGGGTTTCAGTTATCATGATATGATGACTCACCATAGGTAGATGGAACACTATATATACAGATGATTGGAATCCTCATCTATCTGACTAATACTAGACCAGTTATTACTTATGCTGTAAACTATCTTTCACGGTTCATGCAAAAACCAAAGGTCTCTCATTAGAAAGTAGCTAAGAGGGTTCTTTACTACATTCATGGTAGTTCAGATTATGGTCTAGAGTATAAGAATAATAATTCATTCTTCTTACAGAGTTACACTAACTCTGATTACGCTAGATCCATAGATGATAGAAAATCAACATCTGGGTATGTATTTCATCTTGGATCTGATCTTGTCTCATGGCATAGTAAAAAGCAAAAGGAAGTTGCTTTATCTTCAAATGAGGCAGAATATTGTGCTGCACATATCGCTATGTGTGAAGCGATATGGCTAAGTCACATCTTGGCTACCATGGGCCTACCAAAGAAACTTCCTATTCACATGTTTTGCGACAACTCAGGTGTTTTGAACTTGGTCAAGAATCTAGTACATCATGAACGAACAAAAGATATTGACACAAATTGTCATTTTATTCGTGATGAATTTCCTAAGCACAAAATCAAGCTCCAACACATTCCCACCGACGAACAGGTTGCTGACATCTTTACAAAGGCACTTGGACGTGTCAAATTTCAATTGTTTCTGAGTAAACTTTGTATATCAAAGTAAATGTAAAGGGGGGATGTTAGGGTAAAATAGGTAGTATATTGCATTATACTACATGTATTATTACATCTAATTTCTACCATATGAGCTATTTACCATTGTATAAATCACCTCCTATATTAACTTAGTTTAATAACTAAAATATCCTAAGATATTTTAGTCAGTTATTAGGCATATTCTATTTTCAATGTTGTTAGCACATCCTACGCTAACTTTGTTAGAGTTACTATTATGTAACCTATATATTGGGTTTGATAATTCATTTCAAGTCTAATGTCTGCATCAATAATATTTGATTTATTTCAGATTTGAGTAATCTCCTACTTACAAGGGTGGTGGGAAACCTTTTGCTCTCTAACCTCTAATATCTAGTCTAAATCCATAAGATGTACTCAGTTTCCTTATGTCCTTGCCATGGAAACCTCTAAGAGGAAGGGAAAAATTATCATAAGATTTTATGATCTCTTATTTTGAATCAAATATTTCAAGCTAGACTCAAATGTTAGTGAGGTTGTGTTCATTCATTAAGACTAGATCCAAGCAACAACACCTATTAAACTAGAAATAAAAATCAACCTAGTGAAGATGTAGGTAAGATTTGACATCTACATGGTATTTTTGAGCCCATTAAGATGATTTTCAACTTACAAGTTCAAGAGGATGAATTTTTAAACTATCTCTTTCATTGAATCTACTTATTGTTTGGCCTACTAAATCAATGTGTGTCCACTTTGTGTATGATTTTTCAGGTAGACATGTATCTAAGTATGATGCCAAAACAAATATGATCCATGAGAGGCATTAACATATATTGGACTCATAGAGAAGGAAAAAACAAACCTATATTATTTGTGGATTACAACATCAAGGAGATAAAAACATTGATGTTAGAGTGGTCAAAAAAGTAAAATTGATGAGGAATGGTGCTTGAAGTATCTGAATTCATAGGTGCATCTAAGTGGTAGATCTATGTTGATGGGCCTCATAGTATTTTCAACTAGTTTGCTTCACATTTTAAATGCAAACATCATACTATACTTGAAGGGATTTCCAAGGACCTCCATGTCCATGAGAAGCCCATTGGAGGCTTTGTAACACATCAAATTGCACTAAAACACCATAGTTGGTGGGTGCCTTCTCTAACCAAATCTGGTTGTAGGTGAAGCTTGGATTACTAACATAAGTAATAGGCTCAACCAATGCATTTTTGGTGGTAATGGAATATCGTAATGGTCAATGGGGTGTGATCATTTTCAACATATGTGTACATTTATTTGTATTCTCGTTAGAATGATCTAGCTATTTATGCCATTCATAAGATCCACATCATGTAACACATCCTCACATTGATCCATGGCACTTCCCTATCTCACTATCCAACATTTTAATAACATATTTTATTAGACGCTACAAACATAGATAGAGTATTGATCTAAGATTTTCCAAAGAATCAACTAAAGGTAGAAAAACCCCTCACTTACTATAGAAATTGACGAGCAAATATTGACTCATTGTCAAGTGACATAATACATGGTGTTGTAGGGGTCATTCATGATAGAGGAGCACTAAAGCCCTAGCACCTTGGAATAAATTTCCCCTTCATCCCTTTCAAGACCCAAGGACATAGATTTTTGTAGTGGATAGTGCATGGTGGTAATGGCCTTTGGCTACGAAAATACCCAGGTGAATCCCATTACTATTTTTTTAAAGAAAATATTGCGTTTCTATTGAAGCCATATGAAATTGGATGCATGATTAATTTTTCATATATGCAAAAGGGAATTTCCTTTTTTGAAATATAATATTTTGTTAAAAGGAAAAAATAGGAGTTATAAGGTGAAAAGAAAATGTGAAAACAATTTTTATATAGTTCTATAGTTAATTTTTTTAACTATACAATATTACTGTTTTAGAAAGGAATGCACTTTATTTTTTAAAGAGAATTTGAGAGTTATAAGGGTGTAATCATAATATTATATGCATGTTTTTTTAAGGGTAGTACAATTTTTTTTAGTAAAGTTTAAAATCTATATTTTGCAAAATTACACAAACATTATCATTGTAAAAGGTGTACTTTCAATGGATTCTAGCACCTTTAATTATCATGAATTGCCTTTCATGCTATTAAATTTATTCTTTGAATCATTTACTCAAAATACAATGAACCATTTTCTCAAAATTTAAAGGTTTGAATTAGCGTTTGGTATATACAATGCCTATGGTGGTCATTTATAAGTAATGTTTTCATGACTCATTATTGCACTCAATACCTAAAATAGTTGTAATAAATATGTCTAGGGTATATCCCTATAAATCATCAAGGAGTAATAAAGCAAACCTGAATTATTTTACCCACTCCATTATTCACCCTATTCACCATCGTCTCTCAACATAAACCCTAAAATTAAGACTCTCTACAAAGATAATTTTAAGCAGGTTTCATAGATAGGATAAACATACTACCTTAGTACCATGTATCATGATTTTTCATGTACTTGAAGGTATATCTCTTGTATAACCATGTATATCGAGACGACTAGCTTCTTTCATGTACCAACACATATATCAGAAGGGTGGATATATTGAAAGGTTTAGTATATAAAACTAGTGGTAAATTTAAAGGGGGATAATTTGGAGCAGTAAGGAACCCTCACAATGTCCACCCCAAAATATTTCTTACATATTCTTAGCTCCTAAAAATTTTGAACATTGGATCATGAAATACAAATATGAGAACAATCTTATCGGTTAAAAATCTCTAGGATACTATGATTGGAAATGGTATGTTACCTCAAGATCTTGATAAAGAAAAACATATGATGATATTTATGCAAGAGAACTAATTATAATAACCTTTGCTATAGCTAATGTGATCCATCCACATATTTATCATACAAAGAAATCCAAGCAATCATGGTACACCATTACTACCATCTACAAAGAGAAGAATCAATCCACTATTCTTACCCTTCAATCACAAATCCACAAATTAAGAGTGGTAGATGGAGAAAGTATGGAGGTATTTCTTTGTAGAGTTGTATATATGAATATGAGACTAAATTCCATGGGTGAACAAGTGGAAGACAAGCTCTTAGTTCCAATTATACTTAGAGCTTTACCAAATTTATTTTGAGTTCTCATAACCTCCTTACAAGTATCAAATAGGGCGGTTTTCATTGAAGAGTTAATCAATTTGCTAAATAAGAAGAAGCAACCAATAAATTAAGGTATCAATTGTTAAAAAATGTACCCATCACTATGAAATCTAGGAATAAACAACCATAAAAAGATTTTTCACGTAAAGGTACTTCATCCTCCTCAAGAATTGTTGGTATAATTTAGCATCTTAGGGTGATAAAAGCCATCAACCTTAGAAGAAGAAATAATACAAGCCACATCCCAAACAAAAGCAATAAAAAGGGTATATTGCAATTGAATAATCTAATTTTGATTCTAAATAGAGACACAAAGTGTTAATGGAAAGGCTATAATCCAACCCAAGGATGATGTTTGGTACATTTATTATGGTGCTAGCAAGTACATGGAATGAGATATAGAATGGTTTGATTTCTTGAAAACCAAAGAAGGGAAATTGGTGACTATCATTGATAATAAAACTCATAAGGTCAAAGGAGTAGGAAAATTAACTTAATTTTCAATATGAGAAATGCAAAGTAAAATTTGTTCTATATGTACATGGCCTAGCAAGAAACTTGTTATCTATGCCACAAATGTTGGATTGAAACATGGTGGTTGAATTTAGAGATGATATTGGCCACAAGATATGTTTAAGCACCAAAAATAATGAGAATGTAGAAACCAATTGCTATAAAAATGACTTGTGTATCTTAGATGTCCTATCTTCTCCTAATGTAGCATTGCTAGGATCCATGGCAAATGTAACCCCCATTTGACATAGGATATATGGGCATCTTACTTTAGGCTACTTAAACTCAATAAACATAAAATAATGATCAGTATATCCAACCTTTCACCTATATTTCCAAATTTCTTGAGTTTTTGAGCAAGGAAGCAACATTGAGTTCCATTTGAATTAATCACTCATAGATCCAAAGATCCATTGAATGTGATATACACTAATATGTACAAACCTATGACATATAGATTCAATGACAACTGATACTTCTAGTTGTTTGTTGATGACTACTTCAGGAAGATGTGGGTTATCTTATAACTAAAGTCCAAAGTATTCCAATATTTTCAATGTTTTAAGCAACATGTGGAAAACATAATTGGGCATTATATTAAGGCCTCTACTCAAATCAAATGGGAAATATATATCCAATTAATTCATAAGTTTTCTCATAGAGAATAGGATCAAGGGATAACTTAGTACAACCTATACTCCACAACAAAATTAGGTTGCTAAATAAAGAAATTGTTCCATAATGGAAATAGTTTATTGCATGGTCATAAGATCCAATATGGAGTAGTAGTATTGGGTTGAAGTTATCACCCTTACCCTACTAAACAAATTACCTACAAAGGCACTACAAGGATTTACACCTGAAGAAGCCTAGTTTAGGAGGAAACCTTTAATCTAATGTTTGAGAGTCTTCAATAGCAAGGCATGCATGCATGTACCAATAAAAAAAAGACCAATATGGATGTGAAACCCCTACCATGCATATTTCTTAGGTGTGATGATGAATCAAAAGGGTATCATTTGATAAATCCAATCATCAAGAAATTGCATATAAATCAAGATGTGGTATTTGATGAAGCAGTTTCACATTTATGCTACATCTCTTAAGAGTTATCAATGTGTATCATATATGTAACTTATATGCAGATACACATTGATGCTATATCTCTTAAGAGGCATTATAGATATAACTTATATGCAATTATTATAGGCATAAATGTGTATCTTATGAAGCAGATACACATTGATGCAATTTCTTAAGAGGTATCGATGTGTATCATTTGATAGACCCAATCATCAAGAAGTTGCATATAAGTCAATATGTTGTATTTGATGAAGCAATTATATTATATTTTAAGATGCTACATCTCTTGTTGTGAGCCTAGAGTTTGATTATTAAGTTTAAGAATATGATCCAACTATTATTTGTGAACATAAAATAGTTGTTCCTTCACAATATTGTAAAACTCTAAAATGGTTGATGAGCACCATAAAAAATTCTAAATTTAATGCACCTCTTGATCTCACTTCCACTCATCCATGTACTTGCAATATGTCACATCAAAAAGTAAATTTTAGATTGATGTATAGTAATGGATAGTTAAAAACCAACATAAGTGAAGGATGCACTTAGCTTACCTAAGTGGAAGGTAGCTATGGAAACAAATTATAACTCTCTAATGAAAAAAACATTGGAGCTCATTGATCTGCCTAAAGAAAATAAGCCCATAGGCTACACGTGGATCTTCAAGTTCAAATACAAGGTATATGGATCACCTAAAAAACACAAGGTATGACTTCTTGCAAAGGGCTATGCACAAAAGGAATGAATTGGCCATGAAGAAACTTTTACGCTGACAACAAATATGACAACCATCTACGTTTTTTGTGCCATGGTAGAATAATTTGGTTGGAATATACATCAAATGGATGTTAAAAGTGTCTTTCTTAATTATGATATTAAAAATGAGATGTATATGACTCAATCCAAAGAATTTATTTTCAATGGTAAAGAATAGAAAGCATGCAAACTTATCAATTCCTTGTATGGGTTGAAGCAAGCTCTATGAGTTTAGCACATCAATATTGATGAGTACTTATTATAGCATGAATTCAAAAAATATCCTCAAATACAAATATCTATCTTAAGAAAGTTGGATCTGAGATAGTAATACTTGTGCTACACATTGATAATTTGAACATTACTAGAAGTTTAGATGAATTGGTGTATGTTGTAAAGAATAACTTGAAAAAGTCTTTTGATATGACAAAGCTAGGACTTCTACACTAAGTCTAGGCTTAGAGGTTTGGTAGAGGAAAAATCATATTGTGATTTCATAGATAAAATATGCTAAAATATTATTAGAAAAATATTGGATGATAGACTATAAATCTAAGACAAAACCAATAGAGCCAAGGTAAAATCATATTGTGATATCACATATAAAATATGCCAAGGCACTACTAGAAATATATCGAATGATAAACTATAAATCTAAGGCAACACTAATGGATCTAAAGTTACAAATATCTCAATATGATAAGTCTCCTTAGGTTTGTGACATTATTTATCCTAAGCTAATTAGAACTCTCATATACTTGACAAACACCACACCTACCATCAGTTTTATTATAGGTTATATTTTAGGATTCATGTATGATCATAAATAAATTAATTGAAAATAATTAAAGAGGGTAATACATTATGTTTGTGGTACAACAAAATATGGCCTAGAATATAAGAAGAATGATACATCCATCTTATACGGATACACACTAACTATGCTAGATCACTAGATGACAAAATATCAACATCTGAATATGTAATTCATCTGGTATCTAGACATGTCTCATGACATAGCAAGAAATAATAGGTATTATCAGACATAGAGGTAAAATACCATGGTACATGAGGAGTTGCATATGAGGTGATGTAGTTACATCACATTCTATCATATATGGGAGTACATCAAAATCATTTGGCATTATTGAATTGCAACAATAAAGGAGTTTTGAAATTGGTTAAGAATCTAGTGTTTCATGAAATAACAAAGCACATAGAAGCTTAATGCCACTTCATTCAAGACCATACTCAAAATCATGAGATTTAGATTTTCGAATTAATTTGTACTATGCCTACTTTCAGTTTGACACTTGTCATATTTCTTTGACATTTGTCATGTCTTGCATATAGGATTTTGCCTATATTGTAACCATTTCATGTATAATATATCTCATCAATTTTTATTCCCAACATTTGGTATTAGAGCTCCAGGCGTTCTCTGCCTTTGTGAGCTTGAGGGGGATTTCCCTCATGGAAATCCCCCCTCACTTTTCCCCTTTTTTTTGGATACTGAGGGAGTATGCTCTCCATCCTTAATGGATGGATCAAAAACCAAATGTTGAAGAAATTAATGGCTGTAATTTTTCTCAATGTATCCGTCCGTAAAAGTAGTTTATCGACAAAGAAAAGAAAAATGGGATACAATGCAAGTTCAACCCTGTTCATCATATTTTGGAACCTTTGTTTATTTTTTATTTTTTACAAGGTTTATTATTTTGCTGTTGTTTTTTTCCCATGCGAAGAGTGTGTCGTAGGTTTCCGTTTTGAGACACAAAGACTATGCTTGTCGTAGATTTAGAGGGTTCTTGCAGATCCAAAGGAGGGGTTTTACAATTTGATTTCACCATGCTCAGGTTTCCACTAGATGCCATGCAATCTGGTGCATTTCATAGTGAGTTTTTCAATCCTTTAATATTTTTTGCCGTTTTTCCAATTTGTTGCAGTTTTTTAGCCTGAGTGTTTGGGCCGCCTGATGCACGATGATGGATTTATTGTATTTTTTTTTGGCGATCAACGAAGGCTAACACTGACAATGAATAAGCACACTATTATGTGTGTGACAAGCATCCCAATCCAATTCGACAAATATTTTTTTAATATTATGTATGTGTGTTGGTCACCGATCTTTGGCACTGCGCATTCGTTTCAATTCAATGGTGTGTTGTGGGAAATTGTTTTTTTTATTGGACAATGTGGCTATTTCATTTGCAGACCATTTTTTTAGTGGTGGTCCTAGCATTCATGTTGAGATTTTAAAGGCATATTATAGTGAATGAAGATTTTTTTTAAGTGGAAAGGTCCACTATCTATTTGGTGCAGATTATTCGACGTCAAGATGCAAAGATTGATCTGTTGTATACCATCAAGACAATGAAAGCAAGCTGAGTGAGTCTTTACTTGGTTGTGCTACGTCTATGTATTCTTGAGACTGTATCATGTGATTTCACTCCACGCATGTCTTGAAGTCGCTGCCCTCGTCACAAAGGATAAGATTTATGTTCTCAACTGTGCTGGAAACTATTTGTATTGGTCGTTGTTTGTGTTGTGTAGATGTTGAGTCTGTGATATTACCGATTAATTTGAGATTGTGAAGAAAAGAAAAAAACTAAAGCATATCCCTGGAATTACGTTTTGATCATAATTGTATCATTTTCTAAGCTACGCGATGTTTTACACCCCAAACAACATCTCATATCATCACCAAAGTAAAGAAGGCGGACGCATCTATATCCACATGATGACCCATGATTGCATCACAAGAGTTTTGGTGGAGGTTTAAATTCAGCGATAATGCGTAGGTGACCACAACATAGTTAAGACCAGAGATGATGCATTTTGCCTGTTATAAGCATAACAAGCTATTTGAGTGCATTTACAACCTTCTACCATTGGAGTGTTGTTGGAAGCCGAATGCAAGATATTTTTTACTTGCATTTTTTTTGAGGTGATGGAGCAGGTGCCAATGCAGTAATGGAGCTTTTCTTTCGAGGATCCCAAATCACGTTGAGACGTGAAGTTTTTTTTTTTGAACCAAACTTTTGTTGGAATCCTTCTATCGTGACAGTGGTGAAGAGTTTCTATCAGAGTGGAGCAAAACACAAGAGGTATGTGGACAAGTAGAGTTGAGTATTAGAGTTATAGTTGGCAGAGCATGTTTTGAGGAGATACCTCCACTCTGATTGAAGAACATCCACTACATCATTTTTTCACCAGTGTATGAGTGCTACGACAATTGATGGAAATGATAAAGACAATAGCTATGAGATCTGGACAAGTGTGTGTTGTTGATTCAAGAAGGTTGCTATTAAAAAAATGTAGTTTGTTAGTGATGGTGTAGCTTCAAAATTCAATATGAATGGCAATGAAGTTTATTCTGTGGTATTATAGATCGAGCAACCTGATTTCTGCATCCTACAAAAAATTTTTCAATGCATGTACCTGCAAACATTCCAGTTATGATGATGTTTATATTTTTCAGCTCGCCATGATAAAGATATTTGCGTTTGATTGACTCCTAGACATGTGCACAAGTTTGATGTTATTAGTGTACGATCACTGGTTTTGGGAGGTGATGCGTATTGATGTTGCTGTTTTCATTACTCGTAGAGCAAGCATTCCATGATGATGATGGTGAAATTATTACAATGGAGGGGAATGGAGCTCGGATACAGTTGGTATGACACTGTTTGTCATGAAATCATCGACTAATTATTTGATACATTTTTTGTAATGCTTTCACTTGGTGATGCTAGAGATAACCTGTGGTGTTATGTTTTCCTTTCCCGTATGGTTCACGAGTGGAGGAGGATGTGGTATGGAGTCAAGTTACAAAGGCACAACTCAGGGAGGGTCTAGTCAGTGATGGAACCGCCTCACCGCTAATGTTGATCCCATGGTTGCAAGCCCTACCTTGTCGTTGGCCATGATCGTGTCATCGAATGTGGGCACTGCCATATCACCCTTTTGAACTTCTATGGAGAGCACTCTCACCCTACAAGATGCACGTGGTGATTCCAATCACACTCTGCGATCATTACCATTGATGTTACCCTCCAAAACCTTTTTCATTATGTGTTTACATGGTAACTTTATGACCACATAATGCATTTTTAAATGCATATGTTTTTAAAAAATGATGGGTATGTTTTTAAAAAATGGGGGAATTTTTATGCCAAGGTTGGTTTTAATGATGGTTAATTATTTTTATAAAATGGCATGGGGGTTAATAGTGGGGACACATATCAAAGGAGGGACCACTTTATTTATTGTATGGGGACTTAGTATTTGTATGCCCATGTAATTACCCTATGAGGGACAGTTGAGGTGCTATTTTTTTGCCATGAGTGCGATGCCAGCATAATATTCTTGATGTTTTTGTGCCTAGAGAGGTATGTTGTTTTTCCACATGATGAAGACCCCATTGAAACCCGAAATATAGGGGTATTTATAGTTGTCAGAAAGGTTTTTCTGTGATGGACACATTGGTGGTATCCAATTGTAATTTTGAGGTAATTTCATTTGCATTTTTTAGCCTCAAATTTTTTGTACCTTGGAGTGCACTCTTGGAAAAACCCAACATTCCCAAGGTTCTTTGTATGTGATCCTTGTACCTAGTCACCTTCTCTAGAGCACCTATAAAATGTAGCGACTGGTTACCAATGCATTTCGATAGGATGGGGAGGTCACCATAAAGACACTTACTCTAGGGACTACATACATAGACAACCTAGACTCTATCCGAGGAATTTTCCGGATCAACTAATGAAGACTATATATGAAGACACTTTAGAATATTCTATTTTATTCTTTCTTCTTCTCCTCCATATTTGACTTCTATGGCTCATTTTATTGTTTTGAGTGCATTTTCGATAGAGAACGACACTCTCATATGGCTCATTTTTTTTTTGTATTAAGGTACATTTTTGGTAGAGACCGACACCTTCTAGATTGAGTTCACCATGAGGGAGGATGATATTCATGGTGAATCTAGTTAGTGACCTACAAGAGGCAACATACCTTGAGGATGACCTGCAAAGGTAACAAACCTAGAAGTGGCTGACCCTGAGGCACCCAAGATGACCCTGAGGCACTTAGACGACTAACCTAGTGGTAACAGACCCAAGGAAGTGGCTGACCCTGAGGCAACAGATCGAGATGTATACATAATTGATCTAGCATTATTCATAGTTGGAGATCCAAGTGCAAAGAGCATGAGCCTAGACCAAATCATGTAATAAAGGAGGATGATAGGGTTCTTTTAGAGAAGTCAACATTAAGGGGGAATGTTACCTAATGTTGAATTATTTTTTTCTATAGTTAGGATAGTGCACATTAAGAGGGAATGTTAGAATTAATGTGCACTATGCCTACTTTTAGTTTGACACTTTTCATATTTCTTTGACATTTGTCTGTCTTGCATATAGGCTTTTGCCTATATATTGTAACCATTTCATGTATACTATATCTCATTAGTTTTTATTCCCAACATCAGCTCCAATACATTCCCACAAACAAATAAGTTATAAATATTTTTATGAAGTCACATGCATGTGTTTGAATTTATTTGCAATTCTTTTTGCATACAAAATAATGTAATAAGGAGGGATGTTAGGAATCGACACTTTAGAAGGAGCATTTTTTGTAACAATTTTGGTTGTATCAATATTTATTTATAACAAACATTTTATTTAATGACCCAACATATAATATATATATATATATATATATATATAATTGCATCAATAAATTTTATTGATTTTCCCATCATAATTAATAATAGAAAAAATAGAAAAACTTCTCATAAAATTCAACAATAGATAAAATGCACTCCAAAAGATGATAAGAGGATGTTGAGCATTTTGACTTTGTCCAAAAATTTTCTTACTTGGATGTTGTTAAACTTTGGATCTCCCAAATGGAAGGTCCAAGGTTTGAATTCAAAAGTAAGTAGGGTTCTACACCATACCTCAACTTATATTAAAACTCTTGGTCCCATACACTATTTTGGTCTCATGGATGTAATTAAAATGATTTCATCTCATCTCATCCACTTTGAATATAAAGAACTCACATAGACCAAAGTAAGTTAAAATATTTATGTATACTACTAAATTATCTGTTATCTATATATGATTCAAAATATAATATCCACTTGAGCAAAAAACCTATTTTCATAATTGTGTTTCTTTTTGAATACCATTATCCAAAATATTAATAAAGTATGAATATCAAGTTGGAAAAATAAATTAACTAAGATAGATACAAATTTTAGATTTTCCAAATATGCATATGATGTAACATACAACGATATGTTTTTATACTTGTTTAATACTTTTAAAAAATATTCCTATAGCTAAAGTAACAACTTTACATTATTTAAGTATAGATAGATAGATATCATGATAAAATATCACTTAGCTCTATTGTAGATGTTATTAAATGTTTTCACTACTAGAAGTTGCATTTATCTAACTAGAAAATGACAACATATATATTTAAGGAAAATATATTTTAAAATATAATCTTTTTTTTACTATTGTAAATCATAGGGGTTTTTTAAAGGGCCCCAATCCTTATAGACAAGACTAATAGAAGATGAGCAGTTGGGCTCGGAAAGCTGGAACAAACAACAAACACACTTCTCAAGAGTTACAAAAGCCTTATAACATATCTAAATCAAAACTATAACAATGAAAGATAACCAAACAACAACAACAAAAATAGAGACAAACTTTTTGTCTCTATTTTTTCAAAAACTGTAGTCAAACCCTTTGCTTTGTTGAGGCATTCATACCCTTAATATTCTAGGAAAGAAAATTCATTTTTTTTTGGTGGGTTTTTACCTCAATTTAATAAAGTCTTCTAAGAACCATCAATCACTTGTTTAGTTGTCTCTCTAGATCTTTTATTTCTTCTTTTTGGTCATTCCCTTGTATTTGACATACCAAGAACAAATTTCTACTTTGAACAACTAATCAAAATATTTAGAAGCACATCTACCTCCTAATCAATTGAAGAATTCTATTCCTCAACACCATCCTCTTCATCTAGCTTCAATGTATCCACTGAATGTTGATTATCAGTTTGTATTCTTACACTTATCATTTGCTGGCTATTTTCATCCTCAGACTATTGTGTTCTTCTTTCTATTTGTTGCACATATCCTACACACTATTGTAGTTTTTGGGATATTTGCTTTGATTTTTGTTGTGCTATTTATTCTTGAAGTTGCATCTTCTCCTAGGACTACTGCAATTTAAGTAATGATCTTTGAGTGTTTGCATCCATATGTTCCAAAGTGTTTTTAGGCACCTCAATTTGTATTTCTACTATTAAGGTAATGAACTATCTAGCTTCATCCTTTTATGATCTATGGAGTTTTTTTATAGTTGACTCCCTAATTTTATTTTTACCAATGAACCCTAGCTAGATATTCTCTACAATTTTTTCTCTAGTCTTGGCAATCCCTTTGAAGGAAGGGAATTAGGTTTAAGGCACAAATTACTCTTTCAATTATTCCAAAATTTGAAACTTTTGTTATTTTTAAAATTATTATCTACGTTTGCTTCTTTCCCTAATCAATTATCTTCTTTTCCCAATTTCCTCCTCTAAACCTTAGTAATAGGTTTGCCTACTTCAACCTCCCACTCCTTGTTTTGAGGGTAGTTTCTAGCAAAATACCTAGCTTGATTGCAAACCCCAAAAAGAGTAAGATAATTTTTATATCCTCCTTTTGAATCCGTTTTCAATAATCTAACATGATTTTCACTCATTGAGATAAGGGTTTACTCAAGCCTGCATTAACACATATTCTAGCTACTAGAAACCTTGACTATACTTTAGTTGACTAATCAAAAGCTAGGAGAGTTCCAATAGAGCTTGTAATTCCTACTAAAATATCTTCATGCTAGAAATCCATTGGCAAACCTGGTAAACTCACCCAAATAGGAACAAATTTCATATTATTTTTTAATGGATTGAAACCCACAAATCATTTTTTTTAAACATAATACCCATATACCAAAAACTATAGTCCTCCCATCAAGACCCTAACCAAATATTCATTGCAAGTAAAATTAAAAAGGATAAAACCACGAGGGAGAGCTACAACTTGCAAAGAACCCTTTAGATTTCATCTGAAAAACATCCACTTTCAAATAGAATCCAGATCTGAGTGAACATTTCTAGCAAATTTACCTACCAATGAATTCTTCGTCTCAACAATAATCGTATCTCAGAAGGATTTTGAAACCAGAACCACAAATTTATCATTCTCCAAAACTACTAAAATCTTAAACTTTCTAGAGAGCTTAGGCTTTTTTTTCCTCAACAATCTTCTTCCATGAAGTTTCCCTAGATCAAAGGACCTTGAATGATCATTATAAAAAGCTTTTCTATCCATTTACACACTTTTTTTCATTCTAATTATATTACCCTAGTAAAATTTATTGTCTACCATCAACAATATTTGAAAACATCCCGCTAGATCCTGCTCAGATCCTACTCAGATCCCACTTAGATCTTGCTCCTTGCTCAAATCTCACTCAAATTTTCTCCATTGATCTTGCTGCTCTGCTCAGATCTTGCTCAAGTCCTGTGCACTCTTTGTTATCATCACCATCATCTAATGCTATTCATGTGTGCTCTTTGTTGTCATCTACTACTACAACAAAACCTCTTAAATATATAATCTAAAATATATATATATAAATTAAATAATGTTAAGGATGAATGCCTTTTATATACTATACTATAAAAAATAATGTTTTTTGTTTTTTTTGATAATTAAAATAAAAACATTAAAAATTTTAATCATTTTTCTATTATTAATATTTTAATTATGCTTTTTATTTTGATAAATTATTCCCATATTTTATTTTTTTAAAATAATTTTTAAATAACAAAATAAAAATAATAATATTAAAAAATAAAATAAAACAACCTTTATAAACAATATTGTTTAACCAATATATTATTATCTAAACATACAATGAATATACAATCCTACCTTCTACAAAATTCGAACCCTATTTAGCTTCTAATATAAGTGACATCTAACTAGTTAGCACATATTTCCTTCGCATCTTCCTAGACATATCTACCTTTCTTTTCAATTGAACAATTGCTGCCATGATGTTTCTGTTGAACTCATGGGAACAACATGAGGGTGGGCAAATATGCCTCTAAAATAAGTGACATCTAACTAGTTGGCACCTATTTCCCTCGCATCTTCCTAGACATATCTACCTTTCTTTTCAATTGAAAAATGGCTGCCATGATGTTTCTTTTGAAACATGAGGGTGGTACCTATTACCCCTTATGGCTGCATTGATATTTGGAAGAAATAGAAAGAGAGGAGGTGGAAATGGGACCTCCCAATAATATCTATTTTACAAATATCTTAAATTTTAATGTCTCTCAAGGTTGAGATGGAAAGAAAATGAGTGCTGCATTAGACACTTCTTAACATCGTACCGCTGTCATTTTGTACATCAAATTAATGGAAAATTACCGAATAATAAACTCTATCAAAATTGATTTATGTTATATGTCTTCTATCATGGCTCTGTATATAATTTGCTGCAGGTGAAAGACATGACCAGAATGATATGTGCACAGAATAGCTATGGAACTTTATGTGTTTTCCTCAATTCCTATTTTGAATTGCTTAGATCAAAAGAAACTGCGCCAATATTTTCATGGGCAGAATGGAGTTTGGAATGCTATTATGCAATGAGTATCTTCTTAGACTGTAGACCCCGAGGTTTTCGTAAGTGGAAGCTATTAATTATAAAGAGAACAAGAGTGTGAATTTGAATATTATTATAATCTCAAGCTCTGATATGCGTGCAAGCCAAATTGTAACATCATTTCCTATTCTTGTGTTGACAACAAGCCAAACCGTTTTCCAGACATATATGAGACAGTTTGACTGCGTTTTGTTTTTCCAAAGGTTTGGAAGGAGACCATGTCCAGTTTAATAGCACTCTATACAACTTGCAAGTACTAATAGTGGTTTTGGTATTGATGTGCTTCATCCGCCATCCGAGAAATTTTGCAAATTTAAGAAATATGCAATTTAATGCCCTGCAATATAGAACAAGCAATAAATAAAACAAGAATTGTGCAAGTAATCTGTACAAACATGGACTACACCTTTAGAGAAATGAAATTATAACAATCCTTTTCAGATGTTTTCAGTAAAATTGAAACTCTTTTCATACAATGAAAGAGTTTATTTTGCCATAATGTTTGACGCGAGAGGAAGGGAAAATTATGTAGAATAACCAAAAGAAAAAGATTGTCTACACACAGATGGGCACTGTAGTACAAGAGGATGGCGGTTTTAAAATACACGCTGTATGGTTTTTTTTTTTGTCTAATCATTTTTTTTTTATAATTATTTTTACATCAGTGATAGTGCTTTCACTTTATATATATATTTATTTAGGAGAGTTGGTTACAATCACTATTTTTTCACTTTATATATATATTTATTTAGGAGAGTTGGTTACAACCACTATTTTTAGTAACTTGCGGACTGCAACCACCAAATCTATTCCTCTTGTTAATTGTTTCACCTAATCTTTAAGGTTGATATGGCTTTCACTTGTATTATCTAATTGGCTACACTACATTTGAATTTAAATTGCAAGCATATAATTTAATTAATTTATTATGGCTTCTTATTTTTAAATCATTAAAAAAATATTTATTTGTAATAATAATATAATAAATAATATTTGAGATTAAAAATGTATATTATATTAGTAAATTTTATAATAGTGTTGATGATAATTTGGGGATTTAAATTCAAGCTGTAGAGTTTAGTCTTATTTATTATTACTTTTTAAATGGTAAAAATAACAATAATAAATAATAATAATATTTTTATAAGAATGGGTTGAGTCTCACCGTGGTAAGAGGGTGTGAGTATCACTGTGGTAGAGAGGGTTCGCGAGGGTTTTCTCCATGAGGGCTTCTTCTGCTAGGGTTTCACTCTCTCTTCGGCTTCGATGCTCTAAAACCTTTTGAGTGGGAAACCTCCTTTCTCCCATTCTGATCTAGTTGCTAGGCATGCTTAATTTCTCTATTGTGGTCTGTGACTAGGGTGTTTTGTTTGCTGGGGTCTTGCTGGTATGTTCTGCTATCTTATGGGTTAGGCATTATCACTCTTATCTGGAGCAAAGGGTCGAATGCTGACCTAAACCTGTAGGGGTGATCCTGGCCGTTATAATGTAGTGGAAAATTCTAATTGTTGATCCCTTGGCTGGCTCTTGCTCTAGTTGGTGGGTGTGTTGGGTGGTTGTGTTTCTTGGGTTGTTTGCTAGTTTCGAGGACTTGGTTGGATTGTGCAATATTTCTTTTGGGTTCGGTAGTTTCATGTTTTTTCTGGATTTCCAAGGAGAGGAAAGGGCCATCTACCGACCCAAACCCGTTAGGGTGAGCTTGGTATGGTGTTTGGCTACAAAAATTTAATGATGTTCCCTGGGCTAGCTTCGACTCGATGGCTTGGCTACTCTAGTTGGATGGTGCTTGGATGGCTCTGTTGCTAGGGTTCTCTACCAATAGTGGGTTCGTGGTTGGTTTGTACCGCTTTCTTCTAGGTTCGGTAATTTCTTGTTGTATCTAGCTATTCCGAGGAGACAGGGCCAAATACCAACCCAAACCAGTTGGGGTGAAAGTGGGTTGTTAAGCTGTGGTGGCTTTCAGATTTTGGCTTTATGTCTCTAGTGGGTTTCCTAGCTTCGACGATCTACATAGATCTCTTTATCCAGTTTCAGCAGTGGTGGTGTGTTTGATCCCAAGGTTCTAAGGCTTATTTTTTTGAGATCTTACCCTTCTCCCTCTCAGGTGCGATGTAGAATGTTGCTATCTCATTTTTCTTGTACTTGAGAGCGGTTGTTCTTAAAACTTTTTTGGTTGGATTTAGTGGGATTTGTGGGTTTCATGGAATTTGTTATGCAGATCTCTTGGATGGTTTTTATGCTGTGGATTTTTTTGGATGGTATTTATAGTTTTATTTACCGACTATTCTCATGAGAGGTTCTCCTATTATGTGCTTTTTTGGATAGATTTGTTGATTGTGATGACAATATTCCTCTATTCTCCTTTATTATTAGGCAGAAAATGCTTCGGTTTGGGCAGTTTTTATTTGTAAATTTATTTTTAATCATAGCATTTTCATTATTCTATTGTTTTTCTCCGTTGCTTTAGATTTAGAGCACACGGTGGTTTGACCATGGGACAATCTCTTGTATTTGCTTGATAAAAATTTATGGCTTATTTGCTAGGAGATTGTTTTATTGGATTTTTGGGTTTGATTCATGGAATCCAACTCAGTATTTATTGATGTCTTATTGCTAAATCTAAGGTTTGGGGGTGCCTTTCAAAATCCTACTTGTAACCCTTTTAAAACCCCTTATGTTATCAATAAAAAAATACTTTTATAAGATTTAATATAAGAAATTAAATTTGTGAAGGTGGATTCTCTTCGTGCTCGTACATAAGGGTGGCCTTCAGATGTGCTCCCACTTGTACTTCACATTACTTCAACAAAAAAAAATTATGCACAATATTTTGTCAAAAAAATATTTATAAAATAATAATTTAATGTATTATAAAACATGACCCAAATAAATCAAATGAACTTCTCTTAACACATTAAATTCTTCAACCTTCGTGGTCTTTCAAGGATGAGACCTATGTACTAATATTTAGGTTATTTAACATCATTACGTAGTAATGATGTAATACAAACGAGGTTGTTTCACTTTCGTATAAGCCTTTAAAAAATATAAATAACTTATATATCATTATAAGCTATCAAATGCATTATAAGCCATCAAATGACATTATTTCAACTATTTAAATTCATCAACATTCAATGAGTAAACCATAGTTTGAAATTAGCACCAAAAATCAAGGTTCAAATCTTATAAGCGAACCTTAAAATTTAATTAGAATGAATTAAATGGATTAAATTGCTCCACATACAAGGACGAGACCCATGTTTGAATTTTTCAAGCAATACATATGCAATTGCAATTTTGTGTAATATCATATGGTCACTATGAAATATGGGTGGGGTCATTTCAATTGCACATAACCAATTTAAAAAATATATATGATTCAAATATATTTTTATAAGTGGTAAAAATATATGGTCACATGCCATTGAAATTAAAAAAATAAATTACACTTCTTACAAAGAAAAAAAACATAATCATTTTGGCTAGAGTTTCAAATAGACATAGTGATCAATTTATAAATAAATAAATCATGTTTGGTAGCACAATATTTAATTAATAACACTAATATAGATTGGTATTAAAAGAATTATTATTTTTATTGATAGTTAGAAGAGTATTAGGGCCAAACCCTTCAATAAATATCATAGCATATTTTATAAGGAAACTTATAAGCACATACTTAAATTGGCACTCAACTGTCTATAGAACATTAAAAAAGTAATTACATATACTTTAATTGAAACAATACAAAACACTCCACATAATCATTTCCAAGTAAGCAAACAAGGACCACATCATTTAGAGCTTACCACTACTACCCAAGTTCAAGTTCATGTTTCCTTCAGCTCCACACTTTACCTCCAAGGATGCTACTCCAGTAGTTTTATAGACACCATGCTTATGTTGAATTCAAATTTCATTTAATGTTCAATCCATGGTACTATAACCTTACCACCATCCCACATCTATCAGTCTAGGTGACTATTAATTTTCTTCTCCCATATTCTCTATTTTCCATCTTATCTTCCATTGAAAGCATTATAATTTTTTATTGATAGATAGAAAGAGGTTTGGAAGGATCCCCAAATCTATTACAAAGGGATAAGTTCCTCAAAGAAGGTCCTATAGAGTGAACACTCAAAAATAGTAAGGAGGAGAAATTTTTGAGTCAAAAAATAAAATAGAGGAGGACCCAAGAACAACCACCAAAAAAAGATTAAATTGGAACCAATAGAAAAGAGACAGGGGAGACAAACAAGAAAAAAGGTAGGACAACTTTATGAGGTTAGATCTATTCAACTTCAAGAGGTATGATGTATTCATCTTCAAGAGGTCCCATCTATTCAACACTATTGAAAGCATTGTTGATATATCTATGTGTTGCAAGTATTTATTGTTTATCTCACATCTATGTTTCTTTATTTTCTTAACTGTGGCATATATTTTTTAGTATTATTTAAATGAGAATACCATTACAAAACACAAATCATTTTAATCCTACTCTACATTTTTAATGTCACATCCTAGCATTATATCAATCTATTATCCATTGCATCCTTTGGAATGTTAATCCTTTTGTTCTATTTATAATTAGATCCAACACCACTTTAGAGGCTTTAATTCACATTCATTAATATTGAAATAATATTATTATTTGGATTGTTTTGACACCATGTTATTTCTATATTTTAATATTCTTACAACTTTATTTACTAAGCTTAATGGTACAAATAAGTTTAATATTACAGTAATATATTTTTCTTAGCATAGCAATGCTTTCTTTACTAGTTCCTCATTATTTATTCAAAGAATTTATCTTTGTTTATAATGTCTCCCTTTTTTCAACAATTATTTCAATCAAATATTATCAAGGTTTTATTAGAGGTATATAATGTAGGGGAAATCATATTTTATAATATGAATTCAACCTTACAAACTCACTCATAACCACAGGTATGATGGGAAATACAAAATAAACCATTTAAATATTTTATTATATATTAGGTCCGAGGTGTAGACCAATTGGTTCATCCAAACCCCATAAGGGGTGCAGATGTCCAAGGTTCAAATCTCGAGCCTCGTCGGACTGAACACTTGTCCCTTTCCTGGTGCTTTCAGCGACGTAAAAGGTTTAAAATGATTGTGGCATGGTGGTTATAGGGACGGACTGCGCGAAGATATGTGTGGCAGATTATAGGGCAAACAACACAGAATACTATGGCGGCCATAAAAGCTAGACAACCTACCCGGATTCGTGGTGGCTACCGATTCCACCATGTAAATAAAAAAAAAAAAAAAAAAAATTTATTATATGGCCCAAAATATAAGTTATGGAAAATAAAACCCCACATAAAGTTGTAAATGAGAGAATAAAATCCAACCATAAATAAACAAGAATTACTCCTAAGCATCACAAAAGAATTCACTTCATGTCAAACCTATTGTTGACTTAACAAAAAATTCAAATTCTAGCAATTTTTTAATTCTACCAACCTCGCAATCTAGATATTATAACAAAATTCATCATTTTTAAAATGTGGCATAAGTATGGTATGCTAGTTATATTTGTTGCTAAGTTTAAGGTGATAGAGAATAGAAATTACAAAATATGAAATAAGAGGAGGAGTTACACATTATCCTTTATCGAACACTTCTTTCACATGAAAATAAATAAAATATTGAAAAATAGATGAACAAGGTACAATTAAACTATTTGATCAAAATTATTTATAACCTAAACTAGGTTTAAGAGGTTTGTAAGGTATGTCATAAGTACTTTCAAGATTATAGATCAATCAATACAAAATTATATATTTTAGAAGAATACAATTTGATAGTATCTATCTATATTTTGGTCATTAAAAAGTGGAAAAGCACTTCCTCATAAAGAAGAGTAATGATGTGAAGACCATTAATAAGAATGTGAATAGGAAATCAAATGGTATTAGCATAACTAGTCAAATGGCAGGATTTTCCTCCTTTGACTAAGAAGTCAAAGCTGATTTTGGAAGTGGAAGGTGCTAAGAGGTTTCAGAATCATGATTCCCAGTCAAGTGGTTACAATATGATGGCTCTCAATTAGATGATTGATTCAAAGTAAGCATCAATTTCCTGCACTGAGGAAGTTCTGACCCTCATGGGATGGAAAGTGCCTAATAGAAATAATACCAAGGAAGAGAATGACATTGGTCCTAGAGGGACAAAGTTTTGATGTTGGGCGGTTTCTCTTCCCCCAATTTTGTTCAAGGCTTGGGGCCTGCGTGCCTAGTTAGTTTTGTTCTATTTATCAGGGCCTGCGTGCTTGGTTAGTTATGCTTGGTTTAACTTGGCCTACATTCCTGGTTGATTCCTCTGCATGGGATGTAGATACTTGGTCTTGTATTTTGGTTTGGGTTGGTTTGCTATTTACATTTCTCGACTTCTAGTTTGTTGGTTTTGTGCTGGTCTCACTTTACCTCCTATTGTTCTTGGAGGTTAGTTCCAATTTTTGTTAAGGTTTGAAGATCCTTTCAAAAATCCTTCGTCTACCTTATAAAAAAAAAAATGGCATTAGCATAACTAGTTAAATTCCTTGACCTTCTAGTTCAAAAATCATAATTTGAACTTAAGGAAGATTAAAAAAGATTGTAATTCAAAAATAAAAAAAGTATAACAAACTAGAACATAAAAGTACATATGCAAAATAGCATAATGATTTTTTTACTTATGAAATGGAGTACAAAGCAATAAATCTATAAGAAAATATGTAAGGCTATAATATTGCATCCATTACTCATGTTTTTATAGTTATAGGTTCATCTCTCTTTATAGAATATTTTAGTTTGTTGGAAATCCATCATATTTAATATAGAAAGTCATCCCCATGGAAATGTGGTGGTTCACCATCAATGAGTTGGAAGTTCACCCATATAAAAATATGGTGATTCACCTTCAATGAGTTACAAAGTGCATTTAATTGAAAATTATACACATATAGCTTTTTTTTTTTTGTTTTTCCTCTACTTATGTTTCAACATGACTAGAGATGCATTTTGGGTACAAAATTTTAAAAATAGAAAGCTACTTATTTTTTAAAAACATTTTGGTTTCCACTTTTTATGGCCCTTAGATTATTTTTTCCACAAATCTAGTTGTTTGCTAAAAATTTTGTTCTCTATAATCTTTCAAATTGTTATTGAATGGATTAAATAGAGTCTTGAGCACAAGATAATACCCTTAACAATGTGGTTAGGATCAAAACAATACTTCTGAGCATTTTTAGGTATAAATCCATGTCTAAAAAAGGTTATATTCCTGATTCAATATGTCTTATTACACACAAGATCTCTCATAGTTATTGCATAAATATCAAATAGATTTCTAAAAAAATGTAAGAGAATACAAGTGTAAAATAATTTTTTTGCTTGTATGTCCATATGCTCCTATAATTTCCCTATCTAATTTATATCAACCTTTTGAGGTAAGATTGATGCATTAGCGTATGCATTGAAAATTATCATTGCACAACATGGGCATCCAATTATCTATCATAGTGAAGCATTCAATGAAATATCCTACACATATGATGAAAAGCTATATATCATTCTTCAAGCATGTAAATAGTGGAAGCACTACATCTTGGGCAATGAAACCATCATCCATAAAAATCACTAACATTTGGAGTTCATTTAAATGTAGATTGAGCTAAGAATAAAATACATCAAAAGTGGACCACATATATGTGGCATTTCATTTGATCATGACGCATTAAAAAGGGAGTGACAATTTAGTAGTAGATTATTTGAGTTAACCTCCAATTAAGGAAATCACCATTATTCTTGATTCTTGTGGGTATGATGCTTCAAATTGCTCCATCTTGTATGAATTAGATTCTAATTATGTAGATGTTACCAAGATCTTCATGTGGATAAGCATGGTTTTTGTTTTTATTTATAAGAAAACCTCCTATGTCACATGGTAAATATTTTTCTACCAATCAGTGGGCAGTCAAACATAATTTAAGAAGTCCACTTTAGCAATGTAGTAAGTAACTTTAGGGTGAAAAATATGGTAGTTATTCAAAAGTACTTCTATTGGATCAAAATAATAAATGATGCCAAGAGGTACATCAATTCATATACCCCGTAAGTTGTTTCCAAACAAACTAGCAAGAAGTCAGGGCTATATACATAATTGTAAGTTCCATCCAATCCTTTAGAATCTATTTTCATGGATCGTCTTTCATGTTTTCCCATGTCTAAGTATGGTAATAATTAATTTTTGTAGTATTTTATTGTTTTTTAAAAATGACTATGATATTTCCTTCTAAGAAATATATTTTAGCTAGGGATCCTGCTAAAATATATTTTAGTGATGTGTGGCTCAAATTTAGATTTACAATGTCCATTGTCTTTGGTAGGAATATAAAATATTTGAGAATTTTTTGGTCCATCCTATGAAGTATGATTAACACCAATTTGACCATGTAATTAGCCTTCCATTCTTATACTAAGATCCAAATAAAAGTTATGAATTGATTAACTATACATATTCCTTAAGTGTACAATTCTAAGAATCCATGCAAATGGGATGAGAGCCTCCCATAAGTTTACCATGTGTACAATCAATATTTGAACAACTTTATTAAATATAATCCACTTTATCTTTATTTTGGATCCCAATCCTTGGTACCCAGTAATGTAGCTCTCCCTATGCAACGCATGGAGTACTCATATCATGGATAAAAATAATTTCATGACCTCTTGAAAAAGATAAACTAGAAATATACACAACAAATTCAATTCAAGGTTGGAAATAAGGTATGCGTATGTATCTAAAAAGAGCAACTTACTAGACACCATAGGAAGATCATACCTCTTTAATATGGACCACACAACATCACTAAGAAGGTGGGAGAGAATTTCTTGAATTGAATATTCCATATTGTCTTGGTTTGAATCCAATATTTAATGTTGATCTTCTCAAGCCCTATCACCCACCTGTGTTAAAAACTTCTATAATATTAAAATATTTAGACATTGAATATACCAATCTAGATAGTTTAGCATCAATGGAGGAGCACCAAATTGTTGACATATGGACTAAGACTAGTAGAAGACATACACTCATTTATTGTTATAATATTAAATATTGAGGTTAGATTACTAATACATCTATCTTTAAATGTATGTATGTGAGATAAGGATATCAAAAATTTAGGTATAAAATAGGAGATCCATTTCATTACCTCTCTTTAGATCCAAATGATCTCAAGTGGGAACTAGAATGAAAAACATAAAGATAACCAATCTTTTCAAGGATATGTTGAAGAACATGTGCTTATACTGAGAGGGGGGTGAAAAGTATAAGATAAAATTTTTTGCTTTTTAATCCAAATAATAGCATCAACAATATTAAAGTAGTAAACATCACACAAAGCATCACACACATGAGAGACATGATTTTACGTGGTTCACCCAATGTGGGCTACTCCACGGAGAAAATATTTCTTATAAATTTTTCTCAAATAAATTCTCTTGGGAATCCTTTCCCTACAATGTTTATGGACCTCTGTCCAAAGGAGACACCAATCCCCTTGATCAAGTTAGTGGATCTCTATCCACAGGAGACACCAATCTCCTAACTCTGCTCTGGCTGGTGATCCTCTAGAAGACCTCTACCTCCACTACCCTTAGCAAATGGAACTCTATCCACATAAGACACCTATCCTCCTTGCTCTGGCTGGAGACCTCTGTCCTCAACTCTGTCACCTCCAAAGCTCTATCTCAAATCTGCACTAAACATAGTCCTTCGGTCTAGCACAAATCTATCCTCAATATCTATCTCTGGTCTGGCACAAACCTATCCTCAAATCTGCACCAAAATCTATCCTCAATCTCAATTCTATCCTCAAATATGTCCTCAATATTTGTATTGTAAGCTTCCACAAAAGCTCACACAAATCTGTCCACAAGTCTTCTCTAAGACTTACCTCAAATCTACTCAACAAGTCCACACTAGAACTTGTCCAATATCATAGAAACATAAAGAGAATTGTTAGAGACTCAATATGCTTTACATTCATCACAATGCTTAATCACTTTCAATCACTTTTCAGAAACATATGGAGAATTGTTAGAGACTCAATATGCTTCACATTCACCTCAATGCTCAATTACTTTCACTCACTCAATTGAGAATATAGAATAATTTGTTTCATAGAACTTGAAGAATATGCCCATACCTTTTTTTTGATGATGAAGGAACCTCAAAAATCTGCCACAACCACAAACACTTCTTTGCCAAGCTCAAAGAAGTTATAAGATGATAAACTCTCTCAAAGGTACAATGCAAATATCAAAACATACATACACCTTGTCACTCCATCTTAAAGAAAGCATTCATCAACATATACAAAAATAATTGACCAAATACACCTTATAATATCCCGAGTTAAAATAATATCCAACATCAAAAATAATGTCAATACAATCACCTTTTCAAAATAACTCAATGGTAAGAAATCCTCTCAAAATCTAACCAACACTTTAATCCACTTATTTCTCCAATTACTCAAAATAATGACCAAATAAAATACCTTTTATTTACCCCTTTTAACTCCCTAGAATCTTATGTCAAACCTTAGGCATTATAAAATATAACAAAAATTTATTACCTCTGCCTTGGTGAGACTTGAACCCTTGATGCCGCCTCCCCGTGCGTCCTAGCTACGGTCTTGGCTGCCGCGTGTGCTAGGCACTCATTTAGGGAGCAAAGAGCACCATGTGCTCTATATTCCTCCCCTTTTGCACCTAAGCCAAAAAATCACGCGTCGCTTCCTTCGATGCTTCAAACACAACACACCAAAATGTTGCTACCACGAATCGATCATGGGTCACTCCACGCCCAAACACCTTAGCCCTCGACCACTTGCCACTAGGCCACACTGCCTAGGTGGATATGGGATTTTAGCCCTCGATGATCTTATCCCCTTTCACTGGCACCTAAGACAAGAACCTTGTCTTCTTCCTCGCACGAATTCTCTTCAACACACGCTTACCTCTTTTTCTTGTTCGAACGAAGGATAATTCGAATGCCACTAAGGCATATAGTTTATATATCATTTTCCACCTTTAAACTTGAACTTCGATGCAAATTTAATTGCCTTGCAACCCTAACCTTAGGGTAATTATAATTTAATTAATAATAACATTATTATAATTAACTTATAATTAATTTAATAACCATAGGTTAATTAAATTAACTTACAAATTAATATATAATGAAATTATAATTAAATATAATTTATTTAACTCCCATAGGTCTATCCAATTGGTTTTAAATAAAAGACCATTTATTTTTCCATCATGGGTTTTAATAAAAACCCTTCTACTTATGCTTCCACATAATATTAAAAATATTATGAAGCTCTTTTGCCATTAACCTTTGCATTGTTCCTTTTGACCTTTTGACATCAATGGTAGCTTATTCCTTGACATCAATGACAACTTCATTCCTTGACATCAATGACAACTTTGACTCAAAATGTCCAACAATCTCCCCCTTTGTCATTGATGGCAACCCAAATTATTTTTACCAAAAACTTAACCTTTTCTTTGTTTTGCTCCCCCTAGGACATTGCTCCCCCTAGCTCAATGCTCTTTTCAAATCTCTCCTCTTTACTCAAATACCAAATCTCTCCCCTTACTCAAATCTCTCCCCCTTTGACATCAATGGCAAAGGGTCACCTTTGGGGCTCGGGGCTAAGAATGAGTTTCTTAGCTTAGCCCCTCCCCCACCTCCTCTTGAGATGGTTAATTCTGGGGTGGGAGTATTACTCCCAGTTTTCCTCGAAGATACTCAAAGGTCTCCTTTGAAAGTGGCTTAGTAAAAATATCTGCTATCTATTCCTTTGTAGTAACATATTCCAACTTGACCTGTTTATCTGTCACCTGTTCTCTCAGAAAATGATACTTGATCGGAATGTGCTTTGTCCTAGAGTGCATCACTGGATTCTTTGAGATACTTATAGCACTTGTATTATCACATAATATGGGAATAGGATGATCATGTTTTATCTTGAAGTCTTCTAGAGTTCACTTCATCCATAATACCTGTGTACAACTGGCTACTGCTGCAATATATTCTGCTTCTGTTGTAGATAAGGATATTGAACCCTACTTCTTACTTAGCCAAGAGACTAAACAGTCTCCAAGGAAGAATGCTCCTCCACTTGTGCTTTTTTTGTCATCAATATTGCCAGCCCAATCTGCATCTGTATATGTTGTAAGTGTGAAATTGTCACTTTTGGGATACCAAAGCCCAAAATCCATAGTTCCTTTTAGATACCTAAGAATTCTCTTTACTACTGCCACATGTGTTTCCTTAGGTGTTTCCTGAAACCTTGCCACTAGTCCCACTAACTGCACTATGTCTGGTCTTGTAGCTGTAACATACAACAAGCTACCAATCATGGATCTGTATAATCTCTGATCTGCCTCTAGAGATTCATCATCCTTACTTAACTTGCATCCTGTGACCATGGGGGTGCTTACCGGTTTGCAATCTTCTAGCCTAAATTTCTTTAGCATCTCTTTTATATACTTGGTTTGTGAGAGAAATACTCCTTTCTTTGATTGTGAAATCTGAAGCCCAAGAAAGAAGGACAACTCACCAAGCATAGACATCTCAAATTCATTTTGCATGTTCTTAGCAAATTCTTTACACATCTTATCATTGTTTCCCCCAAAAATGATGTCATCAACATAAACAACCATAATTAGTAGATCATTCCCTTCATTTTTTATGTATAAATTGTTGTCTGCTATTCCTTTTCTAAATCCCTATTCCTGAAGATACTTATCCAATCTTGAGTACCATGCTCTCAGAGCCTGCTTTAGACCATATAATGCCTTTTTCAATCTGCATACATGATCTGGTTTATCTGCTAATATGAATCCCTCTGGCTATTCAATATAAACTTCTTCTTCTAGAACACCATTTAGAAATGTTGACTTAACATCCATCTGATATACCTTGAAGTTTTTGAAACTTGAGAAGGCTAAAAATATTCTTATGGCTTCAAGATGTGCAACTGGAGAAAATGTCTCATCAAAGTCAATTCCCTCTACCTATGCATAACCTTTGCATACTAACCTTGCTTTATTCCTGACCACCTGTCCATATTCATTTAACTTATTTTTGAATACCCATTTTGTGTCGATCACATTTTTGTCCTTTGGTCGTGGAACAAGTTCCCAAGTCTTGCTTTTCTCTATCTGATCTAATTCCTCATCCATTGCCTTAATCCAAAACTTATCCTCACTTGCCTGAGTGAAGTCTTTTGGCTCAATCTTAGATAGCAAAGAAAAATTTGCTTGTTGAGATGGTGTTATTATCCTTCTCCTTGTCTATCTTTCATCTGGATTCCCAATGATTTGCTCTTTTGGATGATGCTTCTGTACATATCTAGATGGAGTTTTAGGAAGAAGTCTTTGTGTTTCTTCTTCTTCTTCATCTGATTCCTCATGAAACTCCTCTTGACAACTTCCATCTTCCTGATACATAATTTGTTGAACTGGTTCTCTTGAATCTATCTTCTCATCAATTGTTACATTTATACTTTCTATAATAGTACGTGTTCTCTTGTTGAAGCATCTGTAGGCTTTACTCCTTGCGGAATAACCAAGAAAAATTCCCTCATCACATCTTGGATCAAACTTGCCTAAGTTTTGATCTTCCCATCTTATGTAACACTTGCTTCCAAAAATCTTGAAGTGTTTTACAGTGGTCGGTCTTCCTTTCCAAAGCTCATATGGAGTCTTGTGATGGTTTACCCTCATTTGAGCCCTAGTGATTATGTATACTATTGTGTTTACTGCTTCTCTCCAAAATCCATCTGAGAGCTTAGACTCATTTAACATAGCTCTAGCCATATTCTCAATAGTCCTATTTTTCCTTTCAACTACCCCATTTTGTTGAGGAGTTCTTGCTGTTGAGTATTCTCTCTTGATCCCATGTTGTTCACAAAACTCTACAAATTCATTTGAGGTAAATTCTCCTCCTCTGTCAGATCTCAGACATTTAATCCTTTTGCCAGTTTCATTTTCAACCAGTTCCTTAAATGCTTTGAATTTTTCAAAGGCCTCTGACTTCTCTTTCAAGAAAGCTACCCAAACCATTATGGAGTAATCATCTATAAATAATATAAATTAGCTCTCACCCTGAATACTTTGTGTTCTAGTAGGACCACATAGATCAGTATGTATTAGACTCAATGGCTCAGATGACATATATCCTTTTGATTTAAATCTTGTCCTAGTTTGCTTTCCATGTTGACAGGGTGCACAGATTGTGCTTTGAGGTCTTCTTATTTTGGGTAAATCTCTGATCGCTTGTTTATTGCTTATGTTGACTATGTTGTCAAAATTCAAGTGACCCAATATTCTATGCCACAACCAGCTCTCATCTTCTTGTGATAGAAAGCACTTTTCCCCTTTGATCTCACTAAGCATGTATAAATTGTTTGGGGTTCTTCTTGCATTGGCAATGACTTTTCCAGTTTTTGATTTTCTTATCTCACATCTATCTGGGTGGAAAGTAACCATATACCCTTGATCACAAAGTTGACTTATACTTAGCAGATTATGTTTTAACCCTTTAACATACAACACATTTTCTGTTTTTGTTTTCCCATTATCTAAACTTAGAGTTCCTCTTCCACCAATCCTTGTTGATCCATTATCACCAAAACTTACTGATCCTCTATTGGTTTCTTTTAGTACAATGAATTTGTCTTTGTCTCCTGTCATGTGACTAGAGCAACCACTATCAAGATACCATTGTTCTTCTTTATCCTGAGCATGAAGGGTTGTTTGAACTAACATTGATCTAGCCTTAACATTTTTCCTTCCATCTTTCCTAGTTGTTGAGATTGTTTTTCTAGACTCAGGAAGTATCATCTTACACCATCTAGCCTTGTGCCCAAAATTATTGCATTTGTAACATATAATATCATCATCCATAAGAGGTGCAAAAGAATTGAAATTTCTATTGACATTGTTTCTTGCATGACTAATACAGTGTACAACTCTATGACCATATTTATTACAAGAAAAGCAATGACCATGGAAGAAATTATGTAACCTGCTTGGATGCCTTTTGGATTGTGGTGGAGTGCTTCTCCTTTTGTGATTAACTCTCATCCAAGGTTCTTCTTTGCTTTCTTCCTTAGCTTGCCTATCTTTGTTTGAAGTTTCTGCTTCTTGAAGACTTGATTCCTCTTTCTGTTTCTCATACTCTACATCTTGTAGTGCCTTGGTCCTTTCAACTTCATTCCTTAGGTAGACAATTTTTGCTTCCAATATTTCACATTCTGTTTCTCTTGCTCTTAACAGATCTGTTATATCCTGCTCAATTTTCTTTCCTTCTTCTACCTCTACCTTGAGTTCTGTGAGATTTTGTAGAAGTTCTATCCTTGCTTCTTCCTCCTCTTGAATTTGTTCCTTCAAGCTTGAATTCTTTTCTCTAATTCTTTCCAATTTTCTGAGAGCAACAAAGAATTCTTCTTTTATATCAAACATGGTCTCTTCTTCATTTTCTGAAGTCATGTGTGTTTCTGATGGATCCTCCTCCAAGTTGTTAGTCTTTTCATGGAGAGACCCACTCTGATACCAATTGAAGAACATGTGCTTATACTGAGAGGGGGGGTGAACAGTATAAGATAAAACTTTTTTCTTTTTAATCCAAATAATAGCATCAACAATATTAAAGTAGTAAACATCACACAAAGCATCACACACATGAGAGACATGATTTTACGTGGTTCACCCAATGTGGGCTACTCCACGGAGAAAATATTTCTTATAAATTTTTCTCAAATAAATTCTCTTGGGAATCCTTTCCCTACAATGTTTATGGACCTCTGTCCAAAGGAGACACCAATCCCCTTGATCAAGTTAGTGGATCTCTATCCATAGGAGACACCAATCTCCTAACTCTGCTCTGGTTGGTGATCCTCTAGAAGACCTCTACCTCCACTACCCTTAGAAAATGGAACTCTATCCATAGAAGACACCTATCCTCCCTGCTCTGGCTGGAGACCTCTATCCTCAACTCTATCACCTCCAAAGCTCTATCTCAAATCTACACTAAACACAGTCCTTCGATCTAGCACAAATCTATCCTCAATATTTGTCTCTGGTCTGGCACAAACCTATCCTCAAATCTACACCAAATTTTTCATTTCCTCAATATTCTCCCAAACCTATCCTCAAATATGTAATCTATCCTCAAATCTATCCTCAATTTGTCCTCAATCTATATTGTAAGCTTCCACAAAAGCTCACACAAATCTATCCACAAGTCTTCTCTAAGACTTACCTCAAATCTACTCAACAAGTCCACACTAGAACTTGTCCAATCTCATAGAAACATAAAGAGAATTGTTAGAGACTCAATATGCTTTACATTCATCACAATGTAATCATTTTCATTTAAACAGATTTTAACTCATTTCACATTCACCTCAATTCTCAATCACTTTCTCAAATCAATTTAGAATATAGAATAGTTTATTTCATAGAACTTGAATAATCAACTCACACATCCACTTGACTAGGCTTAACCAACCAATCACCTAATGAAATAATCCTTGCTCACAAACCCTAGTCCAAGCAAAACCCCCCCCCCCAAAATTTTTCCAACAATGCTTATCACCCACTCTCACAAAACAATGATCCTCATATTATTTTCAAAACCTAGTTGGTTCTTCACTCAACTAATGACTTCAACAACAATGCTTATCAAACAAGGTTTTATCAACAACTCTTTATTCCAAAAAACCTTGAAGCATTAACTCAACACACTCCAATAAGGCAAACCTAATTAAGTCCTTTTCACTCCAAACTTTTCTTCAGAAAAACCAACCAATCAACTCAACTATGGAAGAATGTGCCCATACCTTTTTCTTGATGATGAAGGAACCTCAAAAATCTGCCACAACCACAAACACTTCTTTGCCAAGCTCAAAGAAGTTAGAAGATGATAAACTCTCTCAAAGATACAATGCAAATATCAAAACATACATACACCTTATCACTCCATCTTGAAGAAAGCATTCATCAACATATACAAAAATAATTGACCAAATACACCTTATAATCTCCCAGTTAAAATAATATCCAACATCAAAAATAATGTCAATACAATCACCTTTTCAAAATAACTCAATGGTAAGAAATCCTCTCAAAATCTAACCAACACTTTAATCCACTTATTTCTCCAATTACTCAAAATAATGACCAAATAAAATACCTTTTATTTACCCCTTTTAACTCCCTAGAATCTTATGTCAAACCTTAGGCATTATAAAATATAACAAAAATTTATTACCTCCGCCTTGGTGAGACTCGAACCCTTGACGCCGCCTCCCCATGTGTCCTAGCTATGGTCTTGGCTTCCACGTGTGCTAGGTGCTCGTTTAGGGAGCAAAGAGCACCACGTGCTCTATATTCCTCCCCTTTTGTACCTAAGACAAAAATCATGCATCACTTCCTTCGATGCTTCAAACACAACACACCAAAATGTTGTTGTCATGAATCGATCATGGGTCACTCCACGCCCAAACGCCTTAGCCCTCGACCACTTGCCACTAGGCCACATTGCCTAGGTGGATATGGGATTTTAGCCCTCGATGATCTTATCCCCTTTCACTGGTGCCTAAGACAAGAACCTTGTCTTCTTCCTCGCACGAATTCTCTTCAACACACGCTTGCCTCTTTTTCTTGTTCGAATGAAGGATGATTCGAATGCCACTAAGGCATATAGTTTATATATCATTTGCCACCTTTAAACTTGAACGTCGACGCAAATTTAATTGCCTTGCAACCCTAACCTTAGGGTAATTATAATTTAATTAATAATAACATTATTATAATTAACTTATAATTAATTTAATAACCATAGGTTAATTAAATTAACTTACAAATTAATATATAATGAAATTATAATTAAATATAATTTATTTAATTCCCATAGGTCTATCCAATTGGTTTTAAATAAAAGACCATTTATTTTGCCATCATGGGTTTTAATAAAAAACCCTTCTACTTATGCTTCCACATAATATTAAAAATATTATGAAGCCTCTTTTCCATCAACCTTTGCATTGCTCCTTTTGACCTTTTGGCATCAATGGTAGCTTATTCCTTGACATCAATGACAACTTCATTCCTTGACATCAATGACAACTTTGACTCAAAATATCCAACATATGTTAAACAAAGCCCTTTTGAAATAGAGGAATGAGATAATGGATTAATTTATTATTTAGAAACTCCCTCCTACTAATTTTGGAATGCTCTCTACACAACCTCTCATTACCATATCACTATTTAGTGCTCCCACACATTTTAAGATACAAGTCAATCTTTATATTTCTACTTTTGAAGAAAACATTAATGTTGATACCCTAGAAAATTGGTTGGATCGATTATGTTGATACTTTGCTATAAATAAATGTATCAACAGTGAGAAAATCACTTTTACACTCTTGAAATCTTCACTAAACATTTGAAATTGGTGATAAGCATGTTGTAATAGGGTTATACAGGAGAATGAAGATGAATAATTGTTCACATGGGATTATTTCATAGAGGATGCCAAGGAAAAATACTATCTAGTGGAATCCTTGTCAGACATTTTGAGTCCTCTAAGTCAACGTTGTCATTGATGTCACCTGATAGAGTTATCACTCTTCACAAAGAATTCGGAAAGAAATAAAGTCATTCAAGGTTGTCACATTCATCCATGAAAAAGCTTCATCAATGCAAAAGTGAAAGGAAAAAGGCTCCATAATATTTTAATATTAATGGGAGCACAACTTAAGCGATTGATCCATAAAAACACAAAATGGATTATTGCAAAAGTTAAAAAGGAGGTTTAATAATTATTTATAAATTTTTTAAATTCACAAGGAATTTAAATTTTATAAATAATATTTGATTTTTCCAAGGTTGTGCATTAAGACAAGGCTCCAAGGTTTATTTAAACTAAAACCTAAGGTTGGTTTGTTTTAATTTATAATATTTAAATTTAAATTTAAATTTAAATATATTATAAATTAAAACCACGTCGACGTCGAATTTATTCGAAGCACCGACGTGATTGCATAAGAAGACAAGGGCATTATATATAATGCCATCAAAGACATTAATCACTTACCCTTGCATTTTTGTTGAGTGCATGCGAAAAGGCTTGTGATTCTTAAAGGCTTGATGATTTACGAAAAGTGGAACCAGAGAACGTGCGGAGTTGTTGAGCACATAGGCAGCGTGGCTTAGTGGTGTGTTGGCTTGGCAAGAGAGAGGAGGTCCCATGTTTGATTCACTTGAGGTTTACTTGCAAGGACAAAGTGCTCGAAGCATGTTTTGATTATTTTGGAAAGCGCTGGTTTGTGAGGTATTTGATGTTGGTCGTGCCTTTTTAGGCACATGAGGGTGCATGGCCCAACGGTGGCTTGGTTGCGGCTAAGGCGTTGGGAAGGAGGACGTCGGGGGATTGAATCCCTTCGAGAGGCAAAGGCAAGTTAATTTTTTTTTTTTAATTTTTGTTAAATAGCCTTAAGGAGAAATAAGGGTTATGCTATGCCCTAGAAAATTGGGAAATTTTTGATGGTTTTATTTTTGGAAGGGTAGCATATTATATATCGTTGGAAAGCATTTTTCAAGGGCTATTTTATTAACTTGCTTAGAAGGAGAAATAAAGTGTGTGTAAAGAGATATTTTTGGTTTTGTAAAAGAGGTTCAAAAGTGAGTTTGATTTATTCTTTTTCAAAGGGGATTATTTCTTTCATGAGAGGACATGGTGAATTTTATTGAGTAGGAGTAATAAGGTGTTATTGGGATATTATTTTTATTGTTGTGATATTACTCAAGTACTCTAACCTCCTTGTGGTTGATAAGGAAATATTTGAAAGTGTGTTGAGTTTGACAAATTTTGTGGATAACTACTTGGCATAAAAAAGGTATGGGGAATATTCTCCATTGACTTGTTTGGGTGATTGATTTTTGAAATTGATTAGGGTTTCCTTTTCAAAAGTGGTTGAGTTAATGCTTCAAGGTTTTCTGGATTGTGAGTTGTGATTAAACCTTTTTTGATAAGCATTGTTGTTTAGACCATTGGTTGAGTGAAGTACTTTGAGTTTATGCTTCAAGGCTTTCTAAATTGAGAGTTGTGATTAAAACCTTGTCTTATTAGCATTGTTGTTGAATCCAATGGGTGATGCAAAGAACTTGAACTTGAGTTAGAAAAGTACATGAGTATCATTGTTATGTGAGATTTGTTGTTGAGCATTTTTGGAAATATTTTGATTTGGTTGATACATGTTTGGACTAGGGTTTGTGAGAAAGGGTTGTTCCTTGAGGTGATTGGTTGAGTAGAGTTTATTAAGCCTAGTCAAGTGGATGCATGAAGTGGTTGTTCAAGTTCCATGAAACAAAATATTCTATATTCTGATTTGAGTTGAGATTGAGTTTTTGAGAATAGAACATATTGAGTCTCTAAAAATTCTCTTTATGCTTCTATGAGATTGAGTTGAGAAAGTGATTGAGCATTGCATATAGAACATATTGAGTCTCTAAAAATTATCTTATGCTTCTATGAGATTGAGTTGAGAAAGTGATTGAGCATTGAGTATAGGAAATATTGAGTCTCTAACAATTCTCTTTATGATTCTATGAGATTTAGACAAGTTCTGTGTGGACTTGTTAAGTTGATTTGAGACAAGTCTTTGAGAAGGCTTGTGGACTGATTTTGTGTGAGCTTTTGTAGAAGCTTGCAATGCAGATTTGAGCAAGTCCTAGAGAGGACTTGTTGAGAAGATTTGGACAAGTTCTGAGTGAGCTTGTTGAGCAGATTTGGACAAGTTCTAAGTGAGCTTGTTGAGCATATTTGAACAAGTTTTGAGTGAGATTGTTGAGCAGATTTGGACAAGTTCTGAGTGAGCTTATTGAGCAGATTTGAGCAGGTTTTGTGTGGACCTATTGAGCAGATTTGAGCAGGTTCTAAGTGGACCTATTGAGCAGATTTGAGCAGGTTCTGTGTGGACCTATTGAGCAGGTTCTGAGTGAACCTATTGAGCATATTTAAGAAGGTTCTGAGTGAACCTATTGATAGATATTTTGAGGTGACAGAGTATAGAGGATAAAGTCTCAGTGGATAGAGATCTAGCAACTAGGACAATTGAAAACAAATCTTCTGAGTGAGGAGTCTTCAAGTGGAGAGAGATCCACCGATTAGTGTAGTAGAGAGACAGAGTCTTCTAGAATATCACTAGCCAGAGCTGAAGGGGAAAGAGTTCTCCTATGGAAGAGATCCACGAACTTGAGATTTAGGGGATCAGCATCTCCTTTGGATAGAGGTCCATAAACATTGTAATTGGGAAGGATTCCCAAGAGATTATTTGAGAAATATTTTCTCTATGGAGGTAGCCCACATTGGGTGAACCACGTTAAAATCTGTGTCTCTATTGTGTATGGTGTTTTGTGCATTACTTTGATTACTGCTATTGATACTGCTATCTATACACTACATAATATTGAATTGAAAATAAAAGTAAAAAGTGGTCTTATACTGTTCACCCCCCCTCTCAGTATAAGCTTGTGTTCTTCAATTGGTATCAGAGTGGGTTCCTTCATAAGAGTTTGATAGCTTGAAGGAAAAGTGGTCTAAGAACACAATGGATCAAAAGTATAAAAAATATGGGTCCTTCAATAATGTAGTACCGGTATTTGATGGAAGTGAGTTCTTGTATTGGTGTGTGCTGATGAGATTTCACCTGATGGCACTTGGCAATGAAGTTTGGGATGTAGTGGAATTTGGATATGATTTAGCAGCCAATCCTCCTATAGATAAGGAAGGTAAGCTTCTAATACATGCAAATTCAAGAGCTATGAATGCAATTATAAAAGGGTTGCGTAGATTAGAATCTATGAAGGTTATGGAATGTACAACAACAAAAGACATGTGGGAACTATTGCATACCATATATGAAGGTGATAAAAGTGTTAAGAAAGCTAAGATCAAAAATCTCAAAGGAGAATTTGAGAACCTAAGAATGAGGGATGATGAAAATATTTGTGACTATCTCAACAAGGTTGATGAACTTATACATGAGATGAAAGGTCTTGGAATGAAGGTTGATGAATCTGATGCTTGTGATAAGATCTTGATTCCAAAAAGGTACAGTGAAAAGGTTTATGCTATAGAAACATCAATTGATAGTGATTATTTGACAAGGAATTCTTTGCTTGGCATGCTTACTAATTTTGAGATAAGAACAAAATATCCTATTCCTTCGAAAGAAGTTACATTCAAAGTGGACAAAAATAAAAAGGGTAAGAAGACAAAATAAAGTAGTGAGTCATCTAGTGATTAAGAAGCAAATTATGGCAGAAGAGATAAAGGTTCTAGAAGATCTATAGATCCAAGATCTATTAAGTGTTTCAATTGTGGAAAGTATGGACATTATGCAACAAAGTTCAAAGAACCAAATAACAACAATGATGAAGAAAAATAGGATCACAGGTACCAGAAGAAAAGCAAGGATGGACAAAACAAACAAGGGAATAAGTTCTTCCAAAGGCAAAAGAGAAGCTACTATGCGGATAATGCAAGTAAGTACTCAATTGATAGTGATGCTAGTTTTCAGACAATGATAGAGATGAAGTCCTATTTATGGTTGAAGAGAAAAAACCAGTTAAGAGAAAGACTCCATTTATTCTCAAGTGTTTTAGATGTGGTAGATTTGGATATCTTGAAGATGATTGCACAAGGGATGGTTATAGTTTCAGTGATGATGATTTTGAAGATGCACTTGATAGACCAGATGAAAATATTCTAATGGCATTAGAAGATGAAGTGAGTGATCCTATAGAAGATAAGCCAAAAGAAAGAAATTGTATGGACAAAGGTAAAAAAATAGAGGATTATTCAGTAGAGAATGGCTATGATCTCAAGGGAGAACTTATCTATGCCCTTGATACAGTAAAGAAGGTAAGAAAGCAACACTCTAAGCTTGAAATTTAGTTTCAAGAATGTGATGAAGAAATATTATTGCTCATAGAGGATTTAGAAAAGTCAAAGGCTAAGGCAAGCAAGTTCAAAGATAAGTTAGAAGCAAATATATTGGAATGTGAAAATTTAACACAAGAAGTGGCCCTACTAAAGGAAGATTTAGAGGATTCCAAGAATAAGCTATACAAGTATGTAAACAATGCAAAGAGTGTGGATAAAATAGTCAAGATACAAAGAAGAGCAACAAACAAGACAAGCCTTGGTTATAAATAGGTTCAAAATAAAAGGGAAGAAGAGTCTACTTCAAGTATTGAAGAAGAAAGAACTTCACAAGAAGATACTTTAGAAGAAGATAGTGTAAGAGGGAGTGAGACATCAGAGATGATTTGGACAATAAAGAGTTCAAAAAATATAGGAACAATGCACAAAGAAGATACAGATGGAACAACAATTAGAATAGGAGACCAATGAGGTCAAGATAAGGAATCTTCAATGGGAGATGTTTTTCATGTCATAGGTTTGGGCACATGGCTTCACAGTGTAGGACACATGAAAGACAAGAATATGGGAAATGATAGCTTTTCCAAGGATATTGCTACTCATGTAATGAGTTTGGTCATAAGGCAATGAATTGCAGGGTTCATGACATAAGAGGATATGGCTTCACTAGGAGAAGTCCTAAGACAGTTGCACATCTAAGGAATAATAACATTAAGTGTTATAAGTGCAATAATGATGGTCACATAACAAGATGGTGTAGAGCAAATATTCCAGAAACAGGCATGAACAAGAACAGGAATATGAATAGAAACAGGAACATGAGCATAGATATGAATATAAATAGAAACAAGAACATGAACATGGATGAGAATAGGAATATGAACATGGATGAGAAGAAGAGCAGGAACAGGAACAAAAGTGATGACAGGAACAGGGATGATGACTTGGAAAGAAACAGTGAGAGGATTTAGAAAACTTAGAAAAGAAGAGAGAAAGATAAAGGTAAAAAGCAATGCTTTCGTGGAGTAGAAGTACTCCCACCCCATAATTAACCACCTCATGTGGAGGTGGGGGAGGGGCTAAGCTAAGAGGCTCATTCTTAGCCCCAAGCCCCAAAGGTGACCCTTTGCAATTGATGTTAAAGGGGGAGAGATTTATGTATGTTGGGGAAATATTTGATATGGGGAGAGACTTGATATTTGAGAGAGCATTGAGCCAGGGGGAGCAAAGTCCCAGGGGAGTAGAAAAGAAGGTCAGGTTTTAGTAAAAGGATATGGGTTGCCATCAATGACAAAGGGGGAGATTGTTGGACATTTTGAGTCCTCTAAGTCAAAGTTTTCATTGATGTCACCTGATAGAGTTATCACTCTTCACAAAGAATTCAACAAGAAATAAAGTCATTCAAGGTTGTCACATTCATCTAGGAAAAAGCTTCATCAGTGCAAAAGTGAAAGGAAAAAGGCTCCATAATATTTTAATATTAATGGGAGCACAACTTAAGTGATTGGTCCATAAAAACCCAAGATGGGTTATTGCAAAAGTTAAAAAGGAGGTTTAATAATTATTTATAAATTATTTAAATTCACAAAGAATTTAAATTTTATAAATAATATTTGATTATGCCAAGGTTGTGCATTAAGACAAGGCTCCAAGGTTTATTTAAACTAAAACCTAAGGTTGGTTTGTTTTAATTTATAATATTTAAATTTTAATTTAAATTTAAATATATTATAAATTAAAACCACGTCGACATCAAATTTATTTGAAGCACCGACGTGATTGCATAAGAAGACATGGACATTGTATATAATGCCATCAAAGACATTAATCACTTACCCTTGCATTTTCGTTGAGTGCATGCGAAAAGGCTTGTGATTCTTAAAGGTTTGAAGATTTACGAAAAGTGGAAGCAGAGAAGTGCGGAGTTGTTGAGCACATAGGCCAGCATGGCTTAGTGGTGTGTTGGCTTATAAAGAGAGAGGATGTCTCGCGTTCGATTCACTTGAGGTTTTCTTGCAAGGACAAAGCGCTCGAAGCGTATTTTGATTATTTTGAAAAGCACTGGTTTGTGAGGTATTTGATGTTGGTCATGCCTTTTTAGGCACGTGAGGGCGCATGGCCCAACAACGGCTTGGCTATGGCTAAGATGTTGGGAAGGAGGATGTTAGGGGATCGAATCCCTCCGAGAGGCAAAGGCAAGTTAATTTTTTATGTTTTAATTTTTGTTAAATAACCTTAAGGAGAAATAAGGGTTATGCTATGCCCTAGAAAATTGGGAAATTTTTGATGGTTTTATTTTTGGAAGGGTAGCATATTATATATCGTTGGAAAGAATTTTTCAAGGGCTATTTGATTAACTTGCTTAGAAGGAGAAATAAGGTGTGTGTAAAGAGATATTTCTAGTTTTGTAAAAGGGGTTCAAAAGTGAGTTTGATTTATTCTTTTTCAAAGGGGATTATTTCTTTCATGAGAGGACATGGTGAATTTTATTGAGTAGGAGTAATAAGGTGTTATTGGGATATTATTTTTATTGTTGTGATATTACTCAAGTCCTCTAACCTCCTTGTGGTTGATAAGGAAATATTTGAAAGTGTGTTGAGTTTGACAGATTTTGTGGACAACTACTTGGCATCAAAAAGGTATGGGCAATATTCTCCATTGACTTGTTTGGGTGATTGATTTCTAAAAATATCATTGGAGAGAAAAGGATTGATTAGGGTTTCCTTTTCAAAAGTGGTTGAGTTAATGCTTCAAGGTTTTCTGGATTGTGAGTTGTGATTAAACCTTGTTTGATAAGCATTGTTGTTTAGACCATTGGTTGAGTGAAGTACTTTGAGTTTATGCTTCAAGGTTTTCTGAATTGAGATTTGTGATTAAAACCTTGTCTTATTAGCATTATTGTTGAATCCAATGGGTGATGCAAAGAACTTGAACTTGAGTTAGAAAAGAAAATGAGTATCATTGTTATGTGAGATTTGTTGTTGAGCATTGTTGGAAATATTTTGAGTTGGTTGATACATGCTTGGACTAGGGTTTGTGAGAAAGGGTTGTTCCTTGAGGTGATTGGTTGAGTAGAGTTGATTAAGCCTATTCAAGTGGATGCATGAAGTGGTTGTTCAAGTTCCATGAAACAAACTATTCTATATTTTGATTTGAGTTGAGATTGATTTTTTGAGAATAGAACATATTGAGTCTCTAACAATTCTCTTTATACTTCTATGATATTGAGTTGAGAAAGTGATTGAGCATTGAGTATAGAACATATTGAATCTCTAAAAATTCTCTTATGCTTCTATGAGATTGAGTTGATAAAGTGATTGAGCATTGAGTATAGGACGTATTGAGTCTCTAAAAATTCTCTTTATTATTTTATGATATTTAGACAAGTTCTATGTGGACTTGTTAATCTGATTTGAGACAAGTCTTTGAGAAGGCTTGTGGATTGATTTTGTGTGAGCTTTTGTAGAAGCTTGCAATGCAGATTTGAGCAAGTCCTAGAGAGGACTTGTTGAGCAGATTTGGAAAAGTTCTGAGTGAGCTTTTTGAGTATATTTGGACAAGTTCTGAGTGAGCTTGTTGAGTAGATTTGGACAGGTTCTAGTGGACCTATTGAGTAGATTTGAGTAGGTTCTAAGTGGACCTGTTGAGAAGATTTGAGAAGGTTCTGTGTGGACCTATTGAGTAGATTTGAGTAGGTTCTAAGTGAACCTATTGAGAATATTTAAGAAGGTTCTGAGTGAACCTATTGACAGAGCTTTGGAGGTGACAGAGTATAGAGGAAAGAGTCTCAGTGGATAGAGATCCAACAACCAGGACAATTGAAGACAAATCTTCTGAGTGAGGAGTCTTCAAGTGGAGAGAGATCCACCAATCAGTGCAGCAGAGAGACAAAGTCTTCTAGAAGATCACTAGCTAGAGCTGAAGGGGAAAGAGTTATCCTATGGAAGAGATCCACGAACTTGAGATTTAGGGGATAAGCATCTCCTTTGGACAAAGGTCCATAAACAATGTAATTGGGAAGGATTCCTAAGAGATTATTTGAGAAATATTTTCACTATGGAGGTAGCCCATATTAGGTGAACCACGTTAAAATATGTGTCTCTATTGTGTATGGTTTTCTATGCTTTGCTTTGATTATTGCTATTGATAATGCTATCTATACACTGCATAATATTGAATTGAAAAGAAAAGTAAAAAGTGGTCTTATACTGTTCACCCCTCTCTCAATATAAGCTTGTGTTCTTCAATCCTTTGAATACCAATCATGTGATGACCAAAAATGCATCTTGATATCAACCTTTTTAAGATTATATCGATGATTTCCACTCCATAACAACATAACTAGGTATTTAAAATATTGAAAGACATTGAATCCTTAAGCACTATAGTGGGATATTAAGGTACACTCGAGAACATGGATATATTTGGAATTAATATATTAGGATAGGCATATAAAATTGTTGTAAAATTGTAATAAAATCACAAGAACAAAATAGAATAGGAGTATAATACCAAAAACCAAAACACTAAGTACAAACTAAAGAAATGCAAGAGTTACTCTCCAAAGAATCAGGACAAAGGAGGTCATCACTAAGAATAGAACAAAATTGAAAAAATTCCTAACAAAATAAACCCCTAAAGTCTAAGGTTGGTAAATGGTGTGATTATCACAAGAGCAATTGATATTAAATGGATAAGTATCAAGAAAAATTTGGTCATTTTTTGTTGAGTAATAACCCTCTACATCTATTACACCACTACCTCCATGTCCATATGGTAAGGGTAGAGGAAATAAAATTATGGAAGTTGAGCCAAATATTAAAATTATCAATACACATGTTGCACCAACAGAATCACAAAGGAGGAATACTTATTTCACTTACAAATGTGGATAAAGGGAAATCCATTAGTAGGAGTCAACACAATTTTATTTTTGATTATATGGTGAAGGATTTGAATTTACCTATCACACCACACACCATATTATGTTGTATTTTTATAAAATGGGAGATACAATCATGTCACTCAACAATATATCCTCTCTTATGCCATGAAACCCTTCAAAGATGATGTTTTGTGTTTTTGTACCTTTGGATGTCTATGATGTGATTTTGTGTGAACCATTTATTTGGAAAAGACATGATGTTTATGAATATAGGCCTTAAATTTTCATCATCACTATTGAAGGTATGCACTTAAATATACCATAGGCATATCCTCCTACCACCATTTTCATAATAAAATCTAAAAATTGTGGAAATATGATAGCTAAAACATGGAACTTAATTCTATTGATGATCAAGCCACAAAGCAGGAGGACCATTGCTATATTTATTGTATGCTCTGCATAAAAAAAAATTATGGATAATATTATAGAATATAATGACATGTTCAAGTCAACAACTAGGGTTCTACTTAATTATGAGGTAAATTATTCCATTGATTTAGTTCTTGGTTCTCCTTTGCCTAGTGCACCTATTTTTTAAATATTAGTCCTTTAAAATTATAAAATTAGGAGGTAGATCGAAAACTTGATTCAAAAGAATCATATCAAACCAAGTTCTTCACCATGTGGTAGTCGAATTCTCTTGGATTCAAAGAAATATGGAATGTAGAGACTCTATGTTGTTTATAGATATTAAAAAAAAAATCATTGTAAATAACTCATATCTATTCCCTCAGATAGATGACTTTCTAGACCAACTCGGTGGTGTAAAGTTCATCATCAAAATAGATCTCAAATATAGATATCATGAAATACCTAAATATCCAAGTGACATACGAAAAACTATTTTAAAATACATGAATGGTTTATTTTAGTGCTTGGTTATACCTGTTGGATTGACCAATGCACATTCATAAGGATGTTACTCTAGCTTATTTATGGTAGTTTACTTAGGTGGGATTTTCATCTATAGTAATATATGGGAGAAATATTTGCAATATGTTTGAAAAATACTTTAGACTCTTTGAGGATAGATGCACAATAATATAATCTTGATATTTAGATTGTGAATACATGGACAAGACCACTAGAATATAGATTCATCAACTTTCAAAATATATACACTCAAAATTAATGAGTAATGGATCGAATGTTATATCCTCACACATCTTCTCAAAGATTACTTTCATTGTACCATGTTTTTTTAGCAATACAATCATTATGCTATATTGGCTATGTAGTTTTATATTCTGGTTTGTTATACTCTATTGTTTTTTAATTTCACTTTTGATTGTCTTCCTTAACTTGAGACCCTAAATTTTAATTCAATTTGAGGAGTCCCTGGATTGAATCCTATCAAATATTACATGCATAACATTCAAGTTGTTGTAATTCCATTATGTTGTGATGGTGGGGCCTATTTAAATACCATATAACTAGTTAAAGAAAAAAGAGAGTGGTCACATGGAGCATTGATAAAAGTATTTCAATCTTCTAAAATTTCACATGAAGGAGAAGTTGGTGGCACAAAAAGAAATAAAGAGTACAATGATTATCATGATATTAGTATGTTATATTGCTATAACTAATACCTCCTTGATATTTAAGAGAGATAGTATGAACTATCATAACAATATATTGACCATGTTTTTTATCACAATTGCTATAACCCATTTTGAAATACATTTGAATTATTTCATATTGAATGTTTCTCAAGGAAACCAACCTTAGAATTATATCTTAAGAGAAAAAAATTGAAATATAATTTTAGAACACATTACATAAAAACATATGCATTGAATTAAAATATTGGATTTTCAAATGCATACATAGTAAATACAAGGATATAGATATGTTTGATAAAATAATGAGAAACATTTAAAGTTTCTATGACATGGTTTAAAAAATATAACTAAAAAGAGTGCATGTCCTCTAGTTGCTTGATAGGAATAAGGTAGATGAAATTTAATATTGTACTTGTCTAGTGTTGCTTCAACTTTTTTGATATTCTTGCAACAATGTGATTCTGGAAGACCTAGAATACTATAGTAATAACAAGTCAAGTTCTTCCCTTTGAATGTATCTAAATATAATTTATTCCTATGTGGTGAATGGGATCAACATTTTGGATGTTTTTGTTTAGAATTTGATGTGGGTTATTGCTTAGATTATCTATAATTATTGGCTATCAACAATATATTTCTTGAACATGGATTCTCAATAACACAAATGTATAGGATATTATCATGTTCACAAATTATTTGACCATAAAAATGATCAAAATATGTTGGTCAAACCTCATGCTTGATCATATGTATTAAATTATTTTTACTTTTTTACAATATTGTATGGTTTAATTTCACTATATATATTGATTTTATAGTTTAGTCTACTTATTAATATGTCATCCATATAAAAATTAAAATAAAAGTAACTGCTTTTTAATCAAACTTCATTAGATATAGAAACCATTAAGGTTATATTTCTAATCAAATTTAATGAAGATATTAACAGTTATAAATTTTACACACTTAAAAATGTGACATTTATCCTTTGTACAGTGCTATTGATTAATCAATTTGCAAAGCCCTCAAAATTTGCTTAATTTACCAAAAATCACTATTCATCCTACTTAAGCCCCTTCCTACGCTTAGCCCCTAGTCACCATGCGACCACCCCTTTAGCCTAGTCTAGAGCCACCTCACCCTAGTCTACCCTTTGACTAAGCCTAGCTTCCACCTAAGCCTGGCCTTTCCACCTCATCATGCCTATTAAATGCCATCATGAGGCTAACAACTTCTCTCACCCATGTGCATTAAAAGTATTGATGATTCATCATCCACCATGCCATAAATAGGTGAATACTTTCTTCATCCCATGCATTTATGAGGCATGGTGCACCTATGCCCATTTAATGCATTTGGATGGATGAAGAATTTACTCCATCCAAGGGCATTCATGAGGTGTGGTGCACACCTCCACTTCATAGTCCACATCATAGGACACCTCAACCCCCTTAACTTTGGCGAAATTCTATAAATAGAAGGCTATTTGCTCCATTTTAAAAGATAATATATTTCCATAAAATAATCTACAAAAATCACTCTAGTCTCCATTGCACACAGAAACCCTTTTATACCAACCTCCATGGATGCTTTCATGTACCTATTTTTGCCTCCTCTTATGTTGTAAATTGCTTGTATGTGTAGATTCATAATGCCACCAAACTTAGGTAGGGGCTTCCACAAGATCAATAGAACCATCTCTCCAAAAGCAGTTATTGTTTGATTAACATAGAGCTGACTATAAGGATAGGTATGATTAGACTAGACCATACCTAGGGGTACATTTCCCTCCAGGGATTTATTCTAGACAACTATAGACCAAAAAATCATAGATTTAGGTAACTTATATTACTATTTTTATCTATTTTACACTTATTTTTAGCATTGTAATCATGCAATAGACTAGATTTCCTTTTTTTTTATCTTTAATCAACAAGGGTCTAATTGCGACAGTCCCACAAGCGCTACTATCAAGTGTAGATTCAAAAATCACCAAACTTAGATAAGAGCTTCCACAAGATTGGTAGAACCACCTCTCCAAAATAATTTGTCTAATTAACACATAGCTAATTGTAGGGATAGGCACAGTAATACTGGACCATAACCAAGGGTACGATTCCCTCTAGGGATTTGTTCTAGATAAATATAGACCAACAAATCATAGATTTAAGTAAATGTTACTATTTTTACCTGTTTTGCACTTATTTTTAGCATTGTAATCATGTAATATACAAGATTTCCTTTTGTTTTATCATCCATAAATAAGGGTCTAATTGTGACAAGCCCATAGGTGCTACTAAATTTCTAGCTTAGGTTGTGAAGGTTTAGAGGACCTATTCAGCTAGTAGTGGTATGCATGTAGTAAAGCCACTCCCCTTGAGGTGCTCACAAAATTCCTTGGTGTCAATATCTATTCACTAAAGAAATAAGGATTACTCCTTGGAATATCCCAGATTGTAGCCCATTAGAAAAATTATCTAAAAGGACTCATTTTTAACACCATTTTATCATTAATAAAATGGTAGTTTTTTATGAGTATATTTTGGCAATCATGATGGGATATCTAAACCCTCTTATGTTTTTGTTAGCATTTCTACTATTTCACTAACATTTGTTGTCTTTTTCTATGTTACTAAGTACCAAAAACCAATATGGATCCTCAAAACCCTAATACACCAAATGAGGTCCAAGGCAAAAGCCTTTTATGGTCTATGAGAAAGAATTATATAAAGGGGTATGATCAGCTTCAATATTGTACAAATCCATATGATCAATTAAGAGCTCCAAAATTTGGGCCCACTCTAGGTATGTACCATTTTCTACATAACACTCACAACTATCACAACAGCCGTAGACATTGTAGGTAGGTATAAGGTTGTGCCTTTTACCCACCCACCAAATTAGCTTTTCTTCTTAGGCCAAAATACCTCTCAAAATGGCATCCCAAGGTGTAATAATTCACCTCTCAAGCTTTTACTCTTAGAAAATTAAATTGCTTTCCATTATATACCTTTTTTTTATTATGTAAGTTTTATTTCCTCTTAATATGCATTTTTTTAAGGAATTTAACCTTTTATCGCTTTTTTATTATAGAAAATTCCATAGGAACACCTTTATGTAATAAATAAATCAATAGCAACAAAAAAAAACCTCCAAAAAAATCTCTCTACTTTGGATCGTACATATAGGTACAATCAAGCTATCAATCGTACAAACTCATACGGTCATTTCTAGATATAGAAACCAATAGCCCATAGCCTTTCAAACACTCTAGAAAGTATTCAAGTAGCTTAGGACCATAGGTAAACACTTCTATCACTGCTTTTAAGTCAATTTTTCTTTCCTGTTGTAAAATCAAATATTCTTTAACAAATTTTATTCCAAAAGGTCCCAAATTAGTTTGGTGATCATTCAAATATCAAAAAATTCATTTTCTTGTTTTGCAAAAGGCTCCAAATTGCTTTGGTCATCTTAAAAAATATTTAAATTTATTTTCTTGTCTTTAAAAATGCATCAAATTGCTTTGGTTAACTTACTTTAGCACTCAAATTTATTTATTGTTTGGTTTTGAAAGGATATTTACTTTCATCACATTAGTAGAGCTTTTTTTTAAGGGCAATCCCCTTTCACATTATTTGCTTTTATGCTTTACATTTATCTTTTCAATAGCATAGGATAAGAATCTTGCATAAGGTTTGAAGAAATACTTTAATTTTTTTCTCTCTAAGTTGAGGTAAATATGTATCTATCTCATGCTTAAAGCTCTAAGAAGACAACTAGTTATAACCTTAATAGGCACATCTTGACCAGTGTAGACTAATTTGTGATCAAGCAAATATTAACATAGATATTGCTCAAGTCAAACTATCTATCCCTTTCATATTTTTAGCATATATATTTTCTTACAAAATAGTAACCTTCATTGCTTACTTAGTGTAGACTTTGTTTTTAAAAGCACTTTATTTAATTTCAAAGAAATAAAAAAAAAATTATATTTCTTTCATAACATAGTTTCTTTTTGCACTTTAATTTCTAAAAAAAAAACACTCCCCCACACTTGCACGTCCTACTAGCACATTGGTTATGTTGGATTTGATCACCAATCATCAATCAAGATCAACAATATTGGCTTTCATCTCCAATCATCGACTCACCTCCTTGCCACCATAATAGCCAATTGAGTGGTTTTCTAGACTTCATCACTAGAAAGCTCACTACCCTTAGGATTATCTTAGGGTAGTTTAGAATATACTCCCCTAATCATAGGGTTAGATAATTTTTGAGTGTGCAATTATAGTTATTGACCAAGCCTACTTAAAGGTGAAGTAAAAGTCGACTAGGTTGTCACAAGTCTTCGATAGTGCTACCTCTTGTATAAGAGGTTTATTTTTCAACCTTGAAGCATATCCATATTAGGAATCCTTTGCCTATTTTTACACTACCTCTCTTTACATACCTTTGGAAATATTAGGGAATGTGCATCAATATATCCTAGTAGATTACATTCATCTACCCTATTTATTTATTTTAGAAGTCTTCAAAAACTAAAACACATCAAAAACACAAAAAAATCAAACAAAAAAAAAAACACAAAAAAAGTAAGTACTTAATCAAGTTCAAAACACATAAGCACATAATCATGCCCAAAAATACAATCACCTTAACATGGTGTGTTGTTTGCAAAATCACTTGTTTGATTGGTTAGTTTTTTTTCACAAAAACAAAAAACTAGATCTACAAGTAGTCCAAAAATACTCCTTTTCTATTTTTTCCATAATTTCAACCTTTGTAACATATTTTCAATAGAGCCATATAGATACTTACAGTCATAGATTGAACCATACAAAGAGGTATGGTCACATTAAAAATAGCACAAATAGATACAATTTCATCCAAAATTGTATAAATATGTATAGTTCTTGTTAAGACAAGTTGTTGTCCCCTTTCACAATCACCTATCTATTCTTCACTCTTCCATCGTGGTACTTAACCAAAGCCAAGCATGAGTGCAAGAGAACCTAGCTATGGAGGTTTCTAATAAAATCCCTCCTCCTTTAACTAACTTGTTTAGCCAATCAAAGGGAGTAGCCTCCACTTCTCTTCAAAATCTTCCTTCCTATTCTCATATCCAAGATCCAAACAATATGTTGCAACTTGAGGCTTCATCCTATGAGCAACCTCTAGTGAATCATGCCACCCACACCTTGCAACTTGTAAGTCCTAGTGAAAGGGTCCCTTCACCAACCCCATATCTAGATTTTATATATATTAATCCTAGCTTCATTCCTTCTAGGACATATGCCCATCATTATTCACTTTCATAAAGAAGTTGTATGTTCCCATACTACCAAAGGATACATGCATAATTTCCAATGTAAATTAATCCCATTATGTGGTCATGATGTAATATGGATGAAGCATATTTCAATCCCATATAACGTATAAAAAAATTATGCCAGTTAGACCATATTGAATTTTCCTTTCTATCAATAATAGTATTTACTTATTTTTAATATGTGTAGCTTCTTTATATCATTTTCATTAAGATATAGCATATCCTTTTAACAATTAAATTCTAAAATTTAAATTTAACTATGATGAAGATCAACACTATGATTTAAGAAAGTATTTTGAAATACATCCTTACATTCCTCAACACATATTTTTATTTATTTTATAATCCAATACTATAACAACCTATTAATTCAATGGAAGTATGAGGTCTTATTCATACATCTAATTTTCCAAGATACCATCTTCATCACCATTTTTCATTTAATTTTTTTTGTTCTTATATATGATGTCAACTTCGCTTCATGTTAACACTTGTAATACTTATTTTTAGCATCCTAAATTCAAACTAGAGTCCTTCTCTAATGCTATATTTCAAATATGCATCTTTCAAAACATGATGGATAGAGGGTGGTACCTCTGATACCATTGTTGCATTTTTAGCTAGATAATCATAGGTTCTAATATTCAATATCACAATATATTATTTAATATTTGAACAGTCAATATATGTGGCCAATATTAATAAACAAACATAATATGAAGTAACATTGTCAATATCATTCATGCAATAATATGAAGAAAACTTACAATAGAATTGGTCAAGTTGCATACAAGCTTCTATATTATCAATACTTGAATGACTTTTTCAATGAATTACATTACATGGAGCTTTGTATCCATAATATAACCTTACAAACAAGACTCTTCAATATGTGACTATTGCACTCCTCACATATCTAGGAGATACATATTTTCTTATTTCATGTATAAGACAAATACTCACTTTTTTTTTGGCTTCTCATCTTGCCACTTGTATACATGTATAATGACTCTCTATTTGCACACTTTCACATATGACACATTGCATACTCCTTCATGTATACACACACATAGTCTATTACATGACACTTGTGCATATTCTCACTCCTCACACTTGCACACATAATTATATGACACTTGTGCACATCCTACACATAAACACATACATAAAGGGGAAATATAAATCACACTCCTAAACTATAGAATCACTCCATAATCTATTACATATTTACATTTGTACCATAAAGGTACCATAGGGGTATATTAGCCTGTACCAAATAATGTAATATTATTCAACAAATTTCAATTTGACCAACTCTACTTTTAGTAGTTTCAACTTTATATTTTATGCCTTCCTTTTTTTTCCCCTATACCCACCATCATAATTCGAATTGATGACTTGAATCCATATATTAAGTGTCTTTGATTCAATATTAGGGATTGGGTGAGTTGATAGGGCTAGTTTAGACTCCTCTATGGATAAATAAATGTTTATCTTCATTACCTCTAAACTACTTTTATTTCCTTTAAACGTTATTTTATTCCTTTCCAACCCTACAATGATGTATCCCATATTATCTATAATACCTCACATTTAAAAGTGCTATGCTATTACTCTAACCATCCTTCAATTATACCATTTGTCACCATGCATTTGTGAAACTTATTATGAATTCATTGGCATAGTTCCTAGACCATTACCAAAAAATTCTTTATCTTCTTTTTTTTATCCTTACACATAATTTTAGAAACTCTATCATCATATTTATCTTGAAGTAATCTCATTCATACTTTTAAAATTGTATCTAGATTGAATGGTATTTTATCACACTAAGTATCCATGCATATAGAATTTTTTCTTAAGTTCCCACCACATATCTTAGACCTTTAATTACTAGGTCAAATATTTTTTTAAAACTGTTCCATTGTGTAGAACCATTTGGTAGTGAGAATGTAATAAATATTAAGCTTGGGTGATTTGGCTCAATGTACTTACTTGGGATAATTATTTTCCATTATTTTTTACTTTTTTTATACAATCTCCAAAGTACTTATCCCCTTAGAGCTAAGTGGTCATCTATAAGAACTCTTAAATAGATACCTCCCCTAGTTATATAATCACACACCTTGTTGCCTTTCACCAAAGGAAATTTTATTTTATCATGTAATCTTGAGCACAAAAATAACCGCATAATATATATTCAGCTTTTTTCTATTGATTTTTGCATAATATACAAGGACATATAATAATTTTTTTGTGGAAAAAATCCCAAAAGGGATGCCACTTTTGGGTAATACCCAAGGAGGCAAGGGTATCTATTCCACAAAAAATACCCAGGGCTCGCACCTGGCCTACCACCTTTGACACACGCAAGGAGCATGCCTGAAACAACACACAACAAGAACAAACAAACACAAACACACAAAAAGCTAAAACAAATAAAGCATACTCCTTGAGTGTGTCGACAAGAAAAGGCACAAGAAAAAAAACATGAAACACATAGAACAAACACACAAACAACAGAGGAAAACACATACAAAGATAAATAAATAAACAACACCAAAACATGAAAAACACAGAAAAACCACCAACGCAACATAACAAACACTACCATAACAAAAAAATAAAAAGAAACAAAAAACCACAGAACACAAAACACACAAAAAACCCCAAAAACAACATAACAAAACAAAACCAAAACATAAACAACAAAAAGAATAAAAAACACCACAAACGAAATTAGAAAAAATAAATACAACAAAAACTAAGCCAAAGGAGCAATTGATAAATCAAACAAAATACAATAACACTAAGAAAAGAAAACCAAAGATTAACAAATTACTAAAAATATCAGAGGACATATAATATGTTGTAATGACCTATAAGAATAATTTAATTAGCTACACTCTTCCTACTAAATATAACCATATATATTTTTAGTCATGTAGTTTATTTTGAACATTACTTATATCTAGATTCTATAAGTTTATCCTCATTCTCACCTCAAATAAAGGTATCCCTAGATATGTTGCTAGCAAATTTACCTCTATTTCAAGTAACCTGTAAATTCTTGTTTTGATTCTAGCTAGAGATTTTAGGAAGTGAATTTTGAATTTTGTGGTATTAACATTTTTTGTATACGCTTTTTCATATCTCTTTAGTTTCAAAGCTCTAGCCTTGTTTTTTCCTACCCTCTCAAAAAGGGTTGTATCATCTAAAAACTATTGTTGGGTGATGTTGTTGATGTTATTACTAACATTATATTTTCTTATTAGCCCATTTGTGTATACCTTCTTTAGATTCCTTCCCAATATATCTACCATAAAATAAACATATATTATTAAAAAGTATCTCCCTATCTAAGATCCCTCTTGGATTTAAATAATTTTATTACCAACCCATTGACCAACACTAAATATGATATTGTATAGATATAAGCTTTAATCCATCTAACCCATTTGTTTCCATATCACATCTTTTTTAATACTATAAAAAAAATCCCATTTAACTCATAGGATTTACTCACATTAATTTTTAAGATTATTCCTCTCTTTTCTAGAAGTTTTTGAATGCATTACTTCATGAGATGCTATAATATTAGCCAAAATATATTTTCCTTTCATAAATCCTCCTTACTCTTCTGAAATAATTTTGTGTAATAGTGGTCTTAACTGATTTGCCATCATTTTAGATATTATCCTATATGTCATATTGCATAAGCTTATGGGTCTGAATGAATTAAATAATTATGTATCCTTATTTTTTGGAATTAGTGTAAGATATGTTGCATTTATTTTATAAGGTATGTACTATTTTACCCTAGACTATTCCACTACCACAAATAAACAATCCTTCACTATTTCCTAGTTATTTTGATAGAATGCTACAAATAGTCCATCTAGGCCTAGGGATTTATCCTTATCAAAAGATAAAAGAGCCAAATGAACTTCTTCTAGATTGATAGGCTCCATTAGGTTGCTATTATCTTAATTTGTTATAACTAAAGGTACTTCTTGTAGTAGCTTATCATTAAGAACTTAAATCTCCTTCTATTCTAGAATATTCTCATCAAAATGCCTTGTCTCCATTCTAATTTTACTCTAGTCTTCAATTCAAAACCCTTCTACTAATTATAAATGTTAATCTTTATACTATTACCATCCTATGAGAAATTTTAATGTTTTTATCTTCATTTAACTAAGGTTATCTCGATTTTAATATCTAAAGTTTCCCTTCCTTACTCAAAACATTATGATATTCACTAAGCAACTCCCTTTCCTCTAATCTTGAATTATTTTGCTTATATTTTTTGAATTTTGAAAGTTTCTCTTTTAGTTCTTTCTTCTCAAAAATATTCTCAAAAGTGTCTGTGTTCTATTCTTTTAATCTAGATGTCATTGATTTAATTTGTTTTGGAAGTGTCTACAATCCGCTATTTCCTAAATAATTGCATGTTCATACTATCATGTCAACAACTTGAATATGGTCTTCCCACACTGCTCATATTTAAAATGTGATTTTTTTAAATTCATTTAATACAACTTTAACTATTATTGGATAGTGATCCAAACCAATCCTTGTGAAGGTATTAATTTTATTATAAGTCCCTTCATCTAGCTAATGATTTGAGAGTACACATCTATCCAAACATTTTTCTATGAGGTTTTAGCATATTCTATTGTTGGTCCACGTATAATTGTCGTCTTCAAACTCAACCCTGCATAGATTATTATTTTGAATAAAAGTTGATAAATCTCTCATGCTTTGCTTTATTTTCCTAATTCTCACAATTTTTTCATTTGACTTGGTTCTAGCAAATAAATCTCCTATGATTGTTATTGTTTTGAATGAAAGCTAAGAAATCTATCATGCTTTGGTTTATTTTCCTAATTTCTCCAAATTCTTCATTCAACTTGGTTCTGGCAAATAAATCTCCTATGACCATGAATCGAGTTTCTTGGTCTTTACTTCTCATAAAGGTTTCAATCCTAATTCATACATCCGATATACCTAACTAAATTGTAGGAAAACAAATATTGATAAGAAATAACTAATTAGTATTAATAAAATATATTTAATCATTTACAACTTAGTCACTCAAATTGATTGATAACATTAATGGTTTTTTAATATTAATTTTTATTTAAAAAAATATTTATTAACATTTTTATATATTTAGAAAAATGTGTACCATTATGTATAATTTAATTTGTTGTAGTTATGATCTAATAATAGTTATGTTCATGAAATTAGTGATAATTTTTTCTTATAATTTCATATTACTTAAACCCATATTAAAGCTAATATTTAGATGTATAGTTCATTCAAATCTATTTATAATATCATGGTGAGGATAACACAATGGTTAGGGTTTTGGCCTCTCCGTGGGAGGTCCAAGGTTTAAACTGCAACATACTTGTGTACAATTTCATGTGGTTCATGCTTTGGCTCTCGTGTACATCATGGAGAATCACTTATTCCAGCATGATGGTGTGTATTAAAATAAATAAATAAAATAAAATAATAAAATCTATTTACAATTTAACAACATATATACACTTACAATATTTCAAAGTTACATAAATAATATAATAATAATCACAAATATCAAATTTTATTAGATTACTTCTTACTACAATATTTTTAACTAGATATAACACTAATAAAAAATATTTTAAACTATTTCTTACTAAACTAGGTATAATACTAATCATAAATGTTGAGAGAACTAAAAATGAACACTACAATAATATTCAAAGTAAAATACCAACACCCATTTAAGTAAACAAAATATTATTTTCATAACTAATTGCATTACTTAATGAATCAATAGTACAAAATATTAGAAAACTATACTAGCGCATTAGAATTTTTAAAATAGATGCATAGTTTGAAGTGTTTAAATATCCACATAAAGCAGTGTGAACCGATTCGATAGTTGAGAATGTGTGAACCGATTTGATAACTCCTATCATGAATAAAATAAGCGATTCAGACCTCTACGCAAACTATTGTTCTTCCTAATCTGCTTATTTGGGAAGGGGTTTCATATGGCCGCTGGTGTGAGGTTCCTAATTGACTAAAATTAGGGTTTGTTTGTTTGGATGAAAGTAGGGTTTATTTGATTTTGGGATGGAGGGTTTCAACAAAGATGCATGCATTAAACCAAAAATAAATTTTAAAGAAGCAATTTATGGAGGACCACCTCAAACAGAAGAAGAACACAATCAATGATTTCCAAGTAAACCATTAAGGATACCAAAGTTCGATTCAAAGAAAATCAAGATGGATTTCATGAAAACAACTAATGGATCCCCATTAGTGAAGTTGGAAAAAATAGATATCCAAGAAGGAATAGATGTGATGGAGAGGAAAGGCCTAATTTTTTTATTCATGGGATTTCGACCGACTCTTGCTACCTTCAAGCAATGGGCTGTCAAAAACTAGAGCACTAAAGGTAGGTTCCAAATTTATACTTGCCCTAATGGCTACTTTCTCATTTTTTGTTAATGAAGAAGATAGGAAGAACATTTTTCAAAGGGGGCCATGATTTTTTGGTAGGGCAGGGCTCTTCATGAAGCCTTGGCATACCAGGTTCATAGCTAAGGTCTATTTGTGTCCATTTATTTGATATTTCAATAGAATACTGGCATCCAAATATATTCACAACAATTGGAAATTCATTAGGAGTTTTCATGATGACCTCTGATAGCACCGAACACTTAGAGCATATGATTTATGTAAGGATTTATGTTTTTATTGATTTTGACAAACCTCTTCCAGAGAAGATTACTTTACAATATGGGGAATAAATATGGGAGCAAGCAGTAGATTATGAAAATATTCTATTTAGATGCAGAATATATCATGAATATGGTCATATAGCCAAGGATTGTCTATATAAGGTCTCTAACAAAGAGAAAGAGGATGGGGACTTGGCAGGGTTTCAAAGCCCTAAACAAAAAACACAAAAAAAATAGCAACAAAAGAGAAAATAGTATTTTCAGCTAACACCTTTGAAATTCTCCCCTCGGATGAACAAGCAGATGATGAGGATGGTCAAATAAACACAATTATTATGGAAACATATTTTGATGAAGAGAGGGAACATGAATGATTGCATGATGAGAAATCACTAAAAGATCTTGCCTTGATGCTAAGAAATAACAGTAAAGAAAAAAAGTACAATGTAGAAAACCAACCCAAGTGCAAAAAAAAAAGGGTAAATTCAAACTACAAACAAAATGGATCCTCAAAAAGACCATACAAATGCCAATAGTAATGTCATGGTTCTAAGTAACCAGCCTATAGTCCCAACTGAAATGAAGCAAGATACAAATAAAAGTATAAGGATGCCATAATCCTAAGGTTTATAATCAGTTTCTTTATGGCAATGTTGGAAGCTTTGGCTATTTTGCTAGGCAATTTCTTATATTTTTTAGTGTTTCCATATTTTGTTTGATTTGTTAATTGCTTCTTTGACTTAGTTTTTGTTGTATTTATTTTTCCTGATTTTTTTGTGGTGTATTTGATTCATTTTGTTGTTTTTTTTTGGATCTATTTTGTTATGTTGTTTTTGTGTTTTTTCTGTGCGTTTCGTGTTCTATAGTTTTTGGTTTGTGGTGTATTTATTTATTTTTGTTGTTTTTGTTCTGGTAGTGTTTTGTTATGTTGTGTTTGTGGTTTTTTTTTGTTTCATGTCTTGGTGTTGTTTATTTTTATCGTTTTTATTATTTTATTTTTTATTTGTATTTTATTTTATTTTTTTGTGTGTTTTATTTGATTATGTTTTTTTATGTTGTGTGTGTTTGTTATGTGTGGTTAGTGTTTTTTTTGTAATATTTTTGTGCATGTGTTTGGTTGTACTTTTTCTTGTCAACACACTCAAGAAGTATGCTTTATTTGTTTTAGCTTTTTGTGTGTTGGTGTTTGTTTGTTCTTGTTTTATGTTGTTTCAATGCTCCTTGCGTATGTCAAAGGTGGTAGGCCGAGTACGAGCCCTGAGTATTTTTGGCGAAAGAGATACTCCTGCCTCCTCGGGTCTTACCCAAAAATGGCATCCCTCAGATGTTTTCCATAAACAAAAAAAAATATTCACATAAAGCAAAATATCATATATGCAAAACCTATTTCAAAGCCATTAAAAATTATATATTATCACATAAAAATATATTATTAATTAATGTTAATTACAAATAGCTAAATTATTAATATTCTAAGCATATAAGCATAACTTTTGGCATTACATTATATTGCATCAGCCCATCAAAATCTTATTTTGATAACTATTTGCATTACTTAATCAATCAATGGTACAAAATATTAGTAAACTATACTAAGGCATTAGAATTTTTAGAATAAATGCATAATTTGAAGTGTTTAAATATCCACATAATGCAAAAGCAAGATATCATATATGTAAAACCTATTTGAAAACCATTAAAATATATATTATCACACAAAAATAATATTTTTTAATAAATTATAATTAAGAATAGCTAAGTTATTAATATTCTTTCTAAGCATATATGAATTTTATTTGTTGAAAGCATGACTTTTGGCATTACATTACATCACCCCCTCAATTCTTAAAACTAGGTATCTTCAAAATTTTAATATTGTTTAGATAAAGTTTGAAATGCGATTGTAAATATAACATAAGTAGATATAATGGTAGAGGTTTCGAAACTTTAAATAGAGATCCAATATTTGAAACTTAAAGAAAATAGGATTGTACATCATCATATTTAGACAATTAATGTATGGTTGTGTAATCATATATTATCTAAACCACATCTTATATAAAATATTTTTTATATAATTTATGAGCTAAATCTTACTAAAAATTATTTTACCTTTTTTAATTATATATAATGTTTAATTAAGTATTTACAATTAAGTATTTTCAAAATATTTTGTTATATGTGAGATGCATTTATTCCCAAGTCTATGGAACTTCTAGTGCATCATGAGATGTTATTGATAGACTTCATCAACTTTCTTGTATGGTTCAAGAAATGATATATCTATAGTATTTTTGTTGCTATTAGCTTTTATTTTTATGTATATTCAGTTATGAATGCTTCACTCCTTATCTAGTTAATGAATTAATATAATCTAACTTTAAAAAAAAATCATCTTTTATTTTTTAAATCAAATAAAATTTGAAATATAAGTAAATATATATTTTTGGTTACATAGAGGAATAGATAACTACCCATCATTTTGTACTATCATTTTGGGTTAAAATCATGATGGAGCATCCACTATAACCCTCATATTTCCTTGTTATTAGTAACCCTACATGAGGGAGACCAAAAGTGGTTCAGGATTGGTACCATTGTTGTTAAAAATACCTCTAAGGTTTGAATGTGAGTCTCCTCTTTGTAAACATTAGAACTTACTAATCTACCCAATCCTCTTTTTATATATATTGCATGGCTGCTTCCACAGAGTTCAAACCACATGGCTGCTTCCACCAAACCTATTTTGGGCTGGTGGATATATATATATATATATATATATATATATATATATATATATATATATCACAACCACACTATTTTTAGTAACTAACAAACACATAGTTCAAACCACATGGCTGCTTCCACTAAACCTATTCCGGGCTGGTGGATATATATATTACATAGGAGAGTTGGTCACAACCACACTATTTTTAGTAACTAACAAACACAGAGTTCAAACCATATGGCTGCTTCCACCAAACCTATTTTGGGATGGTGGATATGTAAACCAAACCTATTTTGGGATGGTGGATATATATATTACATAGGAGAGTTGGTCACAACCACACTATTTTTAGTAACTAACAAACACAGGATTCAAACCACATGGCTGCTTCCACCAAACCTATTTCGTTTTGTTATTGTTGACCCCACGTGACTACCTTTGCAAACAAGCTACCATCCAAGTTTGAACCTGAGTGTTTTCTTGGTAAGTGCCTGGCTAAACCAACACTTACCAATCCACCTAACCCGTCCAAGAATATGAATGTAAATATATGTCAAATGAATATAACTGTGAAACTTTGAAACTTTTAATAAGAATCCAAAATTAAAAAAAAAAAAAAAAATTATACGCAACAATCAAAATATGTTTAAATAATTAAAAATAACCTACGTTTTCTAAATTCATTTCCTATAACCTATAAAAACTATAAGCTTATAAAATTTAAAACCTATTTTATTTTTTAAAATTTAATTAGATACCTATACTTTTAAATAGATGACATTTAATTAGAACCTACTTCGCTGATAGCTTTCCAAACCTGTTTAACTTTATTATCAAAATTGATAACTTGCTGCCAGGACATTTCTCTCGAAGCATGGGAAGTGTATGAAGATGCTAACCTTTTGTCCCCTTCATCTGCCTTGAAATTTGAAAGATACATAAAGGGATGCTAACATGTCTAGTGGGCCGATTCTCGGAATTAGGGCGCTTTATATCGTTGGTTTGTAAAAATATGCAATAATGTCTTTCAAGCGTGGCACGACAACATAAACTAATGCAGTAATTATGAATTTTGAGAAGATGAGTTTATTAATAGGTTCAAATACATATTGATAATATAAATTAATGTATTAATTATAAACTTTGATAAGAGAGTTAAGCTTATTAATAGGGATTAAATATATAGTGACAACATAAACTAATGTACTAATGTATTAATTATGATTTTTTTTTTAATTGAAAAGTAGAACTGAATATTAAAGATCAACAGAAGAAAATTACATCATATATAATATGTCCAAGATTCAGAGAAGACACCTAAAACAACTAACTCCTCTCGAAGAGAGAAACATACTGTACATCATATGAGATTTGCAGTTTCATTATATTTCTGTACAAATATACAATAACATCTCTGAGCAAGCAAATAGTAATAGTTGTACATATCTGCGTTCTTTTCCTCAGTGCAACTATCAACAGGATCATAATTTTGAATGACATTAAATAGGCGAGCTAGCTTGACCTTGGAAACCTGCAAACTTCTCCCCACCTGAAACAAAACAGAAAGTTGATTGAGTCTCCTAAGAGACCCAGTAAGGTGCCTTGGCCTGTTCTGAAAACAATCTTCATTCCTAGCTTTCCATATTATCCATAAAATTTTAGAAGAAAGTAACAACCAAAACATATTGAAATATGGTTTCATATGAGGAATGTAACCAAGAAGAATTTGTTGCTTAATATGATCCAAATTAACATTCCACCCCTGCAGATTATGAAAGAAAGATAACCACAATTCCTTAGCATAAAGGCACTCAAAAAAGATATGATTCAATGTCTCAGGAGTCCTGCAAATGGAGCAATATATAGCAGCCTTAGGATCAGAGGATAAAGGAAGCCTGTGGAGCAGCAGACGCCACCTAAAACACGCTTTTTTTGGTTCAAGAAAACTGGACCAGATATGTTGCATCCTCTTCTGACCCTGCGCTGGAGAAAGAGAAAGCGGCCACTTAGTATTAATATGATCAAAAATGTCATTAGTATCCGTAAGAAGCCTGTAGATGGATTTAGATTTAATATCACACATTTTGGAGCCATCAAACCAATACAACTTATCCATATAACATTGTTCAAAAACCACAAATTTTGGATTCTTCAAATTATTGAAGGAGGCAGACAAAATAGTATAAGTTCTCCTGTGAGAGCTGGGCAGACCAAACTCCCCACTAAGTTGTTCCCAAGATTTGAGCACACCATTATTCATAATATCATTAAAAGTATTTACACCATTCACAGACCAAGCCTTAGCAGAGCAGCCCCTCAATCTGGCAAGCTTAGTATTATTGAAAGACAAATTCCACCAGCAAGACTGATTTAACAGATGCACATCATTATTAGTTTTATTACCAGAATTGATACAGATCTTATTTCTAACGGTAGTCCAGGCCTTCCAAATGCTTTGGAAAACAATAGAACCAACAGGTCTAGCATCAAAGGAGCCAACCAAAATATCCAAAAAAGATAGATTTTTCCAGAACTGGGCCCTTTTAGGGACAACATTGCATATGTTATATCTAGTAAGCACCTTCCATGGTTCATTGCCAGAAATGCATTTAGCAATCCATTTAGAAGCCAAGGCAACACCTTGCAGCCTTAGATTGGTAAGACCCAGCCCGCCCATAGCCTTATTAACAACACACCAACTCCACTTAACTGAGTGAATCTTTTTTCCAACAAAGTTACCAGCCCAGAGGAACTGCTTAATATACTTCTGGATCAAATTAATTTGATACAAGCTGAAAAGCCAAGTTGATGAAAAATAGACAGTGAATGTAGAAAGAATTTTTTGACAAACCTGTAATCTGCCAGCCAAGGACAAGTTCCTTTTCTGCCATTTATCAAGTTTAGCAATAATTCTTTCCTTCACCCAAAGCCACATATTTTTAAGATCTGGCTCAACAGCAAAAGGAATCCCAAGATACCTGACTTGGGAAGAAGGACCATGCCACTGCATTTCAAATCTGCTAAGCCAACTCGGAGGATCATAATCCCATCCCAAAATCATAGATTTAGAAGCAGAAACCTTAGCACCCGAGGCATTACAAAACAGGTTAAGCTTAGAGAACAGAGAAACAAAATTGTCCTCATCTAATTTCACAAATAAAGAAGTATCATCAACAAAGTGCATATTTATAAGCTCCATATTATTGGGTAGAATAATACCCTTTATATTAGGACTAAAAGTATTATCCCTGAGCAGATAGTATAACAGGTCATTAGCAATTACAAACAACGAAGGAGCCAAGGGACACCCCTGTCGTATTGATCTTTGTAAAAAAATAGGTTCAAAAACAGCTCCATTAATCTCTATACAAGCATTAGCATCAGCCAGAAGAGTGTTAACCATATTACAAAATTCAGGAGGAAAGCCAAAGGCCAACAAAGCACTGATAATGTAATTCCATTCCACACGGTCATAAGCTTTTTCAAAATCAAGAAGGATCATACCAATATTTTGACCTGAAGCCTTGGCCCAATGCATAGATTCCCATCCTGTGATAAGATTTTCTAAGATATATCTTCCTTTAACAAACCCAGTTTGGGTAGGATTGATGAACTTAGGGAGTAAATTAACCAGTCTTAAAGCCAAAACCTTAGCCATAATTTTATAGGAGACATTCAATAAAGTTATAGGCCTCCAGTTCTTAATTAGAGTTTTATCACCCCTTTTGGGAAGGAGTCTAATAACTCCAGAATTAATTTCACAACCCAAGGAGCCTCTACCAATAGCCTCAGCATAGACTTGTCGGAGGTCCTCACAAATCCATTCCAGATTCTTTTTGTAAAATTCAATGGGTATACCATCTGGACCAGGAGCCCTGTCACTATTAATGGCCATAATAGCCTTAGCAATCTCCTCCTTAGAAATTGGTTGACTCAACATGTCAGCTTCAGACTGAGAAATATTTTTAGGTATTAGCTTACAACAGAATTCTCTTTCTTTCATTTTGTCATTATTATCTTCAGAAGTGAATAAGTTTTTATAAAATTGATAGAACAGATCCATAATTTTATCATCATCAAAAACCAAATTCTGCCCATCTGATATACTAACAATATTTTCCTTAACAACTTTCTCTCTAAGGATATTAAAGAAAAACTTGGAGCCTTTGTCACCATAATTAAGCCAATGTAGCCTAGCACGTACCCTCTGTCCCTGAATCTTCTTATTTTCTAATTGACTGAGCTCATTTTTAACCTCTACAAGTTCTGTCAATATTTCCATGTTATTAGGCTGCCCCTGGATACTATGTTCAAGTAACCACATTCGTTGTCTCAAATATTTCTCATAACATCGGAGCTCATAAGCTCTCTTTTTACCAATGGATTGGAAAAGAGTTTTCCATCCCTTAACATTATACTGCCATCTAACTATAGCACTTTCCTTACTGAGTTTAAATCTATTAATTTCCTTAAGAGTGAAAACAACCTCCAAGCAATCTGGAAGATCCAGAAGAGAGACATTCAAGTTAAATTTCCATTGAGAGTTCTTGTTCTCATGCCTATCTTCATGAAATCTCAAATGTGCCACAATAGAACAGTGATCAGAGCAGACAGAGGGATGCACTGAAATCTTACTGCCATTATTTACATGATCAAAATTAAAGAAAGGATGAGAACCATAAAATCTATCAAGCCTACTATAAATCCTGTTATCACCCTATTGCATATTACACCAAGTAAACCACAATTCATTTTGGTTGCTACTATGATCTTGCAAAGGGTCAAAAAGATTAAAGTGAGTTTTAAAACTATTCCACCATATTTTCTCATCACCCTTCCAATCAAATTTGTTACCACCTGCTTTATCATGTTGGTTTTCAATCATATTAAAATCCCCTCCGAACAACCAAGGGATATTGGGTAAATGTAATAACCAGTTCCATAGAAAACACCTATCTCTGTAATCATTTGCAACATATATTGAGCAGACACCAAATTGCACACCATTGTGCTCTAAAACAACCCAGACCGCAGTATTACATGGAGAGTGACCAGACTCAATAACATGAGCAGCCCATAAGGGAGAAAGCAAAATAATAGTTCCTCCCCTCCCTTCAACATGATTGGTATAAAAACACTTAGCATTACGCCAAATAACATTCAGAGCAGACTGTAACTGAAAACCAGCTGCCTTAACCTCTTGCAACAAAATACAATCAAAATAACCCAAATTTTTGATGTGATTCTTGACAAAATATTTTTTGTCCGGGGACTCAAGACCCTTGACATTCCAGCTCATGCATTTAAATACCATGTCCAGAATTAGGGTGAGAAGAACCAGCCTTGGCTAGTTCTTTAGCACTTTTTAAAGATTTACCTTTACTATCCTTGACATTAACTCTTTTCCTCTTTTTTTGGTAACTTTAGACCAGACCTTATCATCCAATTCTAATCTGCCATTAGACAAATTCTCATCTAATGAATCAGAATATTCACTACTAGGAATTGTTTCGGAGTCCGAAACCTCAGCATTAGAACCTTCTTCACAGTTACCACTACCCTGATTATTTTTCTGCCTTTCCAAAGCTCTACTATGAATAGAAGCCAACGCCAATTGTTGGGCATTATGTTTAGTGCAGGCATCAGCGGGGATACTTATAATGTCATTATTGATCATATTAATACTAGACTGAATGCTTCCGTTTTCCCCAGCCACAGGGGCAGGAGAGGGTTGCAACCCATTTGGTTCAGCCAAGCATGTTAGGTGGCCACTGCTACCCACACCCACTTCAATAACCATACTTTCACCCGGAGCTATTTGCTCATTTACCTTGTTAGCATTAACCACAAAGTTATTAGTTTGCTCAGGAACCATCGAAACTTTGCTCCCAGAGCCATCAAAATTTTTATTATGCCCTGTATTAGATCCAAAATTAATATTATTACTCAGGGGGACAGAAACCCCAGAAAAAACCTTCTTTTTGTTAGCTAAAATAGGACAATTCCTCCTCACATGTCCCTCTTTTTTGCATATAAAACATGCATTTACCCCACCCAACAGTTCCAATTTACAGGATAATGAAAACTCCCCATAGTCTATCTCAATCTCTTCGGGAAAATCCACACCAGGGTACAGGGAAATCAAAACCCTAGCATGCATGTGAGACAGGACACTGCTAGTCTCTTCCACCCGCAAGACATGGCCAAACAGATTCAATACCTGAGGCAGAAAAGACCATAAGACCGGAGGGACATCCCTCACGACAACCCATCTCGGGTATGAAATAGAAAAAACTTCCTCAGTTAAAATTTTTGGTGACCAAGCAACAACTCGAAACACCGTCTTCCCAACATTCCAGAACTGTTTTGCAACCACTCGCCTTTGCATGTCGATGGATTTAAACATGACCAGATAAAGCCCTTTTTGCACCATACGACACATGGAGACAGAAACACCTAACCGTTTACCCCACACGTTGTTAACCCAGTCATCAAAGTAACGGCGTGATGACAATATTTCATTATTCAAAGCCACAAAGAAGATAGAGACATATTTCAACCTCAATTGTTCAGAACACAAGACATTAATCATGGCAGCGCTAGGAACCAACTTAACCTTTCCAGAATAGGCCAAAGTATCCTTACCACTCACGGTGAACACGACATCAGTGGGGATATTCCGTTGGACCCCGCACTCCACAACATCCTTGAAACTTTTAGTCCTTCCACCTTCATTCGTCATTGGGTTTTGACCGCCATTCACAACATCACGGTATGATTGCGTTCGACCATCCACAACACCCGTGAAAACATCTGCTTTCAAATTTTTGACTGTCGAAAACCTATCACCTTCAACGGACCCCGTGACAGCTCCGTTCTGCACACACTCCTCTGGCGGTCTCCCCTCTTCCCCCATCTCCACCTCGGTTGCCATCCTCTCTCAATAGTTAACAGTATTCTTCCCTATATTTTTCTTTAATTATGAACTTTGATAAGAGAGTTGAGCTTATTAATAGGGATCAATTATATGGGCACCCATCCCCTCATACAGTTGTGGTTTGAACCTTGGACCTCCCAAAAAAAAAAAAAGCCAAACCCCATACACATTCTCCACTTACTCTTCGAAGAGGACTTAAAAATGCTATTAGCATTATTTATTATGTATAAGATGTATTTTATACATTTACTTTACTTTTATTTATTATGTATAAGATGTATTTATAAATTTACTTTACTTTTATTTATTATGTATATTATATATGAAGAATGGTACCTTAGGTTTACCCAGATAAAGTCAATGGGACCCAACCTTCTATGTTGTGATTATAAACATTAGCATTTTAAGTTAGACAAAGTCAATGGTATCCAACCTTCTAACTTATATAATCAGCAAATACTCCACCACTTTCATCTAACCTACTCTTTTGGGTATCTTATAAATTTATTGTGTGTTTAAAGAAGGTGATTATTATTATTTTTTTACTTTCTTTTAATAATATTTTTTTTATTGTGAGAAACCTCTATGATCGAGGCACATGGGCTAAGAAAATTTAACACAAAGCCACCATACACTCACCCCCTCACACAGGCCCAGGCTCCGGTTTGAACATTGGACCTCCTAAAAAAAAAACCAAAGCCCAAAACATTGCGTGCACCCCAAGTATTCTTTTAACACTATTTTTCAAAAAAACATTAAATAATTTTTTTTTTATAATTTATATTTAATATTATTAAATTATTATAATATTATTATATAACACAAATAAATTTATTTGAAATTCATATAAATATTTAAAATCGTATCATTCTCATTCATATATATATATATATATTTAAAAAATATTTTCGAACAACCTAATTTCCTTAATCTGTAATTTAATCTGTAATTTGGAAATGAGCGTAATTGATAAGGTCTTCGGCCATAAAACAATTAAAAGAGATAATCAGAGCGAGGATTTTACAAGTTTTATTTATACGATAATCAGCAAATACTCCACCATTTTCAGCATTAGCATTTTAAGTTAGACAAAGTCAATGGTATCTAACCTTCTAACTTATATAATCAGCAAATACTCCACCACTTTCATCTAACCTACTCTTTTGGGTATCTTATAAATTTATTGTGTATTTAAGGAAGGTAATTATTATTATTTTTTTACTTTCTTTTAACAATATTTTTTTTATTGTGAGAAACTTCTATGATCGAGGCACATGGGCTAAGCAGTCTCTTCCCTACCATGACCCCTGGGAAAGCCTAGATCTATACTTATCAATAGAGAATTTAACACAAAGCCACCACACACCCACCCGCCTCACACAGGCCCACGTCCCAGTTTGAACATTGGACCTCCCAAAAAAAGCCAAAGCCCGAAACATTGTGTGCACCCAAGTGTTCTTTTAACACTATTTTTCAAAGAAACATTAAATAATTTTTTTTTTATAATTTATATTTAATATTATTAAATTATTATAATATTATTATATAACACAAATAAATTTATTTGAAATTCATATAAATATTTAAAATCATATAATTCTCATTCATATATATATATTTAAAAAATATTTTCGAACAACCTAATTTCCTTAATCTGTAATTTGGAAACGAGCGTAATTGATAAGGTCTTCGGCCATAAAACGATTAAAATAGATAATCAGAGGGACGATTTTACAAGTTTTATTTATACGATAATCAAACGGTTTTATAAGAAGACCTGGCCAAAGGAATAACATAGTCGAATACATCAAGGTTCATGCTCATTAAATATTTTTTTAATCATTCGACGATATATAGAAAAGGTGAATAAGTTGGCTACTCTAGCCTGGTAGCCAAAAACTTGCTGAACAAGCCAAACGATTCTCTAGAATGATATTATGCAGGTTTGACTGCGTTTTCTTTTCACGAGGAATTTTGCAAAACTTATTGTTGAAGATCTGACTAAGATCAACAACAGCGTATACAACTTGCACGTACCGAATACCGGAATTTATTTATTTTTTGGTGAATGATGAGTAAGGGCTGATGCAAACTCGGGAAAGTTTGCGAGTTTTGCGAGCAATCTTATATTGTGAGATACAATAATTATACGAGTGTTAATTATAATTTTATTTTTGTTGTAATGATGAGTTGTAATGGTAAAGGAGATTGGTTTTTTTTAAAAACTCTTTCATTCAATAAAACTTTTTATTTCACACAGTTTTTATGATCTAAAGTCGTCAATTCAAACAATAAATGTTAAGGTTAATTGGAATAAGTGGCCCCAAAACCCTTATTATATATTAATAAAGAAAACAAGCACTTTATTTTTTTATTTTTTTTTGGAAATACATATACTTACATTATTAATAGTTAAAAAAAAATTATATTATGTTAAAATATATTACATTATTTGGTACATGTTAATGTATCACCTTGGGTGCATCTTTAGAATAGGAAAGTGTTCTAGATTAGAGTGTGAGTATTTACTTTATGCAATGTGCAGTGTGCAAAGTATTTTGGTAATGTAAATGTGCATAATAGTCTACATGAGTCCATGGAATAAGAAGATAAAAAGTTTTTAGAATAGTGAAGGCCAAGGGTACACCATATGAAGAGTCACATTTCAGTATATATGTATCTATGCATTAGTGTGCAAGATATATGTATTGTTGTATGAGAGTGTTTGTAAGTATGGGTACTTGAGATCTTTATTCAATAGAGATACAATTTTTGTGAGCATTTGTTAATGACAATTCTATGAGTTATTGTTGAATTTATTTATGAGTTTTATATATTTATAATATTGTCATTATCTTATATTTCATATTGCAACTTTATTTTAGATCTTGTGGTTATTTTATCTTTAGTATTTAGCTTCAAAAGCTAATAATGATATCAAAACTACAACAAGGTTTTGAATTGCACAAGTTTTAAAGTTGTAAAGAAGATTTCCATTGGTTAAGGAGAAACTAGTGAAGTTAAAGAAATTATCTCTGGAAAAGAAAAACCACGGAAGTTTGAAGATTTATCTATTCCAAGAGCAAATTCAGAATAAAAGAAAATTACAGGTCTTGAAGATAGACCTTAACATTGATGAGATTAAGAAACCCAAGAAGGAGGTCCTGTAGGACCAAAAAAGCCACATAGAAAATTTTCCAAAAATTTTATCTCAAAAGGTGCTCCAAACTATGTAACAGCGCAACACAACATGCTCTAGACTATGATCAACTCAGTCAAACAAGTACTTTACATTTTTTAAATCGTGGCTCAGAGCACAAAAGGAGAAAGCAGCTTGCGACAAAGTTTTTACATTGTGCAACCCAAAGCATGGTTCTATACCACGGTCAACACAGTAAAAAATGGCAAGTCAATAATTTAAATTATGGCTCAGAATATTATCGTACGATCCATTACATGTATCTATATTGCACAACTCAATGCATGGTTCTACATTGTGATCAGCTTGGTCAAACTTTTGAGTTTGATAATTGAAATCGTGAGCTAGAGCATAGTTCTCCATTATGTATTTCATAGCATGGTTCTACATCATGCATTTAAACCTATGGTTCTACGTTGCACACTTCAACCCGTTGTTCTACATCATAGTTAGCAATATCAAAGTTGTTACTTCATAAATTGAAAGAGCGACTCACAACATGGTTCTGCGCTGCGCGACCTAGAGGAAGGTTTTAAAAGCACATCTCCAATGATAAAGGCTTTCTTATCCTAGGTTGCATTCAAAGCATTCAAACCTTTCAAATAAAAGTTTTAAATGATATATTAGAACATGGTTCTGCACCGTTGAGAAGGAAGTAGAAATTATCATGATAGTTTTTAGGCTGTGAGGTGTTACAGACCATGAAGAAGTGTGTCAAGATTTAAAATAAGTTAATCTCAGTTGTTCGATAGGAGATCAATGGTCTACATACAAGGTGGATCAAATCACATATAAAATCAAGATCTGACATAGCATAAGATAACAGATTGTTGTTCAAATTTATTTTTGAGCTAAAGAGAGCAGGAAGATGAGGCAATAGAGAATCAATATCCTCAAGCCGATTTAATTGTAGATCTATGGTAGGGTAGCCATGACAAGAACATGAAATGAGCTTGATTTTAGATTAATTAGATCTATAACTGGAAGCCATGAGAGCCAAATGACTTAAAAAATTCTAGTTGTAGAAGATCAAAGGATCGCATAGTTTTCTTCTTGTTTGAATCAAATAGGAGGCTTCCACCTCTACATCTTTCTAATTTGGCACTTCAACTTCTTTGTAATGTTTCTTATTCTTTATTTTCTTTCACATTACTACAAAACTATAAATAGAGGTTGAACTCTTACTTTCAAAGGTTAGCTCCAAAGTTTTTTCTTGCCCTACTATGTACACTTTCTGCAAATCAATAGAAGGAGAATTAATTGGATGTTTACCTTAGACTTGTGTATATATATATATATATATATTTGGATTATCAATATTTGAAGCCATTTATTCTACTGCTACTATGGTTAGTTTATTATGCTAATATTGGATTGCTAGCTTAAAGCAAATTGAAATGTTTAATTTATAAATGTATATTTGTAAAGGATTCTATTTCTATTAATCAAAGTATTGATTTAATTCTACTATTTGAATTATTGATGCCCTAGATATTTGAAATAATTCTTGAAGGATGCATATGTGCTATACTGTTGAAGATTATCGAGTTTTGAATATTGTTAATCACAAGTGTTATCTGCTATAATTTAAGTTGTTAGAGGTTCCCTATAGATGCCTATGTTGTTAGCTTTATTCTTCTACTATTGATTCATTACTTTCTAAATCCTTTCTTCTTTCTATCCTTATCTTTACACATTTAAATAAGCTTAAATGATTCAACATCTAATTAGTTGACAAGATATACCAATCTACTATAGAGGTTGGATTAAAAGTGATTTTGATCCATCCAATATTGGGTTCAAGATTGTGATTAGCGGGTGTTCACCTTCTTAAAACCATTATAGATGATAGTTAGATTGAATTCACATTGATATCAATTTAGACATTAATAGTTTTTGGCATGCCCGATGGGACCTTGTTTACAAAATATTTGTTCGTCCACTAGATATAATTTTTTACTTTCCTAGAGGAATAAATATTTAGTGAGTTCTCTTGATCTCACCAAGCAGTGGAAGCAAATTCACTTCACGACTCTCTGAAATCAAGAACCTAGAAATCCCTTTTAGTAGCTCATTCTTTCATGTTTACCAAGTCTTCTGCTAGGAATAGTCAAGAATATTTTCTATTATTTGAGTTACCATCAAGAAGATCTAGGTATACAGGAAGGTTGTCCCTAGATTCATCCATTGAAGAGATTCAATTACCATAAAAAAACAATTTCTCCTCAAGTCAAACTCCATTAAAAACCCTAGTAAACATGGTTAGATAGTAGAATATAAACTCAAATCAAGCTTCACAAAAATTCTCTAATTGGGATACCACTGGTCCTTTAGGACTTACCCTCATGAATGATATTCATCAAGCTATATCCAAAGCTATACCTATGTATGGTGGTACATGTAAAATTGGATACAAACAGTATTAGGATATACTAAACTTAGAAACCATCCACAATATTAAAAATGAGGATGTCATCGCCAGAATTATGGTCCTATATTTTAGAGTAAAAATTCTACATTAGTTTAGAACCCTTGAAGACAACAATATCATTTCATGGGATGCATTAGTCAGTCCTTTTGTGGAAGAATTTAATGAATCTACTGATCCTTTTTCTCTTCTAAATCAATTCACATCTATGCAAAAACATCAAAAAGAGTTAGTATCTAATTTTAATCTAAGGTTTAGCAAAATGTGGAAAAGAATACCCTCTAAATATAGACCGACTGCTCCCCTTGCTTTCATGTATTATATCAGGATCCTTGGGTCAAACTTGGGGCTACAAACTCAATATTCAGGAGTATCTACCTTTCCTCAAGTATACAATGCAACCATACAGGTAGAAAATATCCTAATTAATGTAGGAAGGCTACCTCCAAAGATAGTCATGCCATATTGCTTTGATATCCATCAGTTTCAAGCTAAGGTAGATACATCTTCATATATGGACCTAACTTCCTTGTCATCACCACTTCCCCAAGTGGCTCCAATTCCTTCTCCCAAAAAAACATCTACTTCAGTTTCTTTTCCACCACTCTCATATCAAATTCCCCAAGAATCCATCCTGTTGATCGATATTCAAAATACCTTGAAAATAATCAATAACAATGTCAATGCAATATAAAAGAGAGAGATGGAGAGGTCTTAGTAGAGAAAATTCACATGCATTAACATAGATCAGAAGCCTGATACAAATAATAATGCAGGGTCCAGGGTTAACACAAATCAAGAAGATCAATAATTTTCCATAAGACCATTTGGTAAATATTTGATGTCTTGTTTGTAATGACCGTCATGATTTAGATACCTGTATCATGTATAAATACCATGTGTAATAGGCCATGGAGAAATTTGAGAGTAATAAAAAAGGAAGAGTCAACATGATATGACAATTGAAATAAATCATGGTTGGACAAGATTTATGTGAAGAAGAATCAGTTTCCTATCATGACTAGGTCTAAAAATAAGACAATGCAGGTTGATCCACAAAAGATGGGTCAATTTCAATTCCCCTCTTAGAAAAAGAGAGAAACACCCATGCAATATAATTATAAGTTCCCAGTTCCACAGGCAACTGAAAATAGAGATATAGTTCCTAGAAGCCAAGAAAGGGGGTGAACACTTCAAAGTAGTATGAGAAGGAATATAATAAAGAACAAATAGATTTCAAATATGAAGCACAAGAAAACTAATATTTCCTTCCATCACTCAAAGGTAGGGAATTGAAGCCACCCAATAATACAAGAGAAAGTATGGTGAACCAAAGAAGAGGTATGAGAAAATCTACTTGGAAAAGTCAAAGTTTAAAATTGTGGAAGAGATGAAGAGGACCCCCTCTAGAGCAAGTCTTCATGACACTCTCTTTATTCCTGGTTAGATTTATCTACTCAAGGTACTTTTAAGCAAAAATTGCCAAGAAAATTTGATAACCACAATTTTTAGCATGCCTTCTAACAAGGATAAGATGATTCTTGCAACCTTAAAAACAACCCCCCCCATTTTATATCTCTTTGAGAGTGTAAGGTTGGATATTCTACAATAGTATGATAGATTTAGGGGCTTCAACCATAGTCATGCCAAAATTAGTTTATGATGAAATGAGGATGCAATATACTCGTTCATGTCTAGGAGTTTTGCAGTTGGATGGTACACTAGTTAAGACCATTGGGGTGGTAAAGGATGTGTTGATGAGATTATACAAAGCTTCGAAGGTTACTATTGTACAATAAATTGTAGTGGTAGACCTAGAACCTTACTTTGGTCTATGTCTTTCCAAAGAGTTCATAGTTAAGCTAGGAGGTAATATGTATTTGTATTACTCTAGCATGATGATTCCATACAAAGGAAAAAGAATAAGGTTATTATTTGATCATGTAGCCTATCATATTAAAAAAATAGAGGAAGGCATGTGTAACCTCTCAGTTCTAGGTGATCCTAAATTGGTTGAGAGCTTTGAATATTAAGAGGTGGAATATGAGTTGCCATTTAGAGAGGATTACAACTTGTTTGGGACAAGAATGGGCACTTATAGCATCACTTATAAAGCTAAGAAAAGTACCCCAACCATATACAATCAGTCATCAAGAGAGGACAATGTATTTTTATGGGGTAAGATGCAAAAATGGGGTTGGTGCTGGTGTAATTTTAAAATCTCCTTTAGAGGGTGTGAAAAGTTTTTATTAAATATTAACATGGTCTTGTATTAATAATGTTAAAAAATATGAGGCTCTATGTTTAGTATTGATGCAATCAAAGAGTATGGCAATTAAAATATTAAATATATATGGTGAATTAGAGCTAGTAGTTAATCAAGTCATAGATAAATGTAGCAGCAAGCACCATTACTTAAAATCATATAAGAATAGAGTGTGGGTTTTGATGGAATATTTTAATGCTTTAAACATCCACTTTATTCCTAGAAAACATAATATGTTGGCTGATTATTTAGTCGTTAAGGGCTCTAATTTTAGCCTTTATTTAGATCTAGGATCAACAAAGGATAAAAGAGTTAAATTAATATTCGGGCCTACAGTACCAAACAAATATATTTTCTAGCATATTTTCGAGAGTGATGAGTAGATCGTCAACTTTCTAGTAAGAGAAGCTTGTTTATCTAATGTGCAGGAAGATATCCCTCAAGAAATGGATCAACAAGATGTCATACAACTAAAGAGCAATTATATCGCTAAGGGTATAATTACACTAGAAATCCTCTTTGATAATGAAGATGGGAGTAAATCAAGAGCCATGGAAATCAATGATGAAATCTATAAAGATATTTAAGTATAGAAGGATAGAAAACTCAAGATGGGCATTCATTGTTCTTAAAAATAAGTGGAGGGAATTAAGGTTGTATGCCTGAAATACCATGATATTATAGCATGGTCATATGAAGATCATAAGGTATATGATAAAAATATCATTCAACACACTATTGAGCTAGAAGCTGAAGCAAAGCCTTTCAGGCAGAAGTAAAGACCCATGAATCCTAAGATTGAATCCATAATGATATAAGAATTGCTTAAACTATTGAAAGCAACTATTATCTACCCTATCAAACATTATACATGGGTTGCTAACCTAGTTTCTACCAAGAAGAATAATGAAGACATCCACTTATGTTTTTATTTCAGGAACTTAAACAAAGCATCATTGAAGGATCACTATCCTCTTCCTCATATTGACCAAATTTTATAGATTGTTACAGGGGCTGAGAGGTTTTATCTATTAGATGGTTTCTTAGGATACAACTAGATTTAGGTGAAGTATGAATATCAGGTCAAAAAAACATTTACTACTAAGTATGGTACCTTTTCTTATCAAATAATACCTTTTGGTTTATCTAATGCAGGGGCCACTTTTTAGATATCCATGGGCTATGCTTTTGGTGAGTTGATTGATAAATTCATTCTCATCTACCTTGATAATATGATGGTATTTTCCCATAAAAAATAAAATCACTTGGAACACTTGGAGCAAGTGTTTCATAAACATAGAGAGTTTGACATCTTTCTAAATCCAAAGAAGTCATTTTTTGCAATCCATGAGGGAATATTATTAGGGCATGTTGTCTCTAAAGAGGGGATGTCAATTGATCCTGATAGAGTAAAATCAATACTAGATCTTCCCCTCCCTATGAGTAAGAAGGCCTTGCAATCCTTCTTTGGATAAATCAATTTTGTAAGGAAGTTTATTTCAGACTTTGCTCAAATTGTTAAGCCTATTTTAGAATTGCTAAAAAAGAATATGGAGTTTAAGTGGATTGAAACAAGGAAGTAAGCTTTTGATACAATCAAGCAAGACATTGCTACTGCCTTAGTAATAGTGAACCCTTATTTTAGCAAGGACTTTATTTTGTATGCCTATGGAGCTAAGGATAGTTATGCAATAGTGCTAACATAGAATAATGATGATGAAGAAGAACACCCCATATTTTTTGGAGTCAAACTCTTCATGAGTACTAGAATAATTATAAATTTATTGAGAGACAAGTGTTTGCAGTCATGAAATCATTGAATAAGTTCAGATAATACTTGGCTCAAAGTAAAACTCTTGATTATGTGGTACATCCATATGTCAGAAGTTTCATCTTACAAGGAGATTTGGGTGACAAGAGAGTTGGTTGGATTACCAAGATTCAAGAATATGATGTAGAAATCCATTCTACAAAGTTAGTTATAGGTAAGGAATTTTATCAAGGAATGGCATCAAAAGTAGTCTCAGATCATATATCAACTTGTAATCCATTAGTATTTGTATAGAGTGGGGACAGTTATTTAGAAGATTCACATTGGGTTGATTAACTGATAAGTTACTTCCAAACAGGAGTGTGCCTTCAAAATCTCAATACTTCACAATGAAGGAGGTATAGAATTCAAGCTTTGAAATATGTCATTTTACCTATAAAGAGATATTTCAAAGCTTCAAAATACTTCCAGCTTCAATATCAGGAAGGAAATTTACAACCAATCCTAGTTAATGGATATCATCTAAAGTTGTACTTTGAGTAAAAAAATTCTTTTCATGTAATATATGTACATATTTGTATTATATTGTCTTTTCTAAAGATTTTCTATACAGAAAAAAAAGAAAAAATAGGGACAGTAGCTCATAACATGTTCCTAGCTAGAGGTAAAGAGTTAAATCCAATGTTATGTGCTATCCACTGCGTGTTTTGTGCCACGCTCAAAAAATAAAACAAAAGTTGGTAGCAAGCTGCGACATGTTCTAGGCTGTGACCAATCAACATATGAGGCATCACTTACAAGATGCACCATTTATTCCACCAATTTGAAATTTAAATGTATTTCCAAGTGGTGTTTCATCTACCATATTAATGGTGGAGGGCATGCATGTAAAATATTTAAAGATAGAATTTGATAGATCTACATTTCACAAATGGTGTTAAGTCCTCAAGAGTGTTAACAACTAGTTAAAACGAGTTTGTAAAGATATCAAGAAGAGTAATTTTAAAGTTTATTCAAATATGGAACCAAAATCTACCCAACAAGAAAGTAGTGAAGTTGCACGCTATGTTGATGAAGCAAATGCAGTAGTTAATATGAAAATAACATGGAGAACGAGAAATAGGCTCAGGCAAGAAATCGATAATAAATTTCAGCAAGGAGAACCAATGATAGTTCAAGGTACTTGTACTATATGCTCTCTCTTATCATTTTATATCTATGATGCAGCTCATCCTTGTCCAAAATTAATTTATACCATCATAAAGTTCTATGATCCTAGGGTTAAAGTAGTAAAAATAGCCAAGGGTAGAACACTTTTCAATATGATTGCACAAGCTTACCACAACCTTTTTGCTGTGGGTAGAGACCCACCTATAAATCCCAAACCCTTCAACCCATGGACTAAGCTAAGTATTATTCACTGAAGGGTCATCCTCAAAATTGTAAACATTTTATAAAATGGGTTTACAACTAGTTAAAAACTATAAAGTCTAGTTTACAACTAGTTTAGATTCAGACCAATATGTAAGAGATTGGTAGATAGCCATGATTTATTGTTTTTCTAATTAAAAATTGTATAGAAATCCTATGGAAGAAGGTAATAATAGACTGGTTTATTTTTATTGGCCAGTATTCCTCTCCAAAAGAGTGCATGAGCAATTGGTAACCATGAAGAAAGGTTTAGAGGTCCCCTATTTTAGAAACTACTCTAATTTGGTGTGTATGTTCCACAGTGTTGTAAGATAAGAGATGCCTTGGATCCCAATAATAGATAAAAATGATAATGGAGATTCTATACTAGTCAAAACATGGAAAAGTATTTTGAGGAACACTGAGTCTTACTATAGATTCAATATGGAATTTTTGGGGTATGCCCTACAAGTTATGTATGGCTAGTATCCTAGAATTCCTCCTCTAGCTAAGAAACTATTACAAATAGAGCAAGATGAGGAAGGATATTGGTATATCTTGATTGAGGGCACAATCATTAGGCTCTATGGCTTCAAAAAAAAACTATTTTTGCTTCCACATTTAGTCACCAGTAGAATATTGACATTAGAATATTGTAGACGAGTCGACTACATCAATGTCAGCTTTGGGACTTGGAAAGGAAGAAAATGAAAAATGGTTTATCCTTATAATGTGGATGATATTATAGTGACAAGGAAGGGTTAGCATGAGTAGATTACCCAATATCTAGAGAAATTTGGTCTTATGCATCTCTCGCAAATATGGAGATATGACCTGTATAACAAATTTTTGGAGAAGGTAAATGACCTCAATGGAGAGAGGGTCCCTAAGTTTAAAATGACTTTGAGGCCTCAAGTTGAAAAGCACATAAATAACAAAGAAAGCTCCCCCTTAGAGTGTAAAGTTAGCAATATGGAACAACTACCCCCTTGGAGATACTTATGAACAATTAGTCAATTATGAACCTAAAAATAAGAAGACCCATCAACTTAAGGAACCCAAAATCAAATAAATGGAGGAAAATCATAGTTGGGATGAGGAAATGTTGTAGAATGGTGTAGAATGAGAGTAGAGATAAACACTATAAAATCTAAGTTTGATCACCAAGTTGATACTAATTTCTCTAAGTAATATGACAAACATATCAATACTTGGAAGGCCAAGAATTGTAGAATCTTAGCATTGAGCTACAAAAGGATAGAGAAAATAGAGAAGGGTAAGTCCAAAGAGAAAAGGTCAAAAGAAAGAAGAAAAATAAACACCAAAAACCTTCTCCCTCTCCACATTCACAACAATATGTTGAGAAAACTACAATGAATTCCCCACCAGTAGCTAAAGAGGTGCAGTCCGCTTTGGAACCTTCACAAGAACAATTACAAAATTACACTATGAGGGATGAAATGATGAAAAAGATGTAATATTTTGGTGGTGGTCTGGGTAAATATGAAACAATAAATATATAAAATATTTAGGTAGAGTGAAGGCCAAAATTTCTTGCCTTGGGTGGAGAACTTTCTTCACACCTATAAAATTTTTAGTTGTAGTTCATTCAAAACCATTAAATCCACTAGTTTCAAAAATTGTACTACAAATTGCACAACATCAAGATGATGCTCAGAAGGGTAAGCTTGTAGTGCCTATTGTATTCAAAATAAAGGTAAAATATTCAATAGGGAAGGCCAAGAAAGAAGTTAGAAATAAGAAGAATTTCGATGAAACACAAACAATTGAACAAATTTAGGTTACAACTACGGAGCATCCGATTCAATAGATAAAACAACAAAGTGTAGATGCCATATTTCAACATACTACTTTGGTAGGTGAAGGTATGAATATTATCCCTTCTTCTTCTCCTTCTTCTCCTTCCCCAAAGAATTATTCCTCTTTCTCAAGAGCAAAAGGAATAAAATATTGCATCTCCACCTCATAGCGCCTCACCATCTTCACAAATGGTTGCATCATCTTGCTCCAATCCATCTCCACCTCATTCATCAAAAATCCCAATATCATAATATCCCAATCACACCCCTTCACCTTCAAAATCATCACCACATATATTAGTAGGGGAATAAACACTTCCATAGTCTCCACATTCTTCGACAATTGTAACATTTATTTTCATTTCAACACTAATTACAATCCCTAAAATAAGCACTAATTCCACCATCATTACTGCCACTCCTTTTCCATCTATGTCAGGTTTATTTTTTTGTTCATTTATCACTGCTTCCATTATTACAAATCATCCTACAGTATCTTCTTTGTAGAAGGTTAATAATATCTCAAGAAGATATATAATTTCTTGGGTAATAAATTAGCCCAACCTTCAAACATGCTTCTTGATTGAGGAAGACTATGATTGTTGATATTATGGCTAGGAAAAGAACAACGATTTCCATCACTCCTTTTGTTATAAAACTAGAAGAAGATATGACTATAGATGATTATCATTTGGAAGAGCATACTAAAGATATTACTCAATTGCCTATGGAAGACAAATTGGTTATAGCTAAGGCTCATCTTGAGACCATTTATGTGTAAACTACAACCAATGGTGATACAAGTAGAACAAATATAAAATTTATCTAAAAATAATTCAATGTTGCTGCTAAGCCCATACCAAATAAAACATGGAATACTACAAGGTTAGTGGCTAGAATTATAATCAAGAAAAATAAGTTACTCCAAAAGGGATGACTAGTAATGGATAAAATTGAAGGTAAGATTTAGGATATTATAGATACCAACAAAGAAATGATGTAGTATGCTTTTGGAGGGTTATATAATGAAAATAAAATCATTTTTTCAGAAGAAGGCCTTCAAACATGCATAAATTCAACCATGCAGGATGAGTCTAAAATAGATGCTTAGGAGGACCTAATCGATCAAGATAGAGTTTCTCAACTGATAAAAGACTTAACTAAGCTTAAATATTTAATAGAAGATCTAGTGGATAAGGTACATTCCATGTCCTATGTGGAAACAACTAAACTATATTTTACCCATCAAAATCTTAAAGAAATGACCAATCCCACTAAATTATCCTGGGATCAAGCCTTAGAAACAATGAATCAGATGATTCAACTATTTGAAATAGAAGCAGAAAAAGAGGTTGATCAAGAAGAGGAGGTTGATTAATAATAGGAGGCTAATGAAGAAAAAGATCAAGAAGAGGAAAATATTTAGGAAGAACAAGAAAAGAGTGAAAAGTAAGAGGTGATCCAAGAAAAACAAATAGAGGATTATACACATCAAGAAGAAGAATGAAGGTATCCCATTGAAGAATTTGAAACAATTTTGAGTACTAGAACTATGAGAGATACCCTAGAAACATGTTTTGTGAATATTTTTATTCCTAACAAGAGTTAGACATAACAGGGAAAGCATGAGAAGGCAATTTTCATGAGAAAATCATGCCATGGACACTTTGAAAGAGGAGCAGCCTTGCTGAAGATGCACACATTTTTATCCCTTGTAAAAATTTATAAAAGATACAATATCCTAAGGCATGCTCATATTTACCTATCACATTGCTTCCATGTGAACTATTACTCTCTGAATATCTTCATAAATTTTCAAGAGAGTGATGGTCACAAGGAAGTTATACCTTAATAGATAAGTTGCAGCTAGCTGGATATCTTTTCATTCCTCGATTTTCCTCCATCCAATTTCATTCACACCCTCTTAATTCCCCATTATTGATCCATACATTCATTCATCCACTCATTCCATTTCATCCATCCATATTTTGACTCCAGTTGCCCAAAGGATAATAATTTGAGTTCTCAATTTTGCTAGCAAAATTCCCCGAGAGGTGCTAGAATGTAGGCCCAAAAATGCCACATAGAAAAATTTCCAAAATTTTTTTAAGTCCTAAAGGTGCTTCGAACCACAACATCAACACAATTTAGCATGCTCTAGATTATGGTTAAATCAATACAATGTTTACTTTGCATTTTTCAAATCGTGGCTCAGAGCACAAAAGGCGAAAGCAACTTGCAACAAAATTTTTACACCATGTGACCTAGAGCATGGTTTTATACCACGGTCAACATAGTCAAATATGGCAAGTCAACATTTTAAATCATGGCTTAGAACAGGTTTTTATAGCATGTAATCCAAAGCATATATATGTACCTCATGACTCAGTGCATGGTTCTATGTCATGGTTAGCTTGGTCAAAATTTTGAGTTTGATAATCCAAATCATGGACTAGAGCGTAGTTCTTAATTGTGCATTTCATAGCATGGTTTTACAACACACACTCCAACCTATGGTTCTAAGCCACGTGCTTCAACCTATTATTCTACATCATGATTAGTAATGTCAAAGTTATTACTTCAAAAATCGAAAGAGTGACTCACAACATGGTTCTATATCGTGTGGTCTAGATGAAGGTTTTAAAAGCACATCTCTAATTATAAAGGCTCCCTTGTCATTATCCATGGTCAAAGCACTCAAAAATTTTAAATAAAATATTCAAATGATAGATTAGAACATGGTTCTACACAACTGAGGAGGAACTAGAAAGGGTTGTGATAGTTTCTAGGTTATGAAGTGTTGTAGACCGTGAAGAAACGTGCCAAGATTTTAATAATTTAATATTATTTTTTTGATATAAGATCAATGGTCTACATACAAGGTGTCTCAAATCACGTATAAAAGCAAGATATGACATGGCATAAGATAAAATATCACTTTTCAAAGCTATTTTTGAGATGAAGAGAGTAGGAATATGAGGTGACAAAGAATCAAGATTTGCAAGCCGATTCAATTGCAGATCTATGATAGGGTTGCCACAACAAGAACAATAAATGACCTTGATTTTAGATTAACCAGATCTATAACTAGAATCCATGAGAGTCGAATAACTTATAGAAGCCAAGTTGTATAATATCAAAGGATCACACAATTTTCTTCTTGCTTGAATAAAAAACGAGGTTGCCACCTTAGCATCTTGGTGACTTGAAACTTCAACTTCTTTGTAATGTTCCTCGTTCTTTCAATTATTTCAAATTACTATAAAATTATAAATAGAGGTTTGACCCTCACTTTCAAGGGCCAGATCTAAAGTGTTTGCTTTCCCTACTATGTACACTTTCTACAAATCAGTAGAAGGAGCATTACTTGAATGTTTACCTCAGACTTGTATATTATTTCTTTTTTGGATTATCAATATTTGAAGCTATTTTTGCTACTGTTGTTATGGTAACATGGTTAGTTTTTTCTACTAATATTGTATTGCTAGCTTAGAGAAAATTGAAATAATTCATTTCTAAATGTATGCTTCTAAAGGATTCTATTTATGTTAATCAAAGTATCGATCTAATTCTACTATTTGGATTATTGATGCCCGAGATATTTGAAATTATTCTTGAAGTATGCGTTTGTACTTTACTGTTGAAGACTATCAAGTTTTAAATACTATTAATCACAAGTTTTGTCTACTAGAATTGAGTTGTCAAAGGTCCCCTATAGATGCCTATGTTGTTAGCTTTATCCGTCCACTATTGAATTGTTACTTTCTAAACCCTTTCATATTTCTATCCCTATATTTACACATTTAACTGAGCTTAAATGAGTCAACATACAATTAGTTGACAAGGTATGCGAGCCTACTCTAGAGGTTAGATTAAAAGTATTTTTGATCCATACAATGTTAGTACTAGGGCTATGATTAGTAGGTTTTTGCCTTCTTAAAACCATTGCAGATGATAGTCATAGCTCAAATTCACATTGATGTCAATTCAGATAACAATAGGTCCTATTAAAAAGTTGAAAAGTTTGATATATTGAAGAAGATTCTAGATTGCTATTTTTCTAGAGTCTTTCCACAGGGTTAAAGGAAAACTCATGAATGCTAGGACTCAACATAGATTTATTTCCACTAGTTTTAAGAGTAACTAGTGAAGTTTATTGGTTTTAGAATTTTGAAAATTTAAATGTATTTGGTTGCTACTTTATAAGTTATTTTGTTGTAGATAATTAGTTCGTAGAAGTTGAGAAGATTCCTACAATATATAGAGAAGAATTTAACCTTCTATTGCTTGAAATTATATGTGCTTTCCTCGTATAGGGATTAGTTTTGAGTTGCAGCAAAAGAGTAGACATTGAAGTTTAAGGAGGTCCAAGAAAGAGGTCTCATTGAAGATTGAAGATAGTTGACATTGAAGATTGAGGAGACCAACATAGGAGGTCCCCATAGAAGATTCAATATTGAAGATAGAGGACTAAGAAAAGATCCTATTGAAGATTTGATGATCAGTAGATTTTTGCGATAGAACTTTCATAGTTGGAATATTAGAGATACCAAGGAAAGGTCTCATTGAAGTTTTGAGAAGAATAATTGAGGAGCTGTATAATTAGAAGACCCAAGAGAAAGATGTCTCAAGAGAATTAGTAGAAGAATAAGGCTAGAGAAAGCCTCATTGCAAATTTGAAAAAGTGGCCATTGGAGGATATTTGAATATATCTAGAGGAAGAAGATTGCAAGCAAGGAGAAAGTTATGATAAGAAATATTTGGGACAATTGTCACCATCCACCAACAACCCCAAAAGGAGAAAAGGTTTTAGCAAGAAGATTATCAAATTTTGGAGAAGAATTTTGAAGATCTCAAGACATTAAAATTCTTCAGGAAGAAGACAATGGAAGATATTAGATTTGAATTCATAATTTGACAAGAATATTGAAGGATAAAGAAATATTGAAGAGGCCACAATTTTGAGAAGTTTAGGACAACCACAAAGTTTTTGAAGGCTGATTTGAAAAGGAGGTTGTTGTTTTTCAAGGTAAACATTGAAGGGTCATAGGACAGTGAATTGAATAAGGTATAGAGCTACTATTTGGAAGATATTTGAGAATATTTTGAAGTGCCCTTGAATAGCAAATTTAAGGAAGACTTAACAACAAAATAAGGCAACAATTTGGAGAATTTCGAGGTAGTTTTGGACAATGAAATAAAGGAGGAATTGATTACGAAGTTGCAAAATTTTTGGATAGCACTTGGGAAACGCTAATAGCTACAAGTTTTAGAGTTTGAAATAATATATTTGGAGGAGATTTGAAGCCACAAAAATTAGATTTTGTGGGAATCTTTAGAAGAAGAAAATAGAGCTGCATTTTGGAGAACTTCAGGGCATATTTGAGAGGGTTTGTGGGAAGCAAACAAGTTGGTATTTGTGTCTAGCTATAAACTCTACACTTAATTATCAATCCAGGGTGAACGATTTAAAGAACAGTAATCCAATATAGATTATACCACAATGATTAATCTCTGACTTAATTCTATTTTTCTTAGTTTCAGGTTTGCAAAAAATAATAAAAGTTACAGGAAAAGAAATTGTGTTGAATTAAAATAAAATGCAATTTTATGATTTATACTAATTTAATGTTGTGTATATTTATTGGTGTGGATCCACGTGCAACCTATTATAAATTTAACTATCTATTTTTACCTTATAGTCTAAAGTGATGCAATTTAATTTAATTGATAATTTAAAATTAATTCTATGTACTAACTAATCCTAACCTATTTCAGGGGTGAGAGAATAGGGATTGGTTGTAGGAGTGGGCCCTACCTCCTAGAGGATAATGTAAATATCTTCTCCCCTAATCTATTTTACTTTAGTAACTAATGTTCATTAAAACTACTAACACTATTTTAATTCATGGATGCAGGAAAATACAATAAAGATTACATAAGCGAATAAATCATAATGAAATCAATGACACAGTTACCAAATTCATGAAGAAAAGTGTTGCTGCTTTATTGATGAAAATTCAAATGTACAGGATCTCGAACATCAAGCCTTCAGAATAGCAAAAATTGTATACAAAACATTAGAGCATTCAAACATTAGACCTTTTCAAAGGTCTCTTTCCTATATTTTATAATGTCGCTTGGACATTTTCAATGGAATTCTTCTACGTATTTTGCCATGTTTCTTATCAGCTTGATGATTCGAATACTAACCTTACAACAATAATAATCTAAACTAATACTATTTTGTAACCACCTTGGACTTTGTCACAATCACGATGGTCCAAGTGGCAAACTGATGAACTAACATAACAAAAGTTCTTAATTTGAATAATCTAATGATGCAGCAATACAACTATTTGTCCTTCATTTTAGGAAGAGATAAAATAGGCTTGCGTCTAAATCTAAACATCTTAACAACGTAATAATCTTACAACTTTCTAATAACAACTTTATATAACAACTTAATAAATATAAAATCTCATGTACAATGCCAACATATCAGTCAACTATGCTGACTGTATATGCCTCGTAATGATGCTACGTTGTCACTGGACGTGGCATGACAATGCATTAGACAGTTTGACTTGGTCAATATTCTTTCTGTAACACCTTTCAGTAGGCGCTTTTTGTAACAACTTTTCGTAGCTATATTCTGTAGCGCCTTTCTATAGCGTTCATCCATGAGTCTCCTTAGCACACCATTCTCATGGTTGGTCTATCCACGCTTGTCATCTGGTCCGTGCCTTATCGCATCATTTCCTGCAAAGCTCCTGCAACGTTCTCCTACCAAAAACACATAGAAACTTGCACACTTTTGCATAAAATACAAGCACAAATCATTTTCATCATTATAAATCAAATTCATTTATAAATCATATGGATAAGATAAAATAATCATTAAAATACATTTGTTTTCATAAATTTATAGATAGAAAATAGATTAAACTTGCACAAAATATGTATTGTTTTAACACTCATCATTCCCCCAAATTGAAGGAGATGCATGTCCTCATGCATACAAATTAAAATTATAGTATGTCCAATAAAACTTTGCAGCAAATTTTTAATAATTTTAACAGTTTTGTAGACATAGTAAATAAAATATTGCAATGTTACGTAAATAATTTTTTAGGTATAAGTAAAACACTGCAATCATTTTCAAAAATCATTTGATAATTCTTATCAAATAAGGGACTGTAAATTTTTTCAAATAAAATACTAAAATCGTATACATGAAATATTTGCATTCATTCACGAAAATAAGTCTGCAAAAATAAAATACTGCAAAGTGAAAATAATAATTGTTTTCAGATATGCAAAAGGAAAATATTGCAGATATAAAGATGAAATAATTAAAAACTTCTGCAAATAATTAAAATCAAATATCATCATGAAAATCAAATAAATTCTATAAATATAATTATGCAAGTTCATCAAAGGTCTGTTATGGCTTTTTGAATGTCCATGTTTGACTTAGATTTAAGTCGGGATGAAACCCGTGTTGGTTTTGGTATCTTTATCGACAAATTCCTTTCTCGCTTCACCTTCTGCACCTATTCTTTGGCCTCCTTGGGATCAAGTGGTTGTTCAATAGATACTATCTTCACATGCTTGACCTCTATAGATCCTCCATCCTGTGACTCATACAACGCATCCTGTTTCTCTAGAGGAGGAGGTGGTTCAGTTGCTTCAATGACCTTGTTGATTATTGCATCTATATCATGGGGTATCCCAATGTTAAGAGATAATCTTGTTTGAGGCATCCCTATTTTGATGGATGGTTTTGATATTTGAGGGTGATTCTATTGAAGCAATTCGACAAATGGAATTGAGTTATCTTCTTCAAGTACTTTGGTGAAATCAATAAGTTTGCTAAAATTCATCGATTTCTTTGGATTTTTATTGGACGTGGAGCTCTTGTTGGGAGATGTATTGACAATTATTGGTTGGGTGATTGGGTCAACTAGTTTTACCACCCTATCCATAGAAATCTTCTTGAGGATGTCAATTTGGAGAGTAAGGGCTCGTCTCACTAAGGTGACATGCTCGGTAAACTCATTTTTGAGTCTATCCAGCTTGATATGCAGTAGGGTTTGTTGCATTTGGATTTGTCCAAGAGTCTCTGTGAAAGGATCTGATGTAAGTGGGTTTATTTTTGGGCTGGATATCTCTCCTTTTTCCTTGATTTTTTGGAATATATTTCTCATGTCTAGTCTTTCTTGTAGGTCGAGAGGATTTGGATGGCTTGGAATGGGTAGGGCATTTGCACACAGGGGATTCCTCCTCCTCTTGACTCTCAGATTTAGAACTTCCCTCAGACACACTATCCTTAGTGGATTCTGACTCACTCGACTCATAATGAATAGATAGGTTGGCCTCCTCAACTATGGTATCCCATGGAATCCCTATTTCAAATGCTTTATGCAAAACTATCAATTTTATCAACCCATGATGGGTGATTAAATGAAACTTGGGATTATCTTTGGAATTCTTAGGTTGGACTCGAGTGACTATGGATTTTATAGAGTGGTAGAGAAAGTATGGGAGGTTAATTACACAATCTTCATGCCTAGGGTATTTTAAGTTTAGCATCATCTTTAGGTGATAACCCTCATAGTTGGACAATCTCCCTTCCAACGTAAAAAATTTATTAGGATTGTAGCTACCTCCTACCATTTTATAGGAAGTGAGGAAGTAGCTATACCTTTAATCCACCCATCTCTATCTTGGGTTATAGTACACCTCTCCCCAAATTTTTCAACCATCTGGTTCACCCCTTTATAGGTAGACTTATAGTATCATTGGCCAACTTCGGGAAGACTTAGGACTTCAGATATTAGGTTGGCGGTAACTTTAATTTTGATTTCACCCACATGGGTTACCATGGTTGTGGGATCATAGTTCATGATGAACTACTTTGCCACACCCTGGTCATGCCCTTGGAATTTTGTTAGGGCTTCCCACCAGTGGGCTTCCTAAAATAATTTTTTAACAACATCACTAGGGTTCTGGGTACTGATGGACGAGGGTTCACTTTATTTGTGGAATGTAGTTCTAGGTATAGTGATAGATTTAGTGGACAGGGTAGGGTTTAGCGGGTAGAAAGGTAAGGTGGTTTGAAATAAACTTTGGCCTTTGCTTAAAATTCTGCCATAGAGTTGCTTTAGCCGAGAGATAAAAACCTGTAGATGATTTTGATAAAACAATTACATGCATGGGTTATAAAGCAAAATAACTCCTATATATTTTGACCCTATGGGTTATAAAATAAAATAAATTCTTATATATTTTGACCCATGCAAAAAATGTAACATCGATTTGAGTAAATTATCATGTATATATATTTTTTTCATAATTAAAAGGAAGTTTCTTGTATTTTGTTATAGAAAATGATTAAAAGGATTTTTTTTAAAATATACTCTACAGCTTTCATTTTTATAAAATTTTTCTATAAAAATATTCATTATTTTAAAATGGTTTCACCACCTTAATTACCTGTCTTCGTTTATTTTTCTGCCATTATCCACTTTGTTTATTTCTTCCTTGACTTTTATTTGCAATTCCCTTCATTCTTCATCCATCATATGTTGTATAGTGGTTTCATCCCTCGATTGCGTAGAGAAGTTTTCATCGAAGTTGCAGAGCTCGTGCTATGGAAAGATAATTAGGGTTAATTTTTGTTTTAGGTTTCTTATGCAGTAAAAAATGGATAGATCCTAGCCCTTCATTCCTCCTTGATCGATGGCTCATAATTTTGATCCGTGATGCTCCTTCTCATTGCTTCGCATGACCAAGTGTCACTAATCACCATTTTCTCATGCATGGTGGTCGGTTGCTAGCTTGTAGGGAAGTTTTGATAGGTCATGTGACTTCAATCGAACTAGATCTTGGCCCTCTATTTTCCCCTAATCGATGATTTATAAACTTTATCTATGGTGTATTCCCTCATTGCTCCATATGGCCAAGTGTCAATGATCGACGCTTGGGCCATGAGGTGGTCAACTTATCTTACATTTTCCTTCTTTTAGCGTGATGCTTTCCCACCACCTTGCATGGGAATAAAATAATAAAATTTTAATAAGTCTAATGTTTGTGTTATGATTTTGGCTATGGAAGGAGATTATATTTAATTAATAAAACTTATACCCCTAACTTGGTTTCCCTTTGGATTCGTACATGTGTATCCTCTTCGTTCGATCTATTGCCATGCCTAACATGTGTATCTTCTTCATTCGGCATCGGCTTCTTCATAATATTTTCACCATATTTTAAATTTAAATTTTATAATCACCATATAATGCCCTGTTTACAATCTACCTCTTGGTCATGAATTTCCATGTAATCCATTCGTGCCCATGCTTGTTTAGGTTTTCATGTAATCCTCCTCATAAATTGGTGGTATTTAATCCATGCTTTACCTTTCTTCCAAGGTGATTAATTGTAATATGTTCATGGCACCTTTTTGACCAATCATAAGTGTACATGATATCACTTCATGCTCTGGGTTGTAATTTCTAAATCATCTTCATGCAAAGGTTAGAGTGCTTGGCTCGTTAATCTGAACCTTCTGTGCATGATTTCCAAAGTCAAGTCTTGATCATCCAATTCTTTTGTGCACTATTTTTAATGTTGAGTTTGTATTTCGATTTTCATGCCATGATTCATAGGTTTGAATTTAAACATTCATGCCATGGTGTTCATGGTAAAATTTTTAAGTACCCATGCGAATTTACCTTTTCATACCAAAGTCCTTGTAAAAATAAATAATTATTGATAATTACCTTGTATGATTCTGCTTTGACACGTGTCATCTATCTTGCACAAATTTGAGATCGTTAATACTTAGAAATTTTTTATGAAATGCACATTTTTAAAAATATGCTACAGAAAGTGTCTATAAAAAATATCTACAAAAACAAAATATAAAATATTTAATTCTATAAAAAATTATCTAGAAATATCTATAAAAATATCTATAAAAATGTCTATAAAATGTCTAGAAAATTAAAAAACTATATATATAAATTAAGAATATACCTATGAAAACTTAATTATAGAGTCAAAGGAATACTTTACCTGATTCCTCATTTTTTCTTTTTCTCCCCCCAAACTGTATCATGAATTTTGAATGAATCTTTTACTTTCCTCCCCCAAACTGTATTTTTGGCTATATAGCCAAAACATGATAGAGAGGGTTTTATTTTGTAAAATTTTATATTATGGAAAATATTATATATATAATAATTTTAATATTATTTTATTTATTTAATTAAGGATATGGGGGATTTACTTATGTATTATTTATGCAAAATGTTACTACCTCCTTGGCTTCTAAATAAAATATCCCATGGTCTTATTAACAAATCCTTCCAATGCCCTAGAGATGTTATTTTCTTGTTTTACTTCCTTTAGTTTCATTAAGGAGTTCCATGTGAGAGAAAAATAATGAATTTAAACCTGATACCAATCATCAATATTTGCAAAATAGATCTTCATCAAAGGTTTAGGCACATTCAAAACTTGTTTTGGAAGAGAAAAATAGGATAGTCATTCTGGTATCATCTTGATGGCCTTTTTTCTATAGAAATGTGCATCTATTTGCTATTCTTATAGGGGTGCAAAGCTTTGGGGAATTGGATTCCCAACCACTCTATCAAAGTCTTGATGGGAATTGTAACCCTATCCTTACTACTTTGTCCCTACAAGTGAATATTAAGGCTTTGGGAAATTCGAGCCACATTTTGTAGGATGAAATGGACTATGATATATGTGTGGCAATGTGATAGTGGTATGGAATGGAAGCTTGCTTATGACTTTGTTTGCCTTAGGTATAAATGATCTAGAGTTGTTTTACAAAGACTCAAACATCCTAGTGATCTTAAACAAATTCATCTATTCATCTCATGAATCGATATGATGCTAAGGTTGTCCTAGTGGTTTCAAGCATCTTAAGGACCAACTGTGTGTGCAGTGAATGTTCATTTCTCATTATGAGTAAGGATCGACTAATCCATTGGTAACTTATGCCAACAAGCTAGCTCATCCATGAGCATCCATAGATCTATACAAAATAAGGTCACTAATGTGATAGACTTGGTACCATGCGTAAGGATACCTTATTTCCAGGTGGGTTTCATTCAACCCATTGTTGTAATGAGGATCACCCCATGGTTTTTGAAACACTAAGAATTATAGGGATTCAAGCTCCTTTCCCTTATTTTATTGGATTTTTGGATTTTATTTGGGATACTTGCTCATTTTGAGGAAGAGCAAGGGATTTTTTATTGCTTTTGGGATACTTGCTCATTTTGAGGAAGAGCAAGGGATTTTTTTTAAGAAGGGTGAAGGGGGAGCTTGTCCTTTTGCCAATTATTTAGCTTTCTAGACCATGCACATAATTGGATGAGTAGGGGAAACCATTCACTTTATGGCAATAGTAACTCATGAGTTATTCTTTCCCAAACTTCACAATATTTTTATTTGTTATAATGTGCGTTGTCCAAGAGGAAACTTGATTGACCAGGAACAACCTATGGCACTTAAGGATTGTTTGATTTTCAATGGAGATTGCTTAAAACACTAGGGGTGGTTGAGTGATTGAAAATACCTAGATTTTGTTTAGCAAACAAAGTGTTATGCAAGATGTGGTAGTAGTTTCCCTACAAGTTTTTGAACTGATTTAACTAGAAGAGGTGTCTCCTTTGGAGCTTTTTGAAATAATATTGAGACTGAAGAATGATGAATAATGAAAACATTGTAGATATTGGAACTCCATCATGAAACAATAGGAAGTATATTTAAAGAGTGATTTTTCATGATAATATTCTTTCATTTTCCAAGTGGTATATAGAAACAATATATTTATTTATTTTTATTATATTGAAGAAAGAGAAGTTGTTATTCAATAATAGTTGATTGCAGTTCAGAAATGCACTACAAATCAACTTGTTGCTTAATATGGTGTATAAATTCTTCTTTAGATAATGGCTTCTTGTAGAGTTTAAGCCTATGCCCATTTACTAGTAATCTTCTTGTTGAATCATCTATAGGCTTAAGTTTAACTGTACCATTCCCAAACATTTCTTCAATCTCATAGGGTCCTAGCCATCTTGTCCTTAACTTACCTTGAAAATATTGGTAGCGGGAGTCAAATAACAAGGCCCAATCTCCTGGTTGAAATGTTCATGGTACAATATGTTTATCATGCCATTTTTTCTTTGTTGTTGAGTTAATTCAGTCTTGTGTAATACCTCTAGTCTTCTTTCATCTAGAATATTTAATTTTTCCAATCTAGCTTTTTGTGCTTGATCCAAGTTCATGTCAAGTTGTACCATTGTGCGAAGAGTTTCTATCTCAAATTCAATAGGCATAATAGCTTGCTTGCCATAGACCATTTCATAAGGTGACAATCCTGTGGTAGTTTTCCAAGTTGTATTATATGCCCATACAACTTCTTTTAATATTTCTACCCAATCAACCCTATTAATAACTATAATTTTTGTAATGATCTTTTCAAGTTCTCTATTTGTAACTTCTACTTGTCCATTAGCTTGAGGGTGATATGGTAAAGTTTTTCTGTGTTTTATTTGATAGATTTCAACAAAATGTTCGATTACTTTGGAGAGAAATTGGGATCCATGATCTAAAACTAGTTCTCTAGGTGCTCCAAAGTATTGCATGATATTTTCATAAATAAAATCAGCTACAGGTTCAGCTTGTGCTCGTGGCAAGGCTTTTACTTCAGCCCACTTGGTGACATAATCTATACACACAAGTATGTGTTTATTGCCTACACTTGGAGGATCTATTGGTCCAAAAAAATCAATTCCCCATTTCTCGAATGGTTCAAACATTATTTGTGGTACCAAAGGCATCTCCATTGAAGGTGTAGGTTTACTAGCCCTTTGACAAGCATCACATCTATCAATAAATTTATAGGCATATTTATTCATAGTAGGCCAAAAGTAACTAGTTTGAAGCATTTTATTGATTGTTCTTTGGGTGGCATAATGGCCTCCACAAGGTTCTTCATGTGCTTCCTGAATGATGTCATATACATCTTCTTCTTGCACACATCTCCTAATTACTTGGTCAGGGCAAGATTTAAACAAGACTCCATTAATCCACATATAAGGGGCACTCTGATGTATTAGTTTTCTACGCTCATGCGATGTAAAATTCTGAGGTATTTTTCCTGTTACTAAATAATTTACAATATCAACATACCAAGGAGTGAAAATAGAGAGAGCAAACAAATGTTCATCCAAGAAATTATCAGGAATTAACTCATCATCATCAAATATTTGCATACGAGATAAATGATCTGCAATGACATTATCTTTACCTACTTTATCTATAATTATGACATTAAATTCTTGCAATAAGAGAAGCCATCTAACCACTCTTCCTCCTACTGTAGCTTTATTCATTAAGTATTTTATGGTAGAGTGATCAGTGTGAACAAATACTTCATACCTTGTTATGTAATGTTTGAATTTATTAATAGCATGGACTACAACTAAGAACTCTTTTTTAGTAATTATGTAATTAAGTTCAGCCCCATGCAAATTTTTACTCACATAATAGATAGCATAAGGTATTTTGTTCTCTATCTATTGTAGTACTACCCCTATTGCATATCCTGAAGCATCACAATGTATATGAAAGGGCAATTCCCAATTTGGTCCCCTCAAAATTGGAGCAGTAGTCAATTTATTCTTTATAACTTCAAAGGCTTCCTGACATGCTTCAATCCAATTAAATTCACTTTCTTTGGTTAAGAGCTTAAGCATAGGAGAGGCAAATTTGCTAAAATATTTAATGAATCTACGGTAGTATCCTACATGTCCTAAGAAACTCCTTACCTCTGTTTGTGTTTTTGGAGGTTGGAGGGATTGGATAACTTGGATTTTTGCAGGATCTACTTTAACACCTTCCTCAGATATGTAATGTCCTAAAATAATGCCTCCTCTCATCATCATGAAACACTTCTCATGACTCAAGGAGAGGTTTTGTTCTTGGCATCTAACCAAAAATTTTTGTAAACTTGATAGAGTCTCTTCAAAGGTGTTACCATAGACTGTGAAGTCATCCATATAGACTTCTACACATTCATTAATCAAATCAATAAAAATAGCTAAAACAACCCTTTGAAAAGTGGTAGGTGCATTGCATAATCTAAAAGGTAAGACTTTATAAGCATAGGTGCCTACAGGACATGTGAAAGTTGTCTTTTCCTGATCTTCTTCAGCTATTGAAACTTGATTATACCCACTAAAACCATCCAAAAAGCAAAAATATTTCTTTCCAGCCAAGGTATCAAGAACTTGATCAATGAATGGTAAGGGGAAATAGTCCTTCTTTGTCACTTTATTCAATTCCCTGTAATCCACACAAATCCTCCATTTACCATTATTTTTAGGGACTATTACTAATGGTGATACCCATTGGCTATCAAAAATTGGATATATAAATCTTGCATTTAAGAGTTTAATGATTTCTTCTTGAACTACATCTTTCATAGTTAGATTCAATCTTCTTTGGGGTTGTCTTACTAGGTGGCAACCTTCTTGAATAAATATGTGATGGGTACAAATATTTGGGTGTATTCCTTTCATGTCCTCATAGTTCCATGTAAATGCTATTTGATGTTTCTTAAGCACATCTATCAGTTGTGATTCTTGTATGCTTGTAAGCTCATTACTAATATTCAAATTCCTTCTAGGTGTGATGTCTATCTATTTGTAATTTTTAGTATTTGCATCTATTCCCATCATTTCATGTTCAAGAACATTTAAGTGATAGTCATATGGTACCAATTGTTGAGATTGACTTGTACTTGCTTCATTTATGACCATAGTAGATTTAGATAAACAACTATTATCTTGACCTTGATCTTCCTTTTGATCTCCTAGTAGCAATGATAATGGTCCCTCAATTTCTTGTTGTAGGTGTTCACTCAGGACATTGATTGATAAGGTTTGGATATCATCCAAATCATGAGGGAAATCATACCATAGTTGTTTTGGAAAATCTCTATCTAATGTTGATTCAGGAAATAGGCTAAGGTCTTTAGTGTTCTTGCCATCAGAAATAGTCATGTTTTTGGATCTATAGCTAATGTAGGCATCAACTATTGCAAGCCATGGGTATCCTAGAATTAAGGGATGTCCCCCTAACTTCTTCTTGGGTTGTAAGACTACAAAGTCTACAGGGTATTCCCATGAACTTATAGAGACTATAACATCTTCTAGTTTTCCTTCTGGCTTGATAGTAGACCTATCTACAAGTTGGAGTACTATAGAAGTTGGTTGTAATTTGTGTACTCCTAAAAATTCTATTATTTCCTTGGTCATGACATTAATAGCAACTCCTAAATAATTGAATTTTGTAAAGGGTATTTTAACAATGTTAAATTTTTGTATGTTATTTTTTTTTTTAATTGTTTGGTTATTGTTTTTTTTTATAATTTAATATTTTGAGCTTCATTTTTTTTTTCTTGAATTTGTGCTTTGATTAATTTGGAATAGATAGGAATATCCTTGATAGCTTGCAAAAGAGGAATTTTAATGGTGATATTTTCTAACTCTTGAAGGAAATTGAAAGTTGGTTTAGATGGTTCCTTTGGTATTGCTAGCCTTTTAGGAAATGGTATCTCCATTCCTTTCCTTTGAGGAATTTGGATCTCTTTTTGTTTTTCTAGAATATTTTCTAGTAAAGCTTCCACCTCTTCTTTAGGTCTTTCATCTCTATTTACTTTTTCAAACATATTTTTAGGAGGTTCTTCAATTTCTATGAGAGTAGCTCTAGTATTGTCCAATATTTTTTTGGATCTTAATTGAATCTATTGGCAAGGTACCACATATATTGAACATGTCTCATTTGTTTCATAGACCTATTGAACATTCTTGTTATTATTAGGATTAGGCACTGGTTGAGCTGGTAAAGGTGGTTGCTTAGGAGGATTTTTTACATTATTTGGAGGTGGAAGGAGTCTATTTTGAGGCTGATTTTGAGGTGCTTGCCTCCTAAATTGATTTTGAAAATTTTGTTGTTGGGGCTGACCTTGAGACCAGCTAGGTCTTGCTTGATTGTATTGGCCACTCATATTCCAATTAGATGCATTTTGATTGCCATCCCTTGAGTCCATGGAGGTGAATTTCCATATGGATTGGACATGAATTGAGCCCAGGGAGGCATGTTCCAATCTTGATTAGATTGATTCCAATTCATCCAACTTGGAGCATTTGACCAATAATTAGGTCTTTGTTGGTTGGAATAGTTAGAGTTTGACCAATTAGGTGGACCATTAAATGGACCATTTCTTCTTTGAGCTATAAAATAAACATCTTCTGCTTCTTCAACCTCAGGTTCTTTTATAGCAGTTTTGATAGCTAAAATATATTTACAATTTTTGGTATTATGGTTCTTGTCACAGATTTTACAAGCAGAGATGTTGGAAATGTTTGTAATATTGAGAGGACATTCCCTCAAGTTGTGTTTCTTTCTACATCTGTGACAATATATTTCTTCAATGTTTTTCTCTTTTGGTTTCTTGTCCATGAGGTCAAGAGATGTTGTTAATGTACTCAATAAATCAGTTTTGAGACTCTCTAGCATATTGCCAATTTCAGCTCTTGTTACTCCCCCTCCTGATGATGGGTACCTATTACTTCTTAATGGCTTATTTCTTGAATAATTCTTGCAAATATTTATAATTTCTTCTAGTCCCATATGATGAATATCCCCCTTTGCCATAAGGTTTAGTATGTCAAGGACATCTTCCTTTAGCCCTTTAAGAAAAATTTCTTTTTGAATTTCTTCATCCAACTCAATGTTTACTCTTGATCCCACAAACTAGAATCTCTCAAGATAATATTCAAGGGATTCATCATATTTTTTATTCATGCAAAACAACTCGACTTTCTTATCCCTAACTCTACAATAATCCTAGTATCTTTCAAGGAATATGTCTTTTAATCTACGTTCTCCATCCCATCAGTTACAAACACTTTCTCCTAGACCCATAAACCATATTAAGGCTGCATCCTTAAGTGTAGAAGGAAATAATCTTAATTTTTTCTCATCAGTGGTGTAAAAGTAGGCTTGGCATACCACTTCAAATTCAAAGAGAAATGCATCAGGATCCTCATGTGGTTTCCCATGGAAGGTAGGCAAAATAACAACAGAGATAGGTTTTGGTTCTCTTGTTAGCCTATCTTTTAAAGAAGGAATTGGGAAGGCAAAAGTATTTCTTTGCCTACCCCCCTTTGATTTTCTACTTCTCCATGATCATTATTCCTTTGCCTATGTTCCCTTTGGTTTCCATTTACTTCCCCATGTTCACTAGCTTGATCAACCATGATTGAATATAAGATTTCAAGAATTGGACTAGGTATAGGTTCAGAAAATATAGATGAGGGATCTATATGGTCATCAAATTTTGGTTCGGGTAGTAGATATGTTTTGGGATCTTGTTCTAGGAATTCAATCTATTTTGTTGATGATGCAAAATTCTTAGATGTTTGGATTACAGTTTCGATTTCTTTTAACTCAAAAGTTTCAGATTTCTTACTAAGGTTTCTTTGGTAATTTGCTTCTAGTTCACTGATCTTAATAAATCTTCCCTTTGAATCTCTAAGTCTTGGTTCTTGCAACAAATTTTTACCTTTCTAATATTCCTTGAACAACCTATAGATATCATTAATTGGATCTAGTTGTTCAGGAGTCATATAATGCTCCTCCTCAAATTCAAAGTCTTTTGTTACAAGAAGAATCAATTGGATAATAAAAGCCTATTTTGGAATTGGGTTAGGGCTCTCGAACTATAATTTGTAATGTAAGTCTTGACATAGTTCTCTAAAGCATACAACTCTAGGTGCCCTATGATATCTCTTGTTATATTCTAGGCTCACCTCCCTATCTTCTATTTTTTCTAGGAAACTATGAATGGTGATGGAGTCCTCAAAATACTGATCCCAAGGGTATGTGACTGAATTTACTATCGCTCTCCTATCCCCAAGCCACCATTCACAACTCCTTATAAGGTCAAGGTAGGGTGAGTGATAATCTAGCCCTAGAATTTTAGCTATGTTTACTCTTTTGATTTTACCCAATTCTTCTGATCTTTCCTTTATGATATCAAGGTGCTCACACAGGTATTCCCACTCTTTCCTAGATGTTTTGTGTCTTTGCTCAAAAATGAGGTTAACTTCTTGTTCTAGCAATAGTTTTCTGAGGTCAATCAATGCAGATTGTTTGATGCAATTTTCTACCATTTAGCAATATTTTTACTTCTCTTTTTCTTTTTTTCACTATATATATATATATATTTTTGTTTTGGTTCTATTTTTGTTTTGTTTTTGTTGATAATTTAAAATAATCCTACTATTGTTAAGACTCAATCTACAATTCATAACCAATGAATTTTTATAACCAACCTTAACACAATAAGAGAAAAATAAAATTTCTTATTTCTAAAACAATCCTATTGTTACTAAAACTAGGTGCAATTCATAGTCAATGAATTTATACAACCAATCTTAGTACAATAAGAGAAAAATAAAATTTCTATTTCTAAAACAATCCTACTATTACTAAAATTAGGTGCAATTCATAATCAATGAATTTATACAACCAATATTAGTACAATAGGAGAAAAATAAAATTTCTATTTCTAAAATAATCCTACTATTACTAAAACTAGGTGCAATTCACAATCAATGAATTTATATAACCAATCTTAGCACAATAGGAGAAAAATAAAATTTCTATTTCTAAAACAACTTTACTACCACTAAAACTAGGTGCAATTCATAGTCAATGAATTTCTACAACTAATTCTTAGCATAGTAAAGTAAAATGAAATATTGCTTGAAAAGTAAATTTTGTTGGAAATAAAATGTTGAAATTGAAAGGTTAAATTGTTGTTACTTCTTGATTTTAAGGAACATTTCACTATGATTGTGTCACTCAATCACACCTACTTCCTATTTTCATAGGTCAGAGAACCTAGACCTAAGCAAGCAACAACAACCACCCAATGCTTTGAAAATTTGCTGAAATCAAATATTAACTAAGAAAGTAGTAAAATGATCCTAAGAAAAAGAACCTGGCAATATCGAACAAAGGGGCTTGTTGGGACTTCTTGTGCCACTCTGACCTATATGCATGCCAAGGACTCGTACCTCTTTCCACATATAGGTAAGCCTCTCTTCTTGCATAAACCAATAGTCTTTGATTAAAAATTATGACATTGTTCTCCCTAACAATGATGCCAAAATGTCTAGTTGTAAACTCTACACTTAATTTATCAATCTAGGGTGAACGATTTAAAGAATAGTAATCCAATATAGATTATACCACAATGATTAATCTCTGACTTAATTCTATTTTTCTTAGTTTCAGGTTTGCAGAAAATAAAAGTTATAGGAAAAGAAATTGTGTTGAATTAAAATAAAATGTAATTTTATGATTTATACTAATTTAATGTTATATATATTTATTGGTGTGGATCCACGTGCAACCTATTATAAATTTAACTATCTAATTTTACCTTATAGTCTAAAGTGATGCAATTTAATTTAATTGATAATTTAAAATTAATCCTATGTACTAACTAATCCTAACCTATTTTAGGGGTGAGAGAATAGGGACTGGATGTAGGAGTGGGCCCTGCCTCCTAGAGGACAGTGTAAATATCTTCTCCCCTAATCTATTTTACTTCAGTAACTAATATTCATTAAAACTACTAACACTATTTTAATTCATGGATGTAGGAAAATACAGTAAAGATTACATAAGCGAATAAATCATAATGAAATCAATGACACAGTTACCAAATTCATGATGAAAAGTGTTGCTGCTTTATTGATGAAAATTCAAATGTACAAGATCTCGAACATCAAGCCTTCAGAATAGCAAAAATTGTATACAAAAGCATTAGAGCATTCTAGACATTAGACCTTTTCAAAGGTCTCTTTCCTGTATTTTATAATGTCGCTTGGACATTTTCAATGGAATTCTTCTACGTATTTTGCCATGTTTCTATCAGCTTGATGATTCGAATACTAACCTTACAACAATAATAATCTAAACTAATACTATTTCGTAACCACCTTGGACTTTGTCACAATCACGATGGTCCAAGTGGTAAACTAACGAACTAACATAACAAAAGTTCTTAATTTGAATAATCTAATGATGCAACAATACAACTATTTGTCCTTCATTTTAGGAAGAGATAAAATAGGCTTGCGTCTAAATCTAAACATCTTAACAACATAATGATCTTACAACTTTCTAATAACAACTTTATATAACAACTTAATAAATATAAAATCTCATGTACAATGCCAACATATCAGTCAACTATGTTGATTGTATATGCTTCGTAATGATGCTACGTTGTCACTGGACGTGGCATGACAATGCATTAGACAGTTTGACTTGGTCAATATTCTTTCTGTAACGCCTTTCAGTAGATGCTTTCTATAGCAGCTTTTCGTAGCTATATTCTATAGCACCTTTCTGTAGCGTTCATCCATGAGTCTTCTTAGCACACCATTCTCATGGTTGGTCTATCCACGCTTGTCATCTGGTCCGTGTCTTGCCGCATCATTTCCTACGAAGCTCTTGCAACGTTCATCTACTAAAAACACACAAAAACTTGCACACTTTTGCGTAAAATACAAGCACAAATTATTTTCATCGTTATAAATCAAATTCATTTATAAATCATACAGATAAGACAAAATAATCATCAAAATACATTTGTTTTCATAGATTTACAGACAGAAAATAGATTAAACTTGCACAAAATACGTACGGTTTTAACACTCATCAATTTGGCCATTAATTAGAGCTAAAAAATTGATAAGTTTATATAAGAAAAGTGAAAGGAAGTGAAGCTGCAAAATTTAAAAGATTGATATAGAAAAAGGGTGAATCAAATCACCAAGAAAATTAGCTACAAAAGGAGACCAAAAAAGTATGCGATATTGGTGCTACATAAGGTTATTATTTGAGCATTAAAATTAGTTTTACATTAAGTATTTGAGAGCACCATATTAGCTTTATTAAACTCTAAAAAAAGAAGTTGAAATAGAGAGTCTTCAAGAAAAATAAGGTTGTAGCATTTGAGTCCTAAAATCTACAAAAATAAAACAAATATCTAAGTTAAATCTTACTTGAAAAGTAGAAATAAGGAGGAAGTATTATTAGTATTAAATACTATTTTTATAAACTCATGAAAGTGCAGATTTATTAGTGTAAAAAGAAATCAAATAAGGGAATTTTTCTAAGAAAATAGAATATCAAGTAGAGCAAATATTAGAGTGTCTAAATATACTAAGGGAACCACCATGCAAGAAAAGGAGTAGTAAAAGCACCACCAAGTTGGAAGAGCTACCATAGATCAAGGAAGAGCTACCAAAGCTCAAGTAAGAGCCACGATTGCTCAAGGGAGAGCCACCACAGTTCAAGGAAGATCCACCACCACTCAAGGAAGAGCCACCACTAGAAAAGTGAAATAAAGCCACCAATTTGAAGGTTGAATACCATAGCTTCACCTCAAGGAGATCAAATGAAAGTAACCAAGATGTTTTTGAAAAATATAGTAAAGGAACGTACGTAAAGGAGATAGAGCATTGGAAAACTAGGGCAAAATCCAAGCATTAAATATTGAAGGAAACATTCCATGCAAAAGCTATTGAAGGGATGCGTGTGGAGAAGACAAAGCATTGGAAAGGATGAGCTAGGGCAAATTACAAGTGACAAGATAGTGCCAAGGATAAAGGAGACGTTTTAATATTTGATGGAGGTAAGACACTTGTAAAGCGTAATGCTCAAAGTATTATAATTTCACCAAACTATGTAGAGTTACATTATAAGCACTTGAGGTGAACAAGGTGAGCAAATTTGAAGCCATAGAAGAGATTAAGTGCTATATAGCACATGATAACTAGAAGGTCAACAATATTGAAGCAATTAAAATATTCACAATAGAAATGTTAATGCATTTTTTGAAGTACCAAAGATAGCATAGCTTAAGTTTGATTTCAGAGAACACTATAAATAGGAGCAAGAGCAAGGAAGCTCATTGATTGAAGTTTTAGTGTAATTAGGAGAAGTTACTCCATTTAGCTCATACAAGAGATTCATTCAAGATACATACAACAAAGTATTTGACTGAAAATAGGTTTGCATTTCACTTACAAACAATAGGGATAACATATTATTTGAAGTACCTTTATAATATTGGAATTTAGTTGACCAATCAAAGAGGAGGGAGAGAGTAATCTTTCTAAGGTAAGCCAAAGTACAACAAGAACACCATATGTATAGCATAGAAGGAGGAGCACCAATTAGGAGATGGTCAAAAACTATTGACCAAGAGAATTTACGCATTCAAGACTAAAGGTAAATCATTTCATTTAAAATTATTTATATGCTTAAAATATGAGGTATAAGGTTACATAAAGTTATTATTTTCTAAGGCTAAAGAGAAACTATTTATTTTAGAGAGATAAGAATTTGAATTAATATTTGAAACCTTAGAAAACTAATTACTATTATTTGAAAGTTTATGAAGATTTGAAATTTGGTTTGAAGAATTAAAGGAACTTATTTGAAGTTTTGTAATTTGATTATTTAAGTTTACAAAACAATTTGAAATATTTGCAATTTGTTTAATATTAGAAAAATAATATTTTTCAACATCAATTTAGGAATATTTGCAAATATCATTTTATGGAATTTCTAAATTTCTAAATTTGGAGTTATAAGGAATTCAACACCAACATAAGATTGAGAAATTTAGAATTAAAAGAAATTATATTTTTGATATTAGGGAGATAAAAGGTTTTCAACTTTAAGATTAACAATTGAAAATTTGTTCTTAGTCTATCATCCAAAACTAAGGTGGAATAAAAGTAGAAATTTTGAAATTGCATTTAAAATTGTCTTTAGCTTACTATTCATAATTAGGTAGAAATAAGGGATTCAACTAAAAGTAAAACTTAGAAAGCTATGTATATTTATCAAATCTATCTTACTCAGGAAAACTATGGATGAAATAGGAAGAAGGTATTTAATGAACATAGTGAAGAAATATTACATGCATTCATATTTTATTCACATGGCTTAATACCCACTATTGATGGAGATCAAATATTTAATGTTCTAAAAGACAAATTGGGTTTATTACTCAAAGAAGCTAAGGGAAATTTACTACCTCTATAGGATATATTCATAAAAATATTTTTAGTTCTTGTTGGGAATCTCAAAACATCATTGTATTCACTATAGAAGAGTGTTTAATGATGTATATTTCATTAATTATTTTTGAACTCTTCCAAGGAAAGATACAAGTTGAAAAAAATGCTTCATATAATTATCTTAAAGAAGAATCATCAAATCCAAGTAAATATTATTATGATCTACTAACTCATCATATTGAAAGAGAATCTCTAGTAAGAGTGAAGGAGCAAAGAAGGAAAAGAAACAAGGAAATAAGTCAGATCAATAAAGGTAAAATGAAGACTAAGCCTAAATAAGATATTTTTTTGAAGAATTCAAGATATAAATCTGAATTATATTATTGTGATTATTTTATAACACTATGCTTAGAAGATGAATCATAAAAGAAGATACAAAAGCAAATAAATAAAAAGAAGAATAGGGGAAGTCACATTAGAAAGGTAAAATAAAAATTCTTTTGTGCAAATTCAGGAATTGATATTATAGAGATAGATTGAAGATAAAATCCAAAGACTATATTGAAGACTAAAGGCTTCAATAACCGAATAATGTAATACAAGAGGTGTTGGAATATATTATATTATTTTGTACATGCTAATGTACCACCTTGGGTACATATTTAGATTATGAGAGTGTCCTAGATTAGAGTGTGAGTATTTACTTTATGCAATGTAATAAATGCACAAGTGTGTAAAGTATTTTGGTAATATAAATATGCATAGTAGTCCATGTGCACATGAGTCCATAGAATAGGAAGATGAAGAGTTTCTAGAAGAGTGAAGTCCAAGGGTGCACCATATGAAGAGTCACATTCCATTATATATGTATCTATGTATGTGTGTGCAAGATATATGTATTGTTGTATGAGAGTGTTTGTAAGTACTTGAGATCTTTATTAATGGAGACACAATTTTCGTGTGCATTTGTTAATTGCAATTATATGAGTTATTGTTGAATTTATTTATGAGTTTTATACACTTAGAATATTTCCATTATCTTATATTTCATATTGCAATTTTATTTTAGATCTTGTGGTTATTTTATCTTTAGTATTTATCTTCAAAAACTAAATTTTTAATAATAATTTTAATTATATTTTTAAATATATATACAATTTCAATTAATTACAATTAAAAATATATGCATAAAAATTATGTTATTTATATTTAATTAATTATTGTGGAGAATATTAAAGAAGTGAAATTGCATGAGACTATAAGTTATTGGAGGAGGTTAAAATAAGTGCAAATTAGAACATAAGCCCAATTGGGGGGAATGCAAATTCTTCAGGATGCTTGAGGAGCTTGACCAAGTGTTAGCCACCAAACAAATTTATCTAAAATTAAACTTTGATGGGGATTCTCAAGACAATACATGAAAGGTTGGAGGAGGATCAGTCCTAAGAGATAACAGGGGAATGGTAATAGAAGCTATGAGTGAGTACTTGAGTATTATGACTAGTTGTCAAGCTGAAGCAAGAACAATATTGACACAAGTAAAGATGGTGGTTTAGTTGGGGGCTAAGAGATTAATAATTGAGAGAGATCCAGTAAAAATTCTTAATTTCTTCAATAAAATATTAGTGAAGAGTTTGAGAGTAACAAACATAGAAACTAATACACTAAGATACCTAAATGTACTAGAAGAAATTTAAGTGGTCCATATCTATAGAGAAGGAAATGTGGTGGCTGACTAACTAACCAACTAAGGATATCTCAAAGAGGAATATAGAAGATGAATAACACCAAAAGGTAAAAATCCATATGTACTCCATTTAGTGGTAAATAATAGAGGACATTTAGAAAGTCAAATTGATGGGTGAAATTTCCAATGTTCAAAATAGCTATGGTTAATTATTTTTTGGGTATTTATGGAATTGCACATTGTAGGGCGATTTTCTTTGTAGATCTTCAATATTTTTCAGCTTGGTAGTTATAATAATTTTGAGAGATGTGTCTAATGAGGGTTTCATTTTTTGAATATCTATGTCTATAAATGGAGCTTTTTTTGGAGATTTTTAGATTTATCTATGGAGGGATCATTTTCTAAAGAGTTGTGGATTTGTATTTGGGTTCCATATTCTAGATATTAATGGATTTACCTAATGAAAATTTAATATTATAAAGATGTATGGTCTTACCTAATGAAAGTTCAATACTATAAACTTTTGTGGACTTGTCTACTAAGGGTCTTATTTTTGAGAGATGTGTGGACTTGTGAATTTATGGAAGCATTGTGAGGCTTTGAGTGAGAAGGGTTCCATTTTTTGAAGATCTATGTATCTATTTGCTTAGGGCTCTATTTTTTGAAGATATATGGATTTGTGTGTAGAGGGATCCATTTTTTGAATATTCTTGGACTTTTCTATTGAGGGAGGGTTCTATATTTTGGAGCTTATGAGTGTAATGGGATTGGATTTTGTGGTTGTGTTGGAGTATGTTGCATGCTTATTATCTAGAATAGATTGGAGATTTGATGCAAAAAATGTATTTAATATTTGATAGTTTTGATTTAGTTGTTAATGGTAGTGGAATGTTTCTTTAAGAATGTATATGAAAATTTTAGTATGTATTGAAATTTTTGGGAAAAGGAAAATTGAAATGTAAGATACCTAAATTCACTAGAATAATTTTAAGTGGTCCATGTCTATAGAGAAGGAAATGGTGTGGCTGACTAGCTAACCAACTAAGGAGCTCTAAAAAAGGAAGATAAATATGAATATCATAAAATGGGACATATCCAGATGTACTCCATTTAGTGGAAAAGGACGGAGGACATTTAGAAATTCAAGCCAATGGGTGAAACTTCCAATATCTATAATCCATGGTATATTGTTTTCTGGAGATTTTTTGAATTGCATATAGTAGGGTCAATTCCTTTGGAGATATTTAGGATTTTTCAACTTGTGGTTGTAATAATTATAAGAGACTTGTCTAATGAGGGTTTCATTTTTTGAATATTTGTGTCTACAAATTGACCCTTTGTTTAGATATCTATAGATTTCTCTATGGAGGGATCCTTTTCTAAATAGTTGTGGATTTGTATTTGGGCTCCATATTCTAGTGATTTTTGGACTTTCCTAATGAAGGTTTAATATTCTAAAAGATCTATGGTCTTGCATTATGAAAGTTCAATATTCTAAAGATCTTTAGACCTGTCTATTAAGGGACTCAATTTTTAGAGATGTGTGGACTTGTGACTTTATAAAAGCGTATTGAGGCTTTGAATGAGAAGGATTCCATTTTTTAGAATTCTATGTATCTATCTTATTAGGGTTCCATTTTTTAAATATCTATGGATTTGTGTTTTGAGGATCCATTTTTTGAAGAGTTGTGGACTTGTCTACTAAGAGTTCCAAAATTTGGAGCTTAAGAATGTAATGAGATTGGATTTTATGGGTTTATTGTAGTATGTTGCATGATTTTTCTCTAGAATATATATTTTTTATAAGTAAAATAGTTATAATTGCATACCGGATTTTAAGGATCCCAAAACCTTAATACAAAACCAACGTTATAGGCTATATCATACTGATGGAACTACAATTGAGTATTCTACTAAAGAGAGACTTAAAGGAGGTCACAGACTCAACCTCAGAGCTTTAAATAAATTTCCTTATAGACATAGGGTGAGGATGTAGCCTTATTCTTAGATCCATAAACAAAAAGAGGTAGGACTCAACTAACAGAAAGGCCCCAGGGTGGCCGAAGGCAAACTGACTAATAAAAGTCGTAAAAAGAAAAACATAAAAAGGAAATAGAAGACAGAGAGGTGAGGAGATCAGTCCTCCACTTTGGGTTTGTTATCATCCTTCCCATACTCTTCCTCATCTTCCTTAGGATTGTCTTCCTTCGGTTTGATCTTCACAGTAGCCACACCCGCATCAGTAGGTCCATCGCTCTCTTGAGTCCCCTGTCTGGCATAGAAAATATTGTGGAGTTCGTCCCTGATGTCCATGGTATAGTTCATCATGCAGTTCATAGTAGAGGCAATAATGAACTCCTTGAACTTCTTGTTCTCCTCATGATCATCTTTTATTTCGATCACATTACTCTTTGCGGGCCATGTTCTAGATTCTCGTTGATTTTCTCACCAGTTACTCAACATTGTCAAAAGTGATACTCTTCCTTGCTCTCAGCTGGACACAACTTCAATAGTATTTTTATTTTTTTTATCTTGGATCAAGCGCTCAGCAGAAGGTTTGGGTTTGGCAGGGCTTCCTGCAGTAGGGTTACACTTGGGGCTATTATTCAAAATGTAAGTGTAAATAACTTTGAACATGCCTTGATGGCGAGGGAGATTATGGCTCTTGTTGTCTCTCCAGGATGTAATGGAATGGTTCATGGAGTTGATAAGGAACAACAAAATACTCAAAGGGTTGATTTCACGAAAGTAATTGACAAAATCCAGGTGGTAGGTTTTCAGAGACTTATCAGGGTCATCCACACAGATAATCTCCATAATTGGCTTCATAATAACATTCCAAGGAATGGTAAGGTCGGTTCTAAAAATTCTAGGACTTTTAGCTTTTTTGAAGATTTTGTCATTTCATTTGAAATGCTCTAATTCCACTTCCTAGTTATGCTTGTGGCAGTGAATGGATCAATCCTCAATGCTGAGGCTGGTAATGTTGGATAGCAGGTGGAGGTCAACTATGAAATTATGCCCATGGATAGATACGACTCCATTATCCCAGGAATCAAGGAAAACCATGGTAATATCAATATCATCCCTAGAGAACATGTTCATAAAGAAGAAAAAGCCTTTGTCTTGGAGGATATTATTAACCAGAATGTCAGAATCATAGGAGCTAGGTTCGATAAAGTCACTCGATATGGTGGGGATTATGGGAGGTTGGGTGGAAGACAGAGAAAGGTGGGACGGGGGCAAACAACAATGGTGGTGGGTGGGTAATAAAATGATGACAAGGGCATAAAGGCTGAAGATTATAAAGGTAAAGGAGGGAGGGGTCTGGAAAGAGAGGAGGTGACAGGTAGCAGAGGAAGAGGTTTGGCACGTGGAAGGACCAACCAACAGGAGGGAAGCAAAAAAGGAAGGTATAGGGACCAGGCAAGTGACTGGAGAGGAGGTCGGATAACAACTAAGAGGATTGAAGGAAAAAACCATGACCCTTTGTAGTCTCAGGTTGAGGAATCTCGAGTTACAATGTTCCACGCATGCTCGATAGTTAGAGGAGGTGGCATTCTCCATGGATTTGAAGGGAAACAACACCCGCCACTACTTTCTTGGGCCAAGGAAACCTGGGAAACAAGACTCCAAATGAGTAAGTTTCTTAGGTGAAGTGGCCTGCTCACGGATGTGCCACATACGTAGACTGGGGATGTGGAAAGTTGTATCAATACGACTTAGGGAAGTCAGATAGATATTGGAAGAATGCAGCTCGTGAATCAATGGAATCTGCATTTTGGGATTTGCACAAGCTAAATAAAAGGTGCCAATAATTGAAATAATCGTTAGAAATCATGCCAACAGGATTTTCCCAACGGAGCAAGTGCGGGCAATGAGAGGTGGCAGAGATTTGGTGGATGGATAAGGGGTGATGGGTGATGATGATGGCATACTCATGGATTTTGAAGCGATGGCCACAATGAGGGAGGTGGAATCTAAGTTGGTGGTGGTGGTAATGGTACCAGGAAAACATGTCAGTATGGGAGTCCCACTTTTTGGAAAGGTGATCCTTATTGATATAAGGATTGGTCATGATGACATGGAGCGGGTGAGGCTAACACGAATGAGGGAATTTGCTACTCATGATGAAGACAGTGGCTTAGGACCTTCCTCCCTGATGGGGAATATTTCTTTTATGGTTTTCTTGGTTAAAAATGGTCTAAATTTCCTTAGGTAATTCATTGTACCATATTTGGATATTAGTCACGTTGACCCCTGTATTGGTGAGCTTATCAAAAACCTTGTTGGATTCCCTGAAAGTGTGCTGAAAGGTGACTTCCTGCATGTTAAGGATAAGTTTCCTTGCTTTCTCAATGTAATCTGTGACTCTCCAAGAGGGTTTAGAGTTGGTGTTCTTGAGATAATTAATGATGTTGAGAGAATATCCTTCGACTATCAAATTGGTAGTGAGATATTTGATCAATTGTAAGCCCCTCCACATACTTTTTGCTTTAGCTACATGACTAGTCTGCTCTCCAAGCCCCTCAGCAAAGGCAAGGACAATATTACCTTGATGATTTTTTAGAGTGCCTCCTACTCCAGCCTTACGTGGATTTCCTTTAGCAGCTCCATCAAAATTGATTTTGGTCCATCCTTGAGGGGGAGGAGTCCAGAATGACTCCAACTGGATTGAGAATTAAGGACAAACATCCTCTAAGGACAATCCTAATTCTTTTCCTAGATCTAACTCACCTTTGGAAGCAGGTTTGGAAGAAGGGGGAATGAGAAAGTCATTTTCCAGGGCAAAGGCTAGGATTTTGGAGGATATAAGCTTAGGTACCTTAGGCTTAAGGGAAAAAAATTTGTTGTTTCTTTCAAGCCAGACTTGCTAGAGGAAATGGTGTAGGGATATTTTCCAGAAGAACTTGAGGTGAGGATCATGGAAAGGGCTAGGCCAATGATTTAAAAGGTCTCCTATGGATCAGGGTATAGCCCATTGAATGTGAAAAGAGTGGTACATGTAATTGAGGATGGAAGAGGAGAATGGACAATGGAGAAAGAGGTGGTTGATGGATTCCAGAGCATTTTGGAAGAGGAAGCATCTATTAGGAATAGGCATTCCTTTTTTAAAGAGGTTGTCAATGGTGAGGATATTTTGTTGGATGGCAAGCCAAGAAAAAAAGGAGACCTTAGGGATGAGGTACTTGATCCAAACTTGCTTGAAAGGTAACAAACTTTCCTTGTCGCCAATGAGGAGGTAGGCTATTTTGACTGATAATTCTCCACTTTCGGTAAGCTCGTAAATGAGTTGATCAGAGGGCTTGGAGAAGGGAATGACGGTGGATGAAAGAAGGGAGTTTAGCAAGTTGGATTCAATGGGAAAGGTTGGAAAAATGATCAGATTCTAAGAAGGAATTATGCTCAGAGTTATGAAGTGTGAAACCTTATGTCCTATTATTGCATCATTAAAAGGCTTAAGTTTGGGTAGAATAGGATCGTTAAGGAGGTGTTCTTGCCTTATCCAGTTATCATTCCAAAAATAGATGTTGGCACCATCTCCTAGTTTCCACCTCAGACCTTTCTTAATTAGGTGTCTAGTACTCTTGATGTAATTCTAGAAAGCTAATACTCTATTGGGTATTTCTTCATTGAAAAAATCACCATTCTGAAGGTACTTCCTCTTGGTAATTAAGATCCATGCAACATTGTCTCTGGAGATCGCTGCATGGATCTTAATTACCAAGAGGAAGTACCTTCAAAATGGTGATTTTTCAATGAAGACATCCCCAATAGAGGACAAACATTCTGGAATTCCATCAAGAGTACTAGGCCCCTAATTAAGAAAGGTCTGAGGTGGAAACTAGGAGATGGTGACAACATCTATTTCTGGAATGATGACTGGATAAGGCAAGAACCCCTCATTAATGATCCTGTTCTGTCCAAACTTAAGCCTTTTACTAATGCAAGAAGAGGACATAAGGTTTCAGACTTAATAACTCTGAGTAGAATTCCTTCTTGGAATCCTATCATTTGTCTGACCTTTCCCCTTGAAGCCAACTTGCTAAACTCCCTTCTTTCATCCACCAATAAATTTAAGATCTGATGCAACAATTATGTTAAAGTTTTAATAGTTTTGATGTTGTTGTTAATGGTAGTGGGATGTTTTTCTAAGAATGTATATGAAGGTTTTAGTATGTATTGAAATTTTTGGAAAAAAGAAAATCAAATTGTAAGATAATGCAATAGATGAATTTTAGGTAGACAATGTCTATAAATAAGGAAATGGGTTGGCTAACTAGCTAGCTAGATAAGGAGCTTTCAAAGAGGAAGATAAAAAATAAATATAACCAAATGGGATATATCGATATGTACTCCATTTAGTGGCAAAGAAGGGAGGACATTTAGAAAGTCAAACCAATGGGTGAAAGCTCCAATGTTTATAATGCCCATGGGGAACTATTTTTTGGATATTTTTTTAATTGCATACTACAAGGCCATTTTATTTAGAGATATTTGGGATTTATCAGTTTGTAGTTGTAATAATTTTGAGAGACTTGTCTAATGAGAGGTTCATTTTTTAAATATTTATATCTACAAATGGACACTTTTTTTGGAGCTCAACAAATTTCTCTATGGAGGGATCCTTTTTTGAAGAGTTGTGGATTTGTATTTGGGCTCCATATTCTAGAGATTTGTGGACTTGCCTAATGAAGGTTTAATATTCTAAAGATCTATGGTATTGTCTATTGAAAGTTCAATAATATAAATATCTTGTGACCTATCTATTAAGGGTTTAAATTTTTAGATATGTGTGAACTTGTGACTTTATAGAAGCACTTTGAGCATTTGAGTGGGAAGGGTTCCATTATTTGGAGATCTATGTATCTATCTACTTAGGATTCCAATTTTTGAAGATCTATGGATTTGTGTGTTGAGGGATCCATTTTTTGAATATTTGTGGACTTGTCTACTAAGGGTTCAATTTTTTGGAGCTTATGAATGCAATGAGATTAAATTTTGTGGTTGTGTTGGAGTATGTTGCATGATTATTATATAGAATAAACTAAATATTTGATGCAACAAATGTATTAAATATTTGATAGTTTTGATGTATTTTTTGATGGTAGTAGGATGTTGTTCTAGGAATTTATATGGATATTTTAGTATGTATTAAAGTTTTTGAGAAAAGGAAAATCATAATGTAAGATACCTAAATGCACTAGAAGAATTTCATGTGGTCCATGTCTTTAGAGAAGTAAATGGGATGGCTAACTAGCTAGCCAAAAAATGAGTTCTCAGAGAGGAAGGTAAAATATGAACATCACAAAATGGAATATATAGATGTACTCCATTTAGTGGTAAAGGAGGGAGGATATTTAAAAATTCAAGCCAATGGGTGAAAATTTCAATGTTCAGAATACCCATGGTAAATTGTTTTTTGATTTTTTTTGGAATTGCATACTACAAGGCCATTTCCTTTGGAGATATTTGGGATTTATTTTTTTCTAGTTGTAATAATTCTAAGAGACTTATCTAATGAGGGTTTCTTTTTTTGAATATTTATGTCCACGAATGGACCCTTTTGTGGAGATCAACTAAATTCCCTATGGAGGGATCCTTTTATAAAGAGTTATGCATATGTATTTGGGGCCCATATTCTAGAGATTTGTGGACTTGCCTAATTAAGGTTTAATATTTTAAAGATCTATGGTTTTACCTAAAGAAATCTCGATATTATAAGTTTGTATGGACCTATCTATTAAGGGTCCCATTTATTAGAGATGTGCGGACTTGTGACTTTATAGAAGCATTTTGAGGCTTTGAGTGATAAGGGTTACATTTTTTGGAGATCTATGTATCTATCCACTTAGGGTTCCATTTTCTAAAGATCTATGGATTTGTGTGATTTGAGATTCATTTTTTTAAGAGTTGTGGACTTGTCTATTGAGGGTTCCGTATTTTAGAGTTTATGAATGTGATGGGATTGGATTTTGTGATTGTTGGAGTATGTTCCATGCTTATTCTCTAGAATAATTTCAAGATCTGATACAAAAATGTATTAAAGTTTTAAAAATTTGATGTAGTTGTTCATGGTAGTCAGACATTGTTCTAAGAATGTATATGAAATTTTCAATATGTATTGATGTTTTTGGGAGAAGGAAAATCAATATTTAGGATATCTAAACATAGTAGAATAATTTCAAGTGGTACATGTCTATAGAGAAGAAAATGGGGTGGCTAACTAGCTAGCCAATTAAGGACCTCTTAGAGAGGAAGATAAAATATGTATAGAACCAAATGCGATATATCTAGATGTACTCCATTTAGTGGCAAGGGAGGGAGAAAATTTAGAATGTCAAGCCAATGGGTGAAAGTTCCAATGTTCCAAATGCCCATGGAATATTGTTTTTTTGAAATTTGTGGAGTTGCATACTATAGGGCCTATTCCTTTGGAGATCTTTACGAATTGTTGGTTTTTAGTTATAATAATTCTAAGAGATTTGTCTAATGAGTGTTTCACCTTTGAATATATGTGCTTAGTAATGGACCCTTTTTTTGGGGATCTATAGATTTCTCTATGGAGGGATCCTTTTATGAAGAGTTGTGGATTTGTATTTGGGTTCCATATTCAAGAGATATATGGACTTACCTAATTAAGGTTTAAAATTCTATATATCTATGGTATTACCTAACAAAAGTGTAATAGTCTAAGGATCTACGAAACTGTCTATTAACAGTCTCATTTTTAGAGATGTGTGCACTTGTGACTTTACATAAGCATTATGAAGATTTTAGTGAGAAGGGTTCCATTTTTTAGAGGTCTATATATCTATGTGCTTAGGGTTCTAATTTTTTAATATCTATGGATTTGTGTGTTGAGGGATCCACTTTTAAATTGTTTTAGACTTTTCATTTTAGGGTTCCATATTTTGGAGCTTTTGAATGTAATGATATTGGATTTTGTTGTTGTGTTTGTAAATGTGCGAACAACAATTGTATTGAACAACAATAATTAAATAGGACTACAATAGCCGGGAATAGTCACCGGCGGAATGAATCTGTTACAGGAGTTGTAACAGTCTGCCGTAACCAAAATAAAGACAAATACAAGTATACAAGTACGCTAACATCCCCCTTTATTACATTATTTGGGTAATGTAATAACTAATAGCTATACTAGACTACTAACATCCCCTTACATTATTTTGCAATACAAAGTGAGCTGCGAAACAATTCAAATTTGACACGTCCAAGTGCCTTAGTGAAAATGTCTAGCAACTTGAGCATCGGTGGGAATGTGCTCAAGCTGAATTCGGTGCTTTGGAACTTCCTCTCGAATGAAATGACATTGTGTGTCAATGTGCTTTGTTTTTTCATGATGGACTGGATTCTTGACGAGGTTCGTAACACCCTGATTGTCGCAAAACAAGTGTATTGGAGATTTTGATGGATGGCCCATACTTGTTAGAATGCGACGTAACCATATCACTTCGCACACAGCTTCACGTGCGGCGCGATATTCTGCCTCTATTGAAGAAATAGCAACCACCTGTTGCTTCTTGTCGTGCCAAGAGACAGGACCGGATCCCAGATGAAAAATGTATCCATAAGTTGACTTGCGATCATCAAATGATCCGGCATAGTCGGAGTCCGTGTATCCTTGCAAGAAGAATTTGTTGTTCCTCTTGTATTCTAGGCCATATTCTATAGTACCACGGACATAGTGAAGAACACGTTTTGTCGCTTTCCAATGAGTAATCTTAGGCTCCCGCATGAACCTCGAAAGATAGTTTACAAAGAAATACGAGATCTGGCCTAGTATTGGTCAGATATATGAGACTCCCAATCAACTGTCGATAGAGAGTGCCATCTACCTGGGGTGAGTCATCATATCGCGATAACTGAAGTCCATTCTCCATAGGAGTTGCCATTGGCTTGCAGTCAGTCATGCGATATTTATCGAGCAATGTCTTGGCATACTTTTTCTGAGACACTTTGATGGTGTGCTCCTTCTGGCTGAATTCCAGACCAAGACAATAATGGAGAAGTCCAAGATCTGTCATCTCAAAAGATTTGCACAAGTTTCTTTTGACAAGAGAGATCAAATCTTCCGAACTCCCCGTAATGAGCAGATCATCCACATAGAGTACAAGCAACACTATCTCGTAACCCCGTTTCTTGAAATAGAGGTTTGCATCCGACGGACATCTCTTAAATCCATGCCGCATTAGGTGATTGTCCATTTTTATATACCAAGCTCGAGGAGCTTGTTTCGGACTCATACAAGGATTTGACCAATTTGCAAACTTTCTGCCGTTGGCCTTCCACTTCAAATCCTTCAGCCGAGTCATATAGACTTCTTCTTGGAGATCACCATTAAGAAAGGCACTTTTGACATCCATTTGGTGAACTTTCCACCCATATTGTGCTGCCATAGCACACATAACCCGAATTGTGGTCATCCGAGAAGTAGGTGCAAAAGTTTCTTCATAGTCGATGCCTTCCTTTTGAGCATAGCCCTTTGCAACAAGACGGGCTTTATGCTTATCAATTGTTCCATCCGCCTTGTACTTGACTTTGTATACCCATTTGCAGCCAATAGGTTTCTTTCCATGCGGCAGATCAACAAGCTTCCAAGTTTTATTTTTCATCGGAGACTCATACTCTGTATCCATAGCGGCCTTCCACTGAGGCTCACTAAGAGCATCTTGCACTGATGCAGGTCCAAGACTATCTATGGTAGACATGAATGCCCTGTCATCATCAATATCCATATCCTCAACTTCTCTACTTGGAGTCACAGAAAGTTCCTCAAAAGATTGACAAAGATCATCAACCTCACCAGTTTCTCTGGCTTCTCTTTCCTTTTGAGCCATACCGCGTGTACGAGGTCTATCCAAATTCAAATTGGGAGGAGTGGATAAATTTGCATCTCTCGATTGTATTTGTACACCATTTAGGATTCCGCTTCGGTGGTGGTGAAGAAGATGTAGAAGGACCTCCTGTCTCGTGTTGACGAAGGAATCTCCTCTTCCTTTGGTTCCACAATATCCTCGGTGTACTCGTAGATGTGCTCTGTGATGTGAAAGCTTCATCAAAGACAACATCTCTGCTGATATGAATTTTCTTGGTCAAAGGATCTATCAACCGATATCCTTTAGAGTGCTCAGAATATCCAAGAAAAATACATCTCAGTGTTTTCTCATCTAGCTTCTTCCTTTTTTCTTTCGGTATGTGCATGAAAGCTTGACACCCGAAAATACGTAGATGAGATATGGAGGGTTTTCGACCACTCCATGCTTCCTGTGGAGTCATTCCTTTTAGGGCCTTTGTGGGTGCCCTATTCAAAAGATACACTGCAGTGGTGACAGCTTCGCCCAATATTGTTGCCCAAGAGTTGCACCTGTGAGCATACAACGAACCATTTCCATGATAGAACGGTTCCTTCTCTCAGCAACTCCATTCTCCTGAGGAGTATAGGCAGTTGTTAACTGTCTCTTGATCCCATGTTTATCTAGGAATGCAGAAAATTCATTAGAGGTAAACTCTCCCCCTCGATCTGAGCGGAGGGTTTTGATAGAAGCCCCTGACTCCTTCTCAACGGATTTCTTGAACTGTTGGAAGAATGCGAAAGCTTCAGATTTCAGTTTGAGAAAGAAAACCCACATCTTTCGTGAGTAGTCATCTACGAATAACTGAAAGTACCTCTTCCCTCCAACACCGTTGGGTGTGAAAGGACCGCATAGATCGGTGTGAATTAGCTCCGGAGGTTTTCGTGCTCTTGTAGAGCTCTTCTCAAATGGTACTCTATGTCGCTTTCCCGCCAGCGATCGAGCACACTGGCAATGTGGCGTAAAGGGAAGGAAGACCCTTTACCATCTCATACTTGCCGAGCTCAAGTAAGTAGCCGTAACTAAGATGCCCATATCTCTTGTGCCATAGGGAAGTTGCCTCCTTGGTAGAGAAAGTCATGGCAACATGTGGAGTAGAGATAGCATCTAGTGCAAATAAGCCATGCTTATATGAAGTCGTTGCAATCGCTTACCCTTCCCGGTAATTGTACAACACTTCTTTCCATTCTCAACACGAAAGTTGACAACCATATTTCTGTCCAGGATTTGTGTCACCGACAACAAATTGTTGGCCAATCCCCGAACATAGAGGACCTTGTCAATCCGACACTTGCCATCGGGAAGAGTGACCGAAATCGTACCCTCTCCCCGAACCCCGTAGGTTTTATCATCAGCAATGGTGACAGGTTTGCCCTCCTTGGCCACAAATGATTCAAACCACGATCCGTCGCCGCTCATATGTTTACTAGCTCCGTAATCGACATACCAAATAGGATCCCTCCGAGTGGAATCTGTGGTAGTCATGAGCACCTTGTGTGCCCATTCGGAATCCGAGTCGATTCTTCAACAAGCAACATTCACCTCGGGGTTGCTTGTTTTTATTTTGTGGTTTGTTTTGGCCTTTTTGCTTGTTCTTATGCCAACACCTATTGGTGTCATGGTTGTCTTTCTCACAGATCTTGCACCACCTCTTCTTCTCGTTGAGGTTGCTTGCCTTTTCCTTTCGTATCCCGTTGAGAATTTCCTCCTTTCCGAAAGTTGCCTCCTTTTTGCCCATTACCTTTCTTCCTAGAACCCCGCCTCGTTGGTGTATAGGGCTGTATTGGAAGAATCATCCTTGTGAAGTTGGCGTGCCTCCTGTTGTTGAAGCAGATTGACCAACTCGATGTAGGTAATTTGTCGTTGGGACACCTGGATGGAGGTTATCAACATGTCAAATGAAGAAGGTAAAGCTCTCATCACAAGTGAAATGAGAAGCTTTTCATCCACAGTATCTCCTAGAGAACTCAATTTCTCTTTCAACTCAGACACTCTGCACAGAAAGAGTTCAACTGTTTCACCCTGTCTCAAACTCAGGTTATGAAGTTGTTGTTGAAGATGAATAATGGTGGATTCATTCTTCCCCTCATAGATGGTTCTAAGGGCATCCCATGCCTCTTTACCACTTGCTTTATCAGCTATATGAGGTTGCACTTCATCCGAAACAACAAACAAAATGAGCACCTTTGCTCTCCTGTCTTTCTTGTCAAAAGCAATCTGATCTCGTCGAAGGACCCGTGGATCTCGCTGTTGGTGAAGGCCTTGTTGCTACTCAAGTAACAATATCCCACAAATCTTCCATTTGGAGAATAGCCTTCATCTTATGTTTCCATGGTGTATAATTTGGACCTTTCAATAATTGATGCGGATCAGTCATCAATTTTGCAACAACGGCCATAGTGAAGGTTCCTTATATCACCAAATTGGTCCCCCTTTCGATATACCTTTTGCTAGGCCAATATACCGTACAAAATACCCGCCCTTACGTGAGGGAAACTATAGGTATTTAGAAAGATCAACAAAAAATCACCCGCCCTTACGTGAGGGAGACTATAGGTGAAATTTAGAGATCATACGATACGTGGAACATAAGCGGTACCGAAAGGGAATCGCCTTGTTGATGGCACCTACCATAGAAGATTCTTCTCATGCGTGGGGCGTAACTTCCCCTAAACACTATGAAGAATACTTCGTCAGGATTTACGCCTAAACACAAGTGCGATAAAGGGTAGTGGATGGAGTAAAAAATGCAAAAATGGCGTACTTATTCCTCCCCGACGATTTATAGAGAACAAGCTCAGACGTCGTTATAGCAACTATATTAGGCGGCGGATACAGGAGCCAAATCACGACAGCTTTACTCGTAAGTGCCGGCGTAGGTATCGCAAATACCGAACGCCGCAGTGCAAATAAATTGCACAGATGGGTTTTATATTCCGGGGACTTAGGGAGTGTTTGATTTTAATTTTTAATGTTATAGTGCAAAAATGAAATATGCAACATACAACAAAAAAAAATGCCCACAAGAATAACCCACAAGGTGTCGGTCACAGCCGAAAATGCACCTTTTACAATGCCAAATTGCTATTTTTCATAAAAAATTACTCTCAATCCCCCTTTGATTTTTTTGAAAAAATATCCCCCCTTAAAAGGCTTTCTTTAACAAAGCATTTTTATAATCATTATTTATTTAAAATTAAAATAAATAATTTCAATTTATATAGTTTTAAAAACTTTAGAAAAAATAAATTAAAATTAAATTTTAATTTATAAAGTTTAAAACTATATTAAAAAAATTAAAATTAAAAATTTTAATTAAAAATAATAATAATTAAAAAATTACTTTGAAAAAAAAATATACCTGAGGGGAGTCGGCGGGATTTGAACCCCCGACCTGCAGGCTCCCTGAGCCTTACCGCACAGCTCACTGCCAAGTGAGCTTGCGGGCTGATCCGGAAGAAACAATGGAGCACCTCTCCTTTGTCCCTTCTCGGTCTGCCCAAGCCCTCTGCCACCTCCTCTGCTAGTCGCGGTCCGTCCCGCGTTCTACAGCCTCTTCCTCGTCGCAGTCTGCAACCTTCCCGGACGATGCGCTGCTTCGGCCTCCGGTTTGTTTTTTTTTTTTTTTTTTTTTTTTAAATTCGCCTTCTGCGAAAGAAAAAAAATCCGGAACGCGTCTTCTTCGATTTGAGAGGGGGGGAGGGGGAGTCGCGCAAATTGCGCCGGGCGGGGGGGGGTTTATACCCCTGTGGCGGGCGGCGGGCGGGAAAAAAAATTTAAAAAATCCCTGCCCGGAGGGTGGTCCCCCTCCAGCGCGTCGCGGAGCGTGGGCTGCGTCTCCTTCACGCAGGCCCGGGGCTGCGTCTAGAATGACGCAGTCGTTGGGGGGGTTTATACCCCTCCTGCCGCGGCGGGCGGGAAATTTAAATTTCCCCCGCAGCGTCGGCCAAGGGGGAGGGGGCCTCCCCTCCTGTCGCACGGCTCGCGCGACGATCCGTCGCACGGGCTCGCCGCGGCGCCTCCGGAGCGCACGGGCTCGCCGCGACGCCTCCTCTCGTCGCGGGGGGAGCGGGCCCCTCCTGGTCGCGCGCACACGCGGGGAGTGGTCTCTCTTTCCCGTCAACCGCGCGCAACGGGGTCCGGGCCCTCCTGCGACGCAGCGCGCCGGCTGCGTCTGCTTCGACGACCGGTGGGGAGTCTGCCTGTTAAACTCAATGTCTCTTTCTATCGCGACTGCGCGACAAAAAAAAAATTTAAAATTAACTGCACACCCGCCCAGATTCTCCAGCCTCGGCTTCTCGTCACGCCTCCCTGCACATCGCTGGCTCTGATGCCATGTAAATGTGCGAACAACAATTGTATTGAACAACAATAATTAAATAGGACTACAATAGCCGGGAATAGTCACCGGCGGAATGAATCTGTTACAGGAGTTGTAACAGTCTGCCGTAACCAAAATAAAGACAAATACAAGTATACAAGTACGCTAACAGTGTTGGAGTATGTTGCATGCTTATTCTCTAGAATAAGCTGAATATCTAATGAAACAAATGTATTAAAGTTTTGATAATTTTTATGTAGTTGTTAATTCTAGTGGGATGTTGTTCTAAGAATTTATATGAATATTTTAGTATATATTGATATTTCTAGGAAAAGTAAAATCAAAATGTAAGATACCTAAATGCACTAGAATAATTTCAAGAGGTTCATGTCTATAGATAAAAAAATGAGGTGGCTAACTAGTTAGCCCCTTTAGGAGCTCTCAGAAAGGAAGATAAAATATGGATAGCACCAAATGGAATATATCCAGATGTACTCCGTTTAGTGGCAAAGGAGGGAGGACATTTAGAAATTCAAACCAATGGGTGAAAGTTCCAATGTTCAAAATGCCCATGGTATGTTGTTTTTTGGAGATTTGAGGAATTTCATACTATAGGGTCATTTCATTCAAAGCCTTTGGGATTTGTCAGTTTGTAGTTGTAATAATTCTAAGGACTTTTCCTATGAGGGTTTCATTTTTTGAATATTTGTGTCTACAAATGGACCCCTTTTCTAGAGATCTATAGATTTCATTATGAAGGGATCCTTTTCTATAGAGTTGTGTATTTATATTTGGGATCCATATTCTAGATATTTGTGGACTTGCCTAATGCAAGTTTAATATTCTAAATATCCATGGTCTTGCCTAATGAAATTTTCATTATTCTAAATATTTGTGGACCTGTCTATTAAGGGTTTCATTTTTAGAGATGTGTGGACTTGTGACTTTATAGAAGCATTGTGAGGATTTTAGTGAGAAGGGTTCCATTTTTTGGAGATGTATGTATCTATCTGCTTGTGTCCAGTTTTTGAAGATCTATAGATTTGTATGTTGAGGGATCCATTTTTTGAAGAGTTGTGGACTTGTCTACTAAGGGTTCCATATTTTAGAGCTTATGAACGTAATGTGATTGGATTTTGTGGTTGTGTTGGAGTATGTTGCATGCTTATTATCTAGAATACACTAAATATCTTATGCAACAAATGTATTATCTTTTGATAGTTTTGATGTAGTTTTTAATGATAGTGGGATGTTATTCTAAGAATGTATTTGAATATTTTAGAATGTATTGAAGTTTTTAGGTAAAGGAAAATCAAAATGTAAGATACGTAAATACACTAGAAAATTTGTAAGTATCCATGTCTATAGAGAAGGAAATGGGATGGCTGACTAGCTAGCCAAATAAGGAGCTCTTAGAGAGGAAGATAAAATATGAATATCACAAAATAGAATATATCCAGATGTACTCCATTTAATGGCAAAGGACGAAGGACATTTATAAATTCAAGCCAATGGGTGAAATTTTCAATATTTAGAATGCCTGTGGTAATTTTTTTTTTTTGGATTCCTAGAATTGCATACGATAGGACCATTTTCTTTGAAGATATTTGGTATTTTTTAGTTTGTAGATGTAATAATTCTGAGACACTTGTCTAATGAGGGTTTGAATTTTTGAATATTTGTGTCTACTTATGGACCCTTTTTGTGGATATCAACATATTTTTGTACGGAGGGATCCTTTTCTAAAGAGTTGTGGATTTGTATTTGGGCTTCATATTCTAGAGATTTGTGGACTTGCCAAATGAAGGTTTAATATTCTAAAGATCTATGGTCTTACCTAATGAAAGTTAAATATTATAAAGATCTATGAACCTATCTATTAAGGGAGTCATTTTTTAGATATGTGTGGACTTGTGACTTTATAGAAGCAAGGTGAGGCTTTGAGTGAGAAGGGTTCAATTTTTGGAGATCTATGTATCTATCTACTTAGAGTTACATTTTTGAATATCTATGGATTTTTGTGTTGAGGGATTCATTTTTGTGGACTTTTCTATTGAGGGTTCCATATTTTGGAGCTTATGAATGTAATGGGATTGGATTTTGTGGTTGTGCTGGAATATATTGCATGTTTATTCTCTAGAATAAAATGCACATCTGATGCAATAAGTATATTAAAGTTTGACAATTATGATATAGTTTTTCATGGTAGTGGGATGTTGTTCTAAGAATTTACATGAATATTTTAGTATGTATTAATGTTTTGGGGAAAAGGAAAATTAAAATGTAAGATACCTAAATATACTAGAAGAATTTCAAGTGGTCCATGTCTATAGAGAAGGAAATGTGGTAGCTACCTAGCTAGCCAATTTAGGAGCTCTTGGAGAGGAAGATAAAATATGGATTGAACCAAATGGGATATTTTCCAGATGTACCCCATTTAGTGGAAAAGGAGGGAAGAAATTTAGAAAGTCAAGCCAATGGGTGAAAGTTCCAATGTTCCAAATGCCCATGGTATATTATTTTTTGGATATTTTTAGAATTGCATACTATAGGACTATTTTCTTTGGAGATATGTTGGATTTTTCAGTTTTTAGTTGTAATAATTTTGAGACTTGTCTAATGAGGGTTTCAATTTTTGAATATTTGTGTCTATGAATGAACACTTTTTGTGGATATCAATAGATTTTTCTATGGATGGATCCTTTTATAAGGAGTTTTGGATTTGTATTTGGGCTCCATGATCTAGATATTTGTGGACTTTCCTAATAAAGGTTTAATATTCTAAAGATCTATGGTCTTGCATAATGAAAGTTCAATATTCTAAAGATCTATGGACATGTCTATTAAGGGTCTCATTTTTTTAAATGTGTAGACTTATGAAATTATAGAAGCATTTTGAGACTTTGAGTGAAAAGGTTTCCATTTTTTGGAAATCTATGTATCTATCTACTTAAGGTTCCATTTTTTGAATATCTATGGATTTGTGTGTTGAGGGATCCATTTTTTGAAGAGTTGTGGACTTGTCTATTGAGGGTTTAATATTTTGGAGCTTATAAATGTAATGGAATTTGATTTTGTAGTTGTGTTGGAGTATGTTGTATGCTTATTATAAAGAATAAACTGAAGATCTAATGCAACAAATGTATTAAAGTTTTGATAATTTTAATGTAGTTGTTAATGGTATTGGGATATTATTCTAAGAATTTATATGAATGTTTTAGTATGTATTGATGTTTTGGAGAAAAGGAAAACAAAAATTTAGGATATATAAATGCACTAAAATAATTTCAAGTGGTCCATGTTTATAGATAAGAAAATGGAATGGTTGACAAGCTAGTTTATTAAGGAGCTCTCAGAGAGGAAGATAAAAGATGAATATTAAAAACTAGGATATATCTATATATAATCCATTTAGTGGTAAAGGAAGGAGGATATTTAGAATATCAAGACAATGGGTGAAAGTTCCAATATTAAAAATACCTATTGTAAATTACTTTTTTTGGATATTTCTGGAATTGTATACTAGAGGACCTTTTCCTTTGGAGATCTTTGGGATTTGTCAATTTTTAGTTGTAATGATTTTGAGAGACTTGTCTAATTAGGGTTTCATTTTTTGAATATATGTTTCTACGAATGGACCCTTTTTGTGGAGATAAATATATTTCTCTATGGAGGATACTTTTCTAAAGAACTATGGAATTGTATTTGGGCTCCATATTCTAGAGATTTGTGGACTTTCCTAATGAAAGTTTAATATTCTAAAGATCTATTGTCTTGCCTAATGAAAGTTTAATATTCTAAAGATCTATTGTCTTGCCTAATGAAAGTTCAATATTATAAATAACTATGGACCTATCTATTAAGGGTCTCATTTTTAGAGAAATGTGGACTTGTGACTTTATAGAAGTATTACAAGGTTTTGAGTGAGAAGGATTTTATTTTTAGTTGATCCATGTATCTATCTGCTTAGGGTTCTATTTTTGAAGATCTATGGATTTATGTTTTGAGGATCCAATTTTTGAAGAGTTATGGACTTGTCTACTAAGGGTTCCAAAATTTGGAGCTTATGAATGTAATGAGATTGGATTTTGTAGTTTTGTTGGAGTATATTGCATGCTTATTCTCTAGAATAAATTTAAGATCTGATGCAACAAATGTATTAAATTTTTGATAATTTTGATGTAGTTGTTCATGGTAGTGGGATATTGTTCTAAGAATGTATTTAAGGTTTTGGGAAAATGAAAAATGAGAATGTAAGATACCCAAATGCACTAGAAGAATTTTAGGTGGTCCATGTCTATAGAGAAGGAAATCTGGTGGATGAATAGCTAGCCAATTGAGGAGATATTAGAGAGAAAGATAAAATATGGATATCGCAAAATGGGATATATCTAGATGTAATCCATTTAGTGGGAAAGGAGGGTAGACATTTAGAAATTCAAGTCAATGGGTGAAATTTCCTATGTTCAGAATGCCCATGGTCTATTAAATTTTGAGAATTTGTGGAATTGCATATTATAGGGTCATTTCCTTTGGAAATATTTAGGATTTATTAGTTTGTAGTTGTAATAATTCTAAGAGTTTTATCTAATGAAGATTTCATTTTTTGAATATATATGTCTTGTAATGGATCCTTTTTTTAGGGATCTATAGATTTATCTATGGAGGGGTCCTTTTTTGAAGAGTTGTGGATTTGTATTTGGGATCTATCTTCTAGATATTTGTGGACTTGACTAATATAGGTTTAATATTCTAAATATCTATGGTCTTTCCTAATGAAAGTTCAATAGTATAAATATTTATGGAACTATCTATTAAGGGTCTCATTTTTAGAGATGTGTGGACTTATGAATTTATAGAAGCATTATGAGGATTTGAGTAAGAAGGATTTCCTTATTCAGAGATATATGTATCTATCTGCTCAGGGTTACATTTCTTGAAGATCTATGGATTTGTGTGTTGAGGGATCCATTTTTTGAAGAGTTGTGGACTTGTCTACTAAGGGTTCCATATTTTGGAGCTTATGAATATAATGAGATTGGATTTTGTGGTTGTGTTGGAGTATGTTGCATGCTTATTATCTAGAATAAACTTAATATTTGGTGCAACAAATGTATTAAAGTTTTGATAGTTTTGATGTAGTTATTAATGGTATTGGGATGTTGTTCTAAGAATGTATACGAAGATTTCACTATATATTAAATATTTTGGGAAAATGAAAATCAAAATGTAAGATACCTAAATACACTAGAAGAATTTCAAGTGGTCCATGTCTATAGAGAAGAAAATAGGGTGGTTGACTAGCTAGCCAACTAAGGAGCTCTCAGAGAGGAAGATAAAAGATGTATAGCACCAAATGGGATATATATAGATATACTCCATTTAGTCGTAAAGGAGGGAGGACGTTAAAAATGTCAATATAATGGGTGAAAGTTCCAATGTTTATAATACCCATAGTATATATATATATTTTAGATTTGTGGAATTACATACTATAGGGCCATTTCCTTTGGACGTATTTGGTATTTGTCATATTGTAGTTGTATTAATTCTAAGAGACTTGTCTAATGAGGGTTTCATTTTTTGAATATGTGTGTCTATGAATGGAATTTTTTTTTGAGATTTATAGTTTTATCTGTGGGGGGATCATTTTATGAAGAGTTGTAGATTTGTATTTGGGGTCCATCTTCTAGAGATTTGTGGACTTGTCTAATGAAGGTTTGATATTCTAAATATATATCATCTTGCTTAATGAGAGTTTAAAATTCTAAATTTGTGGACCTATCTCTTAAGGGTCTCTTTTTTTAGAGATGTGTGGACTTGTGACTTTATAGAAGCATTGTGAGGCTTTGAGTGAGAAGGGTTCCATTTTTTGGAGATCTATGTATCTATCTACTTAGGGTTGCATTTTTTAAATATTTATGGATTTGTGTGTTGAGGGATCCATTTTTTGAAGAGTTGTGGAATAGTCTATTAAGGGTTCCATATTTTGGAGCTTATGAATATAACGATATTGGATTTTATGGTTGTGTTAGAGCATGTTGCATGCTTATTATCTAGAATAAACCGAGGATCTAATGCAACAAATGTATTAAATTTTTGATAGTTTTGATGTAGTTGTTAAAGGTATTGGGATGTTGTTCTAAGAATATATATGAATATTTCAATATGTATTGATGTTTTGAGGAAAATGAAAATTAAAATGTAAGATATATAAATGCACTATAAGAATTTCATGTGGTCCATGTCTACAGAGGATAAAATGGGATGGTTGACTAGCTAGCTAATTAAGAAGCTCGTAGATAGGAAGATAAAAAATTAATCTAAAAAAATGGGATATATCCATATGTACCCTATTTAGTGGCGAAGGAAGGAGGATATTTAGAAACTTAATCCAATGGGTGAAAGCTCAAATGTTCAAAATACCCATTGTAAATTATTTTTCTAGATATTTCTAGAATTGTATACTACAAGACCATTTCATTTGGAGATATTTGGGATTTTTCAGTTTGTAGTCATAATAATTCTAAGAGACTTGTCTAACTAGGGTTTTATTTTTTGAATATTTGTCTATGAATCAAACCTTTTTGTGGAGATAAATATATTTATCTATGGGGGTATCCTTTTCTAAAGAGTTATGGATTTGTATTTGGGCTCCATATTCTAGAGATTTATGGACTTGCCTAATGAAGGTTTAATATTCCAAAGATCTATGGTCTTGCGTAATGAAGGTTCAAAATTCTAAATATCTATGGACTTGTCTTTTAAGGGTCTCATTTTTTAGATATGTGTGGACTTGTGACTTTATAGAAACATTGTGAGGCTTTGAGTGAGAAGAGCTCCATTTTTTGAATATTTATGTATCTATCTCCTTAGGGTTGCATTTTTTGAAGAGCTATGGATTTTTGTGTTGAGGGATCTATTTTTTTAATAGTTGTGGATTTGTCTATTGAGGGTTCCATTTTTAGAGCTTATGAATGTAATGAGATTGGATTGTATGGTTGTGTTGGAGCATGTTGCATGCTTATTATCTAGAATAAATTGAAGATATGATGCAAAAAATGTTTTAAAGTTTTGATAATTTGGATGTAGTTATTCATGGTAGGGGGATGTTGTTCTAAGAATATATCGATGGTTTTTAAAAAAGGAAAATAAAAATATAAGATACCTAAATGCACTAGAAGAATTTCAAGTGGTCCATGTCTATAGAGAAGGAAATGGGGTGGATGACTAGCTAGCCAATTGAGTTGATCTTAGAGAGGAAGATAGAATATGGATAGAACCAAAGAGGATATATCTAGATGTACTCCATTTATTAGGAAAGGAGGGAGGAAATTTAGAAAATCAAGCCAATAGGTGAAAGTCCCAAATTTCAAAATGCCTTTTTTGAAGATCTATGGATTTGTGGGTGGAGAGATCCATTTTTTGAAGAGTTGTGGACTTGTCTACTAAGGGTTCCATATTCAGAGATTATGAATGTAATGAGATTAGATTTTATGGTTGTGCTTATTATCTAGATTAAACTAAAGATATGATGCAACAAAAGTATTAAAGTTTTGATAGTTTTAATGTAGTTGTTAATGGTAGTGGGATGTTCTTCTAGGAATGTATATAAATATTTCAGTGTTTATTGAAGTTTTTGTGAAAAGGAAATTTAAAATGTAAGATTGGATAGACTAGTCTAGGCTTGTAAAAGGGTTCCAGCCCTTTCAAAAATCATATTTACCAATATAAAAAAATATTAATAATTATGACATTTAATATTTTCACCAATTTTTTTTATTATATTCATATTTAATCTTAATTAAATATTTTATTATTATTTATAAGTATAAACATAAAAGAAAAGTAAATGGCACCATTTTATGACATTGTTCTTATTGTTCTTTTATTTAATAATTATTTTTGTATTTTTAATTATTGAGTTATAACACAAATTTAAAATATTTCAAAAATATATTAAGATATATTCAATTAACATTTATGTGGGAGAAGATGATTCCACCAAGTTAATCGAAAAAAAAAAAAAAAAACATTTATGTGGGAGAAGACTAAAATATTTAAAATATTGATATTTTCAACCTTCTAAATTCATATTGTTGCACTCACTCCTAAGTATTAACTAGGTCTTGAAATTTGCTTAAAAATTAACAAAATAAATTGGCATGTGTAAAACTAAACAAATAAAATTCAAGCTTTGTTTATGGGTTGGATATTTAAATATAATTTGATTTTTGATTCAATATATATTTTTCAACTAGTTATATTGGATTGAAACGAGCCCCACACATATTATATCATCACCACACAATGGTATTATAACAAAGCTTGGATATTATCCATGTATCACTTGACAAGATTCAAACCTTGATCTCTTCCTTGAATGTTGAGGAATTTTAACTAGTTGAGTTGATGCCACTTGATCTTTATGATTCAATATATTATAACAACATAATCGATAATTTATCCATTAACAAAACTTAATTGCTACTATGAAAGTTGTGCTATACGATCAAAACCAAAACTCGTTAAGCCCCTCCTCACATAAATTTTAATTCTAATTTATAATTAATTATTGTCGCAAAGGGTCATACCCTTTGCCCATTCACAACCTTTGAATGGGTATATTAACCCATTGAAAGACTCACATTTTTTCATCATCAAACATATACATTTTACTTACTATTGAGTGGTCTCTTATATACTTAACTACAATTCTTTTCAAACCGATCCCTGTTCCATTGATATCCAAGTTATTAAATTAAAATTCGTGCAGGTATAAGTTGAATCCTTGCATCTGGTATTAAAGCAATATCTTGGGACTTGTTGGGGGTCTTTGGGACTCTACCATTAAATGCCAACTATGGGCGTATATGACCAGAAGAAAGAGTAGCAATAATACTGTGTGCACCTACATTTGGTTACAGGAGTAACAGTGCTTGGATGGTGTACAATCGGTATCAGGAAGCCGACGAAGGTGTCAGTGTTCTCATATCACACTCATCTAACAATATTGCTTAATAAAAATACCTTCAAGTGGTCATATCAAGTGGATGAAGCCTTCACTACATTGAAAAATACCATGTGTACCACTCCTGTCTTAGCCATGCCCAACTTTTCTAAAGCATTCATCATTGAAAGTGATGCCTCGGGGGTAGGAATAGGAGCGGTACTCATGAAATATGAAAGGCCTCTAGATTTTACAAGCCAGGTGTTTTCTAAAAAGAATCTAGCTTGTTCTACCTATGAAAAAGAAATGTTGGCAATTGTTCATGCTATTCAGCATTGGAGACCTTACCATATTGGATAACATTTCATTATACGCACTAACAATCATAACTTAAAATACTTCTTGGAACAATGTACTAATACCCTAGAACAACAAAAGTGGGTTACAAAACTACTTGGCTATGATTACGAAATTACATACAAAAATGGAAAGGACAACATGGCGATCGATGCACTTTGTAGATAATTTGAAGACACACCTCAATTCCATGCCCTTTCCTCCCTTATCCCAAAATGGCTAGATGAGGTATACAAATAATGGATTAATGGCCCTACTACCCATACCCTAATTCAAAAACTCCAACATAATCCTAATAGGAAACCTCCATACACTTGGACGGACAATATATTAAGGTACAAAGGAAGGATGGTCCTCACCCCAAATTCGTCTTATTGTGAAAAAATTCTCCATGAATTATATACCTCACCCAAGACCGGACACTCAAGGTTCTTAAAAACATATAAAAGAGCAACTAGATATTTTTATTTGGTAGGTATGAAAAACTAAATTAAAACATTTGTAAAAGCATGTGAAACTTGCCAAAGACATAAAGGAGAGACACTTGCTACTCCAATATTACTTCAACCTCTTCCTATACCTACCAAAACATGGGCAAATATTTCGATGGAATTTATTGAGGGACTACCAGATTCAAGAGGAAAAATAATTATTTTTGTAGTAGTAGCTTATCTAAATATGCCCATTTTGTCTAGTAGCTCACCCTTATACCGCTAGCACTATAGCCCACCTCTTCCTAGATAACATATTTAAATTATATGGTATACCTTCAACAATTGTTAGTGACTGTGACCCAACTTTTACTAGCACTTTTTGGAAGGAATTGTTCAAATTACAAGGCACTCAACTTCGTATGAGCTTCGCTTACCATCCTCAAACTGATGGCCAGACATAAGTTGTTAATAAATGCTTATAAACTTACCTTCGTTGTTTCGTCTCTACTCAACCACTCCATTGGGTAAAGTGGCTTCCATTAGCAGAATGGTGGTATAACACGTCCTACCATACATCCATCAAAATGACTCCTTATGAAGCATTATATGGCCAAACACCACCATCACTCACTTCTTATATTCTAGGAAGTACAAAGGTACAAGCAGTGGAGACAAAACTCTCTACTCGAGATGACATTCTACGAATCCTAAAAGATAACTTAAACATCGCCCAAAATCGCATGAACTAGCAAGCCTATCAACATAGAAGTGAGCGTAGTTTTTAGGAGGGTGATAAGGTTTTTCTATGCCTCAAACATTACCATAAATCCTCTCTAAAAAAAAAGGGTTCATAGAAGTTAGCACCCAAGTTCTATGGACCTTATAATATTCTCCAACATATTGGGGCCATTGCTTACAAACTGGAGTTGCCACCAACTTCCAAAATTCATCTCGTCTTTCATGTATCTTGCCTTAAGCCAGTGGTGGGAGCCAACATCACTATACAAACTAACCTTCCTGAATTTACTGATGGTGGAGTACTTTTGGTTGAACCAGAAGCTATCTTGGATCATCGCTCTTGTCACCTTCGTATTTGCAATATCATGGAAGTTTTGATTCATTGGAAAGGTCTACCTTTAGAATATGCTACTTGGGAAACTCTTCACGATATCTAGCAACAATTTCCAAATTTCTAGCTTTGAGGACAAAGCTCTTTTAAGGAGGGTGGCATGTTAAGCCCCTCCTCACATAAAGTTTAATTCTAATTTATAATTAATTATTGTTGCAAAGGGTCATACCCTTTGCCCATTCACAACCTTTGAATGGGTATATTAACCCATTCAAAGACTCACAATTTATCATCATCAAACATATACATTTTACTTACCATTGAGTGGTCTCTTATATATTTAACCACGATTCTTTTCAAAGTGATCCCTGTTCCATTGTTATCCAAGTTATTTAATTAAAATTCTTGCAGGTATAAGTTGAATCCTTGCAAAAACTAGCCCCTAAAAGGGCTAATAAACAACATAACTAAGCATAGAAAAATAAACTAGAGTAAGAAAACCCTAAGTATTTATAGTTTTTAGATGTCAAAAATTACTTTCCTTGTTTAATGTTGCCATACACAAAATATATTGAACCTAAAAATGAATTAGATATATTATAATTTAAATAAGATATAGATTATAATTAATCTATTATTATCTATAGAGATATATTTGATAGCCATGACTTTGAAAATGAATAATTCAATACAACCTAAAGATATTATTATTTTAGAATAGGTCATCAAGTAGCCTCACCTTGTTTTTCATGATACTTATTATCTTACCTTTCTTTTGTTATGTCATATTTGATTATTTTCAACATGTTAATTTATCTCTATTTTTCTCAATGAGCAAAACCCACATAAGTTGAATAGTAGGAGTACAAGAGACCTCAAGTTTTGGTATATCATAATGCCTAATGAATTTTGTTTTTCCTCTAAATCAACCATCCTACACTCATTAACATAAATTGAAGATAACCTATTTTTAGGTTGATCTCATTAAGGTATCAAGCCCCATGGAGTTTTCCAACAATCCATTAATGCACAACAAAGGATTTCTATTATTGCTAATGATCTTGTTAGAAGACTTATAAGAAATACATACGTGTCAAGTATCATCCTTATTAGGTGCTAGAATAATGGGAATACCACATGGTGAAGATCTATGTCTCATATTTTCTTCATATAAAAATTCTTATGAATTAAACCGAGTCTCATCATTCTCCCATGGTAACGAGTGGTATAGAGGACCATTGGAAGAGCTAAACATGGAATGAGGTTGATCTAATGCTTCATTGAGTAGAAGTGAGGTAGTGTATTAGGATTCTATAACATATTAGAATATAGAAGAAGCATGAAATAGTCTATGATTAGTGAAACAATGGTGAACTTCTTGATGATATGCTTCTCAAGATGAACCATAAGTAATAGAAAAAATTCAGCATGGTAAATTTACTTTTTGCATTGCTTGGTAAAAGCTAGACTTAGTTTTTTTCAAGGGACACTCTAAGATTATTATATTATAAACATTTCAACATGTTCTTTGTTTATAAATAAGTAATAATGTCATTTATAAATATATGTTTTCCATGTAATTTACCTATATTAGGTTTACAAATTATTGAAACCTATTAAAAATTGTAAATAGATACTTTATTATGATAATAATAAAAGTATACTTTAAGAATACTTATGAATACAAATTTGTACTTGCTTAGTTCTTGTCAAATATTATTTTTAATTTGAGTATAATATAAATCATATAGATTGATTCAAGTTCTATAGGATGATACATTTTTTAAATGTTAAATTCAACTTTTAGTGCTTCTGGATTTTTGTCAGATCTGCCTGTGGGTGATAAAGGTCTTATTTTAAAATTAGAAAAATATGGGAGTTCTATAGGATGTTGGATCCAAAAGACCTTCAAATTCGAATCTTTATTGTTAGATGTAGGATCGGTTCTCCTTAGGGGAGACAATCTCATTTATTTTTCTCTATGGTACCTATTGAATATCTCGTGGCTTTGTTTAGGTTTGGGATCCTTCCAAAACCCCATTGTAAAAGGTTTGGGGACCCTTTCAAAACCCCTTAGTTTACCTAATCAAAAAAATAAAGATTGAATCAAGTTGAGTTAAATAGTTATGAATTGCTAAAAAAAATAAAAGTAAAAAATACGCTTAAGTAAACAAAATCTAATTATGATAATTATTTTTTATAATCATCACTGTTAAACATATTAACAAAATTATTAGGGAACTGAAAAAAAGATGAATAACTTTGAGTATGTAAACATCCACATGATGTAAAATTTGGTTGACCATTTTTCTTTGGATTTAAAATATTAATATAAATATACTATAAATTTTATATTATTTGTGTCAAGTTTTAAGAATAAATAAATAATTTGTTCAATATTAAGTTGATTACAAATTATTAATATCAAAGATAAAAATTAGTTATATGCTTTTTCTATACAATTTACACTCACTAAGAAGAAAATATATCTCATTTATTTCATAAATTAAAATATATCTAGAAATTTACTTGAATTTGAATATATATAAAATAAAAAATTCAAATAATATATTTTTATTAGGGAAAAGTAATATTAAAAATGTATTAAACATTTTATTTTTTTCTTGTTTAATATGGTTTTCTAAAATAGAGAAAGGCCAACTCTAGGGATAACTCAAGTGGAAAAGAGATAAAAAAAATAGCAGCTCTCAAGGAGTGGGTAGAAAATAAAATAAGGAATTGATAGCAGTTCAAGGAGACAAAATGATCACTGGAGGATCGGTGAGGCCAATAGATTTTTACTGCTCTCAAGGTAACCAATTATTATACAATCATGGAATGTTAGGGATTTAAACAATAGAACCCATCAATATACTGTTCGAAGACTCTTAGAAAAATGTAAAACATATTTTTTGCTTATCCAAGAGACAAAAATATCATTGGATCTTATGTGTAAAACAATTAACATACTTTGGAGGGGTGTTGGTCATATGGAAGTTGCTGCCCAAGGGGCCTCAGGGGGGATAGTTACTCTTTGGAACTCTCTTGAATGGACTACAATAGAAAATATAGCTTGTAGGGGTGTTCTCACATCACATTTTAGAAATAATGTCACAGCTGAACATGTTTTAATCACAAATTTTTATGGGGCTCAAAACCTAGATGGTCAGATGCATCAATGCAAAGCTGTGCATAACATGAGAGACTCAAGGGAAGAGTTAGACTGTATTATTGCTAGGGATTTTAATGCTAAATTATCCTCTAGAATTAGGAAGGGGAACCCCAATTTTGGACCCAGGGGATCAACTTATGATTGCCCAAGTCTAGGCATTACACTTGGTAGATATTAAATGCCCTGGAACCAACTATACTTGGACTAATAAGAGGAGGGAGCCACATAGCAGGAAGGTGAAGTTAGACCATTTTTTGGTTTTAGAGGAGGCATTTGTAAAATGGAATATAAAATTTCAGATTTTGGAGGGTCCAGTTTCAGATCACTTTCCTATTTTGTTGGAAGGGGGGATCAAGACAATGCAACATCACAAACCATTTAAATTTGAAAACTTTTGGTTACAAAAAGAGGAACTTCGAAAGAAAATTCCATAGTGGTGGGAAGAAGGCCACCCAACATATGGGACAACAATGTTTAGATTCCACAAACAACTTCATTATGTCAAAGATCGAGCTAACAAGACAGACTTCCAGGTCCAAAGAGCTCCATTGGTGGCCAGATGGGATGAGGTTCAAAAACACTTTAGGGAAGGAACAATTACATAGCAACTCAAAGAAGAGGATGATGCATTGCATAAAGTGGTTGAGGACATTGACAACCAAGAGGAGACCTAATGGAAATAGAGAGCAAGAACCACTTGGTTATTAGAAGGTGATAAAAATACCAAAATTTTCCATCGGATTGCTTGTGCTAGGAGATAGATGAACAACATGGAAGCTCTTCAATATGAGAATGGACACTCCTTTGATACAATTCCAGGTATGTATTTCCATTCAATGGATTATTTTTCTAAACTATTTAAGGAAAGTATGGTGCAAGATGAAGAGGCTCAAAAAGAAGTTCTTGCTATCATACCCTCTGTTATCTTTGAAGAAGAAAATTAGGCCCTACTTAAACCCATTGATAGAGAGGAACTGAAGAATGTAGTCTTTGGAATGAGCATCGAAAAAACACCAGGTCCAGATGGCTTTCCAATTGAGTTTTTTAGGCCTTTTGGGACAACTTGGAGGAGGATGTAATGGTTGTTATAGAGGAGTCCAAAGGTAGTAAAATAATGCTTAAAGCATTAAATCATACTTTCATTGCCTTAATTCCAAAATGGGAGGAGGGGGTGCATATTTCAGATTATAGACCTATTGCCTTATGCAATGTCATATATAAAATAATCACAAAGGTAATGGTTGAGCGGCTAAAACCTCTTCTACATAGCATTATCTCCTCGGAGCAAGGGGGTTTTGTAGAGGGTAGGAAGATCTTGGATGGTGTGGTTCTAGCTCAGGAGGCAATCCATTCAATGCAAACATTTGGTAATAGAGGAATGTTCATAAAATTAGATATGTCAAAGGCTTATGATAGGGTGGAGTGGAGCTTCTTGTCAAAGATGATGGCAACCTTTGGTTTCTCTCAGGATTGGATAGAATGGGTCATGAGTTGTGTTTCTACTCCGACATACTCAGTGTTAATCAAGGGTCTTCCCTCGCAACCGTTTGGAGCTACTCGAGGCCTTTGTCAAGGAGATCCTTGTTCCCCCTATATTTTTCTCATATTGGCTGAAGGCTTGGGTAGACTCATATTGAGGAGAAGACAACAAGGTTTGCTAACAGGTATCAAGGTGGGTGAGGAATTTTTGACTCACCTACAGTTTGTGGATGACACAGGATTGGTGGGAGTGGCCAGCTTCAGGGAAGCAAGAATGATTAGAGATACACTTAATGTCTACCTTAGGGCTACAAACCAAGTCATCAATGATAAAAAATCCAAAGTGGTATTTTTCAATCTTGATCAAAGGCTTCAGGACAAAATTTTAGAGATCTTGGGATTCACAAGGACTTCTCTCCCAGTGGTATACTTGGGGGTCCCTTTGCATTTTAAAAAACTAAAAATAGATATTTGGAGGAATATTTTGGACTGTATCAAGGAAAGAATTAATCATTGGTCTCACAAATGGTTAAGCTATGGGGTAGATTAATTTTTAATCATTAGCCATGCCAATTTATAAATTTTCTATCCTTGCTGCCCCACATACCATATGGAAAGAGTTGGACAAGATGGCTAGAAAATTTTTATGGGAAGGAGTAAAAGGAGAGAGGAAATGGGCCTTAGTAGGTTGGGAGAAAGTAAGCCAACCCAAGGTAAAAGGAGGTTTGGGACTAAGAAGATCAAAGTTAAATAATAAAGCTTTGGCTGGAAAGCTTTACTGGAGGTGGATTTCCCAACCAACTTCTTTATTCAATAGAATCTTAACTAGTAAATATTTGGGACAGGTAAACCCAAATGAGGTGGGTCATTTCCCTTTGGATGGTAATGGATCCTTAGTGTGGAAGGCTCTCAAGTTAGGATCTCAGGTAGTAAAAGATGGATTATTTTGGAAAGTGGGGAGAGGGGAGAAGGCACGATTTTGGACAGATTCATGGGATCAATACCCACCTATCATTGTTGAATTTCCTGAACTGCAACCAATAAAAATAGCCATGGAAACCAGGGGTTGGGTCCAAATTGAAAGTTATTTCAACACTATTCAGCTGGGGGATTATAAGTTTAAGTAGTTTAAGAAGTTGGATGAGTGGCCAATTTCAATCCCTCCGGATTTGACACCCATCATGACTAAAATCTTGGCAGAAATATTTCTCACAGGTAGAGATGAGGAGGATGAATTAGCTTGGGGCTATGGGAGCCTTGGTGTCTACACAGTGAAGGATGGATATGATAAGATCCTTCTAGAGCCTCCTCCTCATGCATATCAGGTTGAGGATTGGAGAAATATTTGGCAGTCCAAGGGTTGGCCGAAAGTAAACTTTTTTGCCTAGCAGTTCATGCATAATGGAATTCTTACTTTTGATAATATCAGATGTAGGGGAATCATTGGTCCATATCAATGTGTTTTATGCTACAAGAGTGAGGAAACATCTGATCACTTGATGTTTGAGTGCCCATTCACATGCCAGATATGGGAGAGATGGTTTTTATATTATAAAATTCAAGTTAATGGTGATTTGAATCGGATTAATATTTGGGAAAGATGGAAGAGGGGTAGATTTAAATCTAAATCTCTTTGTATTGGTTGGGAGCTTGGATTAAAATTCATTTGGTGGCAAGTGTGGTTGGAGAGAAATGGCAAAATTTTTAGAGAAACCTTTTCTTCTTTAGATGGAGTTTGGCAGGTCATTTGGAGCAAAGTCATAGAAACTGTGGCAGTGTATGCTAAAGAGGAAACTCAGGTTGTTATAGGGGCAATGGAGAAGGAAGTTGAAGTGCAAGAGGGGCAGGACAGAGCTAGTTGGAAACCACCCCTAGAAGGTTGGATTAAAATTAATATTGATGGAGTTGCAAAAGGTAATCCGGGTAGAGCTGGAATTGGAGTGGTTTGTCGAAATCATGTTGGAACAATGCTCTATTGGGAACTGCAAGGCTTGGGAAGAGCCACAAACAATGAAGCAAAAGCCTTAGCTATCAAATATGCTTCTATTTGGGCAGTAAAACAAGGTTACAGGAGGATAATCCTAGAATCAGATTCTCAAATAATGGTTGGAGCTCTAGATTGCATGAGGAACTTTGCTTTGAAGACATGGAGGTTGAGGATTCTTGTCACTCAAATTAAGGAATTATGGAGGGAATTAGATGATGTGATTCCAGTTTATGTGAGTAGAGATCTAAATAAAGTGGTAGACTTCCTAGCTAAGATGGGTACTGAGAAGGAGGTAGGGGTTCAGTGGCACAATGACATGGCTATTGAGGATGAGATGATTAGGTAGGTTGGTGAGCAAATCCAGTGTTTAGCTAATTTGGACAACCATTCCAGAAATATGGTTTAGGAGATTTGTGCTCCAATGTAGATCTTCTTTTATAGTTGTAAACAGGTGAACAACCATTGTAGAAATATGGTTTAAGAGATTTGGCTCCAATGCAAATCTTCTTTTACTATTGTAAACATGTGTTCTCTTTGGCTAAGGTTGGGAGAAGTCTCATCCCAACTTGTAAATGATCTTTGTTTTAATACAAGTTTTTTCAAATTACTTTTCAAAAAAAAAAATGGTTTTCTACAATGGTTAGAATTATATACATATTATCAAAATTTAAGTAATAAATTATTATATTTTTTAAGAAAACAAATAAAATTTCAAATGTGATCCTATAATAGGTGGTATCTCACTAGGACCTAATTCCTTTATAGTTTTCTATAAGTGATCCACTTTTTATTCAATTGTTGTCTAGGGTAACAAAAATTAATCATTTCTTAGAGATTAAGAAATTGTCTTCATAGTATATTGTTTTAAATCTTGCATCCCTCAATTCTTAAGAAGAAGATAGTCAAACAAAGATATAGATTAGAACTGGATGGTCATATCTTCATATGATTTATGTTGGTAGAGTAACATTGAAATAGGTTGATTATTCTTGTCCAATTGATTTTTGAATTTTACTTTATTTTCTCTTGTACTTTAATATAATAACCAAATAATTTTAAAGATCAATATTAAGTAAATTTGACTGCTTTTTCTTTTCTCAAGGGTTTATAAGTATATGGTATTAAAGTTAATAGTAATTTTCAACTGTTACCTTGCACCCATGTGAGGGTTTCCAGAAGATACAATTTGCACAAGCTAAATTGGGTGGCCGGATTTTCATTCATTTGCAAAAGTCGATTCAGAGCAATAAAAAGGATTTTAGAGGAGCATCTAGGAGGAATATTAGGGGTTCAGAGGAGTAGTGAAGACATATTAGGGTTTCATAAGAGTATTGCAGAGAAGAAAAATTATGATTTCAGAGGAGCATTACAGAGGAGGCAGATTAGGGATTTAGAGGAGCATTGTAAAGGAGGCAGATTAGGGTTTCAGAGGAGCATTGTAGAGAAGGAATATGAGCATTGCAGAGGAAGTGGATGCTTGTTTGGGCAACTTTAATCCCATTTCTAAAGAATATAATTTTGCGAAGGTGGGTCCATTTGACTCTCATGACCCCTCCTTTTCATTTGAATTGGAGGAGTGGAATCCTAGTAAGCTTAGAGGTGGGAACAATAGAACCTGTGGGGAGGAACCCATCCCTCCTAGTACACCCTCATTTGAAAAAGTGGCCACTGGCAGTAATGGAGGATCTAATATCCTCTTCGATATTTCTCCTCTATCGAACCAAATCCATATCCCCAATAGCTTGATTGATAATATCCTAAAAGATGGGCTATGGAATCTTGTGGGAAAATTCCAAGGTAGGAAGTCAAATATTGATTCTCTGAGGAGATGGGATTTGTAAAGATGGAGACCTATCGGGTCTCTTGAAATTGTGGCCATCCCAAGAAATTTCTTCCTTATTAGGATCAACTCTAAGGAGGATTCCAAGCGGATCTTGGAAGGGGGTCCATGGTTTTTTGGCAAACAAGGTTTATTTTTATGTAAATGGGACTCAAATTTTAATCCCCTAACACAGAGCATTAATATTTTCCTGCTATGGGTCAAGCTACCAAACTTACCACTTCATCTCTGGCATGAGAGCATCTTCCAAGCTATTACCAAGATGATCAAGGATTTGATTTTCTTTGATCATATTACAAGTTCCAAATATTAAATGTTCTATGCTAGAATGTGTGTGATGGTAGATATTGAGAAGGATCTATCGAGCTTTGTTGAACTCTTTTTTAACCTTGGCACCTGGGTTCAGAACATAGAATATGAAAATAAATACCAATTTTTCCAGGAGTGTGGTAAGGGTGGGTATCATAAGAGCTTATGCCCCATGCAACTACATCCTAAATCTCTAAGTACTTTAGTGAGCCATAAGTAAAATAGTAAGAAGCTCAGTGAAAAGTGGGTGCCTAAGAAAAACCCTCAAAATTTGAAAGGACAAGATTTGATTTCTATTTCTCAAGTTGGGCTCAATGAGGAATTACAATAGGAATCCCTTCTTCCATAAATCATGTTTGATGGAGAGGAGGATTTGAACACAGTTCCTATGAAGATAAGGGAAGTGAGCCTAGTAGCAGGGGATATTGTTCAACTTCCTAAATTTGGGGGGAGTGGAGAGGTAAATCCCTCTAGTCTTATCCTCCAAAATTATTTTTACTGTCTTGAAATGGATGATCCGACTCTTCAACAGTTAATGGAAAGCTCTCTAGCCTCTTCAAAAAATGTGTTTGAGAAAGACTCTCTGGATTCGAAGACCAGAAGTCACATGAAAGCTCGTATTGATATAGGGGACAAAAGGAAAGTGGGGAGACCCAAAAATAGAGCACTCAGGAAAAGGGAGATTGACTTTGAAATTGCTAACGGAGTACAACCCCTTCTAATGGATAGTTTTGAGGCTCTACATCCTGAAGAGAATGAGGTTGTTCCAATCATGGAGACTTGGAACAAATGTGTTTAGGAGTGTGGCCTAAAAAAATGATTTCTTTCTATGGGGGTCAAAAAAATGTGGGCAAGCCTCCTAAGACCTCATTGAGAAAGGTTTCCAGCAAGTGATTTTTGTTTTTTTTTGGTTTAGTTGTTTGTCAAGCTGGATGTTGCTACTATAGATTTAATCCAGTTTTAGGTGATATTCTTGGCTCTCTAGTTCTCTAAGCACCCGTGGTTTTTTTGGGTGTCAGTTTCTCCTATGCTGGAACCTATTACTAGCTGGTTGTTTGGTCATAATAATCTCTTGTATTTTATTTCTTGATATCTTATTGCTAGATCTAAGGTTTGGGGGTGCATTTCAAAACAATACTTCTAATAGGTTCAGGAACCCTTTAAAAAATCCCTTCTACCAATAATAATAATAAAAAAAACTTATAAATAATATCTTTGATCAAATAAAAAATTTAACAATATTCAATAGAAGAATTACTTTTGAAAGGAAATTAAGTTGAGAAATGAAGCAGTTATACAAAGGGTTTGACAAGGGATTTTATAATATTGAAACCAAAAAAATATTATTAGTATGGCAAAATAAACCAACTAGTGAATAGTTTATAGCTAAGGACAGAAGGCAATGTTTGAAGATAATAATGAGGAGCTCCTTTAGTGGTGGAGTAGGATTTGGAAGGTGAAAGTGCCCTTAAAAATCCAAAATTTTCTTGGTTAGCTTCAAATAAGAAAGCATTGACATGGGATGTTCTAAAAAAGAGGTCCTAATAGGGTCCGAGTTAATCTAGCTTGTGTAAAAATGAAGAAGAAATAATAGATCACCTATTGGTTCATTATGATTTCTCAATAGAAGTGTGAAGGTCTATTCTACCACACATGACTAAGGGGAAGGAATATGCAATAATGGTTCAAAAATAAATGTGTAAAGGAATATAGGTGCATTCCATTAATAGTAGCATGGTGTTTGTGGCTGGTAAGAAATTATATGTTGTTTGAGAGAAAGGAAATTCAGCCTATACAAGTTCAAGCTCAGATCAAATATACTTACGAAGGCATAAAAAATCCCTAAAATTAAAGGTTGTTAGATAGGTTGGTAATTTAATAGTTGATCTTACAAAATATTAGACTTTTTTCCAAGATAATATAGGTAGACATGCAACAAGAGTATTATTTCAAGATGAAAATCATAAATTCACATTCAATGTAGGTCTTGGTAAAGACACCAATAATGTGGTAAAATGGAAAGATTTGATATATTTGTTAAGAATGACAATGAATGAGGAAATAACATATCTTCAATTTTTTGGAGACTTGAAATTGGTCATGGATTGGGCTTTAGGATTAGTGTGCATGCAAAATTTGATACTTAGGACTTATTATGAGAAGTTGAAATTCTTAGAAGCATAATTTTTTGGGATTTCTTATGAACATATCTATAGAGAACTAAATGAGGGAGAAAATGATCTATCAAAAATTATTTTGAAATTCTATGTAGTACTTGATTAAAGGAGGGAGTATTGTATAGGATTGTGATTCCACCACAATCTACTCCCTTTTAATACTTATTTTATTTTGATAGAAGACTAGAAGTCATGGTTTAGGATGTACTTTTTGTTTTTTTTACATCTTTTGGTAATTAAGGTCATATATTTAAGATGATTGATTTTTGTAGGGTTGGGGTACCAAATTGATACTCTATAAGATGACTGAAGGCTTGCATTAGGCTGCTCATGGTTTTTACTCTAACAGGCTTGATATAATTTTCAAAGAAATTTGAGTAATTAATGGGAGATTCTAGAATAGCTCTAAATGGATTTTTTTAGTAATTTCTTTATAGGGTATAAAATTTCAATCTTATTGTAATTATTTTTAAACTTTGAAATGAAAATTACTCATTTTTCTCAAGGAAGGAATATATGTGTGTGTGTGTGGATTATTAAGTTTTGAGTAATAGCATAAATTTTTTTATAGAGTACTTATGTTGATAATAAGAGGCATTGAATGTCATGCCTTGACACTACATTTGCAAGTAAAATTAAGTATATTTTTCCATAAATATAGTATACTAATACAAAATAAAAAATTATACATTAATGGAGTGTATGTTTTAAAATTTAACATTATAATATTTATATTATTTGCTTGATATTTTGGATAAAGTTAAATTGGAAGTATGTTAATATGGTAAATATAGTGTTAATAATAATTGGTGTATTTTGGACTATCAAGATAGAGAGTCATTCATTTGGATTTTTTTTTCCTTTGGATTAAAGGGAGTGGGAGCAGGAGTTGGGTTGGAGCTTACTAGAATCGGGGTTTTTTTAGACCCCTCTTTTTCATTAGGCTCTAGTTGGTCTCTATTGGAAGTTTTTTTCCTTAGATTCCTACAAAGTTATTGTCCTATTTTTTGTTGCATTTGAGGGTTCTTTTGGAAGCCCTTTTGACTTAAGTGGGGATGATACCCACTTGTTCTTCTTATTGGATGGATTTCTCTGAAATCTCCTTTAGGATTTTCACAAAGAAGCTCAGTTTTCTAGCTTTGTGCTTTTTGAGGTGCTAGGATTCAACCCCTTTGTTTTTCTAGGTGCTAGAAGGGCCTCCTTTAATATTTTATTAAAGACATTTAGTTTGTTGGCTTTGTGCCTTTCGAAGGTGCTCAATTTTCTAGATTCATGCCTTTCAGATATGCTAGGCTTCAACCCTTTTATTTTACTAGGGGCCAAGAGGGCACCCTTTAGGATTTCTATGGAGGTGCTTAATTTTCGGGGTTTTTACCTTTTGGTGGTACTCAGTTTACCAACATCATGCCTTTTAGAAGCACAAGGTTTCTTCATTTCTATTTTACCAAGGGCCAAGAGGACCCCCTTTAGAATTTCCATGAAAGTGCTCAGTTTGTTGACTTCATGCCTTTTAGAGGTGTAGGGATTCTACCATTTTTATTTTAAAAGGGGCTAGGACACCCCCCTTCAAAATTTCCATGGAAGTGCTTAGTTTTTTGGCTTTGTGCCTTTCGAAGGTGCTCATTTTATGGTTTTTTGCCTTTCAAATGTGTTGGTATTTTGCACTTTTATTTACCAGGGGCTAGGAGGGCCCTCTATATTCTAATGAGGACATGATTTTATTCTCTAAATTTGAGAGGATAGACCTTGGAGATGCATGCATCCTTGAATTCCATATTTCTAGGAGATCCACTAGGGGATAGGAAGACCCTTTATATTCCTTCAGTGGTTGTAACAACCCAAGTCTACTAACCTGGTTGTACCACATAAAATTAATTCAATATAAAACAAGGTAATTTATTTTTCACATTTCAACATGGTTTCTATATAGAAAAGGTTCCAAATTTGCTAATTTAATGTTCAATCAATTATAAAGTTACAATTAGTACAATGTATATCAACCACTTTTGGGAATTTGCATTGTTGCAAGCAATCACCCAAGTGGATGAGATTGGCCAAATCCTATAAAAGTACCATTTTGTAGATCCAACCTTCTCATTTATCTTCCACTTGTTTTAGCATAATTTTCAATCTATGGATGGGGTTATCCTCTAGGGTCTATAACACCTAGAGGGTGGATACATACTCTCCCCATCCCTTAGCATGTTGAACCTCAACTTAACCGGTCGACCTATTCAACACTTAGTATGCAAGGAGTTAGCATACATATGCCTAGTGTCTAACTGATTGTCTTCTTTCCTGGAGTCAGATAGAGCCAATTCATTAACCTGACATTGGACTTAGTATCAATTGTCCATTATGACTCACGATAGTTTATCCCATACCAAAAATTATGGTAAAACTAATATATTTGTCATACTAGTTCTCTACTAGTCAAATGGTACAAGGAATAATCACTTATACTTCCTGAGAAACTACCTAGAGAAGACATCCCATACCATCTCTCATTACCTATTCTGACAAGGTCATTTATTTTGACCTATTCTTACCAAAAAATGGTTGTTCCTGAGACATAGGGGTTACGAACTGGTAACACTTGATATTGAGTTCAAGTGAACCATCCTTCTTTATGTCTATTCTCTCATAATTTGTTTGGTTTTATATTCTAATATTTCTTTTAAAATATGGTTCTCATTCACTATTGGGGTATGACTTACAAACTAAATATTCCAATTTCAATATATATCTATATATATATATATATATATATATATATATATATCACACTATGTGTATCTCTTATGCCATGTCTTCTAGGTTGTGTTTGACATGAACCAAGTAAATTGGATTGTTCTTCTATAATAGTGTAGTTAAAGTTTTCACTACCATTTATCGAAATAGCTAATTATACTCTTTCATTGTTTTTGTCTATATTACCCCTTTTAATAGAAAATGAATGAACTAAATACAATTTACTTTATTTAAACTATAAGTAAGGTAAATTAATTAATAGTTTGATTTTGCTTTTCATTCACAAATAAACAAAGTCAAGGTTTCCAAATAATATGTTTACTCAATGCATTATAGCATAATGAGTCGAAGAGAGTCTTCAATGTGTAATAAAATATTTTTGTTTTACATTGCATGAATACCTGAACCATTTTATATTTTGATTACCCCTATGTTAAACTTTATCTTCCACATAACTATGTCTAAAATTAAATAGCTAAAAGACTCGCATTTGATCTAATAACACATTAAAGACACATTCTATACAAGAAAATGTATTTTATTCATGATAAGATTTGCATAGGTTACAAATGGGGAGAATTAATTGATGAACACACGAAGGATGTCATTTTAGAATTGGCTTGTAATTTACTCTAAAGAACCTTCTATATTTTTCAATTAAGCCTATTCATGACATATTGCTCTAACTCAACAGGGTATTTTAGATAGTTTAGAATTAATACTTAACGTATTTGCTTCAATGCTTCCTCATAAATGCAAGTTTTATCTCACACTAAATAACAACTAATCATTGAAAATTTAGAATTTTTTTCATGCACAATTTCTAGTGTTCTTTTGATAGCAACAACAAGCTACATTTCATGATGCTATCTCAATAATTATTTAAAAAATAATTGATTAATTTCCATAATTCCTTAAAATTAAACCATTAACACCACTCTATAAAGTATAGTAATCTGCAACTCAAGGAATATTTATGATTTATTCCAACCAAAGGTTTAGTATAACAATAACGTTTCTAATAAGCTTCAAAAAATATTTTATTATTTCCAAACATTTCATGTTTTACACTCTCCACCTTTTGATGACTTTAAAGAGTGAATCCACTATCTAGGCTTACATCTGCGAGGTAAAAAAACATCTACAAAGACATAGGCAAGATTTTTTGAACATATGACCAAAATTGTACCCACATAAGTCAACAAAATATTAAAGGTTTATTTCCTATGCACATGCCTTAATATATGTCTCTACTACAAATAATTTTTCTAATTTTCCAAAGCCCTTTTCTAATTTGTTAGGAGGTAGTTATGCAACTTCTAGAACATGTATAACATTCAAACTATATAGGGAATTTTGTAATGATATGTTGACTCTATTTCCAATCCTTTCTCAAGCCAGATGTGACTAATCATCATCTTAGCTACTATAAACTTCACTCATTCGAACAACTCACAAATTCCTTTGAGAAGTTTACTATCTTTGGGATCAAAAAAAAAAATAATATGCTAATGCATGAATCTATTTGATATTAATTAGCATACATGCAATCATTTCAGTTTTAATTTCACACACCTTCGAAGCTCGAATACTATGTTGGCATTCAAAAGAATTTCATCACCTAGTATAACAAGCTTACATGTGTTTAAACGCAACCACAATATAACGTCCTCTATTCATTGCACAACTAACATTTCTCTCAGGACTGAGATTATATTTTACAACCTTCTTCTATTTTTTAAATAATAACATTTAAGATATAGAATACATTATTTTCAACATATTTTCCTCAAGTATAATTGGTTGGGCTCTGTCTGTTTCAAGACTAACAAACATTATGTAATTCATTCAGTTGAAATAGAACATTGAGAGATTGAAAAAATAGATACATGCACAACCAAATATACCAAGATAAATCAATTTCAAGTTGATGAGCATTGTTTTTGCACACCATGTAAACACAATCAATAATAGGGTTCTATCATACCACTTTCATAGAAGCAAAATCAAACACAAGTCATGCTTTTATTTTGTTTTTTCTACATTCAAAAATATTTTCCTAGTTAGTTCAAGAAACATAGATCTCTAGTTTGTATAAAAAAAATTATTTAAATAAAGAAACATATAAAATCCAACCTGGTTATCTGTTGTTGCTGATGCAAAATCTCTCTCTTTTCTTTTTTCAAATTTCACTAACCGAACACACACATGCAATGTCAAACAAGTCACACATAGATATCCCAAATATCTAGAATACTCTTCTCTCCCATACTAAAAATAGTAATACCCCTTTTGTTTAACTGAATTTTTAGTATTTAACCCACCTTTGTGTGGACGGTAGGCGGTGACGACACCAAGGATGACGACAAGGAGGTGGACGGCAGGAAATAAAGAGAGTTTATTTTTATTTTTTTTCCCTTCCCTATTTTTTCTCCCTATTTCTAGCTTTTCTCTAAGATATTTAAGCATATAACTTCACTTTATTTGGTATCAGAGCTGCGTTAGGGTTAGGGTATTTGGCATCTAACTGGTGAGGAGGAGCAACCCACAAGCATGCATCTCAAGGAGCAATCTACAAAGGATCCAAAGCCCATAGGCATGCATACCAAGGAGCAGCTCGTAGAGGAGTCGAAGCCCCAGGCATGCATCCCAAGGAGGATACATGGCACCGAGGTCACACATAGATCATGGACCTGGCATGGTGGTCGAACGAGGACCGAGGAGGACACGTGGCTGGATAGCAAAGCTGACCTAACTCGAGACACAATTATCAAGGTAGCTGACATGGTAGACAGCAGAGCTACCCTGATAGACACGTGGTAATGAGCCACTGGATCGAAGGTGGACACATGGTGGACAAAGAAAGCACACATAGATCAAGGCTGATGCAGCAAGGACATGCAGATCAATGTGGTAGGGTGACATGGAAAGGCAACGTGGTAGGTTGATGTGGCAAGGCAACGTGGTAATTTTTGATTAAACAAATCAACAACAAAAGGGAGGCGTTCAATTTCCCAAAGGTAATCGAAACACATTGTGGACGTTATAGCTTTTAAATGCCAAATACATCCTCCTCCAGGCGAATGCGGGATAATTTGTCCCATATTTTCTTTTAAAAAAATTTGAGCCGACGTGTCTACAAATGGAATGCAATCTCCTTTACCTTCACATCGGGCACTATAGCTTGACTAGCTCAAAGAGCAAGCCTAAAGCACTTTGCCCCCACCCGGTCATAGGTTCGAGTCTTCGCGAGGTAAAAAGCTAAGTTTAAAAAAAAAAAAATTATGTGAAGGCATTGGCTTTAGGATAAAAGTTATCTCCTTCACCTTAGCTCATAGGTGGTGAGCCATCGTTTTCGGTTAGAAGCCACGAGGAAGGTTCTTGCAAATGCAAGGTCATGGGTTCGAAATCCTTTGACCCACAAAAAGCTTTGCAATTTGAAGGCATTGGAGCCATGGAGGTTCCAACAAAAGAAGACATCAAAAAGTTAAATGACATCTATTACACCCCCAAACTCCAACATAATTTGCTTAGTGTTGGAAAAATGATGGAGAAAAATTACAGAATTATTTTTGATGAAGGCAAATGTGTATTTTTTGATAAGAACAATTGCAATAGAGTCATTACACAAATACCTATGACCAAGAATAGGTTTTTTAAGTTTGGGGAACAAGGGGGTGCTCAAATTGCTAGTATTGCTATAGCAAATCCAAGTGTGCTTTGGCACTTGAGATAAGGTCACCTAAATTCTGCTAGCTTGAAATTGTTAACTTCTCAAGCTATTGTGAGTGGACTTCCTAAAATTGATGAACACAAGGAGGTCTATGAACTATGTGCTTTGGGAAAGCACTCAAGATCCAAATTTCTAAAAGGATAAGCATGGAGGGCTAGCCATCCACTTAAATTGGTGCATTCAGACATTTGTGATCCAATGCAGACAAAAAACATAGGTAATAATTCCTATTTTCTCACTTTTATAGATGATTTCTCTAGGATGTGTTGGATCTATTTCTTGAAAACCAAAGATGAAGCTTTTTGATTTCTTCATAGATTTGAAGAATAATGTAGAGAAACAAAGTGAGTTCATTGTAAAATATCTAAGGACAGATCGAGGAGGAGAGTACTCTTCAAAGGTATTTCTAAAATATTGTAAAGAATGTGGGATAAAAAGGCAATTCACCACTGCCTATACTCCACAACAGAATGGTGTGGTAGAAATAAAGAACCGCACCATAGTAGAAATGGCTAGATCAATGCTTCAAACTAAGCATCTCAGTAACATGTATTGGGTCGATGCTGTTAGAACCAGTGTTTACATTTTGAATAGGATTCCTACTTCTAGTTTGGATGGGATCACTCCTTACGAAGGGTGCTATGGAAAAAATCCAAATGTAAAACACTTTAAGGCTTTTGGTTCTCTTGCATATGCTCACATTCCTTATGATAAAAGAAATAAACTTGACCTCAAAATTCAAGCATGTATTTTTGTAGGATATTGTGAGTCTACCAAAGCATATAGACTCTACAATCCCAAAACACATAAAATTGTACTTTCCAAGGATGTGATTTTTGATGAAGGGGGAGAATGGAGTCATCAAAAAGTATTTGTTGATTATGAATCTCATGATGCAAGTTCTTCTCAAGTACATCAGGTGCAGCCCAAAAAGAGCAAAGACACTCCTCCTCCAAGCCCAAGCATGAGTACTACTTTGAGTACATCAGCAGCTACTCCAAGTCCTTCTCCACAAAGATCAGTAAGTTATTCACCTATGGATATTGATTCTCCATAAAGAGGTAAAATAACACTACAATATCATCCATATTTTCAAATGTTGGATAAAAATTTCCAGAAAAGATACACTAGAAGTCAAGCTAGTGAAATGAATGCAGTTTTGCAAAAACTTGAAAATTTACATATGTATGGAGATAATGACTCCCAAGAACCTAAGGGGGATGTACTCAATTATGATTTAATAACTAGTGCAAAACTAGATCCATCTAGATATGATAAATCATGCACTCATGATGTATGTTAGCAAGCCATGGAAGAGGAAATCACCTCTATAAAAAGGAATGATACTTGGGAGCTAGTAAAGCTTCCTAAAGGAAAAAATGTGTTGGATGCAAATGGGTCTACAAGACCAAATTCAATGCTGATGGAAGCATTGAAAGACACAAGGTAAGACTTGTAGCAAAATTATTCACTCATAAATATGGCATTGATTATGAGGAGACCTTTGCTCCTGTTGCCAGACAGGAAACTATCATATCAGTACTTTCCTTGGCTGCCCACAAAGGTTGGAAAATTCAACACATGGATGTAAAGAGTGCCTTTCTCAATGGGTACTTGACTAAAGAGGTTTATGTCCAACAACCTCAAGGTTTTAAAGAGCAAGATAAGGATAACCTTGTTTACAAACTAAAAAAAGCACTATATGGCCTCAAGCAAGCACCAAGAGCATGGTACTATCAAATTGATGGCTAATTCAAGGAGTATGGATTCACTTGAAGCAAAAGTGAACCTACTCTCTACTACCTAAAGCAAGGTAAAGACATTATCATAGTTTTTTTATATGTGGATGATCTCATATTTATGGGTAGTAATGATAATATGAATATGGAGTTCAAACACTCCATGATGAAACAATTTGAGATGACATATCTCAGATTAATGCATTACTTCCTAGGCATGGATGTTCACCAAAAAGATAGAGGGATCTTCATATGTCAACACAAATATGCTCAAGATGTGATTAAGAAATTTTCCATGGAGCAATGTAAATCTGTTGTAACTCCAACGGGTCATGGGATCCAATTGAGCAAATATGATGGAGCACCAAAGGTTGACATGACCACTTACAAGAACATGGTTGGGAGTTTGATGTTTCTCACCAAAACAAGACCTAATATTCAGTATGTTGTTTCTCTTATTTCATGGTTTATGGCTGATCCATCCGAGTTTCATTTTCAAGCAACTAAAATAATTCTAAGATATGTAAAGGGTACATTGGATTTTGGTATCCATTACCACAAATATAATTTTGTAAAGTTAGTTGGCTTTAGTGATAGTGATTGGGGTAGCAATATAGATGATATAAAATCTACATCAGGGAAATTTTTTAGTCTAGGGCCAGAACTAATTACATGGAGTTCCAAAAAGCAAACTGTTGTAGCATTGTCATCTACTGAGGCTGAGTATATATCAATCACATATGATAGTACTCAAACTCTATGGTTGCAAAAATTCCTTGAAGAGATTGGAGAACAACAAAGTGGTCCTACTAGATTGTATAGTGACAACATGAGTGCCATTAAATTGGCATATAATCCTATTCGCCATAGCAGATCAAAACACTTTGATATGAAGTATCACTTCATCCAGGACATGGTGGAGAACCAGGTAGTTGATCTTAAACATTACAAAAATTTGGAAAACATAGCAAACATCTTCACCAAAGGTATTGCTAAAGCTCAATATATAAATTTGAGAGACTATCTTGTTAGCCCTCTCAACTTTAAGAGGGAGAATTTTAGTATTTAACCCACCTTTGTGTGGACGACAGATGGTGACAACACCAAGGATGATGGCAAGGAAGTGGACGACAGGAAATAAAGAGAGTTTATTTTTATTTTTTCTTCCTTCCCTATTTTCTCTCTCCCCTATTTTCTCTCCCTATTTCTAGCTTTTCTATTTCTAGATTTTCCCTAAGCTATTTAAGCATGTAACTTCACTTTATTTGATTAATCAAACTATTTCAGAAACTTTACGAATTCCTCCCCACCCGCTCAGGAGAATATGGAAGTTGTTAGCAAAGCAATAATAACACTTACATGCTACTATCTAAACCATTATCCCAAACTATAATATCTACCTTATCCCATTACATTATATGGCAATATAAAAAAATGAAGAAGTTAATTTATTTTATATTTATATTTTACATTTTAATTTCTAACTCATTAGATTTTATTTTTTCTTTTTAATATATTTATTCTTATATTAGTTTATAAATTTTAAGATAAGCATTGAAAATTTCCAAAACATCAAAATGGCTCCCATGACTTAGCATTTCATTGCCAATGGAAATTATATTTACTCGTTATTTTTGACAAACAAAAAATATATTTTCAAAACAAAGCACACACACCATACAAGTCGTTCATGAGATCTACATGATATGCATATGCATGTGAGCTTCCATGTACTCACAAGCCAAATCATCACTTCCCACTTACCTTTTCTTGCAAACCTTCTCCCAAACCATCGAAGGAAAGTACTTGGTCCTACGTGCACAATGACTATCAACAATACCACATTCTAAAAGAAAAGGTAAGTATAATCCATCAATTTATATATAATCAATGGTCGTGCGAGGAGGGTCATTACATCCTCCCCCACTAGAAATAAACATAGTCCCTATGTTTTATTGCATATTTAAACAAGTCAAAACATATACATATATGTTCAAGAATTCATCAATACACATATATGTCCACACATAATCATTCAATAATTCAAACATGTTTACATATTCCACTTCACATAATGTTTCATTTTTGCATTCAACCATAGCAAATCCATATATCCATACATAAACCAAAACATATTAAAAAACAACTCTACTCAGTAGTCTAGATATACATCCACACATATTTACATATATATCATAAATCCACATAAAAAGTTTTAAAATGTTCATGTTTACTCAAACAAAAAAGGAAACTATTTCTACATATCAACCACATTCTTCCATGTGGAATTTCTGTCTGAGTAGTGGTCCCATTGGAACCAACATTGGTCTATGTTCCTTCTTCTCAAGCTCTTGGTCCTAAAACCAAGTATTATGATTGATCGAACTTCAATTTTTAGTGGATCGAACATCTACAAATTGGAAACATCCCAAATATGAGTGGGGTTAGAAATGTACTTCCTAAGGAGGGACACATGGAAGACATCATGGATTTTTTATAAGCTTGGTAGCAGAGCAAGTTTATATGCAATAGGGCTTATTTTACCTATAATTTCAAATGGACCCACATATCTAGGGTCAAGTTTGGAAGATTTAATAGAACTCTTTGTAGGTTTCACCCTTAAGAAGACTCTATCACCCATAAAGTATTCCCTCGATGTTATTTTGAGGTCCATGTAGCTCTTTTGGTGATCTACAACCTCCTTGAGCTTTTGTTGAATTCCTTTTAATTATTCTTCCATTTCTTTTATAGTATTTGATCCGATCACTACCCGATCTTTCAGATTATCCCATGACAATGGAGTCCTACATCTTCTTCCGTATAGGGCTTCAAATGGTGCCATACCTAGTGATGCATGATAGTTGTTATTGTATGCAAATTCGACTAGGTACAGATAATATTCCCATTTAGTATGCTAATCCATATAATACATTCTCAACATGTCCTCTAGGACCTGATTCACCCTCTCAATTTATCCATCTATCTCAGGGTGATAAGTTAAACTGATATTAAGTTTGGTACCCATCACTTGGTGCAAATCTTACCAGAACTTCGAAGTAAAACATGAATCCTTATCCGAGATTATAATTTTTGGAAATCCATGTAGTCTCACTATCTCCCTAGCAAACTTACTTGCTATAGCAGGTGCATCATCCTAAATATTCCTAGGTATGAAATGTGCAACCTTGGTTAACTTATCTACAACAACCAATATTGCATCATGCCTAAACCTAGTCTTAGGCAATCCGACCACAAAGTCCATCAACACCACCTACCATTTTTGTGTAGGAATGTCATGTGGGTACAAATGACCTGTTGGGTGCAAATGTTCTACTTTAACTTTCTGACACTCCAAGCACCTAGCCACATAATCATTAATGTTTTTTTCATTCCTGGCCAATAATAGGCCTTTCTCAAACTCTCGTGCATCTTCACCCCTCCTGGGTGCATAGAATAAGGAGTATTATGTGCCTCCTTTAGGATAGTTTCTCTTAATCCACCCAAATTTGGAACAACCAATCTATTTTTATAGTACAACAAATCATTTTTATGTACAAACCCTATGTCCCTTTCAGATTCTTGCTCAATCTGATCTTGACATTTTCTACAAAAATCATCATTTTGTTGCAATTCCTTAATCTGATCTACCAGATCATAATGACATTGTATCATTGCAGCAATGTGTCCTCTCCTACTCAGAGCATCAATGATCTTGTTCTCCTTACCCTTGATGTATTCAATGCTGAAATCATACTCAACTAGAAACTCCATCCATCGACATTGTCTGTCATTCAAAAAGGGTTGAGTGAAAATGTACCTTAAGCTTTGATGATCTATCTTAAGTTCAAAAGATTTCCCAAGAAAATAGTGCCTCCAAACCTTAAGAGCATGCACAATAGCTACCAACTCCAAGTCATGAGTGGCATAGTTTACCTCATGTCTCTTAATTTTTCTTTATTCAAAGGCAATGATCGTGTCTTCTTGGGTAAGAACTCCTAATCCCTCAATAGATGCATCAGTGCATACTATAAACTTCTTGGTAGGATCAAGTAACTATAAAATTGGTGTGGTCATCAACCTCTCTTTTAGAGTTTGGAAGGCTTCCTCACATGTATTATCCACTTAAAAGCCTTTCCTTTTCTTTGAAGGTTTGTAATAGGTTGAGCAATTTTTGAGAAACCTCTAACAAATCATCTATAATAGCCTACCAACCCCATAAAACTATGCACCTTAGTTACATTTGTGGGTGCAGGCCAATCAATAATAGCTTCAATTTTCTTGGGATTGATAGCAATCCCCTTAGTAGATACTATGTGCCCTAGATACTGTACCTGAGGAGTGTAGAATTCACACTTTGATAGCTTCCCATATAGTTGATTCCTCCTAAGGATCTCAAGTATAGTTCTCATATGTTGATCATGCTCCTCCTTGTTCTGAGAATAGATCAGTATGTCATCAAGGAACATGAGCACAAAATGGTCTAACTGCTCTCTAAAAATACTATTCATGAGATTCATGAATGCATCTGGAGTGTTTGTCAATCCAAAAGGTAGGACTGTAAACTCATAATATCCATACCTTGTTCTAAAAGTAGTCTTATGTGTGTCTTCTTCTTGAATTCTTAGTTGATGGTAGCTTGATCTAAGGTCAATTTTTGAGAAGAAAGTAGCTCCTTTCAACTGATCAAAAAGATCATCTATTCTTGGCAATGAGTATATATTCTTAATGATAACCTTGTTTAGCATCCAATAGTCTATGCATAATATTAAGGATCCATATTTATTTTTAACAAATAAAATAGGAGCACCCCATGGTGACACACTGGGCTTGATAAGCCCCTTCTCTAACAGGTCCTAAAGTTGTATCTTGAGTTCTTGTAACTCTATAGGGATCATCCTATATGGTGCCCTAGCAATGGGCACAGTTCTAGGAAATAACTCTATAGAAAAGTCAAATTGGGGAGGTAAACCTGGTAGGTCCTCCGGAAACACATCCTTAAATTCACCCAAAATATGATGCTTTTGGAAGAGGTCAGAATCAGCTTCAGTTTCTTCCTTCTTGTTCATCTTAACTACATAGATCATTCCCCTCTTCCTTATTGCCTTCTTCACTTGCATTGCAAACAACAAATATGGTTTAAAATAACTATGATCACAATGAATTCTAACCCTCTAATTAGTTTCATCTATGAACTCTAACCATCTATCTTCAAAATTTAGGAGGGCTTTATGGGCTTTCAACCAATCAACACCAAGAATGATGTCAAATGCATGCAAAGGTGCCACATACAAATACCAGTTGGTTTTACCTTGGGGTAAGATAATGTGAGGATCAAATAAATATTGGTTAACTAAGTAGGTCTACCCTGATCCATACTCTACCTTCCAACCATTAGCCAAAAATCTAGGTCTTTTTGGTATGTCCCTCACTAAACTAGTGGAAATAAAACTATTAGTAGATCCACTATCAATCAAAATGCATACATTCTTATCATAAATTTTACCATTTAATAGAAAAGGAGTAACTTGCCCATCAAGTACAGGACTACCTATTGCTGCAAAAATCTAGTGGGTAGTCTCTTCTAGGGCTTTCTAGTGATAAACTCTCTATGGGCACTTGTTTACAAAGTGGGGGTCTCAACATACATAGCAACCAGTTGGAGGAGCCTTGTTGTTCCTATTACTTTCCTCTACTCTGCTCTATGGTGCAACTTCTTTAGCCTTCTCTTGATAAGATGGTCTCTGTTCATTTCTTCTTGGATATCCCTTACCATCCCTTCTAAACTTATTACCCTAAAAATTATTTTAGTTTTTGTTCCCCTGCTTGAATTGATCCCCTCCTTTAGGATTTTTACTTTTTTCTTTTTCCCACTTCATAAATCTTGCACTCTTACGCTTCCTGAGCTCATCGTTATCCTTTTCAGACAACTTTTAATAATTGGAATATGCCTTTCTAGATTCCTGATTTGTTTCCTCTTAATGTACTAAATCAAAAGCTTTAAAAATATCTCCAAGGTTAAGCATATTGACTATAGTGGTTAGGATCTCATCCTAACCCTTAATATAATAACTTCCTTGATGTAATAATTCCTAGTGAACGTGGGTAGTACCCATGATTAATATTTTGTAATGTTCTAAGTTTTAGCTTAGGTAGTGCCTATGACAAATGGCACCCTTTTCTATGTAACACATGGTAGATAGGTTAGGTAAGGTGGCATTGTGCATGTAATTCATGTGGCATTATGCATGTAATTCGAGTGGCATTGTGCATGTAATTCAAAGTGGCACTATGGATATAATTCTGGTGGCATTATGCATGTAATCTAGGTGGCATTTTGCATGTAAGTCAACCTTGGAAGGAAAATCTTTAAATACCCAAAAAAGCACCAATGTAATCATATTTTTACAAGTTAATGAAGTGTTGAAGGAGGTTGCCCCCTCGAAGAGGCCTGCGGTTCTATCTATTGTGAGATTTTTCCTTTTAAGTAATTTTTGTTATCATATGCATTTAATTCTGAATACTGTTATAATTTTTGTATGAGTTTATTTCCAAGCAAATGTGTGAGAGTGTGTTTATTTGAGTTGAGAGTGTGTTGTTTAGTATATTTTATAGTAGGATACTAACAAGTGGTATCAGAGCACTTTCTAGGGCTAAGTTCTACTGCAACTGCAATGATTCTTGCCATCCAATCCGCCTATTAGGTATAAATTCTGTGTGTTTTTTTTGTTCATGTTTTTCTTTATTAAAAAAATCCAAAAGATATAGTGCATTTTTTCCTAGACCAAAAAAAAAAAAAATTTTTTTAGTTGAGTAGGTAGAGACCCTATGCCAAGGGTTTTAAAATATCGCAAATGATCTATTGTTATTTTCTAAGCTAGATAGCCCATAAAGCATCTAGTGAAGTGAGGGACGATCAGGCTCCAATACCCAGGCCTCAGACAGAACTCGTGCATGAACTTGAGCTCCCACATATCTTTGGGTATATCGGGAGACCATCTAGGTTTAAACAAACTTTTAGCCATTAGGAAGCTTTTTGGCCTTTTATTACTCATAGTCTATGGGACACAACATCCTGGACGATTACCCTCCCGTATTGTCAGAGAGGCGGGTAGTGTGCTCAAGGGTATGTGTGGAATCCTCCTTGAGTAGTGGCCTGAAATATTGGTCCGAGCACTATTGTTCGTCACTGTTGATATATTAGAGGGCCTATGGGTGGTACATACTCCTTTACCTAGCATTCCTTGGTTCTGTTAAAACTTCAACCTATAAAAAATGTAAATAAAAAAAAAAACCAAACCTCCCTATTTGTAAACCTGCATTTCAAATCCCCAAAAGTGAGCATATGAGAAAGGAGTCCTCTACTAAAAAAATAATAGAAAGGACATGCATTCAAGATAGACCATGAGGGTGACACTTAAGTTGATAGTCTGGAGAATAACAATCAAATTTACAGTGGTAGTCACAGTCAGGTCAGTCAGGTCAGAGAGGTCAGCATAGTCAGGTCAGAATTTATAGTTTTCAGGGTCAGAACAGAACTGTCATAATAGTCACCTGCAAAATATAGAGAATCTTGGGGCTAGTGAGGTCAGTAGTGCTTGAGAAACTATCAGTACTGGGCCAACTAGTGAGAGTATGACACGAGGCCAGTTATAGATAGTGCTCCAGTACCCAACTTTTGCTCTATAGCTCAGAATCAAAAACTGTAAACACCGTTAGACTCAACAAAACAGGAGATAAAAAAAAAGTTTGGGGTGCCAAAAAGTAGTGTTGAGAGATATAGCTCATTGTGACCATCTCTTCGAGATGATCATTTTGATATATAGCACCCAAGCAATTTTTTGGGCACTTGCTAAAAATAGTAAGTCTTAAAAACTCAATTCTATTTTTAGTAATTGGTCACAAAAGGTTTCAAAATGGCCTAGGGTACCTGTGGACATAAAAAATAACTAGACAACTTGGAATCCTTAACAAAATCCATTGAGAAATTGCACTCGGCTTTTCACTCCATAAGGGAATAAGTCCAAGGTCTTCACCTAGAGCATGAGGCCACCAGTAACCGCTTAGAAGAAGCATTGACAAAAGTAGATAGTAAACTAAAAAGAGGACCACCCAAAATAGAACACCAAGCTGAGGGTTCTGCAAGGAATCATGACCATGATCCATCCTTTAGAATGCCCAAATTGGACTTTCCCAAATTTAGTGGGAAGGATGTTGATGGGTAGCTATGTAGGGTTCATCAATTCTTTAGACTTCATAATGTCCCCATATTTCATCAAGTCCATATGGCTTCCTTTAACTTGGAATATGAGGCTCTACACTGGTTTCAATGGTTACGTATTGCCAATCCAAATCTCTCTTGGGAGAATTTTGAATCCCAACTACTCACTCGATTTGGTCTTAGTGAGTATGAGGACTTTACAGGGGCCTTGACCAAACTACAAAAAACAGGGTTAGTCCGTGAATACCAAGATCAATTTGAAAAATTGGCCAATAATACAAGAGGATTGAATGAAGGGTTCTTCTAGAGTTGTTATATCAGTGGGTTGAAGGTGTAACTCCAAGCGGAAGTAAGAATTTTGAAACCACAAACTATGATGGAAGCTATCAGTTTGACCAGTTTGGCCGAATCTAAACTCTCTGCCCAAATGTGCCCATCAAAGTTTTCTCAAAATATACCTTCATTTCCTCCTCGATCCCAACACCCAGTTGATAATAAACCTACTATATCCAAGTGCCTAACCATAGAAGATATGGATGCACATCGTGCCCAAGGATTATGCTACAATTGTGATGAAATTTTTTTTAAAGGGCATAAGTGTGCACACAAAAAATTGTTCTTGATAGATGTTGAAGAACCTGATAACTATGACCAGAGTGATGAGGATGAGGACCCTCCGAAAACACATTCTCCACAAGAAGAAGTGAAATAGGAACCTGAGACAAAAATTACAGTCCATGCTCTTGCAGGTATTACTACTCCACAAACCATGAAGGTTGCAAGATTTTTCAAGGGCCAATGTTTTTCCATCCTTATGGATTTGGGAAGCACGCACAACTTCATTGACCCTAGAGTTGCTCAGTGGGAAAATTGCTATATCCACACTTGTAATTACTTTGAGGTCATGGTAGCCAATGGGGGAACCTTACCTTGTAAAGGAAAATGTTGCAATGTTAAAATCAAGATAGGGGACTATGAACTCAAGCAGGACATGTTTGCCCTCCAGTTGGGCGGATGTGATATTGTTTTGGGATCTCAATGGTTGAGTACGTTGGGCACTATCAGTTGGAAATTTTCCAAACCTTGGATGCAGTTCTCCCAAAACGAACAAACACACATCATCAAGGGCTCCCCAATAGGAACACCTCAAATTATTAGTTCAAATGGCATGGAGAAATTGCTAAAGAAATCATCATGTGGGGTCATTACACAACTATTCTCCATCCAACCATCCAGATCTCAAATGGGTGAAACCTCATCAGACCTACAACAAATTCTCCACAAACATGAGGCCATATTTTTAGAACCAACTACACTACCACCGCATCGCTCTCACGACCATGCCATTCCATTATTTTTGGATAGTGCACCTCCCAATATCAGACCATACAGGTACCCTCATGCCATGAAGTTAGGGATTGAGAAAATGATATAGGAATTACTCAAGGTGGGTATCATTAAGCCTAGTACTAGTCCCTACTCTGCACCAGTCTTACTGGTCCTCAAGAAGGATGGCTCCTGGTGACTGTGTATTTACTACCAAGAACTCAACAAGATAACTGTGGGTATCATTAAGCCTAGTACTAGTCCCTACTCTGCACCAGTCTTACTGGTCCTCAAGAAGGATGGCTCCTGGTGACTATGTATTTACCACCGCATCGCTCTCACGACCATGCCATTCCATTATTTTTGGATAGTGCACCTCCCAATATCAGACCATACAGGTACCCTCATGCCATGAAGTCAGGGATTGAGAAAATGATATAAGAATTACTCAAGGTGGGTATCATTAAGCCTAGTACTAGTCCCTACTCTGCACCAGTCTTACTGGTCCTCAAGAAGGATGGCTCCTGGTGACTGTGTATTTCCTATCCCTATGGTTGATGAATTACTAGATGAATTACATGGGACCATGTACTTCACCAAGCTAGACCTTCGCTCTAGGTACAATCAGATCCGGCTCAGGAATGAAGATATTCCTAAAAATGCTTTTCGTAATCATGAAGGTCATTATGAATTCTTGGTAATGCCATTTGGTCTCACAAATTCTCCTTCCACATTTCAAAGCCTGATGAACAACATATTTCACCCTTTTTTGTGAAAGATCATCCTTGTGTTCTTCGATGACATCTTGATTTACAATCACACATGGGAAGAGCATCTCAAGCATGTAGATCAAACCCTACAACTATTGGCTGACCATCAACTATTCACAAAAATATCCAAGTGTTCCTTTGGTTTGACTGAAGTGGAGTATCTGGGACACATTGTCTCAAAGGATGGTGTCAAGGTTGACCCTAAGAAGATCCAAGTAATCCAAGAATGGCCAAAACCTCGCACTCTCAAGGGACTTCAAGGATTTTTAGGGCTTACAGGCTATTACCGTAAATTTATCTGTAATTATGGAAAGATAGCCACCCCCATCACCTCCATTTTGAAGAAGGATTCTTTTAATTGGAAAGGGTCGACTGAGCAAGTATTCTTGGAACTCAAGCATGCCATGACCACCACTCTAGTTTTAGCCATGCCAGACTTCTCTAAAAAAATTGTCATTGAAAGTGATGCTTTTGGTCGTGGTATTGGGGTGGTATTGATGCAAGAAGGATGCCCTTTGGCTTTTACCAGCAAAGCCCTATCTGATCGTAATTTAGGGAAATCCACATATGCCAAGGAAATATTGGCAATATTGCATGCAGTCCTGCATTGGTGACCTTACCTCATTGGGCACCATTTCTCCATCAAAACTGACCACCAGAGTCTAAAATAATTTCTAGAACAATGGGTTGCCACCCTCGAGCAACAAAAGTGGGTATCAAAACTCATGGGCTATGATTATGACATCATGTACAAAAAAGGAAAGGAGAATCTTGTGGCGGATGCTCTCTCTCACCAATTTGAGACCCTTAGTATGTTGTGTGCCATTTCTGCACCATTGCCCCAATGGATTGAGCCCTTACGTCAAGAAATACTTTAGGATGTAGATTTGAAAGACTTGGTTGCTTCACTTATGGATGATTTAGAGTCTACACCAGGATATAGTTGGGATGGCCAGGATCTGTGTTACCATCAACGCCTGGTTCTTCCTCCTAAGTCCCCACTTTGAGAGCTCCTCATGAAGGAATCACATGATACTCCATCTGCTAGCCATTCAAGGTTCCTACAAACTTATGAGAAACTCAAGCACACCTTATTTTGGAAAGGTATGAACAGGACATTCACTCTTTTGTAGCTAACTATGACACATGTCAAAGGATGAAAGGGGAAATAGTGCGCTCTTAAAGAACTCTTCAACCATTGCCGATCCTAGAGCAGGTGTGGACTGACATCTCCATGGAATTCATATAAGGGCTACCTAAATCTGGAGGCAAGTCAATTATTTTCGTAGTAGTGGACCACCTTTCAAAGTATGCTCACTTTTGTGCCCTAGCCCATCCTTACATAGCATCCACTATTGCCCAAATTTTTCTTGACTCCATATTTTGCCTTCATGGCATGCCAACCTCCATTGTATCTGATCGTGATCCCACCTTTACTAGCAATTTTTGGCAAGATTTGTTTAAGTTGTAGGGGACTCAGCTCAAAATGAGTTCAGCCTACCATCCGCAAATGGATGGTCAAACAAAGATTGTTAATAAATGCTTGGAAACCTACCTTTGCTGCTTTACCTCCGATCATCCTACTCATTGGGCAAAATGGCTTTCCTTGGTCGAATGGTGGTACAACACTTCCTATCATACCGCCACCAAACTCACACCGTTTGAGGTAGTTTATGGGCGCTCTCCACTCATGCCTTCCTCCTACATTTTGGGCAGCTTCAAGGTTGAGGTTGTTGACAATGCTCTAAGTCAACACACCGAGGTCCTCCGCAAACTCAAGCAAAATTTGAACATGGCCCAGAATCGAATGCACCAACAAGCTGATCGGCATCGTTCTGAGCACAGTTTTGATGTGGGTGATATGGTCTTCCTTCGCTTACAACCATACAAAAAATCATCCCTAAAAATTTGCAGGTGTCAGAAGCTTGCTCCTTCTATGGTCCTTATCAGGTTCGACAACGGATTGGCCCTACAGCTTACAAATTGGCTCTTCCCCCCACTTCCAAGCTCCACCCTGTTTTTCATGTTTCCCTTCTCAAGAAAGTTGTGGGCACAAAGGTACATGTTCAATCAACACTTCCTGAATTGGATGAAGATGGCTCTATATTACTTGCACCTGAGTAGCTACTGGATCGTCGAACTCGCACTATACGCAACCGTACCATTACAGGGGTCCTTGTTCAGTGGCATGGGATTCAACCTGAGGATGCTACATGGGAGTCTCTCTATAAACTCCAAAAACAATTTCCTCATTTTCAGATTTGAGGACAAAGCTTCTTCAAGGAGAAGGGCATGTTAGGATCTCATACTAACCCTTAATGTAATAACTTCCTTGATGTAATAATTCCTAGTGAACGTGGGTAGTACCCATGATTAATATTTTGTAATGTTCTAAGTTTTAGCTTAGGTAGTGCCTATGACAAATGACACCCTTTTCTATGTAACACATGGTAGATAGGTTAGGTAAGGTGGCATTGTGCATGTAATTCGTGTGGCATTATGCATGTAATTCGAGTGGCATTGTGCATGTAATTCAAAGTGGCACTATGCATGTAATTCGGGTGGCATTATGAATGTAATCCAGGTGACATTTTGCATGTAAGCCAACCTTGGAAGGAAACTCTTTAAATACCCGAAAAAGTACCAATGTAATCATATTTTTGTAAATTAATGAAGTTTTGAAGGAGGTTGCCCTCTCGAAGAGGCCTGCGATTCTATCTATTGTGAGATTTTTCCTTTTAAGTAATTTTTGTTATCATATACATTTAATTCTGAATACTGTTATAATGTTTCTGTGAGTTTATTTCCAAGCATTTGTGTGAGAGTGTGTTCTTTAGTATATTTTATAGTAGGATCCTAACAATAGTTTTGATCTTGGGATGAAGTCCTAGAATGAACTTTTGTACTTTCATTTCCTCATTGCTCTCATTGTTGGAAATTTGAGCTAGTTTTATTGTCATTGATGTCAAGAGGTTGATGTCCAAGTTTCATCATCATTAATGTCATAAGGTGGTTTTTCCAAAAGGCAAGGAAGTGGTTAAAATAAAAATTATATAATATTTATTTTAAATATTATATGCCTAAAAATGACAAAAATATTGAAGACCCAAGTAAGGAGAAGTAGGTTTAAAAATAAATAATAATATTATACTATTTTGGGCAAAAGGTTGAGGTGAAGAAAAACAAGGTCCAAGGAATCATTAAAAAAATAAATCCTTGAAAAGAACCATTGAGCAAATTTTAAAGGTTATTATTTAAGTTATTTAAATTAAAATATTTTAACCATAGGTTAAAATTTTAATTTAAATAAACCATAAGGCACCAAAAGGTTTAAATTTAAATTTGAATTAAAAATCGAATTTTCTAAGACGATGTGTTGGAGTGCAAAGAACAAGGTATAAAAGGGGGCAAATATTTTCATTTAAAATATCTATCATGCAAATTTTTATGTGCCCAAGATAAAATATTAATCGAGCGCTGCATTAAGAGGGAAGAAAGATTCGCGTGTTTTAAAGCTTAAGGAGGGAGACTTCATATTAATTTTGAGTGGAGGACCAAATCAATACCAAAGCACTTGGTAGTGCAAATGGTGATCGGAGGTTGGTTAAGACATTCGTGAAGGGCAAGTCAAGGGTTCGATTCACATCCCCTTCGTATTAACACAACATAATTTTTTTTGTTTTGCAAATTTCCTGAAGGCAAGGAATAAGAGGTAGATTGTGCACTTTAAGTTTTGTGTGGGCATGTAGCCCAACGACATATTAGCCTTGGGCTAAGGCGCTATGGTGGTGGATGGTCAAAGGTTCGAGTTTGGGCGTAGTCATAAAGGATGAAACATTTTTTTTGAAGACATGGGCCAACATTTATAAGGTAAGCACATTTGATTTTAATTTTTGCCAAGGATAGGGAAGGAGCTAGAGGCCACGTGATTATTTTTGCAAAGGTGGGAGTCATAAGGTCGATTAAAATATTTTATTTTTTATTAGAAATAAATATAAAGGAATTGGAGTTATAAGGTATAACAAAGAAATTTAATTTTTTGTTGAATGTTATTTTGTGAAGTTTGGAGTTTATAAGGTGTTGACAAAGGAATCTGATTCTTTATGTATTGAATATTATTTTGAGAAGTTTGGAGATTATAAGGTGTACTTGAGACTTGATATTTTTGTATGGTGAAATAATTATTGGGAAATATTTGAATGGAGATTTTGAGATAGACTGTTGCTATCTAACCTTGAAATTGGCAAAGAGGATTTGATTGTGATTAAGACAGGTTTTGAAGATATATCTCCATAAAAAAAAAAGGTATGGACACATCTTCCTTATGAGTGAAATATTATTGGATTTAATGTTCTGAAATGCAAAGTTGGAGTGAAAATGATTGTTTAATAAGCATTGTTGGAAATGTTTGAGTGATTTTTCATGTGCATGATTTGTGGATGTTGAAAGATCATGAGTATCATTGTTATGTGAGATTGAGAACTATCTTGAGCTAGGGTTTGTGAAATATTATGAGTATCATTGTTATGTGAGATTGAGAACTATCTTGATCTAGGATTTGTGAAAGAACATGAGTATAATTGTTATGTGAAATTAGAATTATCTTGAATTCAAGGTTTGAGATTCATAGTGTGAGTGATTGGAAGTATAGTGAAACACTTGGTTAGGGTTGTAAGCAAGTTGTGTTTCATTAAGTGGATGTTTGAGTGAAGTTGGTTGAGCATTATTGATTGAAAGCATTGGAGTGATAGTTCAAGATTTTTGAAACAAATTATACTTTATTTCTGAATTGATTTGAAAGAGAGTTTGAAAGTGGAATATTGTTTTGTTGAGTGTAAAATATTGTGAGTGTGAAACATATTGAGTCTTTGATAATTATCTATATGTTTCATGGTTAAACAAGATTTTGAGTGAAACTTTTTTGTGTGATTAAAGAGGTTTTTTCTGAATGAGATAAAGTTGAGTTTTATATGCAATTTTTACAGTTGTTTGAGAAAGCTTTTGTGAAAGCTTGTGGGCATATTTGAGTAAGTCCTAGAGGGGAATTAAGGACAAAGTTGAGTAAGCTTTTGTGAAAGCTTAAGGAAATATTGGTGTGAGATTTTGTAGAAGCTTGCAAGAATATTTGAGACAAGTCTTGGTGAAGACTTGTTTATCAGATTGAACAAGTTCTAAGGAGGACTTGTTGAGTAGATTTAAGGTAATTCTTGGTGAAGACTTGTTGGATAGATTTGAGGTAAGTCTTGGTGAAGACTTGTTGAGTAGATTGGACAAGTTCTAGGGAGGGCTTGTTGAGAAGATTTGGGGCAAGTCTTGGTGAATACTTGTTGATCATATTGAGCAAGTTATTGAGAGAACTTGTGGATAGATTTGAGGTAAGTCTTAGTGAATACTTGAGAGTATATTAAGCAAGTTCTTGAGAAAACTTGTGGATATATTTGAGGCAAGTATTTGAGAAGACTTGAGAGTAAAATTGATTGATTGATTTGTTCAAGCTTTATGGTAAGGCTTGAGACAAATCTAAGCTAAATTTATTTGTGATTGATAAAGCTTTGTGTTAAGGATTGAGGACAAAATTGTGTTTAGATTTTGGTGCATATTTGAGGGAAAATTTGTGCCATACCAAAGATAGACTTGTGAGCAAATTTATGCTAGACCGAGGACAAATTTTAGTGTAAATTTGACACATATATTGAGAAAATATGAGAGAAAGCTTTGGAGGTGATAGAGCATAGGATAATAGTCTCCAGTGGATAGAGATCCATTAGCCAGGGTAGTGAGGATAAAGTTCTTCTGAGTGAGGATAGAGGTCTTCTATGGAGATATATCCACAAGACAGTGCAGTAGAGTCAGTAGTCTTCTAGAATATCACTAGCTCAAGAAGAGGAGAAAGATTTCTCCTATAGATAGATATCCATGAACCAACAAAGGGGAAAGAGTTCCACAAAATTGATTAGGGGATTGGTGTCTCCTTTGGACAAAGGTCCATAAATATTATAATAGAGAAAGATTCCAAAGATATTTGTTGAGAATTAGTGAAAGTTTTTCTCCATGGAGTAGCCCACATTGGGTGGACCATGTTAAATTGGTGTCTCTATTGTGTGTGATAATTTGTGCATTGCTTTGATTACTATAGTTGATATTGCCATTGATATATTGGATGATATTTTTTGAGAAAGAAAAGTAAAAGTTGATCTTATACTATTCGCCCCCCTCTCAGTATAAGCTTGTGTTCTTCAATTAGTATCAAATCGGGTTCCTTAGAAAGAGTTTAATAGCTTGAAGGAAAAGCTTATAGGAAAATAGATGGATTCTCAGAGTGGATCTTCAGGAAATAATTCACCATTGTTTTATGGGAACAATTATGCATTTTAGAGTATAAGAATAAAATTTACCTAATGGTACAAGGAAATGATATTTGACAAGCAATTGAGGATGGGTACACACCGTCAGCTACTCCATATACAAATAAATATGATAATATCCTACAATTGAATTATTCAAATGCAATAAATATAATCTTAATTGATTTACGTGAATCAAATTTTGTAGAAGTTATGCATTGCACATCAGCAAAAGAGATCTGGGAAAAGTTGAAGAAAATATATGAGGGATACAAAAAGGTCAAGATGGAAAAATTAAAAAATCACAAGAAAAATTTTGAAGACCTAAAAATGAAGGATGAGGAAGACATTGCTACCTACTTACTTCGTATGGATGAGGTTGTTAAATCCATGCAAGGACTTTGGTTTAAATTTTAAGAATCATATGTTTGTCAAAATATTTTAATGTCACTACCTAAGAGGTACAGTGAAAAGGTATCAACCATAGAGGAAACAAAAGATATTTAAAATTTGACTAGGGATGAGCTAAATGGTACTCATATAGCTTTTGATATGAGAATAGAAAAGGATCCTCTTCCCTAGAAGGAATCAACCTTCAAAGTTACAAAGAAGACAAAGGATAAGAATTCATATTCAAGTAATGAGTTATCCAGTGATGAAGAAGTAAACTATGGTAGAAGGAACAAGGAAAAAATAAAGTATAAAGGTATGAAAATAGTTAAGTGTTTCAAATGTGACAAATATTGTTAGGTATGAAGACAGTGTACAATAAGCAGGTCAGCTAGATGTTTGACCTGCTAGATGTTTGGGCCTGATGTCTAGGCAGCCAAACATCTAGGCTGGTAGATGCCTGGGCATGATGTTTGGAATGCCATATGTATAGGATGGTAGACATTTGGGCCTAACATCTAGGTAGATAGAAATCTAGGATGGTAGATGTTTGGGTATAACATCTGGGCAACTAGATGTCTAGGTTGGTAGATGTTTGGGCTTGAAATTTGGGCAAAAAAATATCTAGGCTAGTAGACATCTATGCTTGATGTCTAGGTAGTCAAACATCTAGGCTAGTAGACATCCAGCCTGATGTCTGACCAAGTAGATGTCTAGCCTAAACATAAAGCCAAGTAGATGTCAGAGCAGTGGATGTCTAAGTAGACGACAGGAATGCGAAAGATGAATAGTCTCTTGGGAGCAAAAACAAACACTCTTTTGGAGGCTTCCATTAGAAGAGGAAATGAAAAATTTGGAGTCTTCCTTCTTCTCTATAAAAGGGTTGTGATCCCTTGCATATGTGATAGTTGTTGAAAATTTTAAGAAACGTGAATGTAAACTTTGCTGAAAATAATAAAAGGAGAAGTTGCCATTACCTTGTGGTTTTTCCTGCACATTACAGGTTTCCACGTAAATCTCTATGTCACTTGTGTTACTATTTTGTGTTCTATATTTTTTTTATTGTGATTCCTCTTGCAAGTGTAAAATCTAAAGTTTTTCGTAACATCTGGTATTAGAGCTAAGGTTTTGTGCGAGTGGGAGCTGCAACAATGATAAAAGGTGTAACCAAGTTTGATATTGAGAAATTTTATGGTAGGAACTTTTCTCTATGGAAGATGAAGGTGGAGGATTTGCTAGTTCATAATGACCAAGCATAAGCCTTGAAAGGGGTCATGAATAAACCGAGCAACATGAAATATGAGGAGTGGACAATGCTTGATAGGAAGGTGGTTTCTACAATTCATCTTTGCCTAGCGGACTCCGTCTTGTTCAATGTAGCTGAAGAGAAGACCATGGAAGCCCTTTGGAAAAAGCTTGAAAAGTTGTATGAAACAAAATCAGCAACAAATAAGGTTTTTCTGAAAAAAGTAGCTTTATAGCTTGAGGATGAAGGAAAGTTCATCCGTAGTAGATTATTTTAATGAGTTTAATACTCTAATTAGTAAATTGGTTTTAGTTAATGTGAATATGGAGTATGAAGATAGAGTTATCACCCTAATTTGTTCCCTCATGAAAACTTGGGATCATATGGTGATGACCATCAGTAATTCATCATCAAGAACTCTCAATTTTGATGATGTGGTTGCCACTTTATTGGTATAAGAGTTGAGGCAAAAAATGTCTTTGGAACCATAAACCAATGAAGCCCTATCTATGAGAGGTCAATATTTCGAGGGGAGTAAACAAGGTAGAAAACAATCCAGATCCAAGTCAAAAGGACGTAAGCAGAAAGGGAAGTGCTAACATTATGGGAAGCCAGGACACTCCAAGAAGGACTGTTGACAATTAAAGAATGGTGAAATGAAAAATTAGCCATAAAATGAAGCCAATGTAGTATATTTAGGAGAGACGACAACATGTGAAGCCTTTTGTAACATTAATAGCAGATCTATTTTATATACCTAGGTTTTTGACTCAGGTGCATCTTTCCACATGTTCCCCCATAGAGACTGTTTTAATAGTTATCAGCCGTACTGTGGTGGAAAGGTCTATTTGGGTGATGATCACCATTTAGAAATTGTGGGAAGAGGGGATATAAGGATTAGGCTGGACAATGGTAGACAAAGGATATGTGATGTGTGACATGTTCCTGATTTGAGGAATAATTTTCTCTTAATAAAAATTATGAATAAGCTAGGGTTTTCTGTCACCTTTAGTAACAACTATTGCAAGATCACCAAAGGATCTCTTGTAGTAGTAAAGGAAGAATATTATGGGACTTTATACCATTTATGTAGTGATACAGTGAGAAACCATGTAACAGAAACAACCTCTATTTAGGATGCAGTAATGCTATGGCATCAATGCCTAGGCCATATGAGTGAAAAAGGCCTAAAAATTTTGCATGACAGAGGTATGCTTTTTGGGATTAAGTCTTATAATTTAGACTTATGTGAGCACTGTATTTTTGGTAAAAATAAGAGAGTTCGGTTTACTGCAAGTCCTGGTAAGAGTTCTGATTTTTTACAACTTATACATTCGAATATATTTGGACATGTCCCCACTCAGCCCTTTAATGGCACCATCTATTTTCTAACTTTTATAGATGATTATTCTAGGAGAGTGTGGTTTTAATTTCTAAAGAAGAAGTCATAAGATTTTCAAAAATTTAAGGAGTTCAAAGCACGGGTAGAAAAGAGTTTGGGCAAGTCAATTTTGTGTCTCAGGTCAAATAATGGGGGTGAATATTGCTCCAAGGAATTTGATAAATTTTGTATGCAGGAAGGTATTAAGCACCAGAATATTGTACCATACACTTCACAACAAAATGGTGTGGTTGAGCATATGAATCACATAATCATGGAACATGCAAGAAGCATGCTAAGCGCAGCCATGTTGGAGAAAATGTTTTGGGTAGAGGCCATTAATACAATTGTTTATCTTATTAATAGGTCACCTATAACTATGTTGGATGGTCATATTTCATAGTAGGTTTGGTGTTGTAAGCCAGTTGATTAATATCATTTGCACACCTTTGGCTGTGACACGTTTTCCCATGTACCCAAAGAAAAAAGGTCCAATCTTGACCTAAAGTCAAGAAAATATGTTTTTCTCGACTATGGAGATATAGTGAAGGGGTATAGACTGTGGGATCCTACTTCCCACAAGGTAATTATTAGCTGAGATGTAATTTTTGATGAAAAATCCATGCAAAGGAAGGAGGTACAACAAAATCCTAATGTTGTACTTGTTGAAGTAGAATTGAGGGAAGATGACTATGAAAATCAGCATGTTGAAGTTTTTTATCAACATGCAGAACATGTAGAACAACAAGTAGAGCAGCCATAGTGGTTACAAGACCAAGAGCCAAAATTGACAAATAATTGGGTTAGAAGATCTACACATCCACAAAAGTGTCTGAAAAGGTATTCTCATGTGTATCAGTCCTATTTTACTTTGTTAACTGATGATGGTGAACCTAGTTTATTTTAAGAAGCTAGAGAGTCTGAAAATGTAGGAAAGTGAAGGAAATCCATGGAGGAGGAAATCGAGGCACTTCAAAAGAATAAAACTAAGGAACTTGTGGATCTCCCACCTAGAAGAAATACTATTGGAAACAAGTGGGTGTACAAAGTGAAGAATAACATTGATGGGATGTTGGAATTCTATAAAGCTCACTTGGTGGCAAAGGGCTATGTGTAGAAGTCAAGTGTTGACTTTAATGAAATTTTCTCTCCAGTTGTGAAGATGACTACTATTAGAGTTCTACTTGCACTGGTAGCCGCACAATATTTGGAACTGGAGCAGCTTGATGTAAAGACTGCTTTCTTGCATGGTGATATCGATGAAGAGATATATATGGATCAGCCTGAGGGCTATGAAGAAATAAGCAAAGAGCAGTTGGTTTACAGACTAAAGAAATCACTTTACAGATTGAAATAGACACCAAGGATGTGGTACAAGAAATTTAACACCTTCATGAAGAGCCAAGGTTTCAACAGGAGTGAAGCTGACCATTGTGCATACTATAAGAGGTTTTACGATAGTAGTTTTATTATTTTGTTGTTGTATGTTGATGATATGTTGGTTTCAAGCCCCAACATGAAGAAAACCATTGAAATTGAGGCTCAGTTGGCTAGGAAAATTGAAAAAAAGGATTTAGGAGCAACAAACAAAATTTTAGGGATGAAGATATACAGGGACCAAAAAGGAAGAAATATCTGGTTAAGTCAAAAGTCAAATGTGGAAAATATTCTACAACACTTCAATATGTAGAATGCTAAACTAGTTAGTACCCCACTTCTTCCACACTTAAAGTTGTCTTCCAACCAGTGTACTAGAACAAAAGTAGATAAGATAAGCATATCTCATGTACTGTATTCATCAGTAGTAGGAAGCCTCATGTATGCCATGGTGAGCACTAGATTGGACATTTCCCAAGTAGTGGGAGTAGTTAGCCAGTACATGGCAAATCTTGGTAAGGAGCATTGAAATGCGATGAAGTGGATATTCAAATATTTAAGAGCCACTTCAGATGTTGCCATTTACTTTGGATCGACAAATTTGCAAGTTACAGGTTTTATGGATTTTTATTATGGTGGATATAGATATGGGAGAAAATCCACTACATGATATACCTTCACTCTTGCTAGTGGAGAAGTGAGTTGGGCTTCTAAGTTATAGTCTGTTGTGGCTTTATCAACCACTAAAGCAGAATACATTGCAACAACTCATACCAGTAAAGAGGTAATTTTTCTAGAGCGATTGTTGGGTGACTTCAAGGTAATGTAGGAGAAAATTAGACTACATTATGATATCCAGAGTGCTATTTAGCTAGTGAATAATCCAACATTCCATGATCACACAAAACACATTGATATCAAGAACCACTTTATCATAAATGTGGTCGAATAAGGTAGGATCCTATTGCATAAAATTAAAACTAAAGTGAATCCTATAGATATGCTTACAAAGTTGGTCAAGGTAGAGAAGCTTGCATGGTGCAGAACTTCTCTGGGCTTGCTAAAAAAGTAACAAAGGGCAACATTGGGAAATTGGCACTGGATGAATTTTTTTTTAGCAAAATAATTCTTGAATACTAACTTCAAGTGGGAGAATTTTAGGCATGAAGACAGTATTCAACAAGTAAGTTAGTTAGATGTCTGACATACTAGACATTTGGGCCTAACATCTAGGCCTGATGTCTGGGCTACCAAAAATTTAGGCTTGTAGATGTCTAAACCTGATTTCTGGGCAGCCAAACGTCTAGGCTGGTAGATGTCTGGGCCTGACATTTGGGCAGCCAAATGTCTAGGCTGGTAGACATCTGGGCAGCCAGACGTCTAGGCTAGTAGATGTCTAGGCCTAACATCTAGGTTGGTAGATGTCCAACCTAACATCTAACCAACTAGATGTCTAGGCCAGATGTCAATCCAAGTAGACATCAGAGTAGTGGACGTATAAGTAGACGATAAAAATGTGGAAGATGAATAGTCTCTTGGGAGCAGAAATGAATAGTATTTTGGAGGCTTCCATTGAAAGAGGAAAAAAATAGTTTAGAGTCTTCCTTCAACTCTATAAAAGGGGTGTGATCACTTGCATATGTGATATTTGTTGAAAATATTGAGAAACATGAATGTAAAATTTGCTAAAAATAATAAAATGAGAAGTTGCCATTACCCCGTGGTTTTTCCTGCACATTGCAGGTTTCCACGTAAATCTCTGTGTTACTTGTGTTACTATTTTCATGTTGTATATTTTTTTTATCGTGCTTCCTCTTGCAGGTGTAAAATATAAAGTTTTTCCTAACAAATATGGTCACTATGCATCTAATTATCCAAAAGCTATAAAAAATAGTGGTGATGAGGAACAAGATCATAAGAACAGGGAAGCAAGAAAATACAGGTATCAAAATAAAAGCAGGGATGTACAAAGAAAGCAAGGAAAGAAGTTTTTCCAAAAGCATAATAAGATTTTTTATGTAGATAAGACATGCAAGAGTTCAAGTGATAGTGATGGAAGGTCCTCAAATAATGAATAATAAGAAATTCTATTTCTGACAGTAGAAAAAGAAGATGTTAAGAAAAAGGCAAAAAAGGAACTAATAATTCTCAAGTATTTTAGGTGTAGAAACTCTGGTCATATTGAAGATCACTGTATAAGGAATGGGTTCAGATTTAGTGAAGATGAATATGAAGATGCTCTTGAAGGTCTAGAAGAATAAAGTCTTCTTATGGCAATAGAAGAAGAAGGATGTGCTCATATTTAATATGAATCAGAAAGGAATGAAGGTGATCTAAAAGACAAAGAATTAGAAAATGAAGAGGAAGGAGAAGTTGATATTAAAGGTGAGCTTATTTCTACTCTTAAGGAGTTAAGAAAGGTAAGAAAGTAGAACTCAAAACTCAAGCTTCAATTTCAAGAATTTGATGAAGAGAAAGGAAAACTTATAGAATATCTAACCAAATCAATAGCTAAGACAAGGAAATTTAAAGAAAAGTTAGAGGTAAAGATCTTAGAATGTGAAATATTAAAGCATGAAGTAGCTTCACTAAGGATGGAAGTAAAGGAGTCTAAAGACAAGCTACACATGTTTGGGAGAAGCTCAAAGACCTTGGATAAGATAATCAAGGTATAAATATCTTCATCAAATAAGACAGGGTTTGGTTTTGAAAAGGAATATAGAGAATGAGGAGAGGAATCAATCTCAAGCTCCAAAGAAGAAGAAAATTTAGAAGAAGAGAATGTAAGAGAAAGTGAGACTTTTGAGGATGATTTGGAAAATAGAAATTTTAGAAAGGAAAGGAATAATACACAAGTAAGGAATAGATGGAATAGGAAACATCCCAGGGAATAATATACTAAGATACCAATGGGATCAAGACATGGTTTCTTCAATGGACGGTGCTTCTCATGTCACAGGTTTTGTCACAAGGCTACACAGTGCAGGACACATGAAAAAAATGAATATAGTTTCACTAAAAGGAATTTAAGAAATGGGCATCTATTTCAAGGGTATTGCTACTCTTGTAATCAGTTTAGTCATAAGGCAATTAATTACAGGTATCATGACAAGAATGGATATGGCTTCACTAGGAGTAACTTCAAGATATTTGCACCTTCAAAGAACCGCAACATTAAGTGTTATAAGTGCAATAATGTTGGACATATGGCTAAGTGGTATAGAATAAAATTTCTAGAGACAAGCAGGAACATGAATATTCAGAGGAATTAGAAGGATCAATTGAGAAAGAAGGTGGATAAAGAAAAAGAGCAATGTATGCTAGGAGTAGAGATACTCCCACCCCAAAATTAACCACCTCAAGAAAAGGAGGTGGGGAGGGGGCTAAGCTAAGAGTCTTATATTTAGCCCCAAAGGTGGCACTTTGCCATTGATGTCAAAGGGAGAGAGATTTGAGTTAAGGGGAGAGCATTCAATCAGGGGTAGTAGTTTCTCAGGGGGAGTAGAACTAAAAAAGTTAAAATAAATGGTTAAATAAAAAATGGTTGCCATCAATGACAAAGGGGAGATTGTTGGAAATTTGAGCTAGGTTTGTTGTCATTGATGAAAAAAGGTTGATGTCCAAGTTTCATCATCATTAATGTCATAATGTGGTTTTTCCAAAAGGAAAGGAAGAGGTTAATAGAAAAAGGATATAATATTTATTTTAAATATTATATGCCTAAAAAGACAAAAAATATTGAATACCTAAGGAAAGAGAAGCAGGTTTAAAAAGAAATAATAATATTATAATATTTCGGGAAAAAGGTTGAGGTGAAGAAAAATGAGGTCCAAGGAATCATTAAAAAATAAATCCTTGAAAATATCCATTGAGCAGATTTTAAAGGTTATTATTTAATTTATTTAAATTAAAATATTTTAACCATGGGTTAAAATTTTAATTTAAATAAATCATAAGGCGCAAAAGGTTTAAATTTAAATTTAAATTAAAAATAAAATTTTCTAAGTTGACGTGTTGGAGTGCAAATAACAAGGTATAAAAGGGGGCAATGATTTTCATTTAAAAGATCCATCATGCAATTTTTCGTGTGCCCAAGATAAAAGATTAATCAAGCACTGCATTTAGAGTGAAGAAGAGATTCATGTATTTTAAATCTTAAGGAGGCAGACTTCGCATTAATTCTTAGTGGAGCGCTAAATCAATACCAAAGTGCTTGGTAGCACAAACGGTGATCGGAGGATGGGTAATATGTTCATGCAGGGTAGGTCAAGGGATCGATTCACATCCCCTTTGTATTAACACAACAATGATTTTTGTTGATTTTCGAATTTATTGAAGGTAAGGAATAAGAGGAAAATTGTGTGCTTTAAGTTTTGTGTGGGCGTGTAGCCCAATGACAACTTAGCCTTGGGCTAAGGTGCTACGACGGTGGCTAGTCACAGGTTCAATTTTGGGCACAGTCATAAAGGATGAAACATTTTTGTTGAAAACTTGGGCCAAAATTTATAAGGTGAGCACATTTTATTTTAATTTTTTCTAAGGTTAGGGAAGGCACTAGAGGCCACGTGATTATTTTTGCAAAGGTGGGAGTCATAAGGTCGATTAAAATGTTTTATTTTTATTAGAAATAAATATAAAGGAATTGGAGTTATAAGGTTTAACAAAGGAATTTAATTTTTCGTTGAATGTAGTTTGTGAATTTTGGAGTTTATAAGGTGTTGACAAAGGAATTTTATTTTTTATGTATTGAATATTATTTTGATAAGTTTGGATATTATAAGATGTACTTGAGACTTCATATTTTTGTATGGTGAAATAATTATTGGAAAATATTTTATTGGAGATTTTCAGATAAATTGTTGATATCTAACCTTGAAATTGACAAAGAGGATTTGATTGTGATAAAGATAGGTCTTGAAGACATATCTCTATCAAAAAAAAATGTATGGGCACATATTCCTTATGAGTGAAATATTGTTGGATTAAATGTTGTGAAATGCAAATTTTGAGTGAAAAGGATTGTTTGATAAGTATTGTTGGAAATGTTTGAGTGAGTTTTTATGTGCATGATTTGTGGATGTTGAAATATCAATAGTATCATTTTTATGTGAGATTGAGAACTATATTGAGTTAGGGTTTGTGAAATATCATGAGCATCATTGTTATGTGAGATTGAGAACTATCTTGAGCTATGGTTTGTAGAACATGAGTATCATTGTTATGTGAAATTAGAATTATCTTGAAGTCAAGGTTTGAGATTCATAGTATGAGTGATTGGAAGTATAGTAAAACACTTGTTTAGGGTTGTAAGTAAGTTGTGTTTCATTAAGTGGATGTTTGAGTGAATTTGATTGAACATTATTGGTTTGTGAAAGAACATGAGTATCATTGTTATGTGAAATTAGAATTATCTTGAAGTCAAGGTTTGAGATTCATAGTGTGAGTGATTGGAAGTATAGTGAAACACTTGGTTAGGGTTGTAAGCAAGTTGTGTTTCATTAAGTGGATGTTTGAGTGAATTTGGTTGAGCATTATTGGTTGAAAGCATCAGAGTGTTAGTTCAATATTTGTGAAACAAATTATACTTTATTTTTGAATTGATTTGAAAGAGAGTTTGAAAGTGGAAGATTGTTTTGTTGAGTACAAAACATTATGAGTGTGAAACATATTGAGTATTTAATAATTCTATATATATTTCTATGGTTAAACAAGATTCTGAGTGAAACTTGTTTGTGTGATTAAAGAGGTTTTTTTTTCTAAATGAGATAAAGTTGAGTTTTGTATGCAAGTTTTGCAGTTGTTTGATAAAGCTTTTGTGAAATATTGTGGGCAGATTTGAGTAAGTCCTAGAGGGGACTTAAGGACAAATTTGAGAAAGCTTTTATGAAAGCTTAAGGAAAAATTGGTATGAGATTTTGTGAAAACTTACAAGAAGATTTGAGGTAAGTCTTGGTGAAGACTTGTTGAGTAGATTGAACAAGTTCTAAGGAGGACTTGTTGAGAATATTTGACGTAAATATTGGTGAAGAATTGTTGTATAGATTTTAGGCAAGTCTTGGTGAATATTTGTTGAGAATATTGGACAAGTTCTAGGGAGGACTTGTTGAACAAATTTGAGGTAAATCTTGGTGAAGACTTGTTGAGCAGTTTGAGCAAGTTCTTGAGAGAACTTGCAGATAGATTTGAGGTAAGTATTAGTGAATACTTGAAAGTAGATTGAGCAAGTTCTTGAGAGGACTTGTGGATAGATTTGAGGTAAGTCTTTGAGAAGACTTGAGAGAAAAATTGATTGATTGATTTTTTCAAGCTTTGTGGTAAGGCTTGAGATGGACCTAAGCAAAATTTATTTATGATTGATCAAGATTTGTGTTAAGGCTTGAGGAAATATTTGAGGAGAAATTTTGATGCATATTTGAGGGTAGATTTATGCCAGACTAGAGACAAAATTATGAGCAAATTTTTTCTAGACCAAGGATAGTGTTTAGTGTAGATTTGAGATAGAGAATAATCAAAGTTGAGAGAAAGCTTTGGAGGCGATAGAGTAGAGTATAATAGTATCCAATGGATAGATATCCATTAGCCAGGGTAGTGAGGATAGAGGTATTTTGAGTGAGGATACAGGTCTTATGTCGAGAGAAATCCATAAGACAGTGTAGTGGAGATAGTAGTCTTCTAGAAGATCACTAGCTCAAGAAGAGGAGAAAGAGTTCTCCTATGGATAGAGATCCATGAACCAACAAAGAGGGAATATTTCTCTTATGAAGAGAGATTCATGAACTTGATTAGGGGATTTGTATCTCCTTTGGATAGATGTCCATAAACATTGTAATAGGGAAGGATTCCCAAGAGATTTGTTGAGAAAATTTTAGTGAAATATTTTCTCTGTGGAGTAGCCCACATTGGGTGAACCACATTAAATTGGTGTCTCTATTGTGTGTGATGATTTATGCATTACTTTGATTACAGTATTTGATATTACCATTGATATATTGATAATATTATTTGAGAAATAAAATTAAAATTTGATCTTATACTATTCACCCTCCCTCTCAGTATAAGCTTGTGTTCTTAACTCATATTGGGAATCATATTTCAATAGTTGGATGGAATTTTGGTGGTATGCTTGAGCAAACATTATTTCTTGTTATAAATTAGTAAACTCACCAAATGTATCAACATAGTATTGCTTAGTCAGGAATATATTTCTAATTTTTTTTACAAACTCTTCCCATTTAAGGTCTACAACCTCAATGCACTTTCCCCTCTTGTATTCCACCAATCCATAGTTATTCCTACCAGATATACGATAGCCCATGCAGTTTTGATTTTGATGACAAAGGTATCATGAAAAAATAGGATTCCACCTCATTGAGCCAAATTTTCTTCTACATTTCTATCATCCTTTCCATAAAATTTTGAAATCATTACCTTCTTCAAATTTTTTTCCAGCTCAACTCCCACTTGTGCCCTACTTGACCCTGTAGCCTCACTAGGAACTTCTTCTTTTCTAACTTCAGGTTTTCTATTCCTAGTCAATTCCTCTATCAATTTTTGTTGTTGGACTATCAACTCTTATTATTGGACCATGTGCACTTTATGTTGCATCATTTCCTCTTTTTGTTGATCCATATGAGTTTGCAATAGTTGTACTACCTTTGCCAAACTTCCATCCTCCCTATTAGTCTCATTTTGTGGAGGCTCATTTTATTGTTTCATTTGTATTTCCCTCCTATGACCTATTTTTTCTAGGTCCTATTTGAGGTCTTTTCTAAAGTCTTATGAGGGTATCTTGCTGCCCACATATCGTGGAATTTACAAATGAACCACCTCGTAATAAATGTGCCATCACACCTATTGGAAAAATAAAACTAGGTCAATTATTTGGTTTAAGTTTCATGAAAGATAATATATAGATTCCTACAACATAAGGATCTTATCTGCTTTGATACCACATGTAACAACCCAAGTCTACTCACCTGGTTGTACCACATAAACTCAGTTTGCTATAACACAGGGTAATTGTTTGTTCAAGTTTCAAAATGGTTTCTCTATGGATTATTTCTAGATTTGCTAATTTAATGATCACCCAATTATAAAGTTACATTTAGTACAAGGTAAATAAATAACTTTTGGGAATTTGGACTGTTGCAGGTAATCACCCAAGTGGACAAGATTGGTCAAATCCTCTAAAGGTGCCACTTTGTAGATCAAACCTTCTCATTTATCTTCTACTTGTTCTGGTATAAGTGTTGATCTATGGTGGGGGTTATCCTCTAGGGCCCATAACACCTAAAGGGTAGATGTATACTCTCCCCATCCCTAAACATGTTGAATATCGATTTAACCAATTGACCTATTCAAGAATTAGTATGCAAGGCGTTAGCATACATATGCCTAGTGTCTAACTTATTGTCCTCTTTCCTAGAGTTAGTTAGATCCAAGTCATTACTTTGACACTCGATTTAGTCTCAATTGTCCATTATGAATCATGATAGTTTATCCCATACCAAAAATTGTGGTAGAACTAATTTATTTATCATACTAGTTCTCTACTAGTCAAATGGTACAAGGACTTATCACTTGTACTTCCCAAGCAACTACCTAGAGGAGACATCCCATACCATCCCTCATTACCTATTATGACAAGGTCACTTATTCTAACCTATTCCTACCAAAAAATGATTGTTCTCGAGATGTAGGGGTTACCAACTTGAAACCCTAGATATTGGGTGTTTTAGGTGAACCATATTTCTTGATGTTTGTTCTCTCACAAGTTGTTTAGTTTTATATTCTAAGGGTTCCTTTGAACTATGGTTCTTATTCACTATTGGGGTATGGCTTACAAAAGAAATATTTCAATTTCAATATATATATATATATTACACTAAAGGTCTCTTATGTCGTGTCTTATAGGTTATGTTCAACACAAACCAAGTTAACTGGATTGTTCTTCTATAATAATATAGTTAATTTTTTTACTGCCATTTATCGACATAGCTAATTATACTCTTTCATAGTTTTTTTTTATAATACCCCTTTTAATAGAAAATGAATAAGCTAAATACAATTTACTTTATTCAAACTATAAGTAAGGTAAAATAATTAATAGTTTGATTTTGCTTTTCATTCACAAATAAACAAATTTAAGGTTTCCAAAGAATATGTTTACTCAATGCCTTATAGCATAATGAGTCAGAGTCTTCAATGTGTAATAGAACCTTTTTCTTTTACATTGCATGAATACCCAAACCATATTCTGATTACCCCTATGTTAAAATTTATCTTCCACATAATTTTGTCTAAAGATACTTTCCTAATTAATATACAATTTTACTCAAACAATTAATTGACGAACACATGAAGGATGCCATTTTAGTATTGGCTTGTAAGTTACTCTAAATAACCTTCTATATTTTTTAGTTAAGCCTGTTCATGATGTATTTCTCTAACTCAACAAGGTATTTTAGATGGTTCATAATTAATACTGAACACTTTTACTCCAATGCTTCTTCATAAATGCAGGTTTTATCTCTTACTAAATAAAAACTAATCATTTAAAATTTAGAATTTTTTTCATGCACAATTTCTAGTGTTCTCTCCATAGTAACAATAAACTACATTTCACAATGCTATCTCAATATTTATTTAAAAATAAATGATTAATTTCCATAATATCTTATAATTAAACCATTAACACCACTCTATAAAGCACAGTAATTTGCAACTCAAGGAATATTTTTGATTTATTCCAATTAAATTTTTAGTATAATAATAACTTTTCTAATAAGCTTTAACAAATATTTTATTGTTTCCAAACATTTCATGTTTTATGCTCTCCACTTTTTGATGACTTTAAAGAGCGAACCCACTATTTGGGCTTACATCTGCGAGGTAAAAATACAACTACAAATACATAGACAAGATTTGTTGAAAATATGATCAAACTTTTACCCACATAAGTCAATAAAATATCAAAGGTTTATTTCATGTGTACATGCCTTAATATATCTCCCTACTAAAAATAATTTTTCTAATTTTCCAAATTCATTTTCTAATTTATCAGGAGGTAGTTATGTAGCTTCCATAACAAGTATAACATTTAAATTACGCAATGAATTCTGTAATGAGATGTTCACTCTATTTCCAATACTTTTCCAAGCCATATGTGACTATTCATCATCCCAACTACTATAAACTTCACCCATTCGGATATCTCACAACGTCCTTTGAGAAGTACACTATCTTTGGGATAAAATAGTCAAAAAATATGCTAATGCATGAATCTATATGATATTAATTGACTTACATGCAATAATTTTAGTTTTAATTTCACACACTTTCCAAACTCTAATATAGTGTTGGCATTCAAAATAATTTCATCACCCAGTATAACAAGTTTACATGTATTCAAACACAACATCAATATAATTTTGAATAGCACAACTAGCATTTATCTCAAGACTGAGATTATATTTTACAACCCTTTTTTTTTTTTAAATAATAATATTAAAGATATCGAATACATTATTTTTAACATATTTTCCTCAAGTAAAGTTGGTTGGGCTCTATCCATTTTAGGACTGATAGACATAATATAATTCATTCAATTGAAACATAACATCGAGAGACAGAAGAAACATATTCATGCACAACCAAATATACTAATATAAATCAAATTCAAGCTGATGAGGATTGTTTTCTAATGCCATAAACTCTTTTAATTTAAAATGAAAAACTGCAAAATTGCTTCACACACCATACAAAAACAATCAATAATAGAGTTCATCATATGACTTTTATAGAAATAAAATCAAATACAGGTCATGATTTTCTTTTCCTTTTTCTACATTCAACAATATTTTCCAAGCTATAGCTGGAAACATATATATTCACTTCGTAGAAACAAGTTCATTTATATAAATAAACATATAAAATCCAACATGGTTATTCATTTTTGTTGATGCAAAATCCCCCTCTTTTATTTTTTCAATTTTCACTAACCGAACATGCACAGGCAATGTCGAACAAGTCACACACAAATATCCTAAATACCTATAATGTTCTTCTCCCCCATGCTAAAAATAATAATACCCTTTCTGTTTAATTGAATTCCTCCCCACCCACTAAGGAGAATATGGAGGTGGTTAGCAAAGCAATCATAATACTTACATGCCATTATCCCAAACTATAATATCCGCCTTCCCCTGTTACATTATATGAAAATATCAAAAAAAATGAAGTCACTTTATTTAATTTATTTTTATATTTCAAATTTTAATTTCTAACTAATAAATTTTTATTTTTTCTTTTTAATCTATTAATTCTTATATTAGTTTATAAATTTCAAGATAAGCTTTGAATAATTTCCGAAAAATAAAAATAGCTCCCATGCCTTAGCACTTCATTACCAATGGAAATTATATGCACTCATTATTTTTGACAAACAATAAACATATTTTAAAGTAAGCACTCACATAATACAAATTATTCATGATATCCAATATGATATGCAATTTATGTGAGCTTCAATGTACTTATGGGTTAATCGACACTTCCCACTTACCTTCCCTTATCATTTTTCTTCCAACCATCGAAGGAATATACCTGGTCCTACATGCACAATGACAATCAACAATACCACATTCTGTAGGAAAATGTAAGTATAATCCATCAATCTATCTATAATCAATGATCGTGTGAGGAGGGTCTTTACAATGGTGTGCAACCACTTCCTCTTCCTTGGAGAGCATATCTAGTATGCACATGCATCAGTAAGTCATAGTGTACTAGGAGTACTAATAGAGGCCAGAAGGGACTCTTATATACCAGCATTGGAGCACATTATAAGAGTGTTGAAGAGTTGTTTCTACCGATATATCAAAGTTTTTCTCTACCTTAAGACCTAGAGGATTCCTTCTTGGCTTACCTCAAATAGTTGAACATGGGGAGACCCCCTCGAGAAGGGGATATATATATATATTTTTATGTTTGGGCATGATTTCCTTGCTTAGGTGAGAATGCTTTAAATTTGAAGTTGAGCGGAATTCCCTTGCTTTGGCAGGAATTTTTCAAATTTAAATTTTTTTCTTAAGTGGGTTTTCCTTGCCTAGGTTTCTCTAGTATGGGGCTCTATTCTAGCTTTCTTCTCTCTAGGGTCCTATCTCATCTTTGTTAAGGAGACCCTCATGTTCCTCCTTTGTAAGGTTTGGGAAACCTTCCAAAATCCCTTTGTTGGCTCAACTATTTTTGTAGTGGCCCCTTGCTTAAATTTAGTCTACTTTATTTTTTTTGGCCCTTGCTATGGGGTTCCTCCCTTTGTAAAAGGTTGGGGACCCTTTCAAAACCTTTCTTTCAACCAATAAAAAAAAAAGAAAAATTGGTGTATTTTTACAATTACTTTGTTTATTTTTAATTTTTTATTGGTATAGGGGTTTTGAAAGGGTCCCGTAACCTTTTACATTATGGAAGCAAAAAAAATGTAAAAATAGAACTCAAAAAACATAGGCCTCTTGAGACCAAAAGAGGAAGCCTTCTCCGGGAGGTAGAGAATATCTCGAATACCCACACAAAGGCTGCATAAATACCAAGAATATCCAAACATAAAAGTATTCTCCATAGTGCCACAAAGGAGAAAAAGCAAAGGAGAACAACCATATACCCATGCATGGGTGGCAGATGCAAAAACCAAAAGAAAAAACCCACATAGGGGTAGCAGCAGAAAAAAATAGCCATATACCCACGCAGGGGCGGTGGAAACAGAAACCAAAAAACCCCACGTAGGATAAACTAGGAAAGGCACACCTATATCGTTGTATGACTTGTAGAATCATGAATATTAGTCCCCAGTAGGTTCTTGAACTCCTCAAAGATCTCAAATCGATCCTTATACTCATATAGGAGGGTCTGCCTAAGAAAGTAGGAAACACGTCATCTTGTTCGTTCTCCCTAAGGCCTTCATAATATCATGAAGGTCCTATATATGGCCTCTTTCAGATAGATTGGGCCAATTTGAAATATTGGATGTCAAAAGAGAAGGTGATTTGGTGGAGGTTCCCTCAAGAGGATGGCTCTTCTTGGGGGCAGTCTCTTTCTTTACCTAAAATGATAGAGAGTCATTAGAGGTATTGTTGTCAATAACTATTGGTATTTTATGCTTACCACTATTGGATTTAACTCTTGTGAAGCATATGGTACTCAGAGTCCCCTCCATCCTTGTATCAAAGTCCAACACTTGGTTAGTGTTAGTCAAAAAGTGACTAACTACAAAAAATGGTTGATGCACCTTTTTTGCATATTTTCAAAGAAGACCGAAGTAGCTCATACGCTAAAGAACAAAGAAAAAGAAAAAATACACTAAGGATGAAAAGTGTCGTGATTTCATGACATGTCGAGTTTTCATGACAAAAAATAGCAAAGAGGGAAAGCAGAGGAAAAAGTCGCGATTTCACGACGTTGCCCATTTTTGCCAAGTCCATCAATAAAAAGGTAGAAGTCAAGGAGAATGTCATGATTTTGCGACATGGCTTATTTTTGCCAAAAGAATAGCAAAACGGCTAAAAGAGACTAAAAGTGTCACGATTTTGCGACATGTCCATTTTTCACGGCCAAAAGCAATAAGAGAGAGCAAGGAGGCAGAAGTGTCGCGATTTCGCGACATGTCATGTTTTCACTGTCAAAACCAAGACAAAGAGCTAAGGAGGTTGAAGTGTCGTGATTTCGTGACATTTCACGTTTTTGATGTCAAAACAAAGACAAAGAGCTAAGGAGGTGGAAGTGTCGCGATTTCATGACATATCACATTTTCGTAGTGAAAAAAGAAGAATCAGGTTGAAGACATAGAAATGTCGTGATTTCGTGACATGTTGCATTTTCATGACTCAAGAAGGGCAGACAAGTAGAGAAAAAAGAGTGTTGCAATTTCGCGACATGTTAGGTAGCTCATACACGCTGTAGAGAAACATAGTATATTTTTGGCAACTAGGGCATGCACTGACATCATGTGCTGATTTCTGAAGAATGTTCAGTTGATTATAACATGGCAGGTCCATCGAGTGATTGCAGAATAACAGGCTCATCTAAAATTAGCCAGAAGAAAATCTATCTAATCTGCGAGAAATCTGTTGTATATTCTTAGAAACTGTAGATAATTACTTGTAATTGATTGAGGAAATTAAATGTACATAATAGAAGATACTCTTTTTAGGGTATAAATAGGAGTGAGTCAATAATAAAAAGGGGTTGGCTCTTGGACGTTTACAGACTTGATGTACATATTACTGGATTACGAGCAATAAGAGATATTCTTCCCCTAGATTCTGAAATTTTGTATGCGAGTTTTAACATCTACTTACTCTCCGCCATTGATTCGGAATCGCATCATCGTCAATGCACGGTTCAAAGGATCATGCTTATGCTTTCATATGTATTTGGTTTTTTAATTTTTATTCATTTTAAGCTTTATAATGTATTTTTTCTGAAATCTGAATTGAGCATGTATAAACCTTATTTCTAGAGTTGAATATTAAAGATATTTACATGTATTTAGACAAGCATTTAAAATCACACTCAGGAATTCATGTTTTCTATAGGAATATATAAAGAAAACTCTGAAGATAGTAATCTGCATCATCATTTTTTAGTTGTTTTCTAATTTGTACCGTGAGAAAATTTCTAGCTTCGGCTACATTTCCCTTATCTCTTGTTTTCATTTTCTCTAAAAAACTCAAAGGAACCAGCCTTCTCTGGAGACTAGATAGATGATCTCAAGCAAGGTCTATCTATTCAATGTTGGCAAAGTCTAAGGCGCAACACTATTAACCGAAGGTAGATTTTGTTCCAACAGTTTTTGGCACACCCTGTGGAACCAACAAATCCCATAGTATTATATAAGTTTTGGTGTTTTACTTTAGATCCTTTCGTTCAAAAATCTCAAGAAAAAACTACCTGGTGACTCTGTTGCAATAAAATTTAGACCATAAAAGAAATACCTTGTCTAAGATTTTCTGGTTATATAGCCATATGATAACCAAATCTCGAGCTAGAAACTCTGAAGAACCCATCAAGTTATTTGAGCTACATCTCAAAAGCCTAAAGGCACACCCTATGCTATCTACACGATCAAATCCACCTGGAACCATTAGCACCTCTTTAACACCCATTGTAGGAGCATCTGTAAGCAATCCTATAGTAGTTGTAACCCCTTTAGCAACCATGGCAACTACCCCTATTTATGTGCATCTTGTGTGGAATCAAACTGGCCCTTTGAACTTGGGAGCACACCACCAAATTCCACAAGCTGCACTAAAAGCATTGCCGACTTTTGACGAAATAGGTAAAACAGCAGATGAGCACTATTTAGATGTATCATCGCTAGCGTCTATTTACAATATCACTCAAGAAGATGTAATGGTCATATTGCTGGTTATATCTTTGAAAGGAAAGATGATCTATTAGTATAGAGTTCTTCCCACTAGATCCATTACTTCTTGGGTAGTGCTCGCCGATCGTTTGGTCGATGAATTTAATATACATGTGGATCCTTTCACATTGCTGAATCAATTCACTATCATTGAGAGGTATCCACAAGAAGAAATCCAGGATTTCAACATCAGATTTACCAGAACTCATGATAGAGTACCTCAGGGCATAAAACCCATGAAAGAACAAGCTATATGTTATTATTTAAGGGATTTTGATTCAGATCTCACTATGATAATAAGGCAATCCCACATAACCACTTTTCCTGAGATCTATCTAGAGGCAAAAAAGGGCAAAGCTGACCTCATCACTATAAATAAATATCGATCAAAAAGTCTATTTCCATTTGTACCAAAACTTTCCCAAGCATCAATATCTAAACTGTATGTACTCCCATCAATGCAGACTCTCCCAGTTATAGCCGCACCTCCTACACTCCTTGCATTACTAGTACCACCCCTGGTATCAGCTCCCCCGAATGACCAGTACACGACCATAATTGATACAATGAAAACATTGTCAAATGAAATGGCATCCATGAAAAAGAGGGAAGTTGAATGAAATCTCCAAGCAAGAAGATTTCCACAGATACAAAAATATGGGGCTTCAACGAGTGGTAGAGGGCAAGATAGAAAAAATGTTGTGTATGCGAATGAGATAGGATATATAATGGAGAACCTACTAATTTTGATTACTGGTGTACCACTTGCAACGATCCTCATGGACAAGATTCATGCATGATTCATCAAAATCATGTGCAAGCGGTTATTAATGAGAGAGCCAAAGAAATCGGCAAGGGACAAGTGAATATAATCAGAGAAGTCCACCACAATTTGGCAATGCCATCCATGGAACAAGTCTCAGTCCTGACAAGATCAGGAAAAAAGTCATTACAAGTCGACCTTAAGGAACTCCAACCACTAGGTTTTCATCTTGCCCCCAGGGTGACTCTACAGAAAAACCAGTCCAATGAGAAAGGACGTTCTGACCCTACTCAGGCTTCTGCGACTACACCAAGAAAATAATTTCCTCCTAGAAAAGGGAGCGAGGCTCAAGAGCAAGCGAAAGAAAGACTCAAATTTCCTTCATTGAAAAAAAGACAAAGAACAGAATCCATGCAGGTCTATAGAGACAGATATGACACATCGACCAGTGGAAAGGAGAAAAGTGTTGAGGTATCCCTAGCTGCAACCATTTTGTTCAACATTACAGAAGAAATGAAGAGGACTCCTTCCAAAATAAGCATGTATGATGCACTACAAATTCCTGGTCAGATTGACCTCCTCCAAGAATCCCTAAATTTAAAGAATGATACCTCCTTCTCAAATGTTATACAAGCAAATGTTATTTCAACCTTTGAGAAAAATAGAGTGCCCCCATTCTATCTATCTTAGCAAATGGAGGGTGGATAGTTCACAATTGCATGATTGATTCAGGGGCCACAACTACGATGATGTCGAAGGCTGTATGTGACATAATGGGTATGGAATATACTCGGAGTCATCCTAGTGTGTTGCAATTAGATGGTACTCTAGTAAAATCTATCGGGGTGATCAAAGATATCCCTATTCAACTCCAAAGAATACCAATAGTAGTCGTCATACAAGAGGTAGTCGTTGTAGACTTAGAACCATATATCGGTATGTGTTTATCTAGAGAGTTCACGACCAAAATGGGTGGTTATCTGTCTCTATATTATTCTTATTTGGAGGTACCTTTCAAAGGTAAAAGAGTCAAGATATACAATGAAAAACATCTACTTTTCACGTAGAAATACTAGAGGAAACAACCACCGTCAACATGATGTCTGAGGAATTAGAAAATATCGATTTAATGGAAAAAACCCTAGAGGAACTTCAATCTGAGGATGAGTTTTCAATGAAGAAATTAAATGCTATGGTAGAGACAAAAATGGGAAGCTATTCCATTGAGAAACCAAAAAAGCTCCCTGTTGTTGTCCCTAAAACAGATGATTCGGCCAACCAGTTATGGAAATTGTACTTTGATGGGTCAAGGTGCAAAAATGGAGTAGGAGCTCGAATTGTTCTGATTTCACCTATTGGAAAAGAAAAATTCTTTTCATATAGGTTGACATGGAGTTGCACCAATAATGCAGTTGAATACGAAGCTTTGTGTTTGGGACTTAGGAAATCTAAAAAACTTGGGTGTAAAACAACTGCTAATCTATGGAGATTCATAGCTGATTGTTAAACAAGTTACTGGAAAATGCATTTGTAAGCAACATTACCTAAGGGCTTACAAAAACAAAGTGTTGGATCTATTGGAAAATTTCGAAGCACTAAACATGAAATCCATTTCCAAAGAAAAGAATACACATGCAGACCTGTTAGCGTCAGTAGGATCCAATTTTTTCCCAGTTAGTAATGTTATTCAGAAGTCTAAAATAGTCAGACTTATATATAGGCATTCTATTCCTGACATGGACATTTTTTGGCAAGTATTTGAGAATGATGAGCAGATCCTAGATTTTCTGGTTCATGAGATGAATTGCTCTATAGATAGAGCGTTACAAGAAGAGGATGAAGAGAGCCTTATTCAACTAAAAAAAGCCATATCCCCAGGGGAATGATCACCCTAGAGAGCCTTTTCAATAATAGCGACAAAGCTGTAGGTCGAAGGATCAAGGTAGATGAATGTCGGTATAAAAAAGTAGAACTAGAACCGGGCAAGATGATCAAAGTAGGGACCGATTGTACAGAAGTAGAACTAGAGCAAATAAAACGGTTATGTAGAGAGTATCTGGATATAATAGCCTGGAATTATAGTGATCTAAAAGTGTATAGGAAAGAGGTCATTCAGCATACCATCGAAATAGAGGAAGGAGCTGAACCTTTTAGGCAGAAGTAGAGGCCTATGAACCCTAAAATTGAAGCCTTAATGAAACAGGAGTTGTTAAAACTCCTATAGGCTAAGATAATATACCCAATCAAGCACTCTACCTGGGTGGAAAATTTGGTCCCAGTTCGTAAGAAAAATAGAGAAATATGACTATGCGTCGACAAAAATTTGAATAGAGCCTCTTTAAAATATCACTATACTTTACCCTGAATTGACCTAATTCTTCATACTGTGGCAGGAGTAGAAAGGTTTTATCTGTTAGATGGCTTCTCTGGTTACAATCAAGTTTGGGTGAGAAATGAAAATCAATATAAGACCGCATTCACCACTAAGTGGGGAACATTTGCATACCAAAGGATGCCTTTTGGATTCTCTAATGCAGGAGCAACTTTTCAAAGAGCCATGGACGTAGCTTTTGGGGAGCTTGTAAACAAAATTATTGTCATCTATTTAGATGACATGACTGTATTTTCTCATGACAAAAAAGACCATGCCACTCATCTGCAACAAGTATTTGAGAAATGTAGAGAATTTGGAATATCATTAAATCCTAAAAAGTCTATTTTTGTTGTGGAAGACGGAATACTCCTTGGGCATGTTATTTCTAAAGTTGGGCTTTCAATTGACCTTGACAGAGTGAAGGCACTTCTTGAATTGTCGCTCCTAGTTAACAAGAAAGGTTTGCAGTCCTTTGGGAAAATAAATTTTGTCAAAAAATTCATTGCAAATTTTTCCCATACAGTTAAACCAATGACTGAATTATTGAAAAAGGATGCTCCTTTCAAATGGATAGAGCCAAGGAAAGAAGCTTTCCAAAAAATTCTAGAAGCCATCGCTTAAGCTCCTGTGCTAGTTAATCCTGACTATTCTCGAGCTTTCATACTATATACCATCAGAGAACAAGATAGTTATGCTACAGTTCTCACTCAGAAAGGAGCAGATGATGAAGAAAGACCCATAGCATTTCTAAGTTCTACCATGCACAAACATGAGGAAAGGTATAGATTCATAGAAAAACAAGTATATGCTATTATGAAATCCTTGAATAAGCTAAAACACTTCTTATCCCAAATTTGGACGATGGTTTATGTTATTCATCCCGATGTAAGGAACTTCATAATTCAAGGAGAATTGGGTGAAAAAAGAGCTGGAGGGGTGATTCACATCCAAGAGTATGATGTAGAAATACATCCTACTAAAATAGTCAGAGGGAGAGCTTTATGCCAGGAATTGGCCAAGCAAGCTATAAGTGGATATGGGGAGAGCCACCCCATCATGGCAAACACTGAGCAACATCAAGCCAGAGTAAGTTCAGGTTGGATCGATGACTTTGTGAGGTAATTTCAGATTGGGTCATGCCCTGAAGGTATAAATACTTCCTAGAGAAGGATATTCAAAACCCAAGCATTAAAATATACCCTTCAAACAGAAGGGTTGTACAGGGTTAATATCAATGGTGTATTATTGAAATGCATTTTCGATAATGAAAAGTAGAGTGTTAGATGAATTTCACGGGGGTCTCTCAGGGGGACATTATGCAGGCCAAACCATAGCTTTGAATATCCTTAGAGTTGGATGTTATTGGCCTTCCATATTTCTAGATGCAAAAAAAGTGATCCAGAGGTACAAACAATGTCAGAGATATGTTGGGAGGAATAGGAATGCGCCTATGCCCTTAAAAGCTATTCAAGTCGAGGAACCGTTCCAACAATGGGGGTTGGATTTTGTAGGTATAATAGAGCCAAATTCATCATCAAGCCACAAATACATCCTCACTGCCATGGATTACTTCACTAAGTGGGCAGAAGCAGTACCCACAAAGAAAACTTATTCGAAAGTGGTAATATAATTTTTCGAGAGTCTAATTACAAGGTTTGGCATACCAGACTCTTTGATTACAGACAATGGATCTCATTTCACTAGTGCAAAAATGATCGAATTTTCCAGTCGATATGGAATTTACCTGAAGACTTCCTCTAATTATTACCCAAAAGGTAATGTATTAGCCGAGTCTACTAATAAGAATATTTTTAGAATTCTAAAAATAATGTTAGAGGATAATAATATGAATTGGCACTCACTCTTGAATCAAGCCCTGTGGGCAAACAAAATTTCAATCAAGAAATCAATCAATATATCACTATATGCTTTAGTTTATGGTAAAGAGGTTGTTTTGTCGATTCATATGGAGATACCCACATTGAAATTGCTAAACCAAGTTCATGAAGATGAAGGCCATCCAATGGATGCCCGAATGATGCAACTTCTATAGCTAGAAGAGTTTAGGGAACAGGCCTACAATCACCATAAAAAACATATGATGAAAACAGCCGGGTGGTTCGATAAGAAAACCACTTTCAGGAAACTCAAAATAGGTGACCTGGTGTTAAAATGGAACGTTAAGAAAGTGAAACCAGGACATCATGGCAATTTTGATGCATTCTAGGAGGGGCCATTTGAAATTATTTCAAAAAAGCAATTCAATGCCTTCCAATTAAAGGATCAATATGGATGGGTTTTACCCATCACGGTGAATGCATTTCACCTAAAATTATATTTCTAGTAAAAGGGATAGATCACCATTATATGTATAGTATATTATAAGTTTTTATTTTTGTAAATATTCCATTTTCGTGGCCTAATAAGAATCATTTTTGAAGACTATCAGAGTCTGACATTTTGAATAAAATCTGGAGGAAAAAGTCCACCCTTGTTATTTTACATTTTCAAATCTGGAGCTTTCGTGTGGTCACCTGAGAGTCGACAAGAGGGAATGAGTAAAATAATGTTTTGAAATAGGTTGTGTGATTTTCGAAATATTTCTAAAAAAATCCACCTCCGAATGTTTCTAAGCAACCACGTGCCCGGGGTTCAATGGAATAAGATAATTAATCTGTCAGGTAGCATATTTTTTAGCATGGGATAATTCCCAGTCCCCAAGTGGGTTTTTAATAATCCAGTGAGCATTTTTAGGAGTTTCTTAAGGAATGTGGTGAGAACAGAAACTAAAGAAAGATGGATGAATCAAATCGACCAACCGTCATTTAATGCATTAATTTTGCATGTCCTCTCAAGCTACATAAAATTAAATTCAAGGATTTGGAAAGACATTTCGCTTTTTGCAAACTTGCTGAAACTCCTGAAGAAGAAAAATAAGTGAGGAACTATCTCTGTAATGCTTGAAAAGCCAAAAATCTCACTAGCCACTTTTATACCACCACACTATAGCATAGTGAGGAATGAGTTGTGAAGCAATCAGAAGAAGCTCAAAGTCTATGTACCTGATAATTCATAATGGCCCTTAAGAAGGTGAAGAACCAGGTAGCATCTACCTCATCACCTCTGACCACTTCGGTAGTAAAATAAAGGGAGGAGAACAGTGCTGGTTTTATTGAAAGAGACTCCTGAATTGCAGATACAATAATAACATGGAAGGACCCGATGGAGATTCAGAGCAATATAAAGAATTGGGTAGCGACTGGGGTTTCTGTGTCTTCTCCTTCAATGTTTGCATACCATTCTTTCTTGTACTAGTATGTATATATTCCTGTTCATCCTTGCCCAGAATTGGTAAGGGCAATTGAAAATTTCTATGATGAAAAAGAGAGAAAGGTTAGAGATTTTTCAGGGAAAGTTTTGTTTCCTCTGTCAAAAGATGCTTTTGTTTCTGCTTTTGCTACGGGTCATGTCCCTTTCTTAGAACCTAAGAAATTCAACCTCTTATAACATGCTACATATTTTGGCTCATACAAAAAGGTGAAGGGTTTCCTAGCCGCTTAGATAAAAGATCTTCCAGAAGGGGTAAACCCACTAGAACACCCAATTGACATGGAAACTTTTAAAAATCCTAAACTATATTCCATCCTGGCCATGATTGCTGGACTAAATAATGATGAAAAGGTTTAGAAGTGGTAGGTGGTTGTAGTAGAATGTTTGTCAAACCCTAGAATGTATGATTCAGCTGTTATGAATAGGAGTGTGAAACCTTTTTTCTTTGACTGGCCTGAGTTTTTAAGTGCAAAAATTCATGAGGGTTTGGCGGCATTGAAATCTGTAACCCAGTTTTCATTCAGATACACTTTATATTTGGTTTGGTTATTATTTTACTTTATGTCTCAAGAGTTAGCTCTAATTTCAAAAAATTATAAGAATGAGAAGGGAGAAATCTTACCAGTGTATGAATGGACCAATGTGTTATACAAATCCGAGTCATATTATGATTTCAATAGGGAATTTTTGGGCCTTGCGCTAAAAATTATGTATGGAAAAATAACAAGATTGACCTCCAAAGTGGAAAAGGTATTGCAAACCAGGTTTGTAGAGGAGGGAGATTGGTTTATTCTAACACAAGGAGTGTGCATCAGATTGTATGGGTTTACAGACAAACCTTTTTTACTTCCTCATTATGTAACTGACAGAGTATTTGCCTTAGAATATGTTAGGCAAATAGAAAGCATTGATGTCAAATTCGGGACTGGAATTGGGAAAATCGGTACCTGTAATATGCCTTTTAGTTTTGAAGGAATTACTATTTCAATAAAGGGGTAAAATGAACAGATAGCAGAGTATTTGAGAAAATTGGGGCTCACTAATATTCACAAAGATGGAAATATGATCCCATGAACAAATTTACTGAGAGACAATCCATTTTGAATAAAACACAAAAAAAATAATTTCATGTTAAAGTCATAGATGATGTTGAAGAAAACAAAAATAACACAGAAGACGAACCCTTGGAGTGGCACATAGAAAATGTGGAGCCTTTGCATCCTTGGCATGATTTTTACGAAGTAATTGTTCAGTTTGACCTAGAAAATATAAAAGCTCATCAATTGACAGAGGGTAAAATAACCAGGATTTAGAAGAATAGACCAGATTGGGATGTGGCCAAAATTTGGGAATGGTGGGTAATGAGAGTCCAGAAAAATTAGATTTCATTGAGATACCCCACTAAAAATGACAATCTATTCGAACTTCTGTATAATGAAAACCATGACTCCCGGGGAGGAATTTTCCATGTTAAAATCCCTCCAAGCATAGGAGGTAGTCATTCTTCTACTCCCGAAGTATCTCAGCAACCTGAAGTATCCCAGTCACCTAAGGAATCCCAACAGTCAGAAGCTGGTAAAGGAAAAGAAATTACAGAGGCTCAGAATCTTCCCCTTGTTCATACCAAACCTAGGACATCTAGGAAAATATCAATAGAAGAGGTTTTTACTGAAGAGCAAGGAAATACTTATAGTTCGAAGGCTTCTCAGATGATGTTGAAAATGGGTTATGATGGAAAAGGGCTGGGCAAAGAAGGATAGGGGATAGTTGAACATATTCTAGTGACAAAAATAGAGAAGCGTTTAGCACTTGGGGTAGATAATCCAACATCGAGACATCATCCCTAAAGAGTTGTAAAATTTGTTCCACATTCAGACTCGGGTAAAAAATCTGATGAACCCATAGCAAAAAGAATGATAAAATTTAAAATGATGGCTGATAGAAGAAAAGACAAGAATATTATTCAAACTTCTTCTAATGATCAAGAGCCTCAAGACACAGAAGACAACTTAGGGAAAAGGACTCAAGAAAGTGAACTAGACCATATGACTAAAGAAAACACTGATGCAGATGCTCAGGAAGTTGAGCATAAAAATTCACAGAAAGAAGTCTCACGCGGCCCACCCAGTTTGGCTCAAGAGAGCCACAATAGTGAAAATAAAAAACAAATTTTGGTTAAAAAAGAAATCCTGACGGTAGGACAACAACAGGAGAAACAACTTATAAGCTTGGACGAAAGTGATGAGGGAAATAAAACTCCTGATATAGACAAATTGCAGAATGAAGAAATGATCGTTAGTGAACATGAAGAAGAAGAAGAACACCAACAACAAATCTAGCTAGAAACAGGTACGTTTTATTTACTTTATTCTTCTCATTCTCCTACTCATTCCCATTGTAATTCTCCCTCCTTTTCTAAAATCAACAAAAGTATAACGTTCTTGCCAAAAAATTACCTTGTTCTCCCAGAAATGGCAACATCTTCCCAGAATCTATTGAATTTTTGATCCGTAGTTGCTCCCATTCATTTTCTCCCCAACACTGACATCCCGACGGCTGGAGTTACAACTTCTCAAGGGACTGAATCACACTCCACCATGGCCAAGATTGAAAATATGAAAAAGGTAAGCAAGAATGCTTTAGATTGGTGGACTTCACATTCAGCTGAGGATTCTAAAGCACCAGCTACTATAAGAGAAATCATTGCTTTAGTCCCAACTAGTATGCAGAGGAAGAAGTTGAGGTTAACTCCTATTACTAAGAAATAAAAGGGATAAATGATTGTGGAATATTACTAAGCAGAAGAGATAAATGAAGATATATCTCAACTACCTATGCAAAATGAGTGGGTGAAAGGCCAATCACATTTTAGGACCATATACTTACAGGGAGGACATTATCAGGGAATGTTTTTAAAAGAAAAGGAGAAGATGAAGGAATTAGAGACTGTGGTGAAAGAACAAAAAATAGCAGAGAAGGCTCTTACTCTGTAAGCTAAAAAATGGGAGGGTAAAATCAGTGCCGTTGCCAGTGAAGTGCTAAAATGTAAAGAAAATTTGAGTGTGGCAGAGACTCAGATTCAGGCGTTGAATACACAGATATAGAAGCTACAACAATAGTTGGTAGAACAACAAAATGCTCCTTCTAGATTTTCAAAGGATAAAGTAAATAAAATGAGGAAAAAATTGTTAAAAGATTTGTTATATTTAGTATTAAAGGCTAGACCTATATTATTGTATTTAGCTAATTTCAAGGAAACTACTGAAGTAGTAAAACAAGAATTTAGAGTTGCCAAAGCATTTTTATTGAAAAGAGAAGATGCAACTACTAAAATTCAGATTTTGTCAGAAAAGATGCCAGGAAGCATGGAAGCCAAGCTCAGAAGCGAAGATTGGTCTCAAGCTAAAATTTCAGCGAAGAACTTCTTTAGAAAGTTTAAATTGGTAGCACAGGGAAATAAATTTCTGTAGGAGCTTGAAGATGAAGTGAAAGGGTTACTCCAAAACCTTGATTTGGCTATCCATAATGGGCTTACTTACCTCTGGGATGATGGTTCAAAAGTTTTGAAGGAAGAGGTCCTTTCAGCATCAATAAAATCTTTTGTTGAGGATGAAACAAACATAGACGGTGGGCAGGAACCTATAGAAGAAACATAGGTCATGGAGATGATCCAAAGGCTAACACAAATAAATCCTGTTTAGAAGAACTAATTCTAAGGCAAAAGATCATTTCTTATGATAAAGTGGAGGATTTGCAGTATGTATATCAACTTTTCATTGATTCCTCTGATTTAGAAGATGAAGACTAGAACCGAGTTTGCAAAACTTATCATGAGGTAATTACAACAATGGACAAAATTAGAAGATCTAAACATCAGGGTCAGAAGCTAGCAGCCAGAGCTGGGGCCAGCTCTCAGAACTGAATCTTTTATGTTCCTCAAAAAAAAGGTTAAGTCACTAAGCGGTAGAAAAAAGTTTTGATAAGGTAAAAATTAGTTATATTCCAAAGTGTATTCTTTTTATTTTATCTTTGCTTTTTTCACTTGAAATTTTACTTTTCGCAACTGTGTTGGTGACTCCGTTTCCCAATGGATGAAGGCCTGATTTCTATTTATTTTTGTGAGAAAAAAATTCCTCAGAAGGCGCAAATAATGTTAGTCAAAAAGTGACTAACTACAAAAAATGATTGATGCACATTTTTTGCATATTTCCAAAGAATACCGAAGTAGCTCATACGCTAAAGAATAAAGAAAAGCAAAAATACACTAAGTATGAAAAGTGTCACGATTTTGCGACATGTCGAGTTTTCGCGGCAAAAAACAACAAAGAGGGAAAGCAGAGGAAAAAGTCACGATTTCGCGACGTTGCCCATTTTTGCCAAGTCCATCAATAAAAAGGTAGAAGTCAAGGAGAATGTCACAATTTTGCGACAAGGCTTATTTTTGCCAAAAGAATAGCAAAATGACTAAAAGAGACTAAAAGTGTCACGATTTTGTGACATGTCCCTTTTTTGCGGCCAAAAGCAACAAGAGAGAGCAAGGAGGCGGAAGTGTCATGATTTCGTGACATGTCATGTTTTTGCTGTCAAAACCAAGACAAAGAGCTAAGGAGGCGGAAGTGTCACGATTTCGCGACATGTCACGTTTTTGCTGTTAAAACCAAGACAAAGAGCTAAGGAGGCAAAAGTGTCACAATTTCATGACATATCACATTTTTGTAGTGCAAAAAGGAGAATCAGAGCTGAAGACATAGAAATGTCACGATTTCATGACATGTTGCATTTTCATGACTCAAGAAGGGAAGAAAAGTAGAGAAACAAGAGTGTCACGATTTTGTGACATGTCAGGTAGCTCATACATGCTGTAGAGAAATAGAGTATATTTTTGGAAACTGGGCCATGCACTGACATCATGTGCTGATTTTTGAAGAATGGTCAGTTGATTATAACATGGCAGGTTAGCCGAGTGATTGCAGAATAACAGGCTCATCTAAATTTAGCCAGAAGGAAATCTATCTAATCTATGCGAAATCCATTGTATATTCTTAGAAACTGTAGATAATTACTTGTAATTGATTGAGGAAATTAAATGTACATAATAGAAGATACTCTTTTTATGGTATAAATAGGAGTGAGTCGATCATAGCTCTTGGATGTTTACAGACTTGATGTACATATTACTGGATTATGAGCAATAAGAGATATTCTTACCCTGGCTTCTAAAATTCTGTATGCGACTGTATGTATCTTTTTTTTAACTTTTATTCATTTGAAGCTTTATAATGTGTCACTATGTGTTGTACATTAATCAGCAAACATTGGATTGTGAGCCCTACACAACTTCTACAGTTACTTTGTAATCTGGAATAAGCTGGTCATTACTAGAAGACTTGCTTTTCATAGCCAACATTAAATACTATGGAATTCAGTAATGTTTCTCATCTTAATGTGTTACTCTGTGTCGTATTGTGTGTTATAAAGTGTCATAGAGTGTCTAAATGTGTGAATGTGAATCCTAGTGTAGTTCTATAATCTAAACTGAGCATGTATAAATCTTATTTCTACAGTTGAATATTAAAGATATTTACATGTATTTAGATGAACATTTAAAATTGCACTCAGGAATTCATGTTTTCTATAGGAAGATATAAAGAAAACTCTAAAGATAGTAATCTGCATCATTATTTTTTAGTTGTTGTCCAATCTGTACCGTAAGAAAAGTTCTAGCTTCCGCTACATTTCCCTTATATCTTGTTTCCCTTTTCTCTAAAAAAATCAAAGGAACCAGCCTTCTATGGAGACTAGACATATGATCTCAAACAAGGTCTGTCTATTCAATGTTGGCAAAGTCTAAGGTGCAACACTATTAACCGAAGGCAGATTTTGTTCCAAAAGTTAGTTCATGGGGACGTGGACGTATCATCATGTCCAACTATGTCATTGTCTCCCGTAGATCCCACCACCATAATACCCACAACTCTCCTAGTTTACCATTATAGAATGAAATGGTAAAGTAGCAGGTGTAACCCTTGGTGTAGAGTTAGGGAAGAAATACCACACTTGATGTTGAGAACCGAATGCTCAATAGACTAGAAGAGATACTCCAAAATTTTAATGGTCTTCTTTCCCCACAAATGGTTGAGGAAAGCGAGGTGAAAACTTTGAAGTACAACATCAAAACTGTCCAAGGTGAAATATTGTAGGACAGTAATCATTACCACATCCCATGGTTTCAAGAGAGAGTCTCAAATGACACTACATTTATCTCTAGCAATGGATTCACCGTGGTCCTTGAACAGGGTTAACTCTCCCTAGAGTGAGTGCTTATCATGATTTATGATATCTACATCATTCAGAATTCCATTATTTTAGCAAGCAGATCCACCGTGATGGTAAAACTTAAGCCACGGATAACATGGCCTCCATCCCACGTATAAAAAAATTCAAGGGATAGGTTACGATCATGACCTTGAAACAATTGAAGTAATTTTAGCAAGCCATGGTCACAAAAAATATCCTCGACCAAGGTAGTCAAATAGAGGGTGGTAGGTTCAACTTCAACCATTAAAATAGAATTAGGACAGTGGGAGAAAAGAGCATGGGAGTGCACCAGAGAAAACATATGATGGGAGGGGAAACATCTCAATGAGTTGATAAACAATGATTAAAAATATTTGGGAACATGTCTTGGCCCAACTCCACGAATGGTGGTGGCACAAAAAATGTGTACCATGATATGAAAAAGTGTGAATTCTGATTGAGGACAGGGTGGAAATGATCAACATGAACAGGTTGACACTGGAAATAGAGACCCAATTGGAAGGTTTGACAAAAAAATAGGATGCTTCGAGCGAAGGAAAATCTTCAACCAATGGATATGCACCAAATTCAAAGGTGAAGGTTGTCAACACCATTGAAGGAGGGTTCCACTGATAGTTTTGATGGCTTGACTCATAGTTGTATGAGGTATTCCGATGGTAATTTTTGAACCTTAAGGCACATAGATCAAATAATAATGGGGGGTTGGGAAAAGACCCACCAATGGAGATGATGAGCAAGGACCAAAACACCACATTAGTTTCCACCTATGAGAGAATTGGAGGAAAATCATGATGCTGATGAGGAAACATAGAGGGTCACCATCTCTTCATCATCACATGATCGTGGTCGTGTTGTAAGGTCCCATAAATCTCCATAATGATAGGATAGTGGCTAGTGACATATCTAGAAATGTGGCTCACTCCAAGGAAAATTCCACCCCAAAATTTATCTATTTTGTTAGTATCCACCATGTGAAGGATCACCCTCTGACCAAATTCAACTATTTTTTTGTAAATGCCTCATTGATGGACATGTGAGCACTCCTAGTAATGTACCTTCCCTTAGTGTGACTAGGAAAAGAATGGAGAAAATACAAATTAATCCATGTGGGATTCCAGCACTCAAACCTCTTAGACTTACTATTCATGAGCTTCACGAACCTCAAGATCATTGATAGTGATAAGTGCTAGAGGAAAATCTTGTTTCCACACTTTAAGATGTTCAAAAATACACAAATTAGAAAGGATATCGATCACACGATTGCCTTCATAGTATTTTTGGTTGAAAGTAACACTCATGAAGGATTGCATGAGCCACTTGATTTCAGAGATCATGTTTATGATGTTCCAAGAAACAAACTGAGATCCCGAGAGAAAATATTGGATGATATTTTTGGAGTCACCTTCGATCAACACATTAGAACACTGCATGCTATGAAGGAGGATAATGCCTTGGTGAAGAGCCCTAGCTTCTATAAAATGACTAGACTAGTGTCCCAATTTTTTTTTCAAAGGCCATCATGATATTACCTGAGTGATCTTTGACAATTATGCTAGCTCCAATGGGCCTAAGATTTCCTTTGGCATCTCCATAAAAGTTCAACTTGAGAAAGTATCTGGGAAGAAGAGACCAAATTATCTAAGATCGATCCACCTTATGAGGTTAGGAGTGGATGTTGTAGTTAGGAATATTAAGAGAAGAGGCCAACAAATCTTTAGCATGGGGTTTAGCATCACCGTCATCAAAAGTTATGGAAATTTTTTTTGCAATCGCATGGATGATTATGGCAAGCACATGACGGGCATTATGTGTTGAATAATTGAAATCACAAGAGTTGTATTTGTGCCAAACCTCCCATAGGAAATGGGAAATATAGAAGGACAAAAATATTTTGAGATGACATCCTTTAAAGGGATTGGGCCATTGAAAACACAAATCACTAAGGAAGGCGTGCGGGAACCAAGCAATACCAACAGAGCAAAATAGATATGGTATAATAGAATGGGAGAAAGGGCAAGATAGGAAGAGATGGTGGGTAGAATCACAATCCTGGAGACACAAGTAACAACAATCAGGAAAAGAAAAACCATGATGATGGAGGTTAGGGAGGGTAAGGATCCTATCCACTGACAACAAGCCAAAAAAAAAACTTACTTTGGGGGTGATATGCTTTTTCCAGATGAGCAAGGAAGGAAACCAATAAGGGGAAGGATCTTCAGTAAGGGTGTAGACAGTCTTGACAGTGAACATGCCATTGGTAGTGGGAGCCCACATGATCGTATCTAGGAATGACACAAAGATGCAACATATTGGATAGAACAGAAGCAACTTGAAACTATTCATTAGACAAACCATCGATAGGGATCACCTTCCAGGAATTGTTTTTATTATGAATTAAATGACATACCTTAGATCCGAACATAGATTCTGTGATAGGTTTTAGGCATATGAGGTCCACACAATCCTTTAGGGGCCGATCTCCAATCTAGAGATATTTCCAAAATATGATTTTAGCATCATTGCATAACCTCCAGCGAATGCCTTTCCTGAGAATATACCTAGACTTAAGAATGAAATTCAAAGTTGCTAAGCCATAAATGGGAGAAGAGACCTACATAAAATTGTTATTGTGCCAAATATATTTCACTTTCATGATGGAAACCCACAAGGAATTCTTGTTGGTAAGAACTCTCCATCCTTTCTTGGCAATGAGAGCCATGTTCATATTGTGGACCTTTCAGAGCCCAATGCCACCATGATCCTTTCATGAGCAGACCTAATCCCAAGAAACCAAGTGGATACAATGCTTTAGCTCTGACCCAAACCACAAGAAGTTTCTTTGTAGTTGCTCAATTTTATTGTAGACTTCAACTGGTATACAAAATATGGAGAGGAAAAAAATTGGTATACTTTGGAGGGTGGTTTTAACGAGGGTGGCCTTACAAGCCTAAAAAAGGAGAATTTCTTTCTAACTAGCTAGTTTCTTCTGAATACGATCAATGAAAGAATTCTAGAGAGATTTTTTTGAGAGGCCATCAAAGAGAGGGAATCCTAAATAAGTAGCAAGGAACTCAACAATGGTGTATTCCAGGATGGTAGCAATGTGTGCTTGGCGTCTGGAAGGGGTGTTAATGAAGTAAATCTTACTTTTGCTAAAATTGATATTTTTAACAACATCCTCGAAGGAAAGGATGATCGATTTAATAGAGTGGGCTTGGGGAACAAAGGAATCAAGTTTATACAAGAGATGTCTCCTTTAGAACACGTAGAGGTGAGGGTTTTGCCTAAATCTTTGGCAACAATGATGAAAAGAAAAGGTGAAATGGGGTCACCCCATCTAAGCCCTTTGAAGCTCTTGAAATACCCTGTAGGAGAACCATTGACTAGAATATAAAAAATGGTAGTAGAAATACATTCCTTTATGAGAGAAATCCACTAAGGATGAAAGTCATACCTAGACAAAACAGAGAACATGAAGCTCTAGGAAACTCTATCAAAATCCTTATTCATGTCGAGCTTTAGAAGAAACTTGACCTTACCACTTTTAGATATAGAATGGATAATTTCATGAATGGTGATGATATTGTCCATTATAAGCCTCCCTTAGACAAAGCTGAAGAAAACAAGATTATACTGAGAAGGGGGTGAATAGTATAAGACCACTTTTTACTTTTATTTTCCAAAAAATACTATCCAATATTATCAATGGCAATATCAACAATAGTAACCAAAACAATACACAAATCATCACACACAATAGAGACACCAATTTAATGTGGTTCACCCAATGTGGGCTACTCCATGGAGAAAATATTTCACTAATATTTTCTCAAAAAATATCTTTGGGAATCCTTCCCTATTACAATGTTTATGGACCTTTGTTCAAAGGAGACACCAATCCCCTAATCAAGTTCATGGATCTCTATCCACAGGATAATTTCTCCTCTACTATGGTTGGTGATATTCTAGAATAACTATTGCCTTAATTGCAATGGCTTATGGATCTCTATCCACTGAAGACTCATGCCCTCACTCAGAATACCTATCTTCACTACCTTGGCTAATGGACCACTATCCACTAGAGACTATTGTCCTCTATACTTTGTAACCTCCAAAGCATACTCTCAGATATGTCTTATATCTGCATTAAACATAGTCCTTCAGTCTAGCACAAATATGATAAGTCTCTATCCTCAAATATGCACTAAACATAGTCCTTCGGTCTAGCATAAATTTGCTCAATATCTATCTCCAAATCTGCATTAAACATAGTTCTTCGGTCTAGCACAAATCTGCTCAATATCTATCCTCAAATATGCACTAAACATAGTCCTTCGATCTAGCATAAATCTACTCAATATCTGTCCTCAAATTTGTACGAAGCACAGTCCTTTGATCTAGCATAAATATAATCAATATCTATCCTCAAATCTGCAATAAATAGCACAAATATACTCAATATTTGTCCTCAAATATGCACTAAATATAGTCCTTTGGTCTACCACAAATCTACTCAATCTTCATCCTCAAATATATCCTCAAGCCTTAACACAAATCTTGACTCAATCACAAATCAAATCTGCTAGATATACCACAAACCATAACCTAAGTTTTAAACAAATCAGTCAATAAACTCCACTCTCAAGTCTTCTCAAAGACTTATCTTAAATTTGTATTGTAAGCTTCCACAAAAGCTCACACTAATATGTCCACAAGTCCTCTCTAGAACTTGTCCAATCTGCTCAACAAGTCTTCACCAAGACTTGTCTCAATTCTTCTCAACAAGTCCTCACCAACACTTGTCTTAAATCTACTCAAAAAATTCTCACTAGAACTTTTCCAATATGCTTGTAATATTTCACAAAATCTTACTCAACTCAGTCATTAAGTACACTCTAGGAATTACTCAAATCTGTCCACTAGCTTTCAAAAAAGATCTATACAACTCAACTCAATATATCATAGAAAACCTCTTTCAATCACACAAACAAGTTTCACACAGAAACGTATTTTAATATCATAGAAACATATAGAGAATGGTTAGAGACTCAATATTTTTATCACTCACAAACATTCAATTACTTTCAATCTCTTTCTCAAATAAATTCAGAATATAGAACAATTTGTTTCAAAAAACTTGAACTATCACTTCAACACTTCCAATTGACTAGGCTCAATCAACTCCACTCAACCAATCACTCAATGAAACACTCCTTGCTTACAAACCCTAGTTCAAGCACATGAACACTCACTCAATTATTTCCAACAATATTTATCAAACAATCTCACATAACAATGATACTCATGATCTTGCACAAATCCTAATCATGCATATGAAGGTTCATTCAATGTTTCCAACAATGCTTATCAAACAAGGTTTTTATCATCAACTTTCACTCAGAAAAAAATTTAACAATCAAACTCAACAATTCTTATCAAACAACCATTTTCACTCCAACTTAGCATTCACAACATCCAAACAATCACTCACAAGGAAGATGTGCCCATACCTTCTGTTTGATGAAGAATTAACCACAAAATTTGTCTCAATCACAATTAATCTCTTTACCAATTTCAAAGGTTATATGATCAAATATCACTCTAACACTCCCTTAAAATATTTTACAATTACAAAAATAATTAAACTCAAATACACCTTATTACTCCATATTGAAATTAGCATTCATCAAAAACATATAAAAATAAATCTCTTATTACACCTTATAACTCCACTCTAAATAACTCAATCCACCAAAAAATTAAATAAAAATAATTATTTAATTTTATCAACCTTATATCTCCCTAATTTCAAAACTATACCACACAACCTTAGGAGCAAAAACCAATTTATAATAAAAAAATTAGTACCTTTCAAAGTACTTCCGGTGGGATTCGATCCCAAGTCAAAGCACCTCCAACACTTTAGCTGCAGCTGCCTAGATGCATGAGCTAAGCACTCACGTGGGAGGGAAAAGCACCCATGCTTCTTTATCTTCTTCCCTAGCACCAAAAGCCAAAAAGTTTTGGCATCTTCGATGCAAAACAACCTCATGACCTTCCCTGTTGTGAATCGAATGTAGCACCTTGCATTCCTAAAGCACTGCCAACTACCGCTAGCCCACCTGGCTAGGTGGTGACAAGGCTTCTGAGCCTTGTACCTTTTGACCCTTCGCTACCTACCAAAAGAAGTCAAATGAAGGACTTCTTCCTTCTCTTGCTCACCAAATATTGCACACACTATTTTCTTGGGAGTTTAATTAATTCGATCGTGGATGGTTTGAAGCCACTTAGGCTTTTGGTATTTATACTCATGCCTTTAAATTCATTGAATTTGGTGGAGGAGATAATGTATGACGTTGGCGCATTATTTTTGCCCTTATAACCCTAACCTTAGGGTTAATTAAATTAGATTATAATTTAATTAATAATAAAATTATTATAATTAATTTAATAACTATAAAGTTAATAAAATTAAATTATAAATTAATTTATAATTAATTTAATTACTTTAGGTCTTACCATTAGACATTTAATATTATAATATTATTTTTCTTGGGCCTTCTTATTTGTCCTGTAGACCTTATCTGACCTCCTTGAATATTATAATGGGAGATATTATAATATTATTTCCCTTAGATCTAGAAGTAATCTTTCACTTGTACTGATTACTGAAACTGACTCTTGACATCCTTCCTCTTGCAATACTCATTGAAACTAACTCTTGACATCAATGAAAACAAATCTTGCTCATATTTCCAACATTCTACCCCTTTATCATTGATGGCAACCCATTTACCTTTTACCATTTCTTTTACCTTTTCCTATTTTGCTCCCTAAGAAATTGTTCCCCCTGACTGAATGCTCTCCCCCTAACTCAAATCTCTTACTCTCCCCCTTTGTCATCAATGGCAAAGGGTCACCTTTGGGGCTCGGGGCTAAGAATGAGACTCTTAGCTTAGCCCCTCCCACACCTCCTCTTGGGGTGGTTAATTCTGGAGTGGGAGTGTTTCTACTCCCAACATGCACATATATTTACCTTTGTCCACTTTCCTCCTCATATGATCCTTCTGATTACTATTCATGTTCCTGCTTATCTCTAGAATTTTTGCTCTACACCACTTTGTTGTATGTCCATCATTATTTCACTTATAACACTTAATGTTGTTATTCCTTGGAGGTGCAAATGTCTTGGGATTTCTCCTTGTGAAGTCATATCTATTCCTATCATGAACCATGTAATTCACTACCTTGTGACCAAATTGATTACAAGAGTAGAAATACCCTTGAAAAATCTGCTAGTTTCTAAAACTTCCATATTCCTGTTTTCCATGTGTCCTACACTATGTAGCTTTGTGAAAAAATCTATGACATGAGAAGCATCATCCATTGAAACTGCCTTGCATTGACCTCATTGGTCTCTTAGTCTCTTCTACCCTATATTGCTTCTTGTTCTATATGTTCCTCATTTATGCATTATTCCTTTCCTTGTTGAAATTTCTATTGTATAACTTATAATCAGAAGTCTCACTTTCTATTATACTCTCTTCTTCTGAAGCTTCTTCTTCTTTGGTGCTTGAGCTTGACTCTCCTTTTTTTGCTTCCTATTTCTCTTGTTCTTCTTCAAAGCTAAGTCTAGTTTTGGTGATGGATGATATTTGTGCATTGATATTCCTATCGAGGGAATTTGAGTCTTTCACTTCTATCCTTAGTGAAACTATCTCATGTTCTAACCTTTCACACTCTAGATATTTTGTCTTTAATTTTTCAGCCATACCTTCTTCAATTTTCCTTTCCTCTTCAATCTTAATTTTGAATTTAGTGAGTTCCTATAGAAAATTTACTTTGATTTCTCATATGTTTGAGTTTGAACCCCTAATCCTAAGTTATCCCTTTTTAATTCTTCAAGATCAACAATAAGTCTTTCACATTCTAGCTCTTTTACCTTTTATTGTTCAACCATACATTTTTCAACTCTCCTTGCCTTTTCAACCTTATCTTTCAAGTTAGAGAGATATTGTAGAAGCTTTTTCTTACATTTCTCATCCTCTTGTATTTGAGTATTTAATTCTAAGTTCTACCTTTTCAACTCAACAAGTTCCTTAAGTGTCGCTTCCTCCTTTTATTTTTTTAATTTTTTTTCTTTTCTTTGGTCTTCAATTTATTCTATTGTCCAAAGTAGAGTTTCTTCTTCATACCAGTTTTGAATGTCCTTGTTATATTTTTTTGAACTATCCTTTAGGACTTCAATTCTAAAAGTATCATCTTCATCTTCATCACTATTAAACCCATTGCAATAACCTGCATCATGATCGATATGACCACAACCAAAACATTCTTCACCTTCTTGTGGATAATATGTTGCATGGTGACCTGTCTTCCTACATCAGGTACAAAACTTTATCAATATGGTTTTTTCTCTACTGCTTGATTCATATCTTGAATCTATTTCTATTTCTCCTCTCAAAACAACAACATTAAATTCATCTTCCTTTTCTTTCATGACCATGTGTGTTCTTTTCTTCTTGTATCTCATGGTTCTATGTTTACCTTTCTTTGCCGTTTGTGTCCTTGTAAGATATTCCTTCAAGTTGTTAAACCTTTTTTGAAAGAAACCACTCTAATACCAATTGAAGAACACAAGCTTATACTGAAAGGGAGGGGTGAACAATATAGGACCACTTTTTACTTTTCTTTCCCAAACAATACTATCCAATATCATTAATGGTAATATTAGCAATAGTAACCAAAGAAATGTACAAATCATCACACACAATAGAGACACCATTTTAACCTGGTTCACCCGATGTGGGCTAATCCACAAAGAAAATATTTCACTAATATTTTATTAATAAATATTTTTGGGAATTCTTCCCTATTACAATGTTTATGGACCTCTATCCAAAGGAGACACCAATCCCCTAATCAATTTCATGGATCTCTATCCATAGGAGAACACCTTATCCTATGCTCTGGATGGTGATCTTCTAGAAGAAATTTTGCCTCCATTGCACTGGATTATAGATCTCTATCCATTGAAGACTCCTATCCTCACTCGAAATACCTATATTCACTACCATGGATAATGGACCTCTTTCCACTAGAGACTATTTTCCTCTATACTCTATCACCTCCAAATATTGCTCTTAGCTCTATCTTAAATATGCACTAAACATATTCCTTCATTCTAGCACAAATATGATCAATCTCTATCCTCAAATATACACTAAACACAGTCCTTCGGTCTAGCACAAATTTTCTCAATATCTATCCTCAAATTTGTACTAAATATAGTCCTTCGTTCTAGCACAAATATGCTCAATATCTATCCTCAAATATGCACTAAACATAGTCCTTCGGTCTAGCACAAATATGATCAATCTCTATCCTCAAATCTATAATAAACACAATACTTTAGTCTAGCACAAATCTACTCAATATCTACCCTCAAATATACACTAAATATAGTCCTTCGATCTAGCACAAATCTGCTCAATCTCTATCCTCAAATATGCACTAAACACAGTCCTTAAGTATAGCACAAATCTGCTCAATATTTGTCTTCAAATTTGTCCTCAATCCTTAACACAAAGCTTGACTCAATCACAAATCAACTCTACTAGATATGACCAAAACCTTAACCTAAGGTTTGAAAATTTTAATCAATCAAATCTACTCTCAAGTATTATCAAAGGCTTATATCAAATCTGATTGTAACCTTTCATAAAATATCACACTAATTTGTCCACAAGTTCTCTCTAGAACTTGTCCAATATGCTCAACAAGTCTTCACCAAGACTTATCTCAATACCGCTCAACAAGTCCTCACCAAGACTTATCTCAATTATGATCAACAAGTCTTCACCAAGACTTGTCTCAAATCTGCTCAACAAGTCCTCACTAGAGTCCTCACTAGAACTTGTCCAATATTCTTGTAAGCTTCCACAAAAGCTTATTCAACTCAGTCCTTAAGTCCACTCTAGGACTTACTCAAATATGTCCACTAGCTTTCACAAAAGCTCTATACAACTCAACTCAATCTATCACAGAAAACCTCTTTCAATCACACAAACAAGTTTCACACAGAATCTTATTTTAATCTCATAGAAACATATAGAGAATGGTTAGAGACTCAATATGTTTCTCACTCACAAAAATTCAATCACTTTCAATATATTTCTCAAATCAATTCATAATATAGAACAATTTATTTCACAAAACTTAAACTATCACTTCAACACTTCCAATTGACTAGGCTCAATTAACTCCACTCAACCAATCACTCAATGAAACACTCCTTGCTTACAAACCCTAGTTCAAGCATATGAACACTCACTCAATTATTTCTAGCAATACTTATCAAACAATCTCACATAATAATGATACTCATTATCTTACACAAACCCCAATCATGCATATGAAGGTTCATTCAATGTTTCCAACAATGCTTATCAAACAAGGTTTTTATCATCAAATTTCACTCAAAAAAATATTTAACAATAAAACTCAACAGTGTTTATCAAAAAACCCTTTTCACTCCAACTTAGCATTCACAACATCTATACAATCACTCACAAGGAATATGTGCCCATACGTTTTGTTTGATGAAGAATTAACCATAAAATCTATTTCTATCACAATTACTCTCTTTACCAATTTTAAAGGTTAGATGACAAAATATCACTCTAACACTCCTTAAAAATATTTCACAATTACAAAAATAATTAAAATCAAATACACCTTATTACTCCATATTGAAATTAGCATTCATCAACAACATATAAAAATAAATATCTTATTACACCATATAACTCCACTCTAAATAACTCTATCCACCAAACAATTAAATAAAAATAATTATTTAATTTTATCAACCTTATATCTCCCTAATCTCAAAACTATACCACACAACCTTAGGAGAAAAAACCAATTTATAATAAAAAAATTAGTACCTCTCAAAGTGCTTTCGATGGGATTCGATCCCAAGTCAAAGTGTCTCCAGTGCTTTAGATATGACTACCTAACAACGTGAACTAAGCACTCACATGGGAGAAAAAAGTACCCACAGTGCTTTGTCTTCTTCCCTAGCACCAAAAGCCAAAAAGCTTTGGCGTCTTCGGCGCAAAATAACCTCATGACCTTCCTTGTTGTAAATTGAATGCAACACCTTGCATTCCAAAAGCACTGCCAACTGTTGCTAGCCCACCTGGCTAGGTGGTAACAAGGATTCAAAGCCTTGTGCCTTTTGACCCTTCGCTACCTACCAAAAGAATTCAACCAAAGGACTTCTTCCTTCTCTTGCTCGCTGAATATTGTGCACACTATTTGCTTGGGAGTTTAATTAATTCGATCATGGATAGTTTGAAGCCACTTAGGCTTTTGGTATTTATACTCATGCCTTTATATTTGTTGACATCGACGAAGGAGATAATTTATGATGTCAATGCATTATTTTTGCCCTTATAACCTTAACCTTACGACTAATTAAATTAGATTATAATTTAATTAATAATAAAATTATTATAATTAATCTAATAACTATAAAGTTAATCAAATTAAATAATAATTAATTTATAATGAAATTATTATAATTAATTTATAATTAATTTAACTACTTTAGGTCTTACCATTAGACCTTTAATATTATAATAAAATATTATAATATTATTTTTCTTGGGCCTTCTTATTTCTCCTATAGACCTTATCTGACCTCCTTGAATAGTATAATGGGAGATATTATAGTATTATTTCCCTTAGGTCTAGAAGCAATCTTTAACTTGTACTAATTACTGAAACTGACTCTTGACATCCTTCCTCTTGCACTGATCACTAAAACTGATTCTTGACATCAATGACAACAAATATTGGTCATATTTCCAAAAATAAAAAATCTACCTTGATTATGAGCAATGATGTATGGGAGAATGGGTTTGAGTCTGTTGGCTAGGGCTTTGGTGAGAATTTTGTAAAGGACATTACAAAGGTTGATAGGGTGAAAATCAGTGAGGGTACGAGCTTTTTTGACCTTAGGAATGAGGGCTAGGAAGGTAGAGTTGATATCTATAGGAATATTCTTGCTCCACTGAATATATTAGATGGTAGAAACAAAATCCTCACCCATAATGTCCCATAACCATTAGAAGAAAATAGGAGGGAACCCATAAGGGCCTAGGGCTTTTCCACCTTGCATGGAGAAAAAAATAGATCAAACTTCTTTAGTCTATAGTGGATTGATAAAAATTTAATTTTGATATACCGTGATGAGCCTAGGGATGTTCTGGAGGAGGGCCTCAAAATTTTGGAAATCACACCCTAGGCTAGGGCCAAGCAAATTTTCAAAAAAAATGGCGGCTTCTTCTCTTATTTCAAAAATATTAGTAGAAAGACAAATTTCTAACCCATATTGGATCCCTACACAAAAGAAAAGTGAAAACCATACATTTCCACGACATTTAGGGCAAGGATTAAAGAGATCACGAAACAAGTTTCAAGCAGTTGATAAAAAATGACTCATATCTCAAGTGAATATGGTGCTAAGGTGCAACCCACAAAATAATTCTACTGTGAAAACTCCTATCAAGGGTAAGAATTTTGAAAACTTAGCCCCAAAAATGAATTTTAGGGATGCCCTCTATGGTGGAAAGCCTCAACCGAATGCTAATATCAATCTTAGGGCTTCCCATAAACCTCTAAGAATGCCTAATATTGATCCCAGGAAAACGGAGTCAGGATGTCTTAAAGCAGTTGATGGAACTCCTATTGTTAAGCTTGATATGGGTAACATTCAGACTGGAATTGAAGATTTGGAAAAAATAGGACTAATTTGTTGGTTCATGGGTTTTCTTCCGAGCCTATCTGCTTTCAAGGTTTGGGTTGCAAAAATCTAGAAAACTAAAGGTGAGTTACAAATATCTATTTATCCAAATGGTTATTTTCTTGTTTTATTTGCTAATAATGAAGATAGAGAGAAAACGTTTCAAGGGGTTCCTTGGTTTTTTGGAAGGGCATGGCTTTTCATGAAGCCCTGGCATACTAAATTTAAAGCCAAAGAAGAGATGCCTTCTATAGCTATTGTGTGGGTTAGACCCTTTGGCCTCCCTATTGAATTTTGGAATCCTATTGTTTTTTCTTCAATTGGAAACTCTTTAGGAACTTTTATGATGACTGCTGATTGTACTCAAAATTTTGAACATATTATTTATGCTCGAATTTGTGTTTTAATGGATTTTGACAAACCCCTACCTAAAAAGATCACATTACAATTTGGGGAAGACACTTGGGAGCAAGTAGTGGACTATGAGAACATTCCTTTTCATTGTAGAATTTTCCATGAATATGGTCATTTGGCCAATGCTTTCCCAAATAAAATTCCTGATCAAAAGAAAGAAGATATAAACTCATCATATTTCCAAATGCCTAAGAAGAAGAACACTTAGAAAAAACCAGTTATGAAGGATCAATCAAAGTCATCTGCTAATATGTTTGAAATCCTTTCCACAAATGATGTCCCAAGTGAGGAAGAGGAAATAATGGAAAAAAAATATTAGAAACACAATTTAAATATGAAGGGAAGAACTCAGAGACAAACCAACAAATCAAAGGTTTTCAACAGAAAAAAAAGGAAGAAAATTTACACAAGAAAAACAATCTTTTAAATGTCAAAACTTCAAATAATACAGGTCCCAATATAGACTATGTTGAACCCTCTAGTAAAATTTTGGCTGTGTACAAGTATTCTTCAAGGTTAGAATCCATCTCAGATTCAATTGGAATAAGTAAAGGAATAGGGAAAAAAAACTGAATATGGATTCTAATCAAAAAGCAGGTTGCAAGACCAATCAATATCATATGGTAAAAGAAGGTGAAAAACTTGTAGAGGAAGGTAAGATTAATGCCCTTCCCAACTTTTTTAGCCCTGGTATTAATGAAGATCATCACTTGGAATATTAGAGGACTCAAAGGGAGTCTTTCAAAATAAAATGAAATTAGAAGAATGATTCAGATAAATCATCCACATCTTGTTTTCCTTCAAGAAAAAAATATGTCAATGGAGGATATGGACTCAATTGCCAGTAAAATTTGGCCAGCTGGAAAAGTGGTTTCCCTCAGTTCCCAAGGGACTTCGGTGGCATTGCTTGTCTTTGGGACCCAAAATAGGTAGTTATTCACCATATGGTTGGCATTTGGGGTCTGTTGGCTATAGCTATTCAAAGTAGACATTCCAACAAAATTATGCTCTACATTACTATTTATGCTTCGACTGCTTTGGAGGAAAAAAAATACAGTGGAAGGATATAACTCATATTATCTCTCATTTTCCTGAAGCTTGGATCTTGATCGGAGGAGATTTCAATACCATCCTCTCTTTGGATGAGAAAATGGGGGGAAATAGAAATTTGGACAAAATCACTAACCTCATGAGCGAATATATTGCAAACCTCCATCTTGTGGACATCCAACTAGATAATGGCCTTATGACTTGGTATAACAGAAGGCAAGTCTTAGCTTGTATAATGGAGAGATTGGATAGGTTTTTGCTCTCTGAAAATTTCTTAATCCATGGTCACATTCCTAAAGTGAAGACTCTTAATAATGCTGGTTCGGATCATTGGCTAGTCATGGTGGAAATGTGGAAAACCAATGTGAGTTTCTATCCTTTTCATTTTCAATTAATGTGGCTTAGAGACATTTCCTTTAGACCTCATGTGCAACAATGGTGGAAGGAAGGTAAACCTAGGCATGGGACTAAGATGTTCTATTTTGCCAAAATACTACAATACATTAAATCCAAAATCAAGACTTGGAACTGGAAAGAGTTTGGGGATGTTCATAAAAAAAACATGAAGTTATTGCTCATATTGAAAATTTGAATAAGAAAATCCATTTAGATGGCCTCATAGAGAAGAGAAGTGCAGATGAAATTAAACTCACAACTTAGTTAGAGGAATGGGAAAAAAGAGAAGAAATCTTATGGAAGCAAAAATCTAGAATTCAATGGCTCAAAGAAGGAGATCGAAACACAAATTTCTTCCACAAATATCTTCTAGCTCGAAGATCTCACAACTTTATTTCTTCCTTGAAATCAGATTCTGGAGATGTTGTTTATACTTGGGATGGCATGAACTCTATTGTTGTTGATTACTTTTCCAATCTTTTTCTTGCTACTCCTCTTGACTCAGATTCTCAACAAAATGTTCTTCAAGAAATCCCTTATCTTATCACTTTTGAGGAGAACTCTATTTTGACTACTCCTGTTACTATCAATGAGCTTCAACAGGTAGTTTTTAAAATGCAAAAAGGGAAAACCCTAGGTCCTGATGGTTTTCCCATTGAGTTCTACCAAGAGTTCTAGGATATCCTTCATGTTGATTTATTAGAGGTGGTGGAAGAAGCCAGGAAAGCCAAAGAAATTTTAAAGGTTATCAATAAAACTTATATTACTCTTGTTCCAAAAGCTCAAGAGGTTGATCATATCTCAGCTTTTAGACCTATTGCTTTATGTAATGTTCTTCTCAAAATCATTACTAAAATCATGGCAGAAAGGTTGAAGCCTCTTTTGCATAATATTATTTCCCCAGAGAAAGGGGTTTATGTGGAAGGGTGTCAAATAGTAGATGAGATAGTTCTTGCTCAGGAAGCCATCCATTCCATGGATATGCAAAAATCTCCTTCCATGTTCATTCGGTTAGACTTATCCAAAGCTTATGACAGAGTGGATTGGCACTTCCTTATCAAAGTTTTGAGGCAATTTGGTTTCTCTAAGGATTTGATGGATTGGATTATGGGATGTATCTCTTTAGTTTCCTACTTAGTTCTTATCAATGGCAGGCCTTCTCAGTCATTCCTAGCTTCTAGAGGTATTAGGCAAGGTGACCCGCTATCCCCTTATTTATTCATCATTCTTGTTGAATGCTTGGGTAGGACTATAACCCAAAAGAGGGAAAACAAAACCCTTGAGGGAGTTACCATTGCTCATGGAGCTAGACCTATCTCTCATCTTCAATTTGTGGATGACTCTACTCTTTTAGGTAAAGCTACAATTAAGGAAGCTTCTAATATTAAGAAAATCATTAGCTATTTTTCTAAGGCTACTGGGCAGTTGATCAATGAAGACAAATCTAAAGTTATTTTCTTTCACTACTCTACTAGATAGAAATCCATGGTCTTGGATAAATTAAGATATAATAAGACCTCCATTCCAATCACTTATTTAGGTATTCCCATAAATATTCAAAGGTAGAAAAATAAAGATTGGAATTGGTTGTTGGACAAAATCAAGAAGAAAATTGGAAAGTGGACCAAAAGGTGGCTTTCTTCTAGGGGTAGAATCACCTTGGTAAAATCAGTCCTTCAAGATATTCCTATTTATGTATCTTCCATGTTGAATATTCCAAAGGTTGTTCTTCAAGAATTGGATCAAATCAGTCATCGTTTCCTTTGGAGTGGTACTAAGGAGAAAAGAAAATGGGCCTTGGTGAAATGGGACACTTTATGTCTTCCTAAGAATAAAGGGGGGTTAGGATTTTGGTCTTCTATTAATAAAAACAAAGCTTTAGTTGCTAAATTATATTGGAGGATGTTGCATAACCCCAATGCTCTTTGGGCCAATAATCTCCGTGCTAAATATGCTAAGAACAAAAGTTCTGAAGACCTTGTTCGCTATCAACTTCCTACCAAAGGTTCTCCCATTTTAGCAATTCTTAAGACTGATGAGGATTTGATAAAGAAAAATTTATTTTGGATCATTCATAATGGTCAACAGGAAAATTTTTGGATAGATTCTTGGGATGGTCACAAGCCTTTGATAACTCAGTTTCCCGATTGGAGGCCTTGGATGGAGGAGCTTCACCGAGCTAACTGGATAAAGGTGGCTAATTATTTTTGGTACCATACTCGTAATTCAAAGGTTGGTAGATATTGGATCCCTATTGAGGACTGGCCTATTCAAATCCCAAAAAGGCAAAGACAAGATATCCAAGGCATCCTTCATATGAGATCTCTCTCTTGGTCCCATGAAAAAGATTGTTTTGGGTGGAACAACACTACTAAGGGTGAGTATTCAGTTTCTCAAGGTTATTTGACCTTATGCCATAATAATCCCAACCATTCTTCTGATATATTTTCTCAATTGTGGGCTCAAAAGCTCTGGCCTAAGGTGAGGTTCTTTAATTGGCTTTTATTGCATCGTAGGGTGCTTACTGGTGAGCAACTTATGAAGTGTGGTTTTCATGGCCCTTTTAGATGTGAGATGTGTGAAGAGAATGTAGAAACTCTCAACCATATTTTTATTGAGTGTACTTTAGCCTCCGAGCTATGGAGGAGAATGGCCACTTTACTTGGCTTACAGTGGTCCAATTTTTTTACTTTTGAACAGCTTTGGAGGGATTGGCCTAATCAAGAGGGTGTTGATCATTTTATTAGGTAGTTAGTTTGGATGGGTTCTACCATTCTTCTTTGGAATATTTGGATTGAAAGGAACAACTAAATTTTTAATCAAGATAGGAAGGATATTCACTATATTTGGCAAAATACCATAGCCAACTTAGTTGAATCAGTCCATCAACTCCTTAATCACCCCCAAAAATCCCACCAAAGATGGGATCAAGTGATGCAAATATTGAAGATTAAATCTTCTAAGGGCAACCAACTTAAAGGGAATGTGAGTATTAGTAATATGGATAGGACAAGAAATTGGCAACCTCCTCCTAAGGATTTTGGAAAATTAAATACTGATGGAGCCTCTAGAGGGAACCCTGGAAAAGCCAGTGTGGGAGGAATTGGTAGACTTTTAGATGGCTCCCTGGTTTTTACTTTTGCTTGAGAATTTGGGTATTCTTTCCAATAACCTTGCTGAGGGGTATGGTATCCTCAGAGGCCTTCAGGAGGCTACTAAGGTTGGATGGGAAAAGGTGTTAGTTGAGTCTGACTCTCAACTTATGATTAATCTTTTGAAGACTCCTTCCAAGAATCATAAGGTTGATTGGAGAATAAAAAGAATTATTGAGAAGATTCAATTAATCCAGATGGGATTTTTGAAAGTTGATTACAATCATGTGGTCAGAGATCAAAACAAGAGTGTTGATGCTTTAGCTAATTGGGCTTTGGACAAAGGTGATCTTACTTGTTATGGCCACCCTCCTAGATGGTGGGCTTCACAAATTAGGGAAGCTCTTCTTTCTATCATTTCTTTGGATGGCTCCAGTTTTGAAGGTACCTAGTTTCTTCTTGATTTTTTTTTGCTTCTCTTTGGTTCATTCAGGTTTTTTTAGTTCCCTAGCTCACTCTTTTCTTTCTTTTGTTTCCTTTGTTTTTTCTTGCCTTAATAGTCTTCTGGTCTAGATAGGTCATTGTTATGTTCAATTTTTTTTTCTTTTTTCTTTTTTGTTTTTTTGTTTAGTTTTTTAAGGTGTGTGTGTTCTTTTTTTTTGTTTTGTTTTTGTGTTCTTTGTGTTGTTTTTTGTTCTTGTATTTTTGTTGTTTTGTGTTTTTGTTGTTTTTTGTTTTTTTTATGTTTTTTGTTATTGTTCTTGTGTTTTTGTCATTCTTGTTCTTGTGTTTTTGTCGTTCTTGTTCTTGTGTTTCTCTTTGTTTGTGTTAATTCATGTTTTTTTGTGTGAGTGTTTTCTATGTTTTTTGTTTTTGTTTATTTTTTGTTTTTGGTTGTTTTTTATTTTTATTTTTATTTTATTTTTTTAATATTTTAGGTTTTGGTTGTGTTTATTTTTCATGTTTTTTTTGGGTTATGTCTTTGTAGTGTTATGTTGTTTTTGTCTTGTTTGTGTTTTGTTATGTGGTTCTTGTGTTTTTCTATGTGGTTCATGTTGTGGTTTCTTTTATCTTATTGTGTGTGTGTTTGGTTGTGCTTTTGTTTTTGACACACTCAAGGAGCATGTTTTTATTTTATTTTATTATTTTTGTTGTTATTTACTTATTTTTAAATTGGTTTTGTGTGTTTGTTTGCTCCTTGAGTATGTCAAAGGTGGTAGGCCAGGTCCAAGTCCTAGGCATTTTTGGTGGAATGGATACCCATGTCTCCTTGGGTCTTACTCGAAAGTGGCATCCCTTTTGGGATTTTTTCCACAAATATATATATATATATATATAAGTAAAAAGTTTTCCATATTGTTGGATGAGATCCTTTATTTTATTGCACCCTCTGTGCTTGATGGTGGTGGTATGAAAAATTGGTGTTAGAATCGTCTTCCTTGAGCCAAGTGACCCACGATTTTTATCTCTAGAAAGTTTCCTCACTTTTGATAATATTATGGAAATCGGTCAGGAGGGTCTTTTTTTGTGTCCTGATGGGTGGGGTTGGGATTATCCTATTGCAAAGAGAGTTCTATTCTAGTAAGTTGGGATTGAATCTGGTGTTTTTTGTAGAATATATTTCTAAATACCTCTCTGTTCTATTTTTTTAGCTTGAACTTGACATATCGAAGTTTATTGGTAACCTAGATGGCTAGAGATCTAGAGAAATTGTGAGACCACCATAGGGAGATTAGAGATTTGAGATGAGGATATTGAATCCACATAGATTCAAATATGAAAGGCAACTTGAAGGGGGAAACCTGAGAAGAACTATCTAGAAGTAGAGGATTGTGGTCAGAACCAATCCTGGGCAATGATTGCAGGATAGCATCACCAAACTTAAGGATAGTATTGGTCGAAATAAAAAATTGGTCAAGGTAAAGTTGAATGTGTTGGTCCCCTATTCTGTGGTTGCTTCATGTAAATATTGGCCCCCTGAGATTAATATTCATAAGTTCATTATCATCCACAAAAGTTGCAAAGCGCTCATATGAATTATAAGTGATTTGGGATTCCCCTTTTTTGTTAGTAGGGAACAAAGGGAATTGAAGTCCCTAGCCAGCATCCACACCTTCAAAGAGAAAACTTCCATGAGTTGGCTAAGATAATTCCATAAGAGGTTCCTCCTAGAAGAGGAATTGGGGGCGTAGATATTTGAAAGGACCCACTGGCAACTATTCTCTTTATTTAAAAATATGATATCCATGAAATTATCTGCTATCGATAGCAAAGTCCCCTCAACTTTGGTAGAGTCCCACATACATAAAAGACCACCTAAAGCTCCATTGGCCAGGCTAACCAAAGATTCAGAGTCCTTCCAAATAAATTTGGAGATATAAGCAACATTCTGAGAATCCAACTTAGTTTCTTGCAATAGAAAGATGGTGGGTCTTAAGTCTCTCCTCATGGACTTAACCAATCACTACTTCTTTTAACCATTGAGGCATATCATGTTCCATGAGAGGATATTCATTTAGAAACTCTTAAAGATATTATCTTCCCTTTACCAAGAGGTATAGGAAGTTTGGATCTAGTGTCAACTAGTGTTTCCAAAAAAACTCCCCGAAGGGTAAGTTGAGTGTCATTCACAATCTTGTTTGAAGCTTCTCTGTTCCTGGTGTCTTGAGTAGAAGGATGACCTCATAGATATTCCTTTGGGTGTGGTTTAGAGGGGGAATAGGAGATAAAGTACTAGGGGAGATAGGGATGCCACTAAGGTATCTTGGGAGACTCTTAGGGGATGGAGGAGAGCTAGAGGGGTAGAAGAAGGAGGGGTTAACAGGGTTTGTATTGGCATCCTCAACAAAGAGGGGGAAGAAACAATTGGATACAGGGATGAGAGGACTATGAGAAAAATAAAAATGATGTTAGGTGGAAGGGAAGTAGTAGGTAGAGGAGGATCAACAAACCCCTCAACTTCTAGATCTTGACCAATCATATCGGGAGAGGGACAAGGCTTCACCACAGGAGAGGAGGGTGTACATTAGAGGTAGAGGAGTGAGGAGGAATAGTTCTAGGTAAATAACAACATTTTATAGGAGGCTTGGGATCCAAAGGCCATTGGGAGCAAATATGGCCTTTCTTAGAACAATAAACATAAAAAGTAGGTTTATTTTTGTATTCAATAGCTTGGGAGAAAGAAAAAACCTTAGAGATAATATTGATCGAATATGGGAGGGTCAAATATAAATCTACGTTGGTGCACATCCAGGAATGGATCATGCGAGATCTTGCTCGAGTGGAGGGATCGATAGTAATGAGATCTCCAATATTCCTTGCAATACCCTGGAGGATATATTCATTCCAAAATTGGATCGAAATTCATGGGAGGTAAACCCAAACTGGTGCAAAGTTGATGTTATGAAGGTATGGGTCAATATATATCCCCCATTTATGAAGGAACAATCCTATCTGATCGAAAAACCACGATCCTCTTATGAGGATTCATTTAAAATCACTAAGGTTTTTCAATTTGATCAGAAAGAAACCCCTAGGGAGCACTACAAGATCTATGGAACCAAGGGTTCACCAAGAGGAGTGGGCCTATTTATGTATTCCATATCTGGTCATGAAATCAATAACTTTCCCACCAAATAGTTGGAGTTATGGATGACATGATATCACAAGGGATATCAAGGTTACCATGATAAGGGAACATGTCAACCCTCTTCGATGTGGGCAGGTTAGGGGTTTTATTAAATTTTACCATATTTGTGAAGCCATATCTCCTGCCTCTCCCAATCCACCCACTACCATCAAAGTTGAAGGACCAGATCAATGTGGTGGAGAGATCTTTATTCCTTGAAGTTAATTCAAAGAGTTAGATCCTACGATTTGGCCATATATGGCAGATCCTAAAGTGGTCACCTCCATTTATGTTCCATGATAGAGAGATCCCTTAGTAAGAATTGATGCAAGAAAATGGAGAGCAAATGATTAGCCAATAATTTCCAATCAAGCATTAGCCTTACCTTAGGATAGGTAGGTCTTAAATAGATTGCAAAATAGGATATTAATCAACCTACACAAACTATGCTAACAAATCACGCTAAAAATAGCTGAATATGCGTGATGCTAACAACTAACCTAATCAAATAACGTAGTATAATTGACTACTGTGACTAACTAGGTAACTAGTAAAAGAAATTTACTAGTGGTAAAAAGTAACAAGATACTTTTTACCATGAGGTAAATTATATCTACCTAGGTGAAACTTACAAATTACCTAAATGAGGTAATAATAATAGTTACTAACATAGTAACTCTAACATCCCCCCTTATTACATTATTTGGGTAATACATACATATCCCTCTATACAACAATATTTAAGTAAAGTATATAACTGTCCCAATACAGTGAAAAAGATGTCGATTTGTTGGTTCTTGCTCTATCACAATACTCTGGCTTCTCCTAAGCAAAAATTGGGTCATTCCTCACTTTGTATTCACACCAATGAATGTCCTTATAGTAATCATGTCATCCAACCGAATTGCATGGGTAACCAGCCGCTACAATCACTAGGTGTAGTAGAGTAGATCACTTCATACGAGGTTCATTCATTTACAATATGAGTTTGCAAAAGATAAGGTAGCTAAGGTATCGATCGCTACCAAAAAATTCACCCTTATAAGTTCCCCCCTTCTCGTTGCAAAACATGTTGTAATTAATTTATGAAAGAAGTATGACTAAGGCTTCGGTCCCTACCGAAAATGCACCCTTATAAGTATTCTTCCATTTTTAAAAAACTTTGAGAAGAAAATAAATGTATATCCCCCCTCAATTGTAAAAATATGTGCAACTCAAGAGTGTTGTGAAGGATTTTACAAATTTGCCTCCTAGGCAATTTTACACCACAAAATTCCCTCCTTTTGTTACAAGTACTTCAAACATTGAGAGTTTGCTATTTATGAAGCCTAAAAGAGGTACACTCACCCCTTATTGCAAGTACTTCAAAAAAAACTTATGCTATTTATGAAGCCTAAAAAAGGAGAGAGAGGAAAATGGTGTTTTGGTCAAGGTGACACATGTGTTTTCCCTCTACAATATTGTCTTAGCCATGAGCACTCTATGTGCTCTCTTTGAACCAGAATCAGAATCAGAATGAGACACTTCACTAGAAAGATTGCTTCTGTGATGTGCCTTTGCCATTTTAGTTTTGCTTGTTTTGAAACCAAAACTGAATGGGGTCATGGTTGTCATTTTTACAACTTGTGCAAAACTATGCTTTCTAGGCAATTTTATCAAAAAGTTCACCAAATCATCCTTCCTTATTGCAAGTACTTCAAGCATGGTTGCTATTATGAAGTATAAAAGAAAAGGTATAATTTTTATGACTTCTACTTTTATGATTGCCTTTACAAGTTTTATCTCCCTCTTGTCAAAATCTGTGTTTGAAGGAAGAAAGGAATTATCCCCCATTAGTGCAAAAGAATTTCTACTTTCAAGGTTCCTTAAAAACTTGTTCTTTCTTTCACTCTCAAGAGGTATTTAATGGCACCTGCCTAAAAAATATCTTGAAGAGAGATAATCAGTTGGAGGAAATTAAGCCAAAAAAATAAGAGATGAAAGATAATTCACTCAAAAATATATATAATGGCACCTGCCTAAAAATCCCTTTGAAGAGGAATAATCAGTTTGAGGAGTTTAAGACAAACAAATAAGAGTGAATTAGGGGTTTTTTTGATTTTAGGAGAGAATATCAAATGAATATTGGCTTTAAATTTGTGCAATGGTTAACACAAATTTATTAGTGAAATTTTGGGGTATGGAGTGTTCTTGATTCTATGACTTATAATTGCAAAATAAATAATGCAATAATCAAACAAGAATGCCCATAAAATTCTTATCACCTAGGTGTCGGATACAACCGAAAATGCACCTAATTTGCCAATAAAGGTGTTGAGTAAAATTGAAAATGCACCTTTTAATTTTTGCAACAAAATATGAATGTGTGTTGTGCAAAAAATTGATATGTTATGTCTCCTCCTTGTTTTACAATTTTGCAAATAATGTGACAATAAACAATTGCCTATCTTTTCTAATTTTGCAAAATAAACAAGTTTTATTTGTTTTAAGTGCTCATCACTTTGTGTTACAAATTTTCAAAAGAAATACAATTTCTTGTTTTCCCCCTTTGTTTTGCAAATTTAACAAATAACACTCCTTTCAGGACAAGTCGACACACGACCCGTGTTTGAAAGGCTTCTAGACTAGTCGACACATGACTTTGGTTTTGTCTTCAACAGGTTAGCATGAGGAGCAAAAATTGGTTTGATGGAGCTCAAATTTTACAACAAAAAAAAGTGTTGTTTAATGTTTTTATATCTCCTTTCGTGAAGGAGAGAACAAAAAGCAAAATTTGTTGTTTTGGAAAAAATGAGACTTCCTTTTAGGCTCCCTCAATGATGGCTTTCTCTTTGTTTTGCAATAGAATTTGTGAGTTTCTATGTCTATTTATCTCCAAAATGGGTGAAGAAAACTATAGAATTTTTTTGAGGATTATATTGCAAAAAAATAGTTTTGAAGAAATCCTTTTGTTTTGCAACCTAAAAATTGTTTCTTTGTCTCTTTATCTCCATGTGTGAAGAAAACAAATGAAAATTTGGGCTATAGTTGCAAAAAAAAAAGGAAGGTTTTGATTTTTATTATTTCTCAAATTTCCTAGTTTAAAATGCTAAAAAATATACTTAATAGTTAAATTAATTCTATAACAAAGAAATTTTTGGAAAAAAAAATAGATTGACTTTCAAATCCAAAAAAAATGCTTAATTTAAAAAAAAAATACTAAAAAACATATAATTTTAACCATTAAAAACTTTAGAAAACATGAAAAATTTAAAAAATAAATAAAACCTTGTAAAATAAGCAAAACCTTGCTTATGGGACACGCTCGGGATCGATATCACAACTTGGTGGGTGCAAGGCAGCCACCTTGGCCAACCAAGCTGCCACGTGGCTTGGAAGCTAAGCCACGACGCTTGGGATTATCGAAGCCACTCGCTATAGTGGAAGGTTCATGGGATTAATCCCACATGCTTCCATGGTGCCAAAGGGTTTGTCCAGTCGTTGCATCTGTCCAGTGGCAGTACGCCACGTATCAGGGTGGATTCTGGGTGGTGCATGGCCCAGAGTGCCATGTGTGACTAGAATGGATGCCTCAAGATGTGTTCTCATGAGGGTTGCCTACTGCTCAGTCCATGTGTTGACTCAGGATTCACCTCAAAATTCATGGAGGTCAGGGATCGGAGGGCCTCCTGACCTCACAGATATTTATGGGGATTAACCCGCATGGCATTTTGGGAAAGAGAGGGTGTGCCTACCCTCGTAGCTTTCTTGAGGGACCACCACATGACTCTTGGGCCCACATGGATCTACGGTCCGTATGGGCCTATGGGAGCCAATGCAAGAAGCCTCTAGCTACCACCACATGGTCGTAGTGGTCTATGTAGGCCCGCGAAGCCAGTCAACAATGTTGTTGTCGACTATGGGCTCCCACAGCGAAGTCCAAGATGATAATCACGTAAAAGTGACCTACTTGTCCACATAGGCCGATGTCGATCTGGCCTGGCCAGTCAACTCGCTTCCTAGGCCCTGGTAGGTCAGATTGACCTAGTCAGGGTGAAGCGAGAATTACCTGCCGCCATATGCCGAGGATGGTGGAAAAAAGTATGGGTCGGATACCAATGATGCAAGAAAATGGAGAGTAAATGATTAGCCAATAATTTCCAATCAAGTATTAGCCTTACCTTAGGATAGGTAGGTCTTAAATAGATTATAAAATAGGATATTAAACAACCTATGCAAATGATGCTAACAAATCATGCTAACAATAGCTGAAGATGCGTGATGCTAACAACTAACCTAATAAACTAACGTAGTATAATTGACTACTATGACTAACTAGGTAACTAGTAAAAGAAATTTACTAGTGGTAAAAAGTAACAAGATACTTTTTACCATGAGGTAAATGATATCTACCTAGGTGAAACTTAGAAATTACCTAAATGAGGTAATAATCATAGTTACTAACATAGTAACTCTAACAAGAAGAGTAGTGGGCCTGAAATCATCATTTTACTTGTGGACTATCACGAAGATTCCTTCCAAACTTATCGGGTGGATGGAGATTCTGGATCACATGGTTCAGACTGTCTCCTTCTAGCCTACCACTATCTATGACACCACCAATGTCCTCACCATTGTTACTGCATATGTCATCGCTTTCATTCACCCTTGCTACTACTGCTTTCTTTTTCATTATCGTTCGGTATAATCGAAATTACATGATAATTTGAGACCAGTTTATGATTAATTTTTAAATTAAATATTATTATTTTATTGATTATATTTATTTATTTATATAAATAGGAATATTGAAAATTATCTTTTTATTTGACTTTTTAAACTAACAAAACTGTATGTATGCTTTATTTGCTTAAAGTTTAATTGTCTCTATCATACCATAATTCACTTTTCTACAAGGTTTATTAGTTAAAAATAATAATTTAATGAGTTAAATTTTTTTTAAATAAGTCACATATGAATTTTATTTATGGTGACTCCCATAAAAAACTAAAACATTACATTTGTTGTTAGTTTAATTAAACCATATCCAACATCTTTTTAACACAAATATATTTTCATTTATTTTTTTTATCAAATATATTTTTCATATTCCTCAAAGTGCCATATTTTTATAATAAACTACTTGACATCATTTCATTTAAGAGATAAAATATCACATGGTGAGTTGCCCTCTAAAATTTGATCAACACTATGTTTGGCTAAATTATCTACTCCCTAATTTCTTTCTCTATAGATATGCTTATATTTCAAAGATATTTCCTCCAATAGTGGATGATGAACATAACCAAAAATATTATTTTCTATCCAATTGCCACATTCATTTTTTTTATAACATTAATGATAATGTATGAATACCCCTCAATTGAAATTTATTCTCATCCTTTTTCCCCTTGTATAGTTGTTAGTTGAAGTTCCATATAATTTTGAGTAAGTTATTATTTATTGAGAAATACTTCTTATACACATCCGTGTGGGGATTGAACCCGGGTCACATCACCGATAATGTAAGTGAATAGAATTTACCCTTCATTATTTTGAAAAACACCACCTCCATAGGGTTTTTTGGATTTCATTTAGAAGCACCATCAAAATTGATTTTGATAAACACAATTTGTAGACATTTTTATTTTAGCCTAGATTAAGTAGATCCTTTTTTTTATGTCATTATCACAAATGAATCTTCCATATTTATTCAAATCTTGTAACCAAGTTATTACCACTTATTTTTCTACATTTGATACTTCCCATGATAATCTCTATTCTGTAAACATTCTACAAGAGAGGCAATAATATAATTCTAAACTTGAGCATCATTTTGAACTTTATTTTTAACAAAATTATTATTCCTTTCAAGCATTAAATTCCAAAAAATAATGATAGACCACCCCTCCATAGAATACATATTTCTTTACCTTTGAAATAATTTATCTAACACTTCATCAACTCTTTCAGTGTTAACAAACCTGCCCAATATATTTTCATTTTTTTAGAAATGTAACCTCAAATGATATGAGCAAAGGAACAATGATGAAATAAATTGTATGATATTTCTAAATCCTTCTTACATAAGGCATGTCTTAAAGGTATATAATATTCTCCACTTTGTAGATTCTCTCCTATTTTCAATTTCTAAGAAAAGGAATGTCGAGGCCTTATGGATATCCTTTATTAACCAAAAATTCTTCCAAGGAAAATATTTTGAAATAGAAATATTTGATTTCTCTAAATCCTCATAACTCATCTTGATTGAAAATCCACCATCATTTTCTAGATTTTAAAACAAGTCACCCTTTCATGTAAAAATCAACAAATAAAACTCTTGAAGCATATTTTGAGGTTCATTGCCAATTTTCTCGAGTTCTTCTCCTTCAACCATGTTACTGATATAAATCCATTATCTAGAGTTGTTAATCATATTAGTATAGTATTTGATATTTGGACCTTTACTAGCTAGGCATACCAGAGACAATACCATCATTTCGAGTTTGATATAAGAGTATAAGACTTCAAATAAGCATTGGGCCAAAAAAATTATAACTCCCCTTATTGATTGACCATCTAATATGTTTCTTGATAAATTGCAAAATATTTTATATGAAGTTCCATGTTGATGATCCTTTATGTAGGGTTATTTTCCTAAATAATTTCATGTATCAATAGAACCTATATATTTTTCAAGTAATGTTTTTTTCCAATTATATCCTTGATCACTAAATAATATCCACCGAATATTTTCCCTTAGGGATAAAAACATAGTTTTCTAATTCCACAAGCCTGCTCCTCCAACATCCTTTCCTTTACAAACCCTAATCCACTTACAAAGAGAAAATAAATTTTTTCCTTGCATCCTTCTTAAAGAATTTCTATTTGAATTTTATAAATTTTTGATGTTATACCTATTGAAAATCTTGAAAGTGATATCATATAAATAGGGATGTATTGCAATATTGTATTTATGAGTCACAACATTCCTTCCATGGTTAAGAACTTATCTTTCCAATCTACCAAAAAATATTTTATTGCATCCAAACAAGATACCCAAAGGTACTTTATATTTTATTTTAAAGGCAAAGGAATATACAAATAGGTTGATGAATTTTTCTAAAATTTAAACCCTAAAATATCCAAAATAATTCATTGTAAAGCTAGGACAATAATGAACTATCTATCTAGTAGGGTTATCATAGCAAGATAATATTGATTCAAAATCCATGGCCTCATTGACTGAGGAATGGCCCAAAATAAAAGTATCATAAAAAAAGCTCTACCCTTTTTGTAACCTTGATTCCTTTGATTTTTCCTTATTTTTTTGCCTTTGAAAAAACTCTTCCTAATTCCTTTGCAATAATAACAATTAGATAAGGAGACAGTGGATCAACTTGGTAGAGTCCATAAGATGATTTAAGTAACCAAAATAAGAACCATTAATTAAGATGGAATATTTTAAAATGTTGTAATAATGTTTAATCTATTCATACCAAATTTAATTAAAAATAAACATTTTGAGAATAGCATGTAAAGAACTCTAGGAAACCTTATCATATGCTTTTTTCATATACAATTTCAAACGTATACTTGTTTTTTCATTGAATAAAGAGAATATATGACCTCCTATACAAATGACTGCATCATCAAGAATTTGTTGATTATGAACATAACAACCTTGTTTCTTGGAGATAACATATTATAAAGGCTTATTATGTAGGAAACGTTGATTTTTTAAATGATATTATAAATCATATAATAAAATATTACTAGGAGATAATGATAAAAAAAAAATTCACCTTTTGTCTTAACAAATGTAATAAAAGTGGCATTGATATTACTAATTATAGCATTCTATTTATAGGTCTCTTCAACCACAATTAACATATCACTACTCAATAAATCCTAAACTTTTTGAAATAAAATTGTAGGAAAACCATCAAGGCTAGTACCTTGTTAGGATATAAAGAGAAAATTACTTCATGTAGTTCATCCATAGATATCTTCTTCCTAACGATTTCATTTTATCCCTATGTGATAATTGAAGGAATATTTTGCAAAGTCTTATCTTGTGCCTCCTTATCTTGCCCAATATCTGAAAAAATATTTTTGAAATAATTAATTGCTTCCTTCTCTATATCTTTTTCTTTCTCAATATTTATTCTGTCTAGAGTTCAAATACTTTTTTATGTAATGAAAATAAAATTTATGTTTTGTTGTAGCATTAACTTTTTTGTGTTTCTATCTCCTTCCTTGATCTATTTCTCCCTAGAATTTTGAAACCAATATGACTCCACTTTCAATCCATTGTCATAAACAAAAGGTAATTATTTTTCTTTCACATAAGAATTTTGATCTATTTCATTGATTTCATCTCTTGTAAATTTTTGAGCTTATATTCAAGTTATTTATTTTATTTAAATTGAAGACATGTTAATACTACAAGGTCATGTTTATTAGTTAGGTCCTTCATTAATTGTTATGATGCTTTAATAAGACCTCATTAGAATAGGTTATTTTAAGGTGTAATGTCATTTCATGTTCATTTGAATTTAATTTAATATGTATTTGGGAACTCTAACCCTAATATCAATTTTCTTAATATATAATTACATAACACAAAGGGAGAGACATGATTTTTATTCTCTCTATTGTCAAAAATATTCTCCTCATTTTTTCTTGTTTCATGTGGTTGAGCTTGGGCACATAGTATTGATCCTTTCTATAAGTGGTATCAGAGCTTGGATGCTTACCCATCCCACAACCAAGGTTGGAGAAGCATTGCATTCCCATTCTCTCCTCCTACACAAATTTATATGTTGAGTTGAAGGAGAGAATGAGGATGTTACATGAGGTTTCATAAAAATCCATAGATTTTCTTTTTATTGCATATATTAGCTTGTATCTCTATTTGCAAGTATCCAAAATCTAGATCTAACCGAGTTGGACAACCTCTGTGTAAACTAACCATGTTCATTTTTAGATAGCCATACAATATCTAAAATTTGGATCTAACCAAGTTCGATGGCCTCTATGTAATCTGATCGTGTTCATTTTTACACAACCATACAATATCTAAAATCCATATCTGATTGAGTTTGATGACCTCTGTGTAAATTGACTGTGTTCATTTTTTTACACAGCCATATCGTATACAAAATTTGGATATGATGGAGGCCAACGATATTTGTATAAACTGATAATATTTTTTTACACAACCATACAGTTAGACCGACCTCTTTGTATATTGATCATATTTTTTAATAGCACAATAGACTTTTAGTCTCTCCATTGTACTTGTATAAGTGGCTTACAAAATTTTCCACATTATTTTTGGCTAACTTATAGCCCTCATTTGTAAATTTTATTCCACTTGGATGATAAGCAAGGTCTAGTGGATCACACCTAACATACATATTGCCACATTAGCACTGTAGTAGCACTCCAAGTCTATTTTTAGTTTTTATTTGTTTTCTTTCATTACAAATCAATTCATATATTTGCATAATTTCTAAAAGGAATGCATTCAATGACTCATTTCGTAGCCTAGCCTTGTGATAAGGCACCATTTCCTTGGTGGTGGGAAATCTGCATTAAAGACCTTGTGAGTCAAATCTATATTGGACTTAATGAGAATACATAGTGAAGGGGGTTAGCGATACCCATAAACCTTTCGAAAGAAATCATCCTTTCACCTATGCTCAAAAAATAAAAAAATCTTAATAAATATTAAAATTAAATCGATCCAATATCTATCATAGTTGTGTAATAGAGCACAACTTCTCTTTAGAGACTATATCATTGACCATAATAAGGTGGGTGAGGATTGGTAGGACTTGGTGTCCATAATGTCTTATATTTCATTATGTGGGCATCTATATGAAGGCCTTAATTTGAGATAAGTTGATTATACCTCCCCAACTTTCAACACATCACTTACTTGTAGTCATAAGATTGAGGTTACTAGTTTTACACATCCCACACTTTGATATTTAGTTGTGTAATATACTATTGGATATATTAACCTACATATTCATCTATTGGAGATATTAGCTTTTATATTTATCTACAGTATTTCAATTTGGGCTACACACATTTTTCTTTAGTACTTCAAATTTGGCTACATCATCATCCTATTGCATCATGACTCATAACCACTTGTACAATTCATCATTTATAAAATATATTCCACTTGGATGGTGAGCAAGGCCTAGTGGATTGCATTCATTCATTGTTATCACTTGGATTATTATTTACTGGTATATTTTGCCTCACTTAGTCATTTGTTCCTTGATAACACCTTGACACACCTCTTTTAGGTTTTATAGTGTCATAGGTCACAATGACTTCTAACTTCAAATAAAATGTTGGATGTACCCTTAAAGGTAAGGATAATAGGGATCAATGGTTCACAGAACTTAGGTCAACTACAAATTTTGATAACCTACGACACAACCATCTAGACACAAATCCCACATCACCCATAGATGTTGCTACACTAGAAAAAATATAAATAGATGATGACCAAATTCATGTCGAAATACTACTTGTCATAGAATATCAGCTTCATAATTTTATTGATGAAGCCAAGCATGACACAACATGGTCAGTTCTCGAAGTCTTTAAGAAAAAAATTGATACCAAATATGACCTAGAATTTTTTCATATTGTCCTCAAGATGAATCAAATGAAGATGCAAAATGGACACTCTAGTGCCACCATCAACCTCCTTTGCCCTATTAAATAGTTCATTGATAAAGACTTTAAAAATTAGTGTATCATATGGGCTTTCCTAATTCAATCATGTGTTTTCATCAAACACTCAATTCATCAAACTAGATAAGGACAACACGGTCAAGGACAATATAAATAAGCCTAGTATCTCCCAAGGAATTGGCAACTCAAATATCATTCGCAAATGTTGTAATAAAAAAGTGTACTATACCATTGATTGTTGAAATACCACACACCAGATCAAGTAGCTTAAAAAATACAATGCACATAATGTAAATTAAGATCACTCTAATCCAGATGTCTTCCAAAGTGCTCAATTTGTGCATACATATATCATTAGAAAATAAGTACCTATATCATCATCTATTGATCATCCTAAAACATTCATGAAGGTACATTCAAGATATGTTTGCTATGACATTTCTCATCCTACATCACAACCCATTGGAGTTACCCATACCATAGACTCCACTAGTAGTTCATGGATCATGGATACTGGATCCACCCAACACATGACTTCCAACAAAGACTTCTTCGAAGAATGCAACTCAAAAGTATTTGGTGTAGTTTACATGGCTAACAAACCCTTTCAACTAGTTGAAAGAGCTAGAATTGTTTGATTGAAACTTCTTAGATTACTTATTTTTTAGCTACTTAATTTTCTCTACATACTTGCTTTGAAGCAAAATATATTGTCACTATCCACACTTATCTATCATGGATTTTATCTGAGTGTCACCATAAAAGATAAAACTCTTTGATTCATTCATCCACCCTCAAAAATAGTGGTTATAACCACTTTATTAGATGGAAAACTCATCAAAATTGTTGTACATATTGCTTCTGAAGTTCAAATTATCAAATTTGACATGGAACTTAATGCCACCTTGACTCCTAAGAAAATTTATGTTGATGTATTATGGAATTCTCACATGCATCATGTCAAACTTGATTGATTGATATAAATGGAGTCCACCGTCAGGGGACTACCACACTTATCTTCCAAACCTATCAAATGTGAAGCATGCATCATTATCAAATCCTCTCAATAGAATTTTCCAAAGATTCAGTGGAAGTCCACACAAAATTTGGAGCTAGTTCACTCAAAAATTTGTGGACTAATGCCTATTAACTCATAAAAAGGTAAAAGGTATTACATCACCTTCATCAATGACTTATCAAAGAAGATATAGATTGAATTTTTGGAGAAGTATGAAGCTTTTGAATTCTTCAAAGCATTCAATGATTGCATATAATGAGAATTAAGCTATAGAATCAAGACCTTCATGAGTGACAATGGCAATGAGTACACCTCAAATGAATTCACATAGTACTTGTCCTTACATGGGATCAAACATCAATTGATAATACCAGACACATCTCAACGAAACAACATTATCAAGTGGATGAATATGATAATTATGAACATGGCTCATGCCCTTATTGTATACACAAATACCTCCATATATTTGGGCTGAAGGCACCTGGACTACTATGCATGTACTCAACACAATGAGTCCTTCAAAAATTGGCCCGTCTTCTCATGAAAAATGGAATTCACACCCCCACCGTCAGCCACTTTAGAATATTTAGCTCCATCCATTATGATCATATTATTTTAGAGCACATAAACAAACTTGAAGCTCAATATATTAAATATATATTTGTCGGATACCCTATGGATCAAAAGGGATACAAGGTATTCATTCCTTCACAATGAAAAGTGATTGTGACACGTGATGTTGTGCTTGCAAAACCTGAAGAACAACCAGTTACATTGGATACTAGAGGACACAATATATAGCATAGATCAAAATATGATAACATATATGTTGTTCATATTCTATTCTTTAGGGGCGAGACATTGAAAAGTTACTCAACACATTGGAATTTGCAAATCAACCTACAAGTCTAGAGGAACGAAACTATGATATTGATTAGTTTTCTGTATCTTTTGTACCTTCTTACCCTTCACATAGTAATGTTGATCATGGTAAAAGTATTATTTCACATACATATTTGTCATAATCCTCGATACCTAATGATCCATTCTAGGATCATGATGATAACTTTAAGGTAGGTGAGACATCCACACTGCTTCCCACTCAAGGAATTTATGAAGCTCACCAACTCTTAAATAACATCAAACTAGATGAAGTGGACAAAATAGGCACAAGAGGTGCCCTTAGATCAATAGTGCATGAATCATTACTTGTTGAACTGGAACATGTAGAACCGTACCTCGCTTCGAATAATGAACTTCTCATGTACTAAGAATCTATCAAACATGCAACTTGGAGACATGCAATGAACTACGAGTATAAATATTTGATCAAAAATGGTATTTGGAAGTTATTCGATCTACCACTTGGATGAAATGTAGTTTGAAATAAATGGGTGTACAAAAACAAGTATAAACTAGATGGCACCCTTGATAAATACAATATGAGATTAGTGTCTAAAAGCTTCACCCAAAAGTAAGGCATTGACTACACTGAGGTATTTGCACCTACCATAAAATGTCCCACAATCAAGACTCTTGAAGCCTTAGTTATACAACAAGGTTAGAATATTCATCAATTATATGTAAAGACTACTTTCTTGAATGGTGAATTAGAAGAAGAAATATACATGGCACAGCCAAAAAGTTCTAAAATTGCTATATAGGAGCATAATATATGTATACTTTGAAAGTCTTTATACGGATTGAAGCAAGCCCCTCATGCTTGGTTTAGTAAGTTGTCAAATTGGATGAAGAAACTATGAATTTGAAGTGTGTGATTACCAAAACATTGATGCAAAATTGTTCACAAAGTACAACAAATACAAAGTCATATACCTTATAGTCTTTGTGAATGACATGTTTCTAATAGGTAACAGTGAAAACAACATCAAAAAAGTGAAAAAGGACCTTGTAAATACTTTTGATATATTTGATCTAGGATTGATGAAATTCTATTTGGACATAGAAGTAACTCAAGAAAATGGTAAAATATTCTTGATCCAAGAGAAATACATAAATGATATTCTAGATAAGTTTCAACTCAAATATGCATACCTTGTGACAACACCAATGGAAAAAAATCTAAAAATTATTGTGGATGATGACATGCCAGAGATGCAACACTCTATAGAAGGGTGGTTGGTAGTTTCATCTATATTACTAACACAAGCCTTGACATCACTTATGCAATGGGGATTCTAGCAAGGTACATGATCAAGCCAAAGGAAATTCACTAGCAAGCGATAACAAGAGTGTTGAGGTACCTAAAGACAACCCGTAATTATGGCTTGTTGTATGAAAATAATGTAAATTTCAAACTCATCGCATACACAAACTCAAACTGTAGGAGATAAAGACTAGGAGATTTATGTCTAGGTACTTGATGTTTCTTGGCTCAACACCAATTTCATGGAGATCAAAGTGACAAAATACTAGAGAAGATTCTTCAGTAGAAGCCAAATATATTTTAGTATCTGAGACAAGCAACAAAGTGGTATGGTTTAGAAAGCTATTACACACTCTAGATATCACTCAAAAAGGTCATACAAGACTACATGTGAATAATCAATCAATAATCAACATGGCAAAGAATCCTATGTTTCACAATAAAACCAAACACATCAGTACAAAAGTTCATAGGATCTAAGAACTTGTTCAAGACAACATTATACAAATGCTATATTGTCCAAAAATAGATCAGATTGTCGACATCTTTACCAAACCACTCTAGGAGGTGAATTTTGAACAGCTCAAACAACATATAGGCTTGAGAGCCTCCATATCCCCTTGAAAATAGAGATGCAATATGACCAGCAAGGCTAATGCTTATTCATAAAACCACCTTCATGTGGGCCAAATGTATTGGTCAATCTTTGCTCTATCTCATTCATGAAAACCCTTTATGGGCATGAAAGGATAAGGGTTGTACTAGTTTTGGATAATTAAAACCTATGAAAACTCGAAAGGGCATGAAGGATGACCTAATAGTATATGGAGACCCAACGGATTCAAACCACATTTCATGGACAATTAGCTAATCGATTACATAAAGAGCCACCTCAGCCACTCATTTAGTAAAATAAAATGACTTTCTACCATTAAGAGGGAATTGAAGATATGTTAATGCTAAAAGGTCATGTTTATTAGTTAGGTTCGTAATTAATGGTTATGAGGATTTAATAAGACCTCATTAGAATACATTATTTTAATGTGTAATTTCATTTTATGTTCATTTGAATTTCATGTAATATGGATTTGGGTACCCTAACCATAATCTCATTTTTCTCAACATATAATTCCATAACACAAAGGGAGAGATGTGATTTATCATTCTCTCCATTGTCAAAAATTTTCTCCTCCTATTTTCTTGTTTTATGTTGTTGAGCTTGGGCACATAGCATTGATCCTTGCTACATAAACATGTTACTAAAATATTTTGTATTTCTAATTGTTATTTGCTCGTTTAAATATTTCATCTTTTGAACCTTTACATATATGGTCCTTAAAAATTTAATTCATCCTAACATAACATAACCATCTAAAAGAATTTAGGGTCTTGGATCCACATAGACTAAAAGTAAAATAATTTTAGATGATCATTATTGGGTAAATCACAAGTTAAAAAGTAGATTTATGATATGATCTTGCTCGTAATAAAATATCTAAAGATATTGTATACTCTATTTATAACCATGTATTAGATAATAAGAAAGTAACCAAACTTTTTGTTATTTTACTTTTCCCAATGTGTTTATTATCCCACATATATTGAAAACTTGATGGCCTAACATACCAAAGTCCATTTGAATTTACAAATGAAGCAAAGTCTTGCATTGATTTTAATAATCTTGGAGTAGAACCATTATTTTTCAAAGGATATAACATTATGTTGAAATGACCCCCGAGAATACATAGATCACAATTATGAATCATAATTATGTTTGACAAAAATATGCTAAGGTCCTTCTAGCATATTTCATTAGGAGTGACTATATGGAACATATACATTTATAACCCCAACTTTGGTGTTTTCCTCTTTCCTAAAAAATAGTCTAGCAACATAATTACCTTATGCTTGTAACAGTTGTGCATCCCACTTTGTATTTATGCAATATTGTTGTAATACTGTCTAAAGCTCCTATAGAGGAAACTTCTAGACAATCACCCATCTTCAATTTTTTTTTAAAATCATCCTTACATTCCTCACTACTTAATTTTATTTCTTATATTAAAAAATGTAGGATTATAACAAACTATTAATTCCTCAAAAATATTTTTCTAGGGGTCTTATTCAAATCCCTAATATTTCATGACATAATTTTCATGATCTTTTTTTTATTATTAGTCGGATTAGCCCCACATCTTGCTGAGACCTATGATACTTTTATTTGTCTTCCCAAATTGATATTCTTTTGATTTTGTTTTCTTGTTGTTAAAACTTTGATGGGCTTCCTCTCCTTTTTTGATCCCCACCAACACTTTCACCTTCATCAATTTCTTTTATATTTAGATATTTTTAATAATAAGACTTATATTCTAGAGATTTACACTTATATAAAGAATGTAAAATGCAAACAATGACCTCATTAATATTTTATTCATTATATTGCCTGAAAGACCCTAAAGTGCACAAATGATGCTCCATAGTCATTACTTTCATATTCTTAATTGGAAACCCTAAATTTCATTGGATATCCTCCTAATGATTTTGGTTACTGTATTATTTTAAAACACTAAAGTACAATGGATACATTTTGTACTACTTTCATTTGTATTGCAAGGAGAATATTTTATGCTACTTAAGAAAAATGAAGATGATTTACCTAGATTAACCTTGACCTTGTTCTACTTGTTTGCTTTAAAATTTGCATACCCATTTATCATCTTTAACTCCTATATTTGAAATTGTGCATTTTACTTCCCCATACATTTTTGTATTATTGCTTCTAATGGATGACTTGAGTGAACTATAATGGACTTTGCCATGACATCAATATTTGTAACTAGGGCATCCTTACTTCAAGTGAGGGATTTAAAAATAATTTTGTTTCATGTTAAATAGATATTATTCACATGAATTCTATAGTTTTTGATATTTTTCTAAGATCTCAAATAATAAGTGTTGCTTGCTTCTTGACTCCCACTTATGCTTTCTACTCATGCCCCACTTACTCACTCACTCCCAAACAATTAGATCAATTTAATGAGTTATATATATATATATATATATATATATATATATATATATATATATATATATATATATATATATATATATATATATGTTAATAGGTTATATGTGGCTTCTATTGGGGCCACTCCCATAAAAATACCAAAATATTACATTTGTTGTAGCATACATTTTTATTACATGTTTTTATTTTCTTTTTCTCTTAAATATATTCTTCAACTTCCTCAAAGTGTTATGTTTCCACAATCAACTCCTTCACATAATTTTTATTAAGACATAAAATCTCACTTGGCCAGTTGTCTTATAAAATTTGAATTTCACATGGATGTAGATCAACACCATAATTTGCTAATTTATCTGCTACTTGATTTCCTTCTCTATAAATATGCTCACATTGTCAAGAGATTGACTCTAGTAATAAATTATGAACATCAACAATAATATTATTTTTTATCAAGTCTCCACATCCATTTTTGTTAATAGCATTGATGGTAATTTGTGAGTCCCCCTCAATTGAAATATATTTCCATCTTTTTTTTGCTGTAATTTTTAATCCCAGTAAGAAATGCCTTAACCTTTGCATAGTTGTTAGTTGAATTCCCATATGATTCTAAATAAGTGAAGAGAATTTTTCCTTCACTATTTCTAAGAACACCACCTCCACAAAATTTTCCTATATTTCCTTTAGAAGCACAATAAAAAATAATTATGATAAACCCAATTTCTGGACATTTCCATTTTACCATAGATCGAAGTAGTTTTTTTGTTTTAATTCCATTGTCGTAGATGACTCTTCCATGTATGTTCAAATCCCGTAGCCAAGTTATTAGCACTTATTTTTTGGCAATTGATTCTTCTCATGCTGAGCAACATATTTGTAGACATTCTGCAAGAGGCACTAATATGGTTTCAAACTTGGGCATGATTTTGATATTTATTTTTAAAAATTCTATTATTCCTTTCAAGCCATAAATTCCAAAAAATAATTATAGGCCTCCAAAGAAATACATAATGCTTTAGCTTTGAAATAATTTGTCCAACATTTTATCAACTCTTTCAATGTTTATGGAGATACCCAATATAATTTCATATTTTTAAAAAGAAACCCCAACAAGTGTGAGTAAATAGACAATAAATAAGTAAATGGTCTGAAATTTCTAAATATTTCTCACACAAGGCATATCTGAAGGGTTCGTGATATCCTCTTATTTGTAGAATCTCTCTTGAAAGAATCTTACTTTGAACTACTAACCAAAGAAATGTTGAGGCCTTAGGGAGAGCCTCTAATGACCAAACATTCTTTCAAGGAAAATATTTGGGAGAAGGAAATTTTTATTGTTCTAAATCCTCATATCCCAACTTTATTGAGTATCCACCATCCTTTGATAAGTTCCAAACCAACTCATATTTTCATGTAAAAATTGGCAAATAAAACTCTAGAAGCATATTTTGAAGTTCTTCTGCAATTTTTTTGAGTTTCTCTCCTTCAAATAGGTCACTAAAAGAAATTCATGATTTGGATTTTTTTATCATAGTAATATAATATTTAACCTTTGGACCTTTAAATTCCAGGAACACTTGAGCCAATGGTTTCCATTATGAGTCAAAGATGAGATGATAAAGCTTCAACCAAGCATCACACCAAAAATTTGCAAAAGATATGAAGTTCCATGTTGATGATCCTTTGGGTAGAGTTATTTTCTTAAACAATTTCATTACATCAAGAGAACCTATATTTTTTTTAAGTAATATTTTTACCCAATTCTTTCCTTGATCTCTGAATAATCTCCACCCAAGCTTTGCTGCTAATGCTAAATTCATAAGTCTACAATTTCGCAAGCTTGCTCCTCCAATATTCTTTCCTCTACAAACACTTTCAAACTTACAAAGAGGAAACCTAATTTTTTTCCTCACAACCTTTCCATAGAAATTCTCTTTGAATTTTATCAATTTTTGATGAAATACCTATTGGCAGTATTGAAAGTGACATCATATAAATAAGAATAGATTGCAAAGTAGTCTTTATGAATTGTAGACTTCTTGCCATGGTTAAGAACTTACCTTTCCAACCTGCCAAGCAAGCTTTCATTCTATAAAAAAAAGATATCCAAAGCTCCTTTTTATTTCCTTTATCAGAATAAGGAATGCCCAGGTATATTGATGGAAATTTTTTAATTTTAAACCCCAAGATATTCACAATAATTTGTTGTAAATCTAGGGAAATATTAATGAAAAAATCCTAGATTTTGAAGTACTTACCAGCTTTCTAGTAGTCTTATCATAACATGACAATATTGATTTAAACTTCATGGCCTCACTGAGTGAGGGATGACCCAAAATAAAAGTATCATCAACAAATTGAAGATGAGATTCAAAGGAACCATTTTTTGTACCCTTGATTTTTCCTTCCATTTTTGCCTTTGAAAATGCTCTCCCTAATGCTTCTGCTAGAATAATGAATAGATAAGGATAAAGAGGATCACCTTGACAAATTCCACAAGATGACTTGAAGTACCCAGCAGGAGAACCATTTATCAAAATAGAAAATTTTGCAGTGTTATAACAACATTTAATCCACTCACACCAACTATAATCAAAGCCAAACTTTTTGAGAATAGCATGTAAAAAATTCCACGAAACCCTATCATATGTTTTGTTCCTATCTAATTTCAAAAGCATACCTAGTTTTTCATGGAATCAAGAGAATGTATGACCTCTTGTGCAATAATTATACCATCAAGAATTTTTTTACCCTGAACAAAGCCACCTTGTTCCTCTGAGATAATACACCCTAGAATGCCCTTTAACTTGTTTGCCATAATTTTTGAAATGATCTTGTAAACCATATCACAAAGGCTTTTTGGAAAAAAATTATCAAAATATTTTGTGTCACCCTTCTTGGGAACCAAGGTAATAAAAGTAGCATTGATCTCCCTTATTATAGCCTTCATTTTTTGGACCTCTTCCACTTCATCTAACATATCACTCTTTAATAAATCCCAAAATTTTTGAAAGAAAATTGCAGGAAATCTATTGGGACCAGGTGCCTTGTTAGTATGAAAAGAGAAAATTGCTTCATGAAGCTCCTCCATAGATATATTCTTCATCAAGATTTCGTTTAGTTATAGTTATATTTAATACAATCTATTTTTATATAATTTTAATAATTACAAAAATTATTTAATTATATAATTATTTCAAGTTTTAATACAATAGAACAATTATTATCTCGGTGGGACCTCTATCATATTTTATCCGCCCATGTAGAGGAGTTGGAGAGCAAGTGGGTAGTTAAACCTCTCTAGTTGCTGAGAGGCCCAGGTTCAAATCTCTCGCCTCACATGTTGCGGATATGTTATGTAATGGTTCCCTCGTGGTCACAGTCTGTTTACCCCTTGTGGCCACCACCAAAAAAAAAAAAAAATATGTTATGTTAAATTTATGGATATTAAATTTTCTATGATGCTATGAAGGGGTTAATTTTTTGAATCACATCTACCAAGTTACCAATCTGTATGAGTATGTAGCATTTCCAAATAAATATTGATAAGAATGTATAATTAGTTTAAAACCAACTATTGAAAGTATCAAAAAGATAAATATCTTTTCACACTATTAGTTAACTATATAAAAATATAACTAATGATTAATACACAAACAATACATGCTTTCCTTGTTTTTTAAATAATTAATTTTTATGGCTATCTTTAGCAAGTGATATACACTTATAATTAAAATCCTCAATTTTCATGAAGAAGACCAAGGTTTGAATCTTGTAAAAGGATACATGAATAGCTTTCACATTGTTGTAATACTTCTATATGTGTTTATGTGGTCATGGCGTAATAAGGTTGGGACCCATTTAAATCATGCAAACCATATAAAAAATAGGTAATATAATGATAATGAATATCTATTACTTTTCATGTAACATTATTGGCTAATATTGATACAAAATAATAAATATTTTAAGTATTTTAAAAGTTAAAAAATAATATTAGTTTAATAAAGTATATAGAAAATTATGAAAAAATAATATTATTTTAATAAAGTATATAGAAAATTATGAAAAGGTATATTAGAATTTGCAATCAAGTTACAATATGTTCTATTTTAGTTATAAAATATATAATAAAATGAAACAAAACTAATTGATACTAATGGTAATGTTAAACTAAAAAAAATAAAGTAAAATATACATTTGACTAAACAAAAAATAATATGTTTTATTTTAGTTATAAAATATATAATAAAATGAAACAAAACTAATTAATACTAATGGTAATGTTAAACTAAAAAATAAAGTAAAATATACATTTGACTAAACAAAAAATAATTTTCACAAGCTCACGAACATAACTATCAAAAATGTTATATTAGAAAATTAAACTTTAGACTATGTCCAGAAATCCACACAATTTAAAATACAACTAATCATTTATCATAGTTTAGAAATCAATCTTTAAGGCAGATACATAGTTTAGAATGTCCAAACATCCACACAATTTAAAATACAACTATCATAGTTTAAAAAATCAATCTTTAAGGCAGATACATAGTTTAGAATGTCCAAACATGCACACAATTTAAAATACAACTAATCATTTGTGATAGTTTAAAAATCAATCTTTAAGGCAGATACATAGTTTAGAATGTCCAAACATCCACACAATTTAAAATACAACTAATACATAGTTTAGAATGTCCAAACATCCACACAATTTAAAATACAACTAATCATTTTCATATTAAACTAATATTTTTATAAAATTCTCAATGCTAAAACAAAAATATCATTAAAATATTTTTTAGTATATTAACCTGGTTACAAATTATAAGCTCAAAGATAGAGATCATTTACATGATAAGTTGTACTTAGCATTTGGTGGAAAAAAAAAAAGTCATCACATGTTTTCATAGAAAAGAGTGTTTGAACAATTACCTGATATAAAATTTTACACACATGATATAACTGTTCTTCCTTATTAAATATTTTAATATATTAAAAATTCACATGCATTATTATAAATAATTTTAATATATCTTTTCTTAAATGAAAAATATTATAAATTAAATTATTAAATGGTATTAGTTTAATTAATTAGATTCTTAGGAAAGGAAAGTAAAAAAATATATGTTTGATGATGTAATACCCTTTAGATTTCATTTAAAATAAAAAATATTATAAATTTTTTATAGTGGTTAACATGTTCATGTATTAAATGTATTACCTTTTCTAAACATATATGACACTAAAGACTTTCGAACTCCAAAAGTAGATCTAAAATTAAATTTGAAAAATATTTTTATATGCCTTTTGGTTGTGGAATTAATATTCGAAGAGAGCATAGTTATAGTGTTAATTTCTTACCAATTTAGTGGTTATTACAAAGAAGGCTTAAAAAAATGGTCAAAATCTAAAAGAATAATTTTTATTATAAAATATAAATAACATTTTTTATAAAAATTATAACAAATGGATTTATAGAGTTGTTTTGGATATTTGTTGTCTTTCTAAAGGATATGGTTGAATGGATCCTTGATTGTAGATGGTAAGGTATTGTTATGTGTGCTAAGGGGGTGGTCGGGACTCTCAAGGGAGCTGAAGTTTGGAAAATTCTCGTTCGGCATTTCATTTTTTTTTGTCTTTCCTTAAACCGTAGAGCATGGAGAGGGTTGAATTTTCCCTCTCTCATTGTTGCTCCAGTTTTTGTTAAGATTTTTGGCTCCTCTGTTATTAAAAGTATATGGATAACCTGACATCAACTCACTCCTTGGATCTGTTGGAGAGGAGATGGCTTTCGTAAAGTATTATCCATCAATTCTATGAATATTTGGTGGTCCCCCATGTTTTTTCATCAAGGTTCTCCCTTAGCTCGAGTGCAATGGATTCATGCTCAACGGTTTTTCAAAAAGGGTATTGTTACAATAGCTAATTTATGATCTCTCAAGACTAGGGATTGGATCTCATTGAATGAGTTCAAACGCACCTTCAATATGAATGGTGCGCACAAAGATACTTATAATGTTGTTATTGCTCTCACCTCTTTTTCTATGTTGAACAAGATTGGTATGCGCTCGTAATGTCCTTGGTGGTCAGACTGCAAATGGCATGTTGACACTCCTTTGCTTAATTATAAGGCTCATTTGGGGTATAAATGGTTATCTCCTCATCTTCCTCTGGTGCCTGAGCTCAATTAGCATTGGGACTTATTTTCTACAAGGACTAGATGGAATTACATATTTCACAATGTTTGGGCTACTTATATCGAGCCCAAGCAATATTTTTTTTCTTGGAGCTTGTTGTGTCAAGGTCTTCCCTTAAGGAACATTTGAAGCACCTTGGAATTCTTGATCCTAAATGTCTTTTTTATGGTGTAACTGAGTCTTGTACTCACCTCTTTTGGAATTGTAAAAGATCTAGGCAAGCTTGGGAATGGGTTCTTTTTTTTTTTTTTCCCATTTACAATTGCAAGAGTTTCTTGGCCTCAAGCTCTTCTTGGGGACTCTTTTACTTTGTTTTTACCGCGTTTTGAACTATGATAGGTTTTTAGGATTAGCCTGCTCTTTCATATTTGGAAGACCCATAACATAATTGTTTTAAAATAGTATACACCTTCTATCGCATTTACTTATGTTAACAAATTAAAAGTTTTTAATGACATGTAGCTACATATATGTACTCAAGCCAATAAAGTTTCTATGGATTTGGATAACTTGCAAGTTCTTCTGGCACACTGCGCCAATGCTCCATATACAGTCAACTCGATACCCCTAGAGCACTCTTCTTAGGATCATTTTTGATCCCTCTCTCACTGCCGACCTTCGTCATATGCAAGAAGTGCTCTCACAGACAAGCATTGGTCCTAACCCTCGCCAGTAAGGAAGCAACCTAATGTTGACATTGTTTGTTCGTCTTGTTAGGTTGGGGGTGGGATGATGTTCAACCAATTTCACCTGGGCTAGTTGTTGGTTGGAGTGACAAAAGTATTGAAGGCCTTAATCATGATGCAGAGGAGTGGATTCCCATCCCATAATCACTAGCAGTTTATGCAGGACAACACGCCAAGGCACATTACTTCATATAATATGTTTTCTTTGATGTAATGATCATCAATGATCATGATTGGTAAACTTGTGTTTTGTTGGTGGCTTTGTTTCTTAACCCTTGTCAATGAAGGTTAGTTTGATTCCACATGGATGTGTTAACCCATTTTTTTTTTATTGTAAAAGCTTTTATCTTACTTTAATGTAAATAATTTTTTTTCATCAAACAAAAATTTATAAGATAACCCTTAACCTTATGGAAGTTAAAAAAATACATTACCTTTACCTCTTCTTAATTTTAATAACATGTTAATATTATTCTTAATTTTAATAATAAATTTTTGATACTTTTTTCTTTTGGTAAAAATTGTGGTTTAGGATACTTTTATGTGTTTTTTTTAAATCTTTAAATAACAAAAAAAAAATCATATCTGGAAAATAACTAATATATAAGATTGAAGTATCAAAATTACTAACATAACTGAGGACTTACAACAAGCTAGTCTGATTTAATAAGTTCTAATAAGGCTTATACTAAGGTATAAGTATTTATTAAATTACAAACTCTGAAATGAAAGCTTCAGAGGAAAAAATAAGGTTAGAGGTGGCATTTAATTAGTAACTACTTCCCGTATATCTTTACAGGCATGGTTACATTTATTCTCGATTGAACAATCGCTGCCACGGTATTTCTTTTAAACGTGGAAAGTGGAACTACATGATGGTGGTACGTTTTGCTCCCTTCAGGGACATTAATATTTGGAAGATATATAAGGTGTTATTAAGTTGTCTCCTGGGCTCTTCTGGGAAATAGTATTTAAAAAACTGTATATCTCGATTTGCAAATATATGTCTGCTGTCTATAATGGCTGGGATGAGAAGTGGAAAACATAGAGTGGTGCATGAAGATAATAGAAGAATATCAAACGAATTGTTTTTACTAAGAACGAATCTAATATGGCGGGCGAAAGAGATAATCAGAGTGAGATGTGTATCAAAGAGCTATTGTACATTTTTTTAAAATTTTCTTTGGGTCGTAGAGATTTAAAGCCACTGGGCCAATATGATCGGGAGAAGAACAGAGTTTGAACGGACTGCTAAGTTTTAGGTTTTTCAACGTTTCGAAAAGATTAGATATTACCTTCACAACGCAGTATCGTTATTCTCCACTATACCTTCCCCATAAAATGCCTGTTCCCCAACAGGCAGACAAAAAGAAGAATAGATTGGAAGTCGTGGACAGAACCTCATAGGATTTACGTAGACTGTATATACATATCTAGTAAAGTCTTTCAAAGCTCCTCTATAGCGGCATAAAGTGCTGCTAAAACCCAAAGCCTGGGACACTTGTAAATGGCCAAAATTTAAATCGTTTGCCTTTTTTTATTGATGGTAAAATCATACTGGATTTAACCGTTAAGAATAGGGGTGCACATAATGTGGATAAGTAGATAAAGAGTGGATATATATGGTAGAGGGAAGGAGTTTTGAGAGGCTTTGCAAATTTTTTATATTTTATTTATAGATTAAACATAAAAGTTTTAGAATTGAAATAAGAATAGAGGAGATAAAACACTTAATTCAGAAGTCACATAAAAAGATTTCATCAGCCAAGATTTTTTAAAACATATTATTAAAGATCCAACATAAAATACCACTGTAGAGCAAGAGCAAAACAACACAAAATACCATTGTAGAGCAAGAGCAAAACAACACAAAATACCATTGTAGAGCAAGAGCCAAACATGAATAGTCTAGAAGTATGAGCAAATCAGGTGAAGGTAAGATAAGTTTATGAGCCACCAACTCCATTTCCTCATGCAAACTCAAAGAAATCCGCTGTCTTGACTTCACTTCCTTTGATGAGAGGAAAGCACGAGCATCTTTTGAAGAGACAAAAACTAACAGTTTTTCAAAAGCTTCAAAAGTCGACATCCATCAGGGTGTTAGCAATGATAATGAACTGTAAAAATATGTAGTGGCACATGCCACACTTTTCTTTAAGAGAAATATCCCCTTTGTGAGGTATTTATGAATCTCGATTGAATGGAGATAATTGTTGCCAAAGTTACAAGAATTATTGCCAAAGTTACCGTCCATACCATCTAAATGGCGCCTTCTTGATGACTTTAACTCCATAGATGCCACACCATAATTGCTTGAACTTCTCTTAGACCAAGAATTTTCTAGATTGGTGGTAGTGACATTTTGATGTGGAATAAAAAGAGGAAGCTCTTTGCTTTGAGAGGCTAGCCAAGAATCCCAAAAAGAATCTCTTTGCCACACACGCGAGCACGAACCAACAAAACCATAATTAAGAAGCAATGGTACATATGAGTATTGAACAATAAGGTTCAACCATCACAAAATATACCCTAATGATGCTCCAAGCCCTTCCACTAAATTGTTAAATATGCACCTCATAAAAAAAAAAAATTGATACAAAAAAACATAAAGGACAAGGAATGAATAAGGAAAGTGAGCCTCCTAATATGACTAGGATGATGTTGGGTCCCATTAGGAAAAGAATCTACTTAAGAATACTGATGTATCCTCCTTTTATCCAATTCTAACCCAATTCTTCTTCTCAAGAGGAACTGAATACCCTACATAGTCCAACTTTGGTATTTATCAATCTGATCCTTTTTTGAGAGGTAGGAAAGTTGTGCTTGCCCCAAATTCCCTCCTCTAGGTAAAAATGGTGGCTCTTTTAGCATAGACTTGATTATCCCCTCATATATACTATACGTTATGATCCATTTACTCATCATGGACATAAGCTTCCAAATTTACCAAATCCTAAACTTGACTTGAAAAATTAGTTTCCCATTTTTGAAAACCATCCAGGATCACCCCAAGGTTTGCCAAGCTATACACAACCCCATTACCTTCTCTAAAAATACAATTATATTGAATATTCTCCAAAGGGATTATTTTGTGCTTAGCTTCCAAAAATAGATTAGCCACACTCTGGCTAGTTTCCTTTCATAGTATGAATGACATTTTGTGAATCATTCTCTATAATAAAAAATTTAATATTAAGGCTCTCAATAAGATTTAAGGCTATGAAAATAGCCCTAGACTCAACAAAGTGATCGGTTTGTTCCCCTAAGGTATCCACATATGTTAGGATAGCCTTTCTCTTATGATATCTAAAAACACCACCTATTCTGATCCTTCCTAGATTCCTTTTCGTTGCGCCATAAAAATTTAGCTTTAGCCACTTAGGGTGGTGGTTTCCACTTTGTGTTAGCCCTTAAAAGTTTGGATGGCAAATCAGGACCTTGATCTTGGAATTCCAAGCCCCAATTGTTGATAATCTCTTTTTCCTGATCAATCTCCCAGGCATATTTAAAACTTGTGATCTTGAAATTCTCCATAGTAGCAGTGAAATATTTGGCTTCAATGGACATGATATATATATTTTTATTCTTGAATATATGATTTATTTTCTCTTTCTAAAGCTTCCCACAAGGCATAGGGGAGGCTTAGCTTGCACAACATTTTTTGTCTCTTGCTTTAGAAGGGGGATTTCCACTAGAGACATAGGTCTAGAAGGGAATTTGGAAGGACCTAGGAAACTTAAAATTTGTTGAGCACGTTGAGCACTCTATTTAGGATTTTTATCATGAAGGGGTACTTAGTGAAGAGATGGTTTGTATCTTCCAAATTCTTCTCACACAACACACATCTACTGGTATTTATCATCCCCCTATTGCAAATATTATCCATTATCATAATCTTATTTTGGACTGATAACTAGTAAAAGTAGGTAATTTTTAGAAGGAGCTCCTTGATCCACACTTTTTTAATAGGCATACAGGCTAAGCCCTCTCCCTATAGCATGTAGCAACCAGGTCTAACTGATTACTCACCTTCCTTTTGATTCTTCCATAGGAGAGTCTAAATTTTTTGTACTATTTAAAAAATAGACATGTAGCATCCTGTTGAGATACCTCAAGTTCTATTGATTCTTCTCATCTAGCCAATCTACTCGTAGACTTTAGATATTTTTATTTATTTTTAGATTTTTTATTTACTTTTACTTTTTTGATAGTTTTAAGAGAAAAGAGGGTTTTGAAAGGGACCCCACAACCTTTTACATTAAAACCAACCTAAAAGGCAGACAAAATAAAATACCACACAAAGAAACCCACAAAGATAGAGAGGCACAAACAAACATGACAAGAGAGAACAAATATGAGAGTGAACAAAAGAAAATCGAGGGAATTCTACACCAACATGTCGATCTCATGGGCAATTGTTCCCATCATCCGTTAAACCTCCTCATAATAGTATAATGTGATCTTCATGGAACTCCAAATGGTACATTGCATAATTTCAATTAGTTTCAAACTATGCAAAGTTGCATTCTCCCTCTCAGAGGCCTCCTTTGATGCATAGACATCTTTTACAATTTTATTCTTATGGAAATCCCTAGGGAGAATCTCCATATCAATGGGGGGGATAAGGAGGGCGATCCATACTCCTGCTTTTTTTCGAGTAGACACAATGATTTTTGGGTACCACTTCCTTCCACCTAGCTAACCGATGGAGGACCCCCCACCTCAAGCGAGGTCGTTAAAATAAATGGTACATTTTTCACCAAATCATCATTGCTACATTTTTATGCTTTTCCCCTCACGCATTTAACTAAGACATGAATTTTACGTGAAATATTGTCCTATCCAGAGCCCAAAGAGAATGAGTAAACATCCTCATTGTCTTCACTAGATTTTTTAGATACCACCTTAGCCTGGCCAGACATAGGAACCAGTAAATCTGCTAAAGGTTTCAGGATTTCCTCCGCCACCATCCCATTTTCTATCGTTGCTTGCTCAAACACTAAAAGGGCCAAACCCTGGTGGAGAGGGAACTATCCATGACCCCCTTGCACATCCACCATAGACTTCTTCATAGATTGGAATAAAAATAAAGGAATATTCATCCACATTTGCCTTCGAATATGGTTTAGAAACATGGCATGGAAGCTATGTATGACATCATACGTAGAGTCCAAAGTAAAATAATCCATAATGACTCTAGCCACCCTATCCCATGATGGATATAGGGCCTTGGCACTGAAGCCATTCTAAATTATGGGTAGAAATTCCTCCCCATCTAGGAAAAAACTTCTCTTTCAACAGTGAATGTCTATCCCTATTGTGATAGGTACCATCCAATGCCAAACTAGTAGTACAACTAATCAACTTTGTAGAGATATCAAAGGAACAAGACCTGATTTTCACCCAAACATCATTCCACGTCATTATCATCCCCTTGGAAAGCATCAAGTTGTGTCCATGAAACTTTTGGACACACTCCAACAGATCACCATTCTTCAGAATAGCTTTAAATTTATCATCAACATTTAAGGAGATGGGCTCCAACCTAGATTTAGCATGCCTCGACTTGGAAAAATACAGCTTAGCTTTTCCCATCTTCAAACTTGCCACAACACCCCACTCCTCATCACAACACTCTCCCACAAGAGGATACCAAAGGAGGCTTCTCAAAAGCAAACAAAAAAACATAAAAGGCTCCAAACCAAGCCTAAACATAAATAAGCATCCACAATATTCATAGACAAATCTGTGCCGCAAAGGACACCCTCAAAAGTCATTAGCCAAGGACACCCGAGCACATCATGAAGTGCCATAGTAGATACAGTGCACCTCCAACCAAAATTTGAAGAGAGGAAGGTGCTCAACAAAAGAGAAAAAACCCTGTCATTCAGAGGAAGCATAGAAAACCAAGGCTTGTGATAGAAGAACACATAAACCATACCCACTCTTTCAACATTAAGCAAAATCGAAGGAGTGAGAAATAGATAAATGAATAGGTCATCCACATTATGTCAAAACATCTAGCCACCCTGCAAGTGGCCACCTAGCCTAGAGAAACCAAACCCGAAGACAAGGGTAGGACCACCAGAGGAAATCACCAAGAATCTCAACATGATGGTAATGCCATGAAAAAGATCCATAAAAAATGATGAACATTGCCAAGCCAAACAATGATTACCCAAAAATACATCCCAAGAGAGGGCAACAAAATTCAACTAGATAATCACCTCACGAAGCTTCAAAAGAAGCTTCCACCACCATCACAAAAGCCCTAAAGGAGACATGAGTGGGATGATCCTAAACCAAACCACTAAACAAGGTAAATTCCACATCCCAATGTTGAGCAAGGTGCAACAAACAATATTGTCATTGTTGTCAACACAGTAAGACAGATTTATTGATGCAATGGACAAGAGTTTATTGAACAACAAGGTGCAGCCAAAGTACAATGGATAGGAGTTCAGTGTTGAGCAAGGTGTTGCAGGAGGATTGTCATTGTTGTCAATACAGTCAGTTAGATCTAATGATGCAATGGACAAGAAGTTTAGAAGTCACTCAGATGCAGAGGATAAAGTTCAAAAGTTAGTCAGATCATGAGTCCTTAAATGATAGATGCACAAAAACAGAAAACATAATTCAGAATGAGAAGAAGAAGTCTTCAGAACCTGAGATGTCAAGAAGCGGAAAGGTTTTTTGTGAAAACCAAGGAAGTCAAAATAAAAAGTTTTATTTAAAACCATGGATAACAGATTTGAAATGGGTTTTTCTTAAAACCCAAGTTGGCTCTTCGTTTCGTTGAAAAAGATGCCCCGGTGATGAAGATATTTAATTTTAAATATTTAGTTTAAATTTTAAAGGTTTTTTGTGAAAACCAAGGCAGTCAAAATAAAAAGTTTTATTTAAAACCATGGATAACAGATTTGAAATGGGTTTTTCTTAAAACCCAAGTTGGCTCTTCGTTTCGTTGAAAAAGATGCCCCGGTGATGAAGATATTTAATTTTAAATATTTAGTTTAAATTTTATTTTATTTAAAATTTAAATTAAAATATTAAATTAAATTAAAAGGGCCGACGTGTTACTATTTCACGGCAATAAGCTACAGGAAAGTGACGAAGGTGGCAGAAGAGTTTGAGGCCGACAAAGTTAAATCTGGGCCGACAGATTTTAGGGTTTGGCAGCCGACAATTTCTAGGGTTTTGCAGCCGACATTCTTAGGGTTACAGCCGACGGATTTTAGGGTTTGGCAGCTGACAAATTCTAGGGTTTCTCAGCCGACGTTCTTCTAGGGTTTGTTTCTAAAAATTTCTTCTATAAAAGCAAGGGTACTTCGAGTTTAAAAATGGGGTGTTAAGATAAAGTGCAAATGCGAGCATAGTGTTTGTGAAAGTGAAGTTCGTGTTGAGCAGAGAGCAGAATGTGAAACGACACAGAGTGTGCAGAGAAGCAGAGTGTGCAGAGAAGCACGAAGGGCAAAGTTGATTACAAAGTCTGGCTATAGCAGTGCAGCAGACTGTGTGAAGTGATTGCGCAAGAGAGAGCAGAGTGCGCAGAGATTGCAAAGGTGATGTAGACCAGTTAGAGTCTTGCAATAACAAAGGTATATGTCAAACATTTTTATTCAAAATTGAAGTCCAGTTGGTGCTGGAAAATTAGGGGTTGGTGCTCCTTTCTGTTGGTGCAGATAAATAAGGGGTTGGTGCTCCTTCCAGTTGGTGCTGGTAAACAAATTGTAAAGTTGGTGCTTTGCAAGAGGCTGGATTTGGATGGGAGTCCAAGCAGCCATTCTTTTTGAGGAGTAGCCATTTTGGTGAACCTCGTTAAAAATCTGTGTTGTGTGATGTTCTCTTGCGGTACTTATTATATCTGTTTATAAGTTTTATCTGCTACAATTTTTTAGAGCTGTTTATTCATGTTTTGGAATGCTACACTGATTCACCCCCCCTCTCAGTGCCATACTAAGTACAACAATTGGTATCAGAGCCAAGTTCCCAATTTTGGCTAAATCAGTCAGGGTTGATCTTGGATTAGTACACAATGGCTAAGAAGAATAGATCCTCATCCAAAAAGGCATCCCAGTCAGTTTCAGTTCCTGTAGAAGAGAAATTTGAACCGAAAAAGGTAGAAGAAGTGAATCTTGAAGTTTGTGATGAAAATCTTGAGGCTGAAGTAGATTTTGAAGGAGAGTTGATATCTGCTCTTGAAGAGTGGAGTATAGAAAAGAAAAAGAACAAAATACTGTCCAAGAAATTGGAAGAATATGGGGATGAGATTGAAAATATGTTCTTACAATTCCAAAAGGCCAAGAAAATAGAAGAAGACTTGAAGTCACAGCTGAATGATAAAGTCAATGTGTGTAACAAACATGAAGAGGATTCTAACAAAGTAGTTAGTAATCTAAATCTGCAAGTAGAAGAGTCTAAAAGGATTGAGGAAACTCTCAGGTCGCAGATCAATGAGAAAGAGATTATTTGCCGCAAACAAGAAGAAGAGATTGTTTCATTGAAGAAACAACTAGAAGAGGCCAATACAAATCTTAAATTCGATAAGAGCACAAAATTGCCAGATAAAATGATAAGTCATCAGAAAAGCTCCACGGTTAAGCATGGTCTTGGATATGAAGCTGAACAACCTTTATCTTCCAATTCTGCAGAAGAAGAAGAGTTCACCGTTGAAGGGTCCGAGCAAGAAAAGGTTAAAGTTGTATCTTCAAAAGAAAGAAAATATCAAAGGAGATTTACAGCAAAGCAGCCACAACAAAAGAGGTTCTACCACTCTCACTCTTTTTATGCTAACACTTTTAATGGCTATTGTTTCAGATGTAACCAATATGGTCACAAGGCAACTTATTGTGGATTAAATAATAAATCAAAGAGTTATGCTAGTCGAAATACATCTGCATATCTGAGTGAACACTTTGTACAATGTTTTCAATGCAATGGTCATGGGCACATAGCAAGGTTTTGTCCAAGCACTTCTGTATCAAATCTAAGGCAAAATAGTAGATTTCATAAGATGCAAAGAACACAACACAGACAGGGAATAAATCAGGTTCATAGAAGAAAGGAAAATAATCATTCATCATGGATGCATAAGAGACAACCACACCAGAGAGATATTCGAGTTCACACAATGATGCAAAATAGGGACGCAGGTGAAAAATCCAAGCTCGAGGTCAAGAAAGTCTGGAGAAAGAAAGAAGAGAGGAAATCGTGTCTCCTTGAACTAAAGGAGACTGCTCTTCTGCTGCACTAAGCAACTCCAGGTAACACATCCTCAAGGGGAGCATTTTGAAAAAGGTTTTATTTTATTGCTCTTATATGTTTGTTGGGTTAACCTGAGGATGAAAGGCAAGTAGTAAGGAGGAGTTGCACTATAGTTGTTTAAATTTATTTCAGTTCATATAGTTGTTTGTGGAAGTGCCATGAAGGCTGGAGATTAAATGGAGAGTCGCCACCATTTTTAGTACTGTTGTATGTCATTGTTGTACTGTTGATGTTCTTACTGTAACTGTTCGAAGCCATGAAATGTAACAGTTCAGATAATTTGATTAGTGGAAGAATTTTTGCTCTAGCTACGTATTTATATTTCGATAAAAGAACCGTGTATCTGTTCCATTCATTGATGTAAAGATTGTTAGAAGTTTCATGGTGCCTTGGTGGAATTATTTAATTCTCAGATAGTTTCATTTTAACTGTTAATAAAATGCCAATCCGAGGTTAAGAAGTATAAGGCTGAGTAAAGAGATGAATGGTTGGTCGTGAAGTGTTTGACAGAATGTTTTCTCCAGATTTGCACAGTTGAAAGTAAGAGGTGACCAGCGTTGACTGCAGAAAACTTAGACAAAGCTGCAAATGTAAAAACGGATCTGATTTGTGTTAAGGTACAGTATTTTATGCGTGCACAGAGTTGATAGTAATACTGCAGTGTTGGTACAGTACTGAACAAGAGTTGGTTGATACATTCTTGGACTAGGGTTGTGTGAGAGATGATTGGTTGAGTAAAGATAATTGAGCATAGTCAAGTGATTGATTGCATGTGGTTGTTCAAGTCCCATAAAATAAACTTTTCTTGATTTGAGTTGAGATTGAGATTTGAGAATAGAAGATATTAAGTCTCTAACAATCTTCTGTATGCTTCTATAAAGTGGATTTAATTTTAAACTATCATTCTGTGTTGAGCTTATCTTGAGTACCACTTGAGCATGTTTGATTGAGCCTTTGAAGAAGGTCTTTGAGAAATATTTTGAGGACAATGCTGGGACAAATTGCCAGAGAAGTTTTGGACAAGTTTTTAGAGAGCTTGGCAAGAGCATATTTGGGCAAGTTCCTTGGTGAGCTTGTTAAGCAGGTTCTTAGTGAGCCTATTGACTGAACATTGAAGGTGACAGAGTACAGAATACATAATTTCAATGAATAGAAATTCTGGCATCCAACACAGCTGAAGTTAGATCAGAGTGAGGATTCTTCAAGTGAAGAAGAGGTCCACCAGTCAGTGCAGCAAAGAGACAGAGTCTTCTATAATATTACAAGGGTACTATGGAGTATGGGTTATGGTATCCTAAAGATGCAGATTGGTTGAGTGGTTAAAATTCCCAAGAAGTGACTAACTTGGGATCACATTCTCAGGGGGAGCATTTGTGTATTTGTTTTTCTTCTTGTTCATGCTTGGAATATTTGCTAATTGTAATAATTTGTGTCTAAGAATATTGTGCATAGACTCAGGGGGAGTCTGCAGCAGCCCTTTGGTATTATTGTCAAAGGGGGAGAAGATTTACAAGAAAATTGCACATGTGTTGCCAACAATTCCAAAGGGGGAGATTGTTGAGCAAGGTGCAGCAAACAGTATTGTCATTGTTGTCAACACAGTCAGACAGATTTATTGATGCAATGGACAAGAGTTTATTGAACAGCAAGGTGCAGCCAAAGTACAATGGATAGGAGTTCAGTGTTGAGCAAGGTGTTGCAGGAGGATTGTCATTGTTGTCAATACAGTCAGTTAGATCTAATGATGCAATGGACGAGCAGTTCAGAAGTCACTCAGATGCAGAGGATAAAGTTCAAAAGTTAGTCAGATCATGAGTCCTTAAATGATAGATGCACAAAAACAGAAAACATAATTCAGAATGAGAAGAAGAAGTCTTCAGAACCTGAGATGTCAAGAAGCGAAAAGGTTTTTTGTGAAAACCAAGGCAGTCAAAATAAAAAGTTTTATTTAAAACCATGGATAACATATTTGAAATGGGTTTTTCTTAAAACCCAAGTTGGCTCTTCGTTTCGTTGAAAAAGATGCCCCGGTGATGAAGATATTTAATTTTAAATATTTAGTTTAAATTTTAAAGGTTTTTTGTGAAAACCAAGGCAGTCAAAATAAAAAGTTTTATTTAAAACCATGGATAACAGATTTGAAATGGGTTTTTCTTAAAACCCAAGTTGGCTCTTCGTTTCGTTGAAAAAGATGCCCCGGTGATGAAGATATTTAATTTTAAATATTTAGTTTAAATTTTATTTTATTTAAAATTTAAATTAAAATATTAAATTAAATTAAAAGGGCCGACGTGTTACTATTTCGCGGCAATAAGCTACAGGAAAGTGACGAAGGTGGCAGAAGAGTTTGAGGCCGACAAAGTTAAATCTGGGCCGACAGATTTTAGGGTTTGGCAGCCGACAATTTCTAGGGTTTTGCAGCCGACATTCTTAGGGTTACAGCCGACGGATTTTAGGGTTTGGCAGCTGACAAATTCTAGGGTTTCTCAGCCGACGTTCTTCTAGGGTTTGTTTCTAAAAATTTCTTCTATAAAAGCAAGGGTACTTCGAGTTTAAAAATGGGGTGTTAAGATAAAGTGCAAATGCGAGCATAGTGTTTGTGAAAGTGAAGTTCGTGTTGAGCAGAGAGCAGAATGTGAAACGACACAGAGTGTGCAGAGAAGCAGAGTGTGCAGAGAAGCACGAAGGGCAAAGTTGATTACAAAGTCTGGTTGTAGCAGTGCAGCAGACTGTGTGAAGTGATTGCGCAAGAGAGAGCAGAGTGCGCAGAGATTGCAAAGGTGATGTAGACCAGTTAGAGTCTTGCAATAACAAAGGTATATGTCAAACATTTTTATTCAAAATTGAAGTCCAGTTGGTGCTGGAAAATTAGGGGTTGGTGCTCCTTTCTGTTGGTGCAGAAAAATAAGGGGTTGGTGCTCCTTCCAGTTGGTGCTGGTAAACAAATTGTAAAGTTGGTGCTTTGCAAGAGGCTGGATTTGGATGGGAGTCCAAGCAGCCATTCTTTTTGAGGAGTAGCCATTTTGGTGAACCTCGTTAAAAATTTGTGTTGTGTGATGTTCTCTTGCGGTACTTATTATATCTGTTTATAAGTTTTATCTGCTACAATTTTTTAGAGCTGTTTATTCATGTTTTGGAATGCTACACTGATTCACCCCCCCTCTCAGTGCCATACTAAGTACAACAAGGATGTACTTCAAAACTAGAGATAAAGATACAAGGAAGGGGATTGACATGGAAAAGGCTTCCAATGAAAGGGAAACCCAAAACCAAAGATAATTTGAAAAGGATCAAATTGCAAACATTGAGAGAGGTAAAAAATCTCAAAATTCAAAATTTGAAAAGGAAAATACCTCGCATATCACAAGAAATAAATAATGACCTTCTTCATACCAGTTACGACTACACAATATTCCATACAACACCTTCTACTGCACCAAAATAGCCCCTACCAAAATTGTAAAAGAACAACCTTCTGATAGCAATTAAGAAACCTCATCATTAGAATGGTGAACAAACTCTAGTGGAAAGTCCCAATGCCAAACTAAGAATACCGGATGGGAAGCTCTGAGATTCACCATTAAATCTGCCACTGCATTGCCTTCCCTAAACACGTATGCTATAAAAACATTGTCTAGAGATCGAATAATCCATATTGCTTCATCGATCAGGTTGGACACCTTCCAGTTAACCTAAGAGGTCCCCTTGAGCATATTAATGACATTTAAAGAGTCACCCTCGATGATAGAATTTCTAATTCCTTGTTCTTTAACCAATGAAACACATGATAAGGCTACTCTTTCTCTCACAAACTTAGAGGACTAGACACCAATATTTTGTTCAAACGCAATAATTAGACTTCTACTACTATCATGGATAACCCCCCAACACTAGCCAATCATGGGTTTCCTCTTGATGCCCCCTAAAAATTCAATTTAAACCAACCAACAGGAGGTGGTGCCCATCGAACAACACTTCTAGGGTCAGGAGTTGGCAAAGGATGATCCACTTGCCTAAATCCGAGTCTCTCCTCAAGAATGATTTCATTCAGGATGATTATCGCAAAAAAATTCAAATCCTTTAAGGTAGATGACACATTCTCAACCGTCCTCCATTAAATTCTAGAACTTATTCGAAGGGCCGCCCTTTCCTTATCTTTGAATACTATAGCGTTCCACTCCTTCCAAACACCCCATATCACATGAGATAGAAGGAACGTCCAGAAACACCTAAGTATAGGCAAGGAAAATGGAGAAGCCCATTGAGAGATGTAGTCAAAAATCATATTAGGTATCACCCAAGACACCCCGAGCTAGCTAAGAATGGACGAAATCACTTCCTAAAAGACCCGACAATTGAGTAACAAATGAGAAGATGATTCCCAGTCAAATTTGCATAGAAAACATCTATTAACCAGATTCAGGCCTCTCTTGAGGAGATTTTCTACTGTCAAAATTTTATTTTGCACCACAAGCTAGAAAAACATGTTAACCTTGGGGGTTAAATTCTTTAACCAAATCAATCTAATAGGGAATTGGCCATCACAGTTAGTGCTAAGAAGCTCATATTTCAACTTAACAGAGTACGACCCTTCACTATCTCCATTCCAAACCAAGTGATCCTCCATGTCCTCTTGTCACACAACATAGATATGAAGCTCCTCCATCAAGATACTCCAAGACTAAAGATCGATGGCATTCCTCACAATAGGATGGGGATTAGACTAAATTTTCTACCATCATGAACCACTATAAAATCAACCACTTTAACTAATGTGGCAATTCTGGAATTTTGACTCAGATCTCTAAAACACATATCCTCAATCAGACGATGATCTCTTAGCCATGAGTCTTCCCAAAAATTCATACCCCTGCCATTTCCAATAATTAATCTGCAATTACTTTTAATGAAATCACGGGACTTAACAATGCTATTCTAAAAGGCCGGACCACCATTCGAGAGGAAATTTGATATGGATTCAAAATTGTACTTGGCTTTTAGGATCCTACACCAGATATGGTCATCGTTAGAGGCAACCTTCCAGCCAAGCTTCGCCACCAAGGCCTTGTTCATCCTAGCTACATTATTCAAATTCAATCCACCATCCCTCTTTCTTCTGTAGATTTTCTCCCATGACACCAAGTGTAATTTTCCTTTGAGCTCAGGGCCAACCCAAAGAAATGCCTTGCAAATACTATCCAATTTCACCGTAATTTTACCAGGGAGGTGAAAAAGGGACAAAAAGTAAATAGGAATGCTTTGTAACGTACTTTGAACCAACACCACCTTACCAACTTGACTTAGAAGAGCCCCTTTCTAGGATGCTAATTTTTGCTAGACTCTTTTGAACACTAGAGTCCAAAGATATTTTTTAATATGAACAAAAAAAAGTGGAAAGTCTAGATAAGAGGCTGAAAGAGAAGCAATCCTACATTTTATAATATCGACAATTTTTGTTTCTTGGCTTCCGAAGTGTTGATGAAGTATATGTTGCTTTTTAGAAAATTGATCTTTTGACTAGTTGCCCTCTCATAGCAATATATAAGGGACTTATCTTCCCTAGCATGGACCATCGAAGCAACACAAGTTAGAAGGGAATCATCTGCAAACTGTTGATGACAAATCAGATTGTAAGGCAACATCGGGTGCAGACAAAACTCACCTCATCTCCAGGAGATAGATCTTCCAAGAGCTTCTGCCATAAGTATGAATAGGAATGGAGATAACGGATCACCTTGATGAATCCATGGATAGAATAAAAAAACCCAATAGGAGAGTCATTGGCAAGGATCAAGAACCAAGAAATCAAAATGCAGGCCTCCACCAACTTATTCCAAGCTTCACTAAAGTTGAATTTCCTTAAGATACTAAATAATAATGGCCAGGAGACTCGATCATAATCCTTAATAACATCCATATGAAGAAAAAATGCTGCTCTACCACTCTTCTGGATGGAATGCATTAACTCATGAATTACAATCACCCCATCCAAGATCTACCTCCCTAGGATAAACCCACTTTGAGAAAAATCAATTAGCAATGGTAGGATTGGCTTGAGTTTGTTGGCTATAACCTTGGTAAGAATCTTGTAAATTATATTGCATAAGCTTATTGGCCTGAAATCACTAAAATAAGACACAAAACCTTTCTTAGGGATGAGAGCCACGAGAGTTGAATTCACCATTTTCAGAATAACCAAAATATTACTAGTAATTAACAACCAACATAATAATGGTCCATTGTTTTTCACATATTACATTAATAAACCTTTAATTTTTTTCATCTTTTATTCATTTTCATTTTTAGAGAACCAATAAATGTAATTGCATTTCATTATGTTTTCATATACATTGGTAGTCTATTAAAAGGAAGACAACTGTTATTGGTGTACTTGTTAAAGTTGGTAGTGGATATTGTTGCTACACTTTTTGAGGTTGTTTTTGGATACATTATTTCTATGGTTCAATTGTATAGGTTGTAACTACTAAATATGTTGCTAGTACAATTACTGAGCCCGTTGCTATTGTAACTATTGGGAATTTTTTTGTTACTACTGTGCTTGCTCTTGCTTTGTTAATAGGTATTGTTTTTTGGAATAATTTGAAAAAACTTGTATTAAAACAAAGATCATTTACAAGTTGGGATGAGACTTTTCCCAGCCTTAGTAAGAGAGAACACAAGTTTAAAACAGTAAAAGAAGATTTGCATTGGAGCATAATCTCTTAAACCAATACCTAGCTAACAAGGGAGTCGGCGAATCTGAGATTCAAGCGTGGAGAGACTCCTTCCCCATTGGCCTAAGGCACGATCCTACAAGTTTCAATGTTTGTGGTAATAGGTATTGTTGTGGATGAAATTTCTAGAATTTTTTTCAATTGTTGTGTGGATTACAATTATAACTACTATAGGGATTGCTACTACAGGGATTGTTGTTACTGATTCATTTTTTGTGTCAACAGTTGGTGTTGGTCCACTTGTTGGAACTCCAAAATAGTAGAAACATTCAATTTTGATTCTTGTTATGTACCTAAATTTTTAATTCTATATATATTAGAGTGTTTCTAGCTAGGGATTTTTATTTTGTTTATAAAAAAATAAAAGAGAGAATATTGTGTAGTATATTAGAATACAAAAAAGTCTACATTCCAACATTAAAAATTTGATTATCCAAAAGTATTGATGAAGTAGAAACAAATATGAGAAAATTATTAATGGCTAGTTGAATGGAATGGAAGTAGATATTCATTAAAAAAAGGGTTTAGTATTGAAATTGGATAGTCCTCCTTTGGGGGGATGAGAAATGAGGATTATTTGGGATAAACCTAGGTGGAAACCTACCTAGAGAGAGTTCCAAAAGAAATATTCACAAGTGGGGTATAGAAGCCAATTAGGACTTTTATCCAATCAAGGAAGGATTTTATGGTTGGTGGGGTTGAGGACCTACAAGGTCAAAAACCCTACCAGGTATTGAACAAAATCAAATGGTAAAAATGTATGTTGGAGGGAGTAGGAGGTATAGAGAATGATCAATCAAAGGAACATAAATCATTTATAATAAATTTAATTTATTCATTGGAATATATCCATTGGTTGGATCTAGTTAGTCTATCAGATGTGAATTCAAATATTTTTAGACGTATTTTGGAGTGCATGCATCACTACCTTATAAAGACCCTATTAGAAATATTCGTAGATAATCAAATAGCCTTGGAAAGCATTCATAAGTGGATTTCTAAGCATTGGAACTGTAGGGAAGATGTAATTTTATCTTCCCTTCCTAAAAAATATTAATGTAGGTCCCTAGTTTTGGGGCTAAGAAAGTTTACACCTATGATGCTAGACAAATAACCTTAAGTTAGAACTTGATTCCATTTAAAGAGCCCTAGTTTGCATCCATCTTCCAGGCCTACCCTTGGATTTATAAGAAGAAATTTTGATGGTTATAGGGAACTAGGTAAGAGGTTTTCTAGCAATGGATGATACCACTTAGATAAGATCAAAAACCCCTTTTATCAAAATTTGTATCAACTAGAAGATAGATAACATATACAAGGTGGAAGCTATCCTCATGGTGAAAGGAGTGGAATAAGCTCAGGAGATTGATTATGAGAACAAACCCTCTACTATAACATGTGTGGTAAAATGGGCCATTTAGCCAAGAGCTATTCTAGAAAATAATGAACAAGGGAATATAGGGAGAAGAGTGTTTAAAATATAAAGTAACTTGGATGAAGAATCATCTCCAAGTGAGATTGATGAATTAACTGTGGAGTATGAAATATTAGGGAGACAAAATGTAGAATCAAAAGTCCATCATTTTTCCCTAGACCAAGATAAATAAAAAATAGAAGATAAGGTTGAACCTAGCATAGGAAGAAAGATTCATACACAAGACTAAAATATGAAAAAACTATTGTATAAAAGGGAAGGGGGTAGTATAGGAGTTTTTATCTCAGGAAAATAAAACTTATGGTGTTTCAATAAGGGAAACAATAGTGGTGGACCAAGAAATTGAAGTGGTTCCAAAAACCAATTTTAGAGAAATCATATAACTATCATGGAAAGAACCCTCAAATCATTAGATGAAAATAATGGTCATTTTTCAAGACCTTAGGATAGTGGTATAAGATATGAGAGAGCTTTTCTTAGAAAAAAACTAAACTCATCTAAGGACTTCCCATTGATATCAAGAGTAAAACAAGCTAAGAAGAAAGGAAAAAATCTAATGAAAATATCAAAGGGAGCCTCCCCAAAGAAATAGGATGAGAAAATAGCCAATATAAAATTTAGTAAAATCCAAAAAAAATGCTACATGTTGGAGCAAATCAAAATAGACCAATAAACAAATAGGAAAGGGTTAGTATATAACCTTATAATGGATGGGTGTATCGACCCATAGTAGCATAAGAAATGAGATTCATTAGCTGGAATTCCATGGGTGTTAATGCTCTTAAAACAAAAATTATGAGTTAAATACTTAAGAGTGGGTTACCAATCACACATTCTACTATTTCAAGAAATAAAATTAGATAAGATGAAAAGTAGAAAATCAAGAGATATTTTTTAGAAGTAATTAGACTTTCAAAATGTGAACTCTAGAGGGGCCTTAGGAGGGATTATATCTCTTTGGTAAAAGGATATTTTTGAGGCCAAGGTCATCACAAGGAACCTTTATCATATGACTATCATTATCACCTTTAGAATGGTCAATCATACCAAATTATTAAGAAATATCTAACCCTATCATGATGAGGGGAAGAAAAATCATATGGAAAGAATTGAAGGATATCGATAATTTTCTAAAATAAAAGAAATGGATGATGGTAGAAGACTTTAATACTACCTTATCTCTATATAAGAAAAGGAGAAAACCAATATTTTTCAAAAGGAATGGCAAGTTTAAAAGTAATATTATCTTGTATTTTACAAGTATTCAATATGAAAGCATGTTAAACTTCATGTAAATGTCAATCCTAGATGTTATATGTTACCTAAAACCTATGAGGTAGTTGAGATCAAGTATTTTAGTATTCTATGTGATTATAATTGAATGACTTATTTAAAACTAATTACTCTACTTACAAAACAACAAATGAATGATTTGATATGATATGTATTTAGATACGTTATAGGCTTGGGAGTTTTGTTGTGGAATTATGTATATGTTTTATCATAGAAATATATTAAACACATATATGCTTCCTCAAAATTTTGATTGGATGCATTTTCTTTTCATATTTCATAGCTATATATATATTTTTCTTGAATACATGTGCATGCATTATAATTATTATGTAGATACTCCACATTCATGAAATAAGAATAAGATAATATGAAATCACTTAGTGAGTTGTCAAAACTCAAGTCATCTCACCACACCCAAGAGGAGGACATAATTATATGCTTACTAACCTACTCTTTGCATGTTAAGGCTGCATTATGGTATAGAGGACTACAAAATTATTCTATAACAATTTGGACATCAATTTTAGAATATTTTATGTATAGATTTGGAATTATGGATAGTGATATTGTTCCAATTAAACACAATACAAAGACATCCTCAAGAAAATATACATTATTTTAACATTAGCTTTTTAAGAAGTTTAAATTTAATTCCATAAAATGTTAGTCCAAATGAAGAGCAAGCATTACCTTTTTATATCAAGGGTTTACAAATTGATCTAGCTTTTATGGTTTGTAATGCAAATCATCATACAATAGCTATAAAATTTGAATAAGTAGCCTAGGTAGAAGATATTTTGATTAGAGTAGGAAAGCTACCGCCTACCTTGGCCTATGCAACCAATATTATCAAAAAAATATCATTATTTTATTTGACACCCCATAATTATCCCATTTTAAATCCTTATCCAAAATCACTATCATTCCATTGCCATCACCATACATCATCATGCATCCTAGCCAAAAATCATCTAGTTTTGCTCTTTAGTGTTTCTCATTTTCTACATCTTCTAGTCTTTCCTACTACATACAATAGAAATAATAACTCAACTAATAATATTGTGATGAGTGAAATGGTGGAAGTGATTAAAACTTGATAAATTAAAACAATGTTGAAAGGAAATAATGGCAATATCATCAAAATTCATAACCATGGATGACTCCATATCTTACAAAATATCAAAGTCAAGGCAATAACCAAGGAGAAAATAAAACTCATAAATATATAGAGAATGTCAATTCATAAGCTAACTCTAACATGGTTTTTTTCCTGCAATGAGAGGCATGAACATAGAAAATCTATTGGAAACATTAGGTATTCCTAGATAACCCAATATAATTAATAATTTCAATCCCATTAGGCTTCCATATTATTCCAATTTGTATCTAAAAAAATAAGTGTATGTACCAATAACCTCAACCTCAATAATTATTTCTCTCCTTACCCAAGCTAAGCAATACTATCCTTTCCAATTTAGCACTATATAAATGGATTAAGAGCCAACATTCCAAAACAATGTCAAATGTGATTGTCAACATGGGATTGAAACTAGGGGTAAGAGGAATGTATCTAAGAAACAACCAACTTAAAAATAGAATAAGGCCAATAAGGGGATAATGGTTGTTAGGAGAGGGAGGACACCATGGCACTTAAAAGGCAAATAGTAGCACACGAAGATAAATAAAATGTAAAGGATATTGCTAAAAGATATTCTTTACATAATACACAAATAGAGGCATTTTTAGGCAAGGATAAATAAATCATAAAAAATATTGGAATCTAAAACACAGAGGAATCAAAGAGGAACAAATAAAATTAGAAAAAAAGTGGTAATAAAGAGGACTAGGTTCAAAACGAGACTTAGAAACTAAAGCATCCTTCTATTAATAGTGAAATTCATGCAATAACCACAAGGTATTATCAAAAATTTAGTACATGAAGTAAAACTTCAACTAAGATTTATGGAATTCAAGTTTAATATATGGAAGGGATGAAAAAGGTGTCTTCCAAAATAAATATAATGGAGGTGTTATCCTTGCTCAGTAAATGTGATTTACTCTAAGAGGATTTGAAAATTAGAAAAGTATTTACATCAAGAGTAAGCAACCACAACCCGCTTAGCCAACATAGTCAAAAAAATAGAACTTGATAACAAAGTACACAAGAGATACTCAAGTCAATGTGGTTGATGTATTGAATGCCCCAAAGACTAAAACACTAAAACTTCCCCCATTTTATATGACCCTCAAGTTTGAGATATACATGTTTATAAGTTATATAGTTTATTTTACGAAAATTTAATAGCGATGCCCAAATTAGTTGAAATGAGGTGGTTATACCCATATCAAATTAGTTCTATGCATCCTATATAAATGGATGATGCTATAATAAATGCAATGGTAGTTCTTAAAGGCCTGATCATGACCACTCGACACTCATACTTAGAAATGGAGGAAGAAGTGTTAGTTGTTGACCTTCCCCTATATATTAGTATGTTGTTGTCTAGATAATAGACACACTAGTTATTGCGAGATGATTAGCTAGAAATGGATTGTATCCACATGAATATGCCTAAGGATGATAAAGTGATAAAGATTAAAGATGATCCATATTTCAAATACCTATTGCACAAGATGGAAGATAACATAATTAATTGGAATGAACTTCCAAAACATGTAGAGGATGATGAAGATCCCATAGGTGACTAAATTTTAAGAATAATCATGATGATTAACATACTTAAAGATAAAAAAATATTTAGAGGTTGAGTATGGTAATACTAAACTTGGGAACTATTTCATCAAAAAATGGACCATCTAATATCCTAGATCTAAGAAGTGTGGATAATATAAAACTTATATGATGTTGGAGACACCAAATTGTTTGCACCTCTAAGGCACCAATTGAATCATTATATAGACCTTTCTAGGAATTAAGAAAAAATGACTACTTTTCTACAAAAATTTGGGGTAAAATGTGACATCAAATTTGGAAATCAAAAAACTTTGTCAAACCTTCACAAAAGTGGTATCATTAGAAAGGTATTAGAAGGATCTTTCCAATGAGTATAAACTTGCATACATTCATCTAAGCCAAGGTACCTCAAAATCCCTAGGAACAATAATACCATATGCTTATGATAGCACCATATAGTACGTATAGCACTTTTGTCATTGATGAATATACCATATGAACCATATAGTTATTATGTCACAATACAATGCTTTTGTTCAACCACTACTAGAACTAAATTTTTGGTAGTCTAACTATCTATCACTAGTTGTTTCACTTTGTTGACCAGCTTCATACATGATATGATGTATTCCTATCCCTAGTCTAGCTAGTTAACTCCATGCAAATCTCCATTCAGTCCTAATAAATCCATTCAATTGCCAATGAAGATTATGCAACTACTAAAACCTACTAAATCATCCCCTCCAATGCAATTTAACAAGATGCCTCATCTAATGAACTTGCCACTTCACCCTACAATTTAGATACCCCATCTCTCTCACATGCATTTGCAATAGATACTATAAGGGTATTTTAGTGATCTATAAAACCACTATTAAAGGAATAAAAAAAGGGGAAATATTTCTTTAGATAGGTGCATGCTATTGGATTGGCTCTTGGTGTTTAAAGTCACACCATAACAATTATAAATTTGGATTCAATACAATAATTCGATAGATTCGTCCAAAAAATTATTCCAAAAGGTGTTTGAAAACCCTCATCATAATATACCATATTGAATCAAAGCAAATTTATGAATCCCAAATAAGATTCACCTTTTTTCCTTTTATTCACTTTCATGCTTTCCTTTAATCAATATATTTTGATCATCTATATGATTTCATCTATTTATGTTTTTATTATTTACTTTAATTACCAAACTACTATAAAAGGAATAGAGGTTTAATTCCTTTATTAGAAAATTAATTATTTTGGAGAGAGAGAATAAAACCCTTTGCAACAATTCCATTTTTTGCTTGTTTCTATTTGTAGGGTTTCTTATTTTGTAGGTATAGGATAAAAGTTCTATAGGATTATAAACGCACTATTTGGAAATATTATCATCATTTGGTACTTTTGTTATAAGTGCAAAATTATCATCATTTGATACTGCTATCAAATGTGCAAAACTATCACCATTTGGAGCTTCTATCAAAAGTGTAAAATTTTTACCATTTGTTGCTTCTATCAAAAAGGAAAAATTGTGACCTTTTGGAACATCTATAAAACCATAAAAATAAAGTATTCTATTCTCTATTTCTATTTTGCATCAAGTCATATTGTTAGATCAAGGCTCTTAAACTATTTTGTAGTCATTCTAAGTAGTTTTATAGAATTTTTATTTAGATCATAATATCATAATCTTAAGATATAAAATTATCATAGGAATAGGCATAAGTTATATTTTTAGTAAATTGAATGCTTAATAATTAAATTCATCATGCAACTTGTTTAATTTAGAATTTTTATTTATTTATTTTTAATGAGTTTTTGCAACTAGTTCTATGAAGAGATCTGGGTAAAATAAATGTTTTTGTGAAGTTGCAATAGGTAGAAAAAAAATTATTTTCTCTTTTGAAATTTGGGAAAGAAATCCAAAATGTATATAGTTGCACCTTAGGATAACTTCCTTTTTTGCATGCACTCTATTTTATTTCATACATTAAAAGAAAAAAACGCAAAGGAAGATTTATATTTTTATAAGCATTGGACAAAAAAGGGCATGCAGATCTAGGAATTTTTTCTTCCATTATTGTATTCACCTTCATTGCATCCATCATCCCCATTTCCTTTTAGGACAAGACTTAGGATGAAAAACCCTTGGTGCATGTTGTGAAGACAAAAAAACAACACCAAATAACAAGATATAAATTGAACTCAAAAGACAATATTACGCAATGAATGATTTTATATTAATGGGGGGAGCCTGAAAACTCCATTGTTACAATACAAATATTTGAATCCTTTTATACAAATTTTACAATAGCTAGGGTTCTTAGAAACCCTAGCAAAAAACACTGGTGGTGTCTTTAGAATGTGTTCTTACTCCCAACATATGTGAGTGGGCTTATGATTATCCTATGTCGATCCACTCCAAATTAAGCAGTTATCCAATGCTAGTGTAATGCTACCAGATCTATACACAAGAAAATAGCAAATGAGTCAGTAATAACAATGAGGGCTCCATTATGTGATACCCTCAGAAATCAAGACTAAACCCTAGCTATGCAATAATGAAATGTGAACAAATGCTAGTAGCACAATAAAATACAATAACAATTACTTTGATTTACCTTGATTATCTACTGTTATCTAATCTGATGTAATCTATTGCAGTGAATTGGTGTGACGATGCCCTAGCATCACCCAAGAGCTAGTAGGACTGTAGAAATCCGGTGTAAGACATTCATGGGTGCTCGATGGCTACAAAAAAATCTTGTGGACACTTGAGAATGGTGGATGGCATTCAAAGGTACTTGGCAGCAAATGAGAAGTACCCAAAGGTGCTCGAGAATGACATGGAGCACCCGAAGGTGTTCAGTAGCTAAAGGGATATTTACAAAAGCATATCTGGTTGAGTGAGAGGGGTAGCGATGGATATGAGGGCTATGGAAAGTGGATATGGAGGGTGAGAGTGCTTGGATACTATAGGGAACTCATGGGGGTGAATGACTTAGGACTCAAGACACGAATTGCTTAGGAAACTTTTCAGGATTCTAGGGTTGAGCCATCAAAATGGCTCCTATTAATAATCCACATTAGGGTATGCTAGGGTTTCAATGACACTAATCATGTGGCTAATATAAAAACATATCAGAAGGTGGATATTAAATCTGGGGTGTGGCATGGATTGATATGGTTGGATGGATAGGATTAAGTGAAATCAAATGGCTAGGATTAATTCACTTATATAAATATATATTTATTAGAAAAATATAATATAATATGTGAAATATTAATATTTCAATATATATAAAATTAATATATATAAATATAGGTAAATAGAGGGTGGAAATGGTATGAAAACCTGGATGGAAAAAAAGTGGCTAGGTTTTTGTGTCTACAGATGCCCCTTTTTGTACTGCATTATGTGAAACACAATGTAGTGCAAAAACACAAAACACCTATTTTGGAAAATGTGCAGCAACAACTTTATCTTGGGATGAAAAGTGACCTTGAATATAAAATAATTAAAGAATTTGAATTTTGCATAGCTTACCCCCTCAATTGTTGAATGAGTTTGTGGATGAATCTCATAAGCCAATTGAAAAATATATGCAAATAAATGATGGACGATATGAATGATGTAAATGTGATACCATTTTTACCCCAATGGTGGGAAGGGGATTGGTGAAAAGTGTGAAATTTTGCATCTATTTTTTCCCCAATAGATGAAGGAATTTTTGAAAAAAATGTGATGAAAGATGTGTCTATTTTTACCCCAATAGATGAAGGGTTTTGTGAAAAATGTGATGAAAATGTGTTTGTTTTTGTCCCAAAAAATGAAGGTTTTTTTTTTGCCAAGTAAAATGGTCATGATCATGTAATATGTATCCCAATGTGGTAAATTCAAAATAAAATGTGGTTGCCCCAAATTTAGGGTGAATCGATGATGTTGAAGAATGTGCTTTTCAACATCATTGATATGCAAATCTAAAGATGCAAAAATAAAAGTAGTCAACTTCGGAGGGCCAACTAGTGAATTTTAGATAATTCCTATGATTGGAACCAATCACCATAGCTAAGGCCAATCACCATGATGAATTTAAAGGATATGCGAAATTATGAAATGTGACTTTGTCCATGTTTTAAGCCTCATGAACTAGGCCATCAATGACAACTTGTGTGCAAATTATTCTTTGCAAGGTTTCATGCAAAATTTGGAGTACCAAATGTGATGTTGATTTCAAAAAAGAAGATATGGAATGATGAAAATGACAAAGTGTCCTTATGGTAGGCTCTTCATCTTACCGAATTGCATGGATGCAAATCACTGCAATCACCAAGTATATAGAATAACCCATTAGATACAAGGTTCACTTTAATGTTTTTTGATCTTGTAAAATATACAAATGATGAAATGGAATGATGTTGACGATGTGAGAATGATGTATTTATTATGAGAATGATGATTATGGTCATTTTGTAAATATTTTTACCATTTTGGAGTGCTTTTGTAGCTTGTTAGGCAAATTTGCAATTTGTGGTTGCAAACAAAATTTATGCATCCAAATCAATTGGAATATTCACAAAACCTATTAATATGATGAAAAAATGTGTGGATGCAATATCGAGTGATTTGGTTGGGATAATCCACTATTTTGTAAAAAATTATCTTTTGTCAAAATTGATGCCAAACTCCCGTTGGTACTTTTGGCATGCAGAGACGTCCAACGATGTTTTGATGCTATGCAAAAACCCTGGTGTACTTTAGTGCACCAAGAAATTCCCATGGGCATCTCAAGGTGCCTGAAGCAGCTATAAATAGCTTATTGGATAAAAATAAAGCTCATTTGTACGTTTGTGAGTTTGAGAAGCGATGTTTAGGACAGTGGAGTGGAGTGAGGTGAAATGAATTGGGCATAGAAGCTATGGAAATGGTGGGAGTAGATGTGGAGGTTGGGGCTAAGGCTGGAGTGTGAGCTACTGAGGTAATTTCCTTCTTTGTGTATTATGCAAAAATTTTAAATTTTTGGTATAAATATATATATTGGACATGTGTTAATGATAAATGTTTTGTGCTATGCTACAACTTAGGATTTTGGAGGCTCAACACAAATTCTCACCTTACATTCTTGGGATGAGGAAGGTGGTATTGGAGGAGTGGGAGTTTTTGGAGGCTGTGGGGCTAGAGGAGGTAGCTTAGGTTGACGTGGTGAGGGCAGATGAGGGGTACCTCTCTGCATTGGTGGAAAGGTAGGATCTGGATAGGGGGACTTTTTATATCCCCATATGAGAGGTGACCCTGATATTGGAGGATGTATATCACATCCTCAAGGTGCTAGTGGAGGGAGAGTGTATTGAGCTTGGACATAATCGAGGTGCAAATTTGAAGAAGATTTTCAGTGATGGCTAGCAAGGTATGAGGGTGGAGAGTGCGGGTATTCCCTACTTGTCCATGTATGTGGACAAGGATGTGGATGCCCTCCGTATCTTGGTCATTTTAATTTTGGCCAACATCGTAGCCCCAAATAGCACTAAGTGTAGTTTCCCTTGGAACTTGATAGGATTAATGATTGATATGCTCACTAGGAGGAAGGTGTATGCATGGGCTCCTATATTATTGGCATAAGTGTACTAGAATATCTATGAGGTAAGTAGGTAGGGGAGGAAGGTATTAGGATGCAGCTTGTTGCTATGGTGTTGGGGATGGGAGCACTTCAGCATGGCTCAACCAGAGGTCTTACCACTAGTAGGCTTGGATAGGGAGCAGTCCTATGCGAGGAGATGAGCAATTATCGAGGAGGTACAACCAATTTGGCCTATGCGAATGAGCCAGTGGTACTAATATTTTTGGGCTGGACTAAAATCTACCCAAGTGATATGGAGGCCATGGCAGGATAGTAGGTGGACCAGAGATGGAGAGCATCTATGATAGGTACGGTAGGCTAGGTGGGTGGTTAGGAGATATTGGACTGAGGCTAAGTATTTTTAGTTCTCACGAGTACTCTGATAGTTCAACTTAAGGTAGGGTATTTCAGATGAGATGGTGCTCTATAGGAGGCATCATGAGGAGACAAGTCTACCATGTGTAGAGCCATGAAGGGTTACCTATGAGGATGATGAGGATATAGATCTCCCGAATGTGGATGATGCGAGTACTATTTCATAGTATGATGTTTGGTTTTCTACATAGCCACCATGTGCACCAAATCTAGTAGTAGTTGGTGTATATGAGGATGAGTTTGAGGATGAGGGGGCCCATGAGGCCTCCAAGTGTTAGTGGCACCTTCGATCAGATAGTCGAAGGAAGGGGACTAAGGGTGTAGTGAGGCAGAATCTCAAGAGTGGAGGAGATGGTAGAGATGGGGATGATGTGGAGGAGACTCCAAATGGGCCTCCATATTGGAGCAAGGAGGATTGGGTGAGGCTGTAGCAGTAAGTGGTAGAGCGGGATGCAAGGATCATGAGGCTCTATGAAGAGCTACTAGAGAGGGAGCATCAACATAATGTTGACATAGTGCACCTTTGATCTTGGCATATGTATATCGATGCATTGGAGGATAGGTTGATGGAGCATCATATTCCACTTCCTGATCCTCCAACCTCATTTGTATCGAAGGCTAGTAGGCATAGCTCTAGGTCTAGGGATCCTTCTAGATCACAAGGATCCTCTTGGAGGGTGTAGCTAGTGTTTAAATGGACTTTTTGCATATGAGCCTTGGTGCTCCATTGTATGTAGCCTTTTGGAACTTATTGTACATGTGATATTTATACATACATATATATATACATGGATTTTACCATTTTGTGTTATATGTTTTTGTGAATGCTTTTTGTGCAATGCTTTTGTGAAATGCATGTTTATATGGATGATGAATGTATATGATATGTTATGGATGATTAATTCAAGGTGGAATGTATGGATGATTAATGCAAGGTATGGAATGAAGATATTCTAATGAACATTCATAGTTTAGACCTTACTTGGCCAATATTTTAGCATTGTTGTTTAATTAGGGGTACCAAACTTGGTGGTATGTGGAATGAATTACTCATGAATGGACATGGAATAAAATATGGAAGAAGATATAGATGTTGATATGGAAGAAGATATGGATGTTGATACGGAAAAATTCCTATTTTGTAGAGACTCAAAAATACTAGTGGTATCAAGCAAACTCACTAAAACTACCTAATCCCTCTATGATGAAATGTGTGTGTAGTAAATTCATTTACTGAATCAAGAGCATGGTAATGACTCAAGACAATCAAGAACCAATGTGTGTGCAAATGATTTCATTAACTCATATTGAGTAAATTGGGGAAACCTATTTTAGATAAATCCAAGAAGCTAGCTTGTCTGTATGTGCGGTTAGAGATCTCTTTAAAAGAGATGTTTCACCACGCATGAGCATACTCCACTGGCATTCAAGTGTCTATAGCTCTGATCGAGGCTAACTTCATAGTCCAAAATTTATATTTTTGATCTCTTAAGTTTTTGGGATGACTACCTAACTATCTTATTGGAAATGTAGTATGATCCTTACAACCCAATGATCAGTTATGTGTGATGTAAAATATTTAGAGCTATGGAGAATTATATTCTCAACCTAAGTGTGATGAGAATTGTATCCTATCCTTACTACTTCATATTTTGGATTTGGAAGCAACTATGATAGTGGTAAAAACCATTGTTCTTGTGGACTATGTTGCATGATGTGACTAGCAAGGATGACTGTTTTCACTTCGAGGTTCGAACCAAGGATGGTGTTATATCTCTTTGACACAAGATGTTTTTAAGATGTGGAATTGTGTTTGGTTCAACAATGTTTTGGAGTCAATTCCAAAAACTCAAGATTTTGTTAGTGTACATTTGTGATGGCCCTAAAAGGAACTTCGACATGTATTTTAGAGGTTGCTTAAAACACTAGGAGTAGTTGAGTGACCAAAACACCTAGGACTTTATGGAAATGTGACTTCACAAATGACAATTTGGCCTGGTGGAAAAATGGATGATGATGTGAAGGTGTCTCTAATTAAGGCAACATGATTTTATTGGACCAATTAAAATCTTGAACTGAATAAATGATCATTTTTATGAAATTTGAAATGGAATGGAATGTGTGAAATGCAATGTAAAGTGCAATGTGTGTTCATAATGTTTTGGCATGAAATATATGAAAATGAAGTGCAATGTCTTTGGAATGAAATGTATGAAAATGAAATGCAATATTTTTGTGTATTAGCCATGTATATATACATATATACATATAAATATATATCATTATGCATAGAATGGGATCCCTGAACAAGGAGGACCTATAACTAGCGGAGAAGATAGATATTTCTTAATTTCATAAAAGGCTTTTTGGCACTCATCTGTCCAAGAAACACCCCTTTTGTAGTAGTTGATTGAATGGCATATATTTGTTATAAAGTTATGCAATGAAATGACAGATCGATTGAATATTTCCTTTTAAACTATGCAATTCCTTTAAGTTATTTGGGACAACCAAGTTAGGATCAATACCAGGCATGTCCTTATAGTACCATGCATAAATACCCTTTTTACTCTTGAGGAGAGAAATTAATTACTCTTGTTCTTCTCTAGATAATATTTTGCCAAGCTTGAAAATTTTGGGATTGTATTTGTCTGAACTAAGATCCACATTGATGGTATCTTCAATGCAAATATGAGAACATTCCTCAATATTATGGGGTTTAGGGATCAGATGAATGTCATCTAAGATGTCATCAAACTCTTCTGACTTATCCTCATCTATGTCCACCTAGAAAACCTCTGGATTCAAAGGTGAAGGTGAAGGAGAAGGTGGAGGGGATGGAGGAATATAGTTGGCTAAAGCTCTTAACAATTCCTTGGATAAGATAAACTTGAAAAAGGATGGAGATGAGGAAATTTGGTCCATATCAATGAGAATCATGTAAATTGGAATTTTTAGCTAGATTATATGGATTGGATTACAGAGGGGTGAATAAATCAACAAGATTCATGTTTATTTATGGGCAAAGTGGATAAGGTCAAATGGAATGATTGGAACTAAATAACCAGTTCTAGGAGCTTGGTAAACATGTATAGTAGCAAGAAACACAAATAAATATATTTAACTAAATGATATATACATACAATGCTAAAAAAGAAAACTTATTTTTGTTCGATTTTTAATTTTTTTGGTAGTGGTGAAAACCATTGTTTTTGTTTTTTATTTACATATGTTACAAGTTGGGATTATGATATGGATTAATGAAGTGGGGGTGGTGGTTCACCAGTAGGGGAGGCTCATTCTTGTGGAATAAGCAAGTGAAATATGAGATAATATATGGGGAACATGTTGAGATAAAACTCATCTTGTTCAGTTGGGGAATGATGGATTCTGATTCCTCTTTAGACGCATCCAAAATTATTGACATAAGTTTGAGTTCTTCATAAATTTCATCATCAGAGTCATCGGGATGGAGGGATGCTTCTCCTAAATTTAGATTAATAATTTTAAATACTTGTTCAATAGAAGAGATGGTGGAAATTGGGTGATAACCTAGAACCTAAACGATCGTGCACTTCTTGATATGGAACATCAATAGGCTACAAAACTCCCTGTTCATGTAATTCTAGGCCATTATCTTGCCAATTAACTATGTGAAAATAGCGGGATTACTATAGTAAATAAATGATTCACTATGAGAAGTTAAATATCCTCCAAAAGTGTGTATGCCAATATAACTAGCCATGTAAGCCAATTGGCTTCATGGAGGTTATAGTCCATGTGCAAATGGACCTACACTAAGTGTGGGTAGGCATGAGTAGAAAAATACCATATGAGATAGAGGCTATAAATCCAATGCATTGTTTGCCTTATACATTCCTTAGAATCCACCTAAATGCACATAATCCACTCTTCATACTTTATGATATAATATTCTCTTTATAATTTTACCTATATGAGTTCTCCATGCTACAACAACCATTTTTTTTGCTAAATCACAACCAACTCACTCTTCATGACCAAGCCTATGGAAAGGGATCCATGTGGCTCAAATACTAGTTGTATAATTGTATGTTGGTAAGGAATTGGACCCATTATAATCTCCCTTCTCTTTTAATCCAATTGACCATAACAAGAGAAAAGGTTAAAGAACCACTTGAGCTATGCAAACAACTAAAAAGTTCTCCTAAGTCACAAGTAGTGACGTGTTCAAATGTTTGGGTGAATTAATCAACCAATTAAGCACATCACCCTAGGAAACCTACCCTTTTTACTATAATACAAATTATATAACTCCTTAAATGTAAGTAAATCATTCACCTATGCAATCAAATTACATGGATATTGGATCAAATCACTCCATTTTAAAAAGTTTGCATTGTATGGAGTGAATTGTTCTATTTTTTGAGAAAAATCACTCCTTTAATCCAAACTTGGCAAAATTCATCAAAACCCCAATTTTTTGTTTGTGCCTCTATTTAGCTATCATAGATATTTTTTATACCTCTAACAGTCCATCCTCATCATACAAGTGATATGCAAAAAGGGGTATATCATTTAGAAGGAATCAAACACTAATGAAGAACTAGCCCTTACTACTCTATGGAAGTAGTCACATGTATGAAGATGAAATTTATAGAGGGAATAATAGTACACCAATGTGTCATACATTCTACACAAATTTAAAATATGAATTTGACACTGGATCATTAAGATGAACCATCACAAACTAGGTTCCTGGAGAAAATTGGGGTACACTAAAAGGAATATCCTAGCATGGAATAAAATAGGTTATGATATGGGCATGCTAGCCATCCCAACAAAATATAACCTATTAATCAACCAATTCTCTACAATTTAGGACATTAAACATTCTAAGGCTAAAAAAAGGGCAAAGACCATATAAATATAGAGATAAAGTCATCAAGTCCTAAAAAACCAAGAAGGAATTTTATGCTCAAAATTAATATTTCAAATGCACAAAAAACACTAGTAATGGTCATCTCAATAATAAGATAAATAACTATTAAAAGGCAAATAGGCTTTGAGAAATATAGATCAATGTTTCACAAAGTCATGGAAGGTAGGGACAACAATGATGAGTAACCCAATTTATGGAGGGGGGAATCTCTCTAGAATACTCCCATTTCAAATTGGAAATTACCAACATGATGGCCACTTCTACAACCATATCCACTTTACTTCCACCATCCATTGATCACACTTCTGTTTCTATCATATTATTATTGCTTCTAATTTTCTTTCTATTTATTCTTATATTGCATATCTCCCGCTCTTCTCTAGTGTAAAAGTTTACCTAAAGGAACCCTATGTTTAGTTGTCTTTGTCATGGCTACAACCACACTTAAAACTTCATTACCATCACCCATTATTCAAATTTCCATCACAAAACTATTAGTTCTATGCACCACATTACCACTACAAGTCATACCTTCACCTATAATGTCATCATTAGCTAACACATTGGTATATTTATTGTTATATCCTAGTACCTCTATTTCCACCTCATTTCCTCTCATAACCATATAATGTGCTCCACTTACTCTTCATTCCATTTCCACATGTTCACCTCATCCACCATCTTAAGCGAGGCAAATCCTACTACAAACAATTATGCCTACCCTAACTCAATACATTGGGTCTATAGGAGTAGCCCCTCAAACTAGCATAGTTGTAGGGCTATGTTTATACTTTTGTGTATAAAATGGTTTATGATCTAGAGGAAATAGATTTCATAAAAATGTTTGATGTCCTTGATGCCAATGAAAAGAAATAGAAGAAATAGTGTAAACAACATAAGGACAAATTCTCCAATGCATCAATACTTATGTAGTCACAACTATCTAGAAAGGGGGATAATATATATCACAAAGGTGAAAAATTCTTATCATTCTAAGGTGGAAATAGTTCTTGCTAACTTGACCACCAAAGAGTTTGAATAAGGCTTGCATTGAATGGATCCAACAAAATGGCCCAACTAACAAACCAAATCACACTTACCATGAAAATTAATTTTGATCATGAGAGGTTGAGGATAAATATGCACATAAAAAGAACAAAGAGCTTCAAATATAATTGGTGCAAAAGAATCAACTTCATCTACAAAATAAGGCTTTGAATAAAGATATATTATAGAAGGATCAACTGAAGAACTAAGTCAAGGGTCTCAAATCTCAACTTACTAATGTTGAATAGAACAAGTAGTAGATGGAAGAGATTTTAAGGAAACTTGCATAAGGGTAGAGCCAAATAGAAAAAATTCAAGAATACCTAAATATGAAACCCATATAAACTAAACTATAAGATCTACTAGGGAAACAGGATATATTGTTAGAGAATCCATTTGAATATTGATGGGGTAAATTGAGGACCCCACCTTGATCCAACTATCGAGCAATAACGAATGAAAAATACTACTATAATTACTTCTACATTTGACTAGATGAGAACTAATTTTGATAATTTTATGATGAGGATTCCAATTTTATGGACTCTATGCCCAATGACGAAGACAAGATCTAGTATATTTCACCAAACAAGATTGGTTCCCTCTAAAGTTGTCATCAATATAGTTCTTGATACCACCTTAGGAAATGAAATTTTGGAAGGATATAAAATAGTGAAATTAATCAACTAAAAATTTCCAAAACCCTCCAAAATTTGGCTAAGTCCAACTCAAGTGTCAATTGGTTTAGGATCATTTCCTAGTTGATTGATTTCTTTAAAAGTGATTTGCGTAGAAACTAGACCAATTATTTTAGAAGATATTTGATTGTAAAGTGGACCAAATGGATATAGGGAGTGAACAATTTAGGATAGGGTAGCAATTTGCTTTTAAAAGCGAGTGCTTCACTTTGAAAAGCTAGCAATTGGTTTGACAACTAGAGCAAATCACTTAATAACCAATATAATGTTAAAAAAAAAGGTGTAGATCCTAAGGTGAATCTTTTGAAAGCGAAATTTTGGCATATAGTGGTGTGCTAAATCATTTGAAAATCCTTCTATGCATATTATAGACATAATTAGAGACATGCAACATTTGGTGGTACATATTTCACTAAAGATGTACCCAAATAGTTACTTTTACTAGGAGTAATTATTTCTCACCCCTATTAACATTGAATCATGACACATATAGATGAAATAGTTCTCCATTTTGGCCACCCTACATCTTTTATTGGACTAGTGACCCATCAGTAGTTCATTTATGATACTATTTTTGCCACCCTTGCCTCTGTTTCTGAATCCAAAGCAATCAAGTCAATTCTCAGTATATATGAGGATGCGGCTGGCCAGAAGGTGAATTATACCAAAAGAAAAATCTTCTTCATAAACACTCTTGTTGTGGCCATTGCACAACTCGCCCCAATTTTAGAGATTCACCTTAAATTTTGGTGTTTATTGAAAGGTTTTGAACATCTTGCTTATTGAATATTTTTCCTTCCATGTATTAATTTCATCAGGTGATGTTTATGCATGTCAATGGTTGCATAATTCAATGTTATTAATGTATGGATTACTTCCTTTGAGTCTCACACTTAACCATATTTATATTGTGTAGATGCAAGTCTAATTTGGTTTTGTTTTAATGTTCACAAATTTCTCTCTTCTACACGATAGTGATAAGGTTATAGTAGCTTGTTCTTAATGTTTTCGGTATTTTTTTCTGTAGTATTCTAGATTTTATTTATTTCTTTCTCTAACATTATCCATTTTTATTTTTATTTACCTTTATTTTAGTTTAGGCATCATCAAGAACTCAAAATCCTAACTTCATAAATTTTTGCACTAAGGTTAATATCAAGATTTTGAAGTAATCAGAACATCCAAGTAATTAATTTTACAAGGCAATAATGTTAAATTATTTGGACATACATTCAAGCACTCCTTAAGGTTTTAAAATGAATTTGAACCCCATAGGGTGTACTATTTGCAAATAATTTTAAAGCAAAGATAAAAGGAATTTGCACTCCACAGGATTTCATTATCTGTAAATCACTTTGACAATCAAGACAAAAGGAATTTGCACTCCATAGGTTTTATTATTTAAAAAATTGTTTAACAAATCAAGATAAAAATTTGTTAACAAAACAATATAAAATCTGTTCATAAAGCAAGATAAAATGAATTAAATCACCATTTTGGATTCACATTTCAAAGTTAGATTTTAGTATTTTATTTTATGCTCAAAGCAAAGTTTAATAAAGGAAGATAAAATTTGTTAAAATCTACTTAACAAAAGAAGATAAAATATGCTTAAATCACCTCAAGATAAAATGAATTAAGTCACCGTTCTAGGATGGTCATATGACCAATCACATCACATTTTATTTTCTTTTCAAATTTCATGAGCAATAAAAAGCATGGTAAATCAAAGTAATACCAAAACACAAGCCCCTTGTTAATAGTCACTTGCACCTCTAAGGTATTTCAGTACATTTTGCATATTTTCACAAGCATTCAAACACACATTAAGCAAATAAGAACCTTGGAGAAATTTTGAATTTCTTTGCAAGAGAGGGTTTTCTAACAATACCTTGACTATGATGGTGATTTTGCAATTGGAAAAAATAATCACTCAAAAGAATCGATGCTAGAAGGAGGGCCTAAATTGGTCATTTGATTGTTATTGTAAATTCTAAATTGTTCATTATCACTTGAAAGGTTTATTTGAAGGTATTGGTCTTGACTAACAAGATTTTGTTGACAGGTGATCACATTCATTGATTTGAAATTTATTTAATTGATGATGAATCAATGCTAACCTTTTACAAATTTGTGAATGTTCTTTATTATTATGGTTTAATTAATGCATATATTTTGGTTGATAAACATGATGATCTATATGTTAAACATTTGAAAATTGTTAATCATTTCATGCATCTCTGCAAGATATTTCTTTGACTAGAAAAATTGGAACCAAAAGTTCAATGGCAGGAATTGCATCCTGGATAGGTGGTTATTGTAGTCCATTAAACATTCTTGGAGTACCCCATGAAATACCTAAAAATGTAGAGGAATATTTACCCCATTATAGGCATGATGGAATGAGATCTGCTGAGGAATATATTCAGGCATACAGAAACATTGTAATTCATTTACAAATTATGTATGAAGATGTTGCATGTAGAATTTTTCCAAGAACATTAGATGAGTTTGCTTATGATTGGTATATTAACTTACCTACAGGATCTATTAATTTTTAGGTTCAACTAGAAGCAACAATTCTTAACCATTTTGAATGGGTTGATCCACTAATGATATACCAATAGTTTATCTCTATCCATAGAGAACCTAATATATCCTTGAGATAATTCAGCGATAGGTTCCATAAGTTGTATACCGAACTAGTGACACCTTTCATCATTTTAGATGAATAAGCCTTTCAGATGTATATTGGAGCTTTAGACCCATGTTCTTCTAGGTTTTTGAGGAGAGTTATTAAAATTACATCTTTACCCCAAGCGCACAGTGAGGCAATAATATTGGAATAATAATTGATTTCTCAATGGTTAATGTGGGTCAATTATCATTACTTAGACCCAAAGTTCACAATAATATACCACAAATGAGTCAAGTGAGGTACAACCTCTTCCCATGATGAACTGTGGTCCAAGAGATATGAATCCCAAATAGTACCAACCTGTCAATTCGACGCCCTTAAATCAAATTATGTTTAATGAGAGCAATCAACATAGTAAATTGACTATCTAGATGTTACAATTACCTTAGATATTTTTCAAAATGAGGTGAATGGTTCAAAGTCAGTACCCTTAAATGAGAGTTGTAAGAATCAGGTTAATTAGAATGCAATGACAACTTCAGTATTGGAAATATATGAACCTTCAAAAATGGGGGAAGTTGAATCTGAATAAGGTTATAACCCGAAAGACATTGAATTTGAAGATGAAACTAAATATGGAATGAAATAAGGGGAGTCCCTCACTTTGTTCCCATTTAAGGTGCAATAAATGGAAAGTCTTGTATCACCTAATAATCCTATAATATTTATGTTACCTTAGAAAAAACTCTAGAATATGAGTGGTTCAGATTTGATATAGTTGACGATACAAAGGAAAATATTGCTTTATTCGAAATTACTTAGGTAGTTGATCAGGATAATGTGTTATTTAGCACATCCCTTGACCAAAAAGAGTTATGGTTTGAAAATAATGGGCATATGTTTAATTTTATGACTAATTATGTTATTTTTGAAAACATGTGATCAATGAAGATGAAGGGCTACAAGATGATGATGTTGAAGACCATGAGGAAAAAGATAAAATCATAAAGTATCATCAATTCATGGTAAATTAAAATATGTAAAAGGTAGAATCTCAGCATTTATGTTCAACCATTCGAAATCTATGTAAAAGTTTGCATAATTGTATGTTGGATTCATATATTGTTGATAATGAAATACCATTTGCAGTGAACCAAGAATTTCAATTGATTCCTACTCACATCAGTGATAAGGTTGCTATGTTTTTTTTCTTTTTATTTTTTACATGGTGGAGTTGGTAGCGACCATGAATCTGAGCAGGTTGTCTAGATTTTATGGCTGCCATAGTATTCTACGTTGTCCTCCCTAGAAGCCACCACATATATCTCCGTGCAGTCTACCTCTATAACCACCATGCCACGATAATTTTAAAACTTTTATGCCACTAAAAGCACTTGAAAAAGGGATAAGAATTTAGTTTGGTGAGGCCCAAGATTTGAAACTTAGACCTCCATCCCCCTTACAGGGTTTTGGGGAACCAATTGATCTACACCTCGAACCTCGATAAGGTTGCTATGTTGAACAAAATAGAGATAGATGTTTTTGAATTACTAGATCAAGTTCACAAATAATTAGTCGTCGAGCCTAGGATACTAAATTATAATGATCATCATATTTCAAATATCCTAGATACCTGTAGATCGTTGCATGGTTATGACTGGTCTAAAATTATGAATAGTGGTTTGACAATCAAATTTTTAGAAATAGGGTCAAGCTTGGAAAGGATCATGTCTAACCATAACAATGAAGATAGTATGTGGAGAACTGAATTGATAATGGGAACTCACACAATATCGATAGAAACTATGATAAACATCCCACATAGTAAACACAAAATAATTCAAAATCAATTGTGGACTCATGAGTTTAATAGATCAAATTTCAAATGTGGTATTGATGGGATTGAATCAAATTGGTGGGGTGAGAGAGGTAAAATAGGGTCCTTTGTATATTTGGTCCTAATATTATTTTGGTCGGATACCTATAAAATTTGTCATGCCTATCATGATAGATATATGTTAAATTATGGTAATCGCATTTGGGATCCGAGGAAATGATATTCTAATTCTTGCACTGTTTGTACTTTTATTGTATATTATTATGCATAGCTTGTTGGTTTCGGGATTTTGCATTTATTTTTTTATTGGTATGGCACTTTTGTACATAGTATCTTGTTTTGCAATATTTTGCTATTGGCTTTCTTGTCAGGTCACATTAGGTTAGGTTTTGGTTTATTTTCAAGTTTTGCTTTTCATTTTCAAGGATGCACTTTGGGTTGGTTCCTTTGATTGAGGGAGTATCTAGTGATAGCTACTAACTCCTAGTTTCTTTTTTGATAACTATTTCCTTTGCAATGTAGGATGGATTGACTAGTTTTAGAATTAGGTAAAATTGGAGAAAAGAAAATAAAATTGTTTAGTAATCATTTGTAGATTTTGGACTAAGATAGTGGATTTTGGAACAATGAAGCATTTCACTGAAGCTCCACATGTAACTCACATATTAAAGGGTATTCTTTGAAATATTGAGGGATAAAGTCATTTTGGTTTACAAATTTAGGTGAAAATATAATACACCCCATCTTTAGCCTTAAGTGGTCTCTAACCCAGAATAAAAAAAGGAGATAAAAGTTAAATCAATCAAAAAGTTTAGATAATATTCATCAGGTCTATAGATGCCTGATTGGCAGTGGAGCAATGTCTAGATGAAATAAAAGAAAAGAAGTAAATGTAAAATTAACCTAATGCCTAGGTGATTCAGATAATCTCTATCGAGGCTATAGATGCCTAGCTGGCAGTGGAGCAATTTAGAGACATATTTTTAATGAGTGATACTTTATAGCCTAAATGTAAAATAGATGATAGCATCTAGATTGTTTCAAGAATGCAAAAATGAATTACAATTCACACACTAAGCAAAGGCAAATCATTATTTGTTATCATTTAAGCTATCTACCCCCATATTCTCTAGATATTATTGAATAATTATTATTTCACTGATATTTGGTTTTCTTGTTTCATATTGGGTTCTTCATCCAAAATGCTCAGGAGCATTTCCTAGCAGATTCACCATTTGTTGTGGTCATTACATAACTTGCCCCAATTTTGGGGATCCACCTTAAATTTTGGTGTTTATTGAAAGTTTTAGGTTGCATTGAGTAGCCTCTTGACTTTACCATGGTCTTAGTAGTGGATGGTTTGGTGTTTGATCTCATAGTTCTCATATAATGCCCTCACCAATGAAGTCATCCCTTGTCATGTATCACCTTCCTAAGACCCACTTGGATTTGGATGTCAATATTTGGTTGTTCGTCTTGAATGTTGAATTGATTGACCGTGTTGTATTCCCACTCAAATTATGCACAAGTTTAGTCTCCATGGGGTTGTCCTAAAATGCTATTATTGGGCCTACTCAACTGACATAAAATAAAAACAAAGCTATACTCTTATCATTGTTAAAATAAGAGATTAAAAAATATATATATAAAATATAAATATAAAATATAAATAAAATATAAATATAAAAATAAAATAAAAATATAAAAATAAAATAAAAATATAAAAATAAAATAAAATAAAATAAATGTTTAATTAATAAAATAAATAATCATCTTTTTTTATTTTATCCTCATGGCCCTCACATCATTATTTTTATTTTAGGATTTCGTTTTTGTTTAATTTTTTCTTTGTTAGTCTTACATTAGGTTTCGTTTAGTTTATGGTTTTAGGTGATAAAAATATGGCCCGTGTGATGACATGGACATAGACACGACTAAGATGACATGGATAGATGGAAATCGGTCAATGCACAAGGTGATGATGTGGATAGATGGACAACATGGCTAAGTGGTATATGACAAGACATTACGATCGGCTATGGACCACATACGATCGATGACACGTGGAGGGGTTACACAAAACTAAACAAGGGATACCTAGTGGGTTCACACAAAACTGGGAAAGGGAATGACCTTCATAAGGTGGTCATTCATTATTGTGTGTAAGAATCATTTTCTATTTCTATATTGTGCATTATACCCCCAATGTGGGAAAAAACAAATGGTGATTAAGATATTTCAAAGCATTCTACTCTCCATAAGCGATAAAGTGGTAAAGATTATCTTGTAGTATTTGGTATCTCCAACTAGTCCAACAACACTATGGTTTATCTGGTGGGTATTATCAAGATTGTTGTGCGAACCATGCACAACACGAAGGAGCTTCAGTAGATGCAAACCGTGGTAGCCAATACTGGGAAGTTGGTGATCTATGCAATGGAGAAAGTTGTTGTGAAACAATTATTTGACAACTATAGTTGACCAATTTGATACACATCGATGGCATAATTAGGGCTCGATTTTAGAAGGAGAAGCTTACAACAAAACTTATTTTGAGTGCTTTGGACATTCTCAAACAATGGTACGGTTAATACGTAGTAGCTTGTGAATCTAAGATCGTTGGAGATGAGAAACCAGCATAGTGTAATGGAGGATCTAGGTGGCATAGGAGTTCGTAGATCTAGAGAATTATGATGAGTTTTTGCCAATGTCAATGCAGAGAGGACTAGACAGAGGGTGATCGTCGAAGAGAAGAAATCAGATAGGGGTGATTTATTTAGAGATAAATTTACATATTTTAGGGAATACAAATGCAGTGGGACATCGAGTCAAACTAGGAGATAAAGGTTGAATTCCTTTAATAAGCTTGACAATTTTGATCTAGTAAATTGTTCGATGTTAGAGCTTAGATATTTCATCATTTTTTTTCTCTAATAGGAGATGACTACTCTCTCTATCCAATATTCGAACTGAGTGGAAGCGAGAAGTAAATTAAGGAAGTACCCAATGATAAGTAGCATGAAGCCCACAGGCTAACAAGATGAAGATAGCAACGGAGCATGGGGTTCAAGAGGTTCATACCTAGCACCATTTGTTTTCATATTTTGGTGATTTATTTTTGTAGGATTTTGCAGTTGTTGTGGTGTTTTATGTTGTTAGAAATTTTGAGTCAAATTTGTCATTGATGTCAAGAAATGAAGTTGTCATTAATGAGCTACCGATAATGTTAAAAGGTCAAGAGGAACAATGCAAAGGTTAAATTCAAAAGGGCTTCATAATATTTTTAATATTATGTGGAAGCATAAGTTAAAAGGTTTTTTTTTTTTAGTTAAAAGGTTTTTCATAAAAACCCAAGGAAGCTTATTGCAAAGCTAAAGGAAGGTTTAATATTTATTTTATAAAACATTTAAATTCAAATTGAATTTAAATTTTATAAATAAATATTGTTTATACAAAATTGTACAATGAGATAAGGTCTTAATAAAACCAAAGTGTTTTAAAGAATTAATTTATAAAATTTAAATTCAAGAGAATTTAAATAATTTATGAATTAATAAGTTTAAAGGAAAATCATAGTGTCGACGTCTAAATTTTGAAGGAAATTCAAAGTGTCGACGTCTAAAGTTTGAAGGAAATTCAAAGTGCCAACGTATATGTGTGAAGGAGTAAATTGGTATAAAAATCCATACCTTAGAGGTATTAAAATTATCCTTTTTGTCAAACGTTAATGCATGCAATTGTGTTGAGAACTCGTGCGGAAAAAGAGAAGTGAATTTCTTGTATTATGTGCCAGAAAATAGAGACAAAAATAAAAAGCACCGAAAGTTGAAATCCATCTGGACAGCATGGCCTAGTGGCAAGAGGGCAGCGGTTAAAGTGTTTAGGCACTAGGTGACTTGCGTTCGAAACGCAGCGGCATCATGTTTTTGTGGTTGTGTTTTTGTTGGAAGCGCCAAAGGAAATGACACACATTTTTCTAGGCAAAGCAAGGAACTTTATAGAGCACGTGGTGCTTTTTACTCCCCATGTGAGCTCCTAGCTTGCGCGGTAGTTGGAGCCACAGCTAGAGCACTGGTTGAGGCTGCATCGTGAGTTCAAAACCCACCAAGGCAAAGGTAATAAATTTTAATTATTATTTTGTGTCGCCTAAAGTTTGATATGAGGTCTTAGGGAGTTAAAAGGGTTGCTTAAAAGGATTTTTATTTTATTATTATTTTTGGTAAATTGGAGGAATAAGGGGTTAGCTTTATTTTTTAATAAAGTGTTTGTGTCACATTGATTTGTTTAAGTTTTAAAAGGATAAAGGGAACTTCTTGCATTGAGTTATTTTGAAAATAAGAGTGCATCGAATATTATTTTAATTGGGAGATTATAAGGTGTAAGTGGTGAATTATTTTTGTAAATATTGACGAATATTTTCTTAAATATGGAGCGATAAGGTGTATGTGTGTCTTGATATTTATATTGTATTTTTGAGGGAGTTTATCATCTTATAACTTCTTTGAGCTTGGCAAAGAATTGTTTGTGGTTTTGGAAGATTTATGTGATTCCTTCATCATCAAGAAAAAGGTATGAACACATTCTTCCATAGTTAAGTTGATTGGTTATTTTTCTGGAAAATAAGTTTGGAGTAAAAAGGACTTTATTAGGGCTTCCTTATTGAGTGTGTTTGAGTTAATGCTTCAAGGTTTTCTAGAATAAAGAGTTATTATTGAAACCTTTTTTTATAAGCATTGTTGTTGAAGCCATTGGTTGAGAAAATAACTAGGGTTTGAAAAGAACATGAGTATCATTGTTATGTGAGAGTTTTTTTGTGAGCATTGTTGTTGAAGTGAGTTGTTGAGCAAAGAACTTGAACTAGGGTTATCATTGTTATGTGAGATTTGTTGTTGAGCATTGTTGGAAATTTTTTGAGTTGGTGTTTATATACTTGGACTAGGGTTTGTAAGGAAGGATTATTTCATTGAGTGATTGGTTGAGTAAAGTTGGTTGAGCCTAGTCAAGTGGATGTGTGAAGTGATTGTTCAAGTTCCATAAAACAAACTATTCTATATTATGAATTGATTTGAGAAAGTGATTGAGCATTGAGGTGAATGTGAAGCATATTGAGTCTCTAAAAATTCTTTGTATGTTTCTAAAAGAGTGATTGAAATTGTTTGAGCATTGTGATGAGTTTAGAATATATTGAGTCTCTAAAAATTCTCTTATGTTTCTATGATATTGGACAAGTTCTAGTGTGGACTTTTTGAGAAAATTTAAGGCAAGTCTTTGAGAAGACTTGTGGACAGATTTGAGTAAGCTTTTGTGGAAGCTTAAAATACTTATTGAGAGCATATTTGGTTAAGTTCTTAAGAGGACTTATTGAGCATATTTGGTTATGTTCTTGAGAGGACTTATTAAGAAGATTGGACAAGTTCTAGATATGACTTGTAGACTAATTTGTGTGAGCTTTTGTGAAATATTACAAGGTAGATTTGAGACAAGTATTTGAGAAGGCTTGAGAGTAGAGTTGATTGATTGATTTGTTCAAACCTTGAGTTAAGGTTTGGGGTAGATCCAACAGAGTTGATTGATTTATTTTTTCAAACCTTGAGTTAAGGTTTGGGGTAGATCCAGCAGAGTTGATTTGAGATTGAGTCAAGCTTTGAGTTAAGGCTTGAGGACAGAGATTGAGGACTGATTTGTGCTAGCTCGAGGGAATGTGTTTGGTACAAATTCGAGGACATATTTTGGTGTAGATTTGATGATAAATTTATGTTAGACTAACAGAATATGTTTAGTACAAATTTGAGATAGAGCTGAGTGTAAGCTTTGGAGGTGACAGAGTATAGAGGATGATAGTCTCTAGTGGATAGAGATCCATTAGCCAGGGTAGTGAGGACAGGTATTCTAAATGAGGACAAGAGTCTTCAACGGATAGATATCCATTAGCTAGTGCAGTAGAGGCAACAATTCTTCTAGAAGATCACCAACTAGAGCAAGAGGATAAATGAGTTCTCATATGTATAGAGATCCATGAACTTGATTAAGGGGATTGGTATATACTTTGGATAGAGTTCCATAAATATTGTAATAGGGAAAGGATTCCCAAGATATTGATTGAGAAAATTTTAGTGAAATATTTTCTTCGTGGAGTAGCCCACATTGGGTGAACCACATAAATTATGGTGTCTCTATTGTGTGTGGTTATTTGTGCATTGCTTTGATTACTACTATTGATATTTTTATATTTAAATTGCATAATATTGATTGGAAAAGAACAAAGTAAAAAGTGATCTTATATTGTTCACCCCCCCTCTCAGTATAAGCTTGTTTTCTTCATATGTAGCTGGTGATCATGTGAGATCTGTTTCATGAGCCTCTAGTTTTGACGTTGGTAAATTTATTTAGAGACATAGGATAATTATTTTGGATTATATTTTTCTATAATGGAACAGTGTTTGCATACCAAGAGGACAATGCCCATTCAATATTTTATATTAATTCATTATGACTATGGATAAAGGAGAGGTAAGTGTTTTTCTACCATGGTCATGTCAATTGGTCCTTTACAAAAGTAGAGTGTCATCCATGATTAGAAGCATGATATTTACATTATTAAAAAGTATCATGGAAAGGGGTGTTACCGATTAATGGAGTGTACATGATAGTCCAACGCAGGATTAAAGTCAAAATATGTTATATCATGAATGCATGGAAGCCTTGAATAGTGGATGAAAATTTATTATACATGGAATGTATTTATAATGGAATAATAGAAATAAAATTATCATGTGATTATTGTTATTGGGGGAAGCGTTACCTAGAAAATATGAATGATAGGCCATTAAAGGACAACATTAGAAAACAAATGGAAGAGAAAACGTTAGAGCCCAAATGCGAAAAATAAAATGAAAGGGCCTTATGGGAAACTTTTAAATGTTTGTTCAAACATAGAGAGAAGGGTTGGAAAATCTTAGAAAGAAAGTACGTGAAGGGTATTTGAAGCTACTGCAAGGAAACTCCTAAATTTGTGGATAAGATATAAGGTTTTGAACATCTTGTTTATTGAATATTTTTCATTAAATGTGTTAATATCATCAATGATGTTTATGCATGTCAATGGTTACATAATTCAATGTTATTAATTTATGGCTTACTTCCTTTGAGTCTTGCACTTAAATAGATTTATATTGTGTGAATGCAGGTTTGATTTAGTTTTGTTTTAATGTTCATAATTTTCTCTCTTCTATTGGATAGTGAATAATTTATAGTAGCTTGTTCTTACTATTTTTTGACATTTTGTTTCCATAGTATTCCAGATTTTATTTATTGCTTTCTCTAACCTTACCCCTTTTTATTTTTCTTTACCTTTATTTTATTTTAAGCATTATCAAGCACTCAAAATCCTAACAAGTTTATATTTTTCTGCACTAAGGTTAATATCAAGATTTTGAAGTAATTAGAACATCCAAGTAATTAGTTTTACAAGGTAATAATGTTAAATTATTTGGACATACATTCAAGCACTCCTTAAGGTTTTAAAATGAATTTGCACTCCACAGGGTTTACTATTTGCAAATCATTTTAAAGCAAAGATAAAAGGAATTTGCACTCCATAGGGTTTCATTATCTACAAATCACTTTGACAATCAGGATAAAAGGAATTTGCACTCCATAGGTTTTATTATTTAAAAATTTGTTTAACAAAGCAAGATAAAAATTTGTTAACAAAGCAAGATAAAAATCGTTCACAGAGCAAGATAAAATTAATTAAATCACCATTGTGGATTCACATTTCAAAGTTAGATTTTAGTCTTTTCTTTTATGCTCAAAGCAAATTTTAACAAAGGAAGATAAAATTTATTAAAAATCTACTTAAAACACTTCAAGATAAACTGAATTAAATCATTGTTCCAAGATGGTCATATGAGGACCAATCACATCACATTTTATTTTCTTTTCAAATTTCATGAGCAATAAAAAGCATGGCCAATCAAAGTGATACAAAAATTAGGCCTCTTGTTAACATTCACTTGCACCTATAAGGTATTTAAATATATTTTGTACATTTTCACAAGCATTCCAACACACATTAAGAAAATAAGAACCTTGGAGAAATTTTGAATTTCTTTGCAAGAGAGGGTTTTCTAACAATACCTTGACTATGATGGTGATTTTGCAATTGGTAAAAATTATCACTCAACAACTTCTCCTTCCTACCAAAATCATATAGCTCGGGTCCTCTAGTGCACAATTGGTGATCTACACACTTGCTACCTAGGTCTCCCTCTCTTTACTGGCAGGCCCTCGGATAACATGTGGAACAATATCCTTGATAGACTCCTTAAAAGGCTTGCAGGATGGAAGGCAACACTCCTTATCCAAGCTACCAAATCCACCATTTTCAATGCGTATCTCCAAAGCATCCTTGTTTACTTGTCAATTTTCAATCCCCCTATAGCAATATTTTCCAAAATAGAGCAAATTCGGAAGCGGTTTCTATGGTCAGGGCTGGATAACAAGAATAAGTTTCATCTAGTTTCTTGGGATAAAATTTGTAGCCTCATATCTCAAGGAAGCATAAGCTTCAGAAGAGTTGGTAAAATAAACTTAGCCCTCATAGCTAAACAGGCTTGGAAAGTATTTACTAATGCAAATTTTGAATGGGTTTCTATAATTAAAAGGAAGTATATTCAAAAATTTGGATTTTTAGAGGATGGTATCCCTCCTATTTTTACCTTCTAGAGATCCATAATTAAATTCGAGATCATAAAAAATGACACAATATGGCATCTCAAAAATGGTTAAACCATTTATTTTGGCATAATCCTTGGGTTTGTGATCGTCCTCTCTTCGATGATCCCTCCCTCGTTGCCCTCAAACCCATCATAGACCACCTCTTTGGCAGCAAGGTCTCCCACTTCATCACCCTCTCCTATGGTAGATCCACCTAGAAATCCATTCTATATTCATCCTTGCAAGCTGACCTTACCACCATCACAAATTCCCTATACTTCATACTCAACCCCTTCATCATCCCCACTCCCATTGACTCACCTAACTTTCCATCTGGAGATATTGTGATGATGTCCTCTTTTTGATTAATATCACTTATATGTTGCAATACCAATCTCCTACGTGCTTAATCCCTATCAAACAAATTTGGCATAAGAACCTTATACCCAATATTGGCTTCTTTGCTTGGTTTGCAACTCAAAACAAAATCTTGACCCTTGACAATCTCATAATCAGAGGATTAGTGTTGCCCAATCACTACTACCTTTGTAATTTTGTATGGGAGTCCTCGAGCCACCTCTTTCTTAACTGATCTTCCACCTGTTGGGCCCACCCTAGCTTGGTGGTTGACCTCTTCACCCAATGGCCCAATCCCTTTAGAAATCCCATAATAAAATCTCTCTGGTCCATGTGATTGTACCAATTCCTATGGTAAATATGGCTTGAGTAACAATTGAGTCTTATCTAATATGATTAGAGACCCTATGTTGATTGGTAATATAATCCTTAGTTTTTCTACCAAAAATGCTTACTTGTGCCCCTAATATATACCCTCAGGCCCTAGGATTGAGTCCACCATAGCCTCTCACCTTCATATTTCCATGGATCCCCTTAGACCACCCACTCATTCCAATAATAGATCCAACGCCAAGTGGATCCTCCCCCACATGGGTGGCTTAAGTTGAACTTGGATGGCTCCTCTAAAGGAAATATTAGGCTAGATGGTGGGAGGAGTTGCTAGAAATCATGAAGGTAGAACCATTTTAGCTATTGCTAAAAACCTTGGTATGCTCACCAATTAAGTTTTTGAGGCTAAAGCTTTGTACCTTGGCCTATCCTTAATAAGAAATATCTAATGCAATCTCGTTACTGAGGATGATTCCCTAAATATCATCAACTAAATAAAAAATAATAGAGCCTCTAATTGGAAAGTCAACAACATAATATCTAAAGTAAAGAGACTCCTCCTCATCCACTTGAATTCCATAGTCTAGCATATAGTACCTGATGCCCTTGCTAATATGGGTCCCTCATAGCAATCCATATGCATTTGACACGATGATTTCCCCTAAGCCCTCATCGATGTAGTTACTCGTTATTAGATAGAACCCCATTAAAATCCATCACTTGATCCATCCTTTGGATCCTTTGACTTCCTATCATCCTTAAATTATTACTCTAATCATTTGTCTCAACATGTGTCCCCCACCCCATCCCAGGAACCATACTCCCCATGCCCACCTGGCCCCCTTAGTCATTCTTACCCACACCTACCCCCACCCATGTCACCCCTTACCCCTCCCTATTATTTATTACATGACCACCATACATGTGTATCCCTCACCTCACCCCATCCCCTTCCACTTCCCCATTATTCCCCATCATTAGCACCTTTCCCTTCACGTACTTGGCTTCCAGATCTTAATCCAATTTTCTAGTGTGGTCATCATTACTTTTCATGTATTGTTCAATCAAATTGACTATCATGGACTTGGCTTGTGGAATACTACTGGTCACCTTAGTGTGATCATATGTGCCATCTTGGCCCCTCCAAACAAAATTGACTCTCATGTGCATGACCTAAAGACTTTTTTTGATAACCCTAGTGTGACCATTTGTGCCACCTTGGAAATCTCTAGAAAATACACCACCTTGAGTGATTTTCATTTCCAAAATAATGTCTTGTCTTGTGCCATAGTCACTAACCCTACCCTTAGGGCTCATTCCTAGTGTATAATTTGGGGTTTGGTGGTTGGCACTCGACTCAAGCAGCATCATCCTCTGAACTCGACAATTATCCATTTCAATTCTTCTCCCACCTTCTTTGGCATGCGAGTTGAGTGTCATTTTAAGTGCTATCTATTGGCAATTTTGGGTTTGAGATCCTAGCTTCTTGTCTATGAGTTGTCATTGATGTCAAAAGGAAATGGCATTAATGTTAAGAGGATGTGTTGGCTTCAAAGGTGGAAGATTCCAAGAGAATCCGGAGAGATTCCATTGGCAAGGGTTTTTCATTAAAACCAAGTTAAATGGTTTTTATTAAAACCAATGGAGGTTCTCTTTATTATTTATTTAATTATTATTTAAAACCCTTCAAGGTTTTAATTATTTAATTATTTAATTAATTAAGGGAGAAATTATTTTTAATTTATCTTAAGGGTTTTTAAACCCTTTAGAAAGCAATTTCGATTAAATTCGAAATTACTTTTCGAATTCAGCCGACGTGTTTGGAAATGCATCAAAGTGCATATAAAATGAGGCAAATGAATTCATTTATGTTTGGCCAAGAGTTTGACATTAATCCCTGAGCATTTCGATTTCGACATCGAAGCCCCTACGCCAGCGAAGGAGGAAGACAAGCGTTGCGTGGTCAAAGGTGTGACGGGTTGGTCTTGGCGCCAAGGAGGAGGCGCACGCGGTGATAAGAATGGAGAATTCCCTTCTCCCTCACGTGGGCTCTCCTAGCCCATGCGGCGTGGTCAAAGGACTTAGTAGCATGGTGATCGGCGGTTCGAATCACCGAAGACCCTTTTGAGGGTAGTGTATGCACTCCGAAATTCGTGGGATATTTACCAAAGGTATGCGCTCCAATTTTTGCAGAAAGAGTGGCAATTAAATTTTAATATTTTGCTTGCTAAGGTTTTATAAAGTTAGCTTTGGGAGGTATAAGGAATGCAAGCTTAATATTTTTGCTATAGTCGGATTGAAAATTAAAGGGGAAATAATTGCCATGGTGGTTGAGTTATTTTGACATGCCAATGTTGGGTTAATAATTTTTAGGGAAGATCAAAATTATTAATTGTGGTAGATTTTCAAGGGCTTATTCATCTTCAAAAAGGGTATGGGCACATTTTTCTTATAAGTATGATTGGTGTATGTTTTTCTGAAATAAGGTTGGAGTGAAAAGGTTTTCAACTAGGTTTCCTTTGGTTGGGTGTAAATCCTATTTTCTAGGTTTGTTGAAGACTACTTATGCATTGTTATCCTTAAGGAGAGTTTTGGTGAATGCATAATTTCTGGTTTGAGATAGTGGAAGCTTTGTGCACTAGGGTTTATATTTGTGAGTCTAGCTACTTGCATTGAGTTGGTGGAACCCTTGGTTGGCTGTTTTGAGTTTGATGGTTGAGTTGCTTCCAAAGAGGTTGTTTGATCAAGTTATTGCTTTACTTGATTCATAATATTGGGCTTACTCCATTGAGTTGATTTGAGCAAGTTATTCTTTGCATTTGGTGATATTGTATTGGTGGCTGTTTTGTTCAAATATCTTTGGAGGGAAAAGGATTTCTTCTTGTTTCCTTTTTCTTGTGATGATTGGTTGAATGCTTCAAGGTTGATGTTGAATGGTGTTGGTTGACTAAACTTTGTTTGATGAGCATTGTTGTTGAAACCCTAATTGATGGTGAAAAGAACATGAGTATCATTGTTATGTGATTCTTTGCATAGTTGGCAATTGTTGGGGTTTCATGTTCTTGAAAGAAAACATTCTATCCTATCCATTTCAGATATTGAGTTGAGTTTTCAGATTTGAGATTGAGATTGAGCTGAGTTGATTTGAGTTGAGTTTTGAGATTGGGATTTGAGTATAGAACATATTGAGTCTCTAACAATTCTCTTTATGCTTCTATGAGTTTGACAAATCACATTGGGTCTCTAACAATTCACTTTGTGATTTCCTACTAAGAAAGTTTTTCTTGGTGAGCTTGCTGAGTTTTTGGACAGGTTCCAGTGGGGACTTGTGAGCAGTTTTTGGACAGGTTTCGGTGGGGACTTGTGAGCAGATTTGGACAGGTCCTAGCAGAGGACTTGTGAGCTGAGTTTGATAGTTCTATCAGAGAACTTGAGGACAGAGGTGCATTGGTTCTATGAGAAGAACCTGAGGACAGATTGGCAAGTCTTTGAGAAGGCTTGTATGTAGAGGATTGATTTGTTCAAGAGTTGGACAGATCTGACAAACAGAGGAAGACTTGTACTAGATCGACTGACCATGTTTGGTACAGGTTGCTTGAGCTATTGTGGACGTGATCATAGAATGCGAGAGGTCTCTTAGGCTAAGCATTGAGGACAGGAGGTCTTCGGTGGAAAGGAGTTCCACGTGCTGGCAAGAGGTAGAGGCAGTTGATCTTCTGAGGGATCATTTCTAGAGCAGAGGGGAAGGTATCTCCTTTGAGCAGAGGCTCATAAATTCTGATTGGGGGAAGGTATCTCCTTTGGGCCGAGGCTCATAAACATTGTAATTGGGAAGGATTCCCAAAGAACTTTGAGATAACTTTTAGAGAAAAGTTTTGTGGACGTAGCTCAACCATTCTGGGTGAACCACGTTAAAATTGGTGTCACTTTGTGGATGATATTGTGCATTGCTTTGATATTGCTTTGGGTATATTGCTTTACTATTTTGAAGTATAAAGGAAAAAGTAAAAAGAGGTCTTATACTGTTCACCCCCCTCTCAGTATAAGCTTGTGTTCTTCAATTGGTATCGGAGCAGGTGCCTTCGAAAAGTTTAACGACTTGAAGGAAAAGCTAGTAAAGAACACAATGGATTATTCAAGTGGCAATGCAACACCTATTCTTGATGGGTCAGATTTTGGTCTTTGGAGTGCAAGGATGAAGGTTCATCTAATGGCACTTGGTAATGAGGTATGGGAAGTAATTGAAGATGAGTACACTATTCCTGTACATGGTCCTAATACTAAAGAAGAAAGGCTCCTACATCACAACAATTCAAAAGCAATGAATGCAATCCTGAAAGGCTTACAGAAAGCAGATCTCACCAAAGTGATTCACTGCAAGACAGCTAGTGAAATGTGGAAACAATTGAAGGTGGTTCATACAGGTGATACAAATGTCAGAAAGGCCAAGTTGAGACACTTCAAAGGTATGTTTGAACAACTCAAGATGAATGATGATGAAAATATTAGTGACTACATGCTTCGTATGGATGAGGTTGTTAACTCCATGAAAGACTTAGGTCTTGAGCTTGCTGAAAATGATGTTTGTGATAAGATTTTAAGATCTCTTCCTAATAGATTTAGTGAAAATATTTCTGCTATTGAGGAAGCTAAAGATTTGGATAAGTTGAAAAAGGATGAGCTCCATAGTATACTTGCAGCATTTGAGTTGAGAACTCAAGTGAAGGTTGATGTCAAGAAAGAGGCAGCTTTCAAGGCTACCAAGAATTCCAAAGGTAAACAGCTTCAAGATAGTGATGAGTCTTCTAGTGATGAAGAGGCATATTACAGCAAGAAAGGCAAGTTCTCTAGAAAGCACAAAAGTATGAAAAATATAAGATGTTTCAATTGTGGAAAGTTTGGTCATTATGCTACTGATTGTACTGTTCCCAAGAATGAAAGTGATGAAGATAAACAGGATTCTAAGAGCAAGGATTCTGAAAAGCACAAGCATCACAGGAAAAACAAAGATGAGCACAACAATCAAGGAAAGAGGTATTCTCACAAGCACAAGAAGAGTTTCTACCTAGACAAAGCAAGTAAGTGTTCTAGTAGTGATAGTGAAAGTTCTTCAAGTGATAATGAAAATAAGATGTTGTCCATAACGAAAAAAGAAGGAGGAAGAACGAAACATAGATTCATTATCATGAAATGTCTTAGATGTGGAAATTTTGGTCACCTTGAGGATGATTGCACAAATAATGATTTGGTTTCTAGTATGTATGAGGATGCTTCAGAAAACTATAAGGAAGATGCATGTATGGTTTTTGAAAAGGGTAGCACCTCTAGTGATAAGAAATCTGAAAAAGGCTTTGATGATTCAAAAAGCAATCAAATAAAGGATCTTGAAAGTGAACTTATTAGTGCTCTTAGTGCTTTGAAAAAGGAAAGAAAGAAGAATGCTAGACTCAAGGATAAGTTAGATGAATGTTGTATGGAGAGAGATGATCTTATAGAAAGTCTTGACTTCTCTATAGCTAAGACACAAGAACTCAAGGATGAGTTAGAGTCTAAGGTTCTTGAGTATAGTGAGTTAGAACAGAAAATGGCTTCTTTGAAAGAGGAAACTAAAGAGTACAAGGATAAGCTTTACAGATTTCAAGATAGCTCCAAAAAGGTTAAGTCTCTCATCAAAGGTCAAAGAAAGACAACAGATAAAACAGGCCTTGGTTTTGTTAAGCCACACAAGGAACAAGTTGGAGAGTCTAGTAAGAGACTCCAAAAGGAAGAGAGTTCTGATGAGGAAAGTATTTCAGATCATGAGTTCTTGAATGATAGATGCACAGGAACAGAAAACAGAATTCAGAATGAGAAGAAGAAGTTTTCAGAACCTAAGAGGTCAATTAAAGGAAAGTTTCAAGGCAGATGTTTTGCTTGTCACAGGTTTGGTCACATGGCTTCACATTGCATGGCTCAAGTGAAGGAGGTAAATGACAGTTTCAGAAGTGCTAGTTACTTTCAAGGGTATTGCTACTCTTGTCAATAGTTTGGGCACAAGGCAGTTCATTGCAAGGCAAATAACAAGAACAGGTTTGGTCAGAACAGGTTTGGCCAGAACAGGTTTGGCCAGAATAGGGTTAGTCAGAACAGGTGGATTCAAAGAACAGGTATGCCTCAAAGAAATAACATTGTTACTTGTTATAAGTGCAACAATGAAGGTCACATAGCTAGACAGTGTAGAGCTGAACTTCCAAGGTACAAGAATAGAAATAGTGGTATGAACAGGTCCAAGGATCAAGGCATGGTTAAGAACAAGAATAGTGACAGGAACAGGAACAGGAATATGGACAAAGAGTACAAGAGAAGGCCCGACAAGGAAGTTATAGACGCTGATGATGATCAGTGCCTAATGGGAGTTTTACTCCCACCCAAGAATTAATCACCTCATCAGGAGGTGGGGGAGGGACTAAGCTAAGAGGCTCATTCTTAGTCCCGAGCCCCAAAGGTGACCCTTTGCCATTGATGACAAAGGGGGAGAGCCTCAAGACAGGGGGAGCTATTTATGTTGAGTTTCTGTGTTGTTGAGAAGCATGGTTTGCCATCAATGACAAAGGGGGAGATTGTTGGCAATTTTGGGTTTGAGATCCTAGCTTCTTGTCTATGAGTTGTCATTGATGTCAAAAGGAAATGGCATTAATGTTAAGAGGATGTGTTGGCTTCAAAGGTGGAAGATTCCAAGAGAATCCGGAGAGATTCCATTGGCAAGGGTTTTTCATTAAAACCAAGTTAAATGGTTTTTATTAAAACCAATGGAGGTTCTCTTTATTATTTATTTAATTATTATTTAAAACCCTTCAAGGTTTTAATTATTTAATTATTTAATTAATTAAGGGAGAAATTATTTTTAATTTATCTTAAGGGTTTTTAAACCCTTTAGAAAGCAATTTCGATTAAATTCGAAATTACTTTTCGAATTCAGCCGACGTGTTTGGAAATGCATCAAAGTGCATATAAAATGAGGCAAATGAATTCATTTATGTTTGGCCAAGAGTTCGACATTAATCCCTGAGCATTTCGATTTTGACATCGAAGCCCCTACGCCAGTGAAGGAGGAAGACAAGCGTTGCGTGGTCAAAGGTGTGACGGGTTGGTCTTGGCGCCAAGGAGGAGGCGCACGCGGTGATAAGAATGGAGAATTCCCTTCTCCCTCACGTGGGCTCTCCTAGCCCATGCGGCATGGTCAAAGGACTTAGTAGCATGGTGATCGGCGGTTCGAATCACCGAAGACCCTTTTGAGGGTAGTGTATGCACTCCGAAATTCGCGGGATATTTACCAAAGGTATGCGCTCCAATTTTTGCAGAAAGAGTGGCAATTAAATTTTAATATTTTGCTTGCTAAGGTTTTATAAAGTTAGCTTTGGGAGGTATAAGGAATGCAAGCTTAATATTTTTGCTATAGTCGGATTGAAAATTAAAGGGGAAATAATTGCCATGGTGGTTGAGTTATTTTGACATGCCAATGTTGGGTTAATAATTTTTAGGGAAGATCAAAATTATTAATTGTGGTAGATTTTCAAGGGCTTATTCATCTTCAAAAAGGGTATGGGCACATTTTTCTTATAAGTATGATTGGTGTATGTTTTTCTGAAATAAGGTTGGAGTGAAAAGGTTTTCAACTAGGTTTCCTTTGGTTGGGTGTAAATCCTATTTTCTGGTTTGTTGAAGACTACTTATGCATTGTTATCCTTAAGGAGAGTTTTGGTGAATGCATAATTTCTGGTTTGAGATAGTGGAAGCTTTGTGCACTAGGGTTTATATTTGTGAGTCTAGCTACTTGCATTGAGTTGGTGGAACCCTTGGTTGGCTGTTTTGAGTTTGATGGTTGAGTTGCTTCCAAAGAGGTTGTTTGATCAAGTTATTGCTTTACTTGATTCATAATATTGGGCTTACTCCATTGAGTTGATTTGAGCAAGTTATTCTTTGCATTTGGTGATATTGTATTGGTGGCTGTTTTGTTCAAATATCTTTGGAGGGAAAAGGATTTCTTCTTGTTTCCTTTTTCTTGTGATGATTGGTTGAATGCTTCAAGGTTGATGTTGATTGAATGGTGTTGGTTGACTAAACTTTGTTTGATGAGCATTGTTGTTGAAACCCTAATTGATGGTGAAAAGAACATGAGTATCATTGTTATGTGATTCTTTGCATAGTTGGCAATTGTTGGGGTTTCATGTTCTTGAAAGAAAACATTCTATCCTATCCATTTCAGATATTGAGTTGAGTTTTCAGATTTGAGATTGAGATTGAGCTGAGTTGATTTGAGTTGAGTTTTGAGATTGGGATTTGAGTATAGAACATATTGAGTCTCTAACAATTCTCTTTATGCTTCTATGAGTTTGACAAATCACATTGGGTCTCTAACAATTCACTTTGTGATTTCCTACTAAGAAAGTTTTTCTTGGTGAGCTTGTTGAGTTTTTGGACAAGTTCCAGTGGGGACTTGTGAGCAGTTTTTGGACAGGTTCCGGTGGGGACTTGTGAGCAGATTTGGACAGGTCCTAGTAGAGGACTTGTGAGCTGAGTTTGATAGTTCTATCAGAGAACTTGAGGACAGAGGTGCATTGGTTCTATGAGAAGAACCCGAGGACAAGTTGGCAAGTCTTTGAGAAGGCTTGTATGCAGAGGATTGATTTGTTCAAGAGTTGGACAGATCTGACAGAAAGAGGAAGACTTGTACTAGACCGACTAGCTATGTTTGGTACAGGTTGTTGAGCTACTGTGGACGTGATCATAGAAGGCAGAGGTCTCTTAGGCTAAGCATTGAGGACAGGAGGTCTTCGGTGGAAAGGAGTTCCACGTGCTGGCAAGAGGTAGAGGCAGTTGATCTTCTGAGGGATCATTTCCAGAGCGAGAGGGGAAGGTATCTCCTTTGAGCAAAGGCCTAGCCTCTTAGAGAGGCTCATAAATTCTGATTGGGGGAAGGTATCTCCTTTGGGCCGAGGCTCATAAACATTGTAATTGGGAAGGATTCCCAAAGAACTTTGAGATAACTTTTAGAGAAAAGTTTTGTGGACGTAGCCCAGCCATTCTGGGTGAACCACGTTAAAATTGGTGTCACTTTGTGGATGATATTGTGCATTGCTTTGATATTGCTTTGGGTATATTGCTTTACTGTTTTGAAGTATAAAGGAAAAAGTAAAAAGAGGTCTTATACTGTTCACCCCCCCTCTCAGTATAAGCTTGTGTTCTTCACTATCACTATGTAAGGTCGAACATCATCGCTCACCCTCACATCATTAACCCCCACTACAAGTCCCCCATATTCCATCCCCATCCATCCATGGCCCTCCTTGAGCTATCCTCGATTTAGCTAGACCCCATTATTGAGGATATTTTGAAGAATCAAAACTATCTGCCTTTCCTAAAGAAGTTCACTAGTAATGATGAAGAAGTCTCTAACAAAATTATAAATACTTGAAATGGTGGTCATGTTACTGTTAGGGGCCTTGACTTCTTGATCGATTTTTGCATGTTGGATGTGTTACAAGATTTTTTATTGATGATAAAACCATCAGGTATAAAAAACACACCATGGTGGTGGAAAAGGAGTACTTTACTGATAGAGTTAAGGACATAGTTGTAGTCGATTGAGGAACAGATAGAGTCTTCCTTCCTAGCCTATGGGATCATGTTATGGTTCCAATCTTGTAGTATTTCACCATCGATAAAATTGATTTCCCCTTCACAAATTCCACCTACCCTTTCTAAACCACTTTAGGGGAATTAAAAATATTAACATCCCTGACTACCAGTACAAGTCCCTCGAACTTTCCATCAACAATGTCAAAAATAGAAAATCCTCCCAACCCATCCATTAGGTCCTGCACCTCATCTTGTATAAATATACCATCAATATATTTTCCAAGAAAGTCATGAACTCTACCTTCCCTGCCCCTCCTAACCCCACTCAAAGCTCTAATCTCCCCACCTGTTGTGGCTGCTCCACAACGTACCCCAAAATTGGGGACCCACCTTTTTTGCATGTTTTCCAAGAAGACCGAAGTGGCCCATATGCTAAAGATCAAAGAAAAAGCAAAACACCGCAAGGAGAAAAAGTGTCGCGATATCGCGACATGTTGCACTTTCACGGCCAAAAGAGAAAAAGTGTCGCGATATCGCGACATGTTGCACTGTCGCGACCAAAAGAGAAAAAGTGTCGCGATATCGCGACATGTTGCATTGTCACGGCCAAAAGAGAAAAAGTGTCACGATATCGCGACATGTTGCATTATCGCGGCCAAAAGAGAAAAAGTGTCGCGATATCGCGACATGTTGCATTTTCGCGGCCAAAAAAGAAAAAGTGTCACGATATCGCGACATGTTGCATTATCACGACCAAAAGAGAAAAAGTGTCGCGATATCGCGACATGTTGCATTGTCACGGCCAAAAGAGAAAAAGTGTCGCGATATCGCGACATGTTGCATTTTCGCGACCAAAAGAGAAGAGAAAGAATGAGGAAGAAAAAGTGTCACGATATCGCGACATGTTGCATTTTCACGGCACAAAGCAAAGAGAGAGAGCAAAAGAGAAAAAGTGTCGCGATATCGCGACATGTTGCATTTTCACGACCAAAAGAAGAAAAAGTGTTGCGATATCGCGACATGTTGCATTTTCGTGGCCAAAAGAAGAAAAAGTGTCGTGATATCGCGACATGTTGCATTTTCGTGGCCAAACAAGAAAAAGTGTCGCGATATCGCGACATGTTGCATTTTTGCGGCCAAACAAGAAAAAGTGTCACGATATCGCGACATGTTGCATTTTCGTGGCCAAAAAAGAAAAAGTGTCGCGATATCGCGACATGTTGCATTTTCGCTGCCAAAAGAGAAAAAGTGTCGCGATATCGCGACATGTTGCATGGTCGTGGTCAAAAGATAAAAAGTGTCACGATATCGCGACATGTTGCATGGTCGCGGTCAAAAGAGAAAAAGTGTCACGATATCGCGACATGTTGCATGGTCGCGGTCAAAAAAGAAAAAGTGTCGCGATATCGCGACATGTTGCATTTTCGCGATTCAAAGCAAAGAGAGAAAAGAAAAAAGTGTCGCGATATCGCGACATGTTACATTTTCGCGGCGAAGGGCCATAAAATGGAAACCAAAGCACATGCATGCACAAGGGAAGGTGAAACGAATAGTCAGGGAAGGTGAAACGAACAGCCATTGGAAAATGAAACGAACCGTCATGGAAGGAGAAACAATTTTTTCAGAAGTTTAAATACGCCATTCAAAGAGGCCAGAAGGGGTTGGAAACTGCCACGAGCAGAGTTACAGATTTGAAGGCAAGAGGGCCATTCTGGACCTGTTCGGGTTGTTTTCTTCCATTGACTGGTTTGGGAAAACCAGAAACTTCTGTTATTGTAAAATGACAAATTTTTAATACAGAAAATTTCAGAAAGTTGCATCTTATGGACAAGAAAGAAGGAGTCATTTTCTGCATGCAAGATTAAATGTCTATTTTTCCCTTTTCAGATTTTAGGCTTGTAAATGGAGTTTATGCAAGTTTTCTTGGTTGCTTCATGCGAATGTCTAAATCTGAAAACCTCATTTAAAACCCTAGGAGCCAACACTTAGCTTATCCGGATTGTGCTTGTTTTGCAGGTCCAATAGGTTAGGTTGCATGCATGAAAACCTCATATCTTCGGTTTTTTCGGAATAGGATAGCATCAAACTGAATGCATCTTGTGTTCCATTTTCTGCATTTCATTTTCATTTTCTGCATTTTATTTTCCAGAAATTTTAACTTTTTTTTTATTTTTAGGCATTAAAATAAACATTTAAAAAACTTCAAAATCCAAAAATAATTTAACCATTGCGTAGGTTATACTTCATACTTCTAATACGCAATTTGAAATTTCATTTTCGGAGTTGTTTAATATTTTAAAAAAATTCATCGAAGTTGCTGTTTTACTGCAGATTTTAAAAAATCCGAAAAATGAAAATTTCCATTTTAAGGTCAAATTTCATTTTTTCAGTTTTGTTTTGCACTCATGAGCCTATGATGACATTCCCTTCATGAAAATTCCAATTTCATTGAAGGAGTTATGTTTTATGGCATTTTCACAAATTTCCATTTCTTGAGCACTACATCGTGGTCATATGAGGACCAACTCACATTTGCTCTATTTTGGTTCAATGAACAATCACTAAAGTTTCATGGTAAAATAAACCAACATTGCCCCTTGTTTACAGTTACTTGCAATCACTAAGGTGTTCCAAGCATTTAAATTGAATATCTTTATTTGAGATTACTAATACACATATGCAAATGCTAATATAGCGGAGACCTTGGAGAAGTTGTTTGTTTAACTTCTTTGCAAGAGGGGATTTGGAACCCAAATCCTAAAGGAGAGTGTACTTTCACAACTGTGTGAAAATACCACTCAACATTTTGGCGCTAGAAGGAGGGCCTGAATTGGTTTATTTCAGTGTGATTTAAATGCTATAGGGATTTAAATTTTGAATATTTCATGCCCTATTGATTATTATCTTTAGCCCTCTTTTAACAATACAACCTTGTAGTGTTAAAAGGAGGACATGAATTGCTATGCATTGTTCTAACGCTTTTGATTGTTCATACAGGAATAATGTGTTTTGATTTGATTTTGAAAAAATTTGGGTCTTGACTAACGAGGTTGTCTCCATGCAATTACTTTCATTTGATTTTAATGGATACATTTCTTGGTTGATGCTAACATGATTATTCATACGTTACATGTTTGATATTTGCTAGTCATTTCATGCTTATTTGTAAGGAATTACTTTGTCTAAAAATGTATTTGTTGTCGGTATTATGCTCTTCACTTGCGTGTAATGCGATCTTGTGAATCAGAAAGCCTACAACACTAGGAGTATGCTCTTCACTTGCGCATATGTGATCTGGTGAATCAAAAACTAATTTACATTTTTAGAATATTGCTTTGTCATGGTTCCTTCTTTTATTCATGACTAACAAATTGGTTTTGAAGTTATTCTTTGAGTTTCATTAATGGCTACAATTGCAGGAACGTGGTATGGGATACATGTTAGTCCTTTGAACATTAGTGGAGATTCTCATGATTTACCCAAGAACGTAGAAAAACGTTTGCCCAAATTTAAGCACAATGGTCCAACATCAGCCGAGGAACATATTCAAGCCTATGTGGATATCCTAGTTAGATGGAATGTCGAACATGAGGATGTGGCATGTAGAATGTTTCCTGGAACCCTAGATGAGGTGGCATATGATTGGTACATCAATTTACCCGTTGGTTCTATTACATCTTGGACGCAATTGAAAGATGAGTTTATCAATCAATTTAGGTTGTTCATTGATCCTCTCACGATATATCAACAATTTGTTTCTTGCAAAAGAGAACCTAATGAGCCAGTGAGAAATTTCAACTTGAGGTTTCGAAAGCTTTATGCGAGATTAATTTCTCCCTATACTATTGAGGAAAGTGGTGCTCTTCAAATATACTTTCGAGCATTGGATCCATTATTTGCCATATTTGTTAGGATGAATCCCTTGGTTACTGATCTTGCATCGGCCTACACAGAAGCTATGATTGTAGATCAACAATTGAGGCCACAAGGTTATGGAATGGAGCAATCAACTATGGTAGGACAACTAGGGGCTTGCAATCAAACCTCGATGGTAAATCAAGCGTGGGCACAACAAAATTTGATATTAAATGTTTTTCCCTACAATCAACTTTATCCTACCATACCAACTTATGCTCCCACTTGTGCTTATACAAGTACTTCCATCCATCCAACTATGCCTCAATTAGAGAATCATGTGGTCACTCATGGAACCATCGCAACAAATGTTCAAGCTCAGTCCGTGGATATCAATCCAACTAATCCTACTACTTCTACCACTCAACCCAAAGAGTTCGTATCGAAAGTAAAAGAGCAAAAGAAAGTGGTTAAGAAGGTATGTAGGCATGTTCCACCACAAAAACGAGCACATCAATGTATGCATCCAAATCATCCTAGGAAGAAAATTCATAATGCCGATCTTAATGGTGTTTCATGTTATGCTTCTTCGAGCGTTACAAGAGATTTTGAGGTGACTCATGTTGAAGTAAATACCTATTCGAAAAGTCTTGAAGAGCATGAAGATTTTGGAGAAGAAATTCTATGGATGGGTAACAAGAAGTTGGAATCAAATGATCACCATCTTGTTTTGGAAAAGAAATATCCAGAATCATTACCCAAAAAGGATGATTTGGATGAACAAACTTATGTGGACATGATTTGGTCAGATGTACTTACAAAGGATTGGAGCAACTATATGACACGGAATTCAAAAATCGATCCCATTATAGAAGCTCCTAAGCCATCACAAGTGGTTGAAAATGAATTGGAAGGAAAATCAACAAATGAAGTTGAAGACATAATCGAATTTCACCACTTGTTCTCGAACGACACTTTGGATGATGTTCTCGAAAGTGATGACCAAGAGGATCCACACCTTCCAAATTGTGATAAAATTGAATCATGGGTTACAAATTTTGATTATGATAGCTTTACCAATTTGAATTCAAGAGATAACCCACTTTTGGAAATAACTGAACCATCTAAGGAAGGTGAAGATGAATGGGAGGAGACGCAAGTGATTGATCATGAAGATGAGTTACTTGACATACACTTTGACCAAAAATATTTGAGGGTTGAAAAGGATGGACGTGTGTTCAATTGGGTACCTAAGTTTGGTGCCTTTGATAAACGAATCATGGAGAAAGAACAAGTGCTATATGATGAAATGCCATTGAAGGTGAATGAAGAACAAGGATTAATTTCTAACCACACCTTTGATAACATTACTTTAATGAATGAAAAGGAGCTTGATGCATTTAAATTGCTAAATCAAATTCATCAACAATTAATTCTTGAACCTAGGATAAAAACTCCTAATGATCCCAATTTAGTAAATATCCTAGAGGCTTGTAAATTGTTGCACAATTTTAATTGGCCTAAGAACATGGAAAATGAATTAGCTTTGAAATTTTTAGAAATAGGCTCTTGCTTACAAAATTTCATTTTGAATAAAGAAAGCCTAGTTCTAAATCATGAATGGAATTATGAAATTTATACCTTAAAGAATAGACAAGATGAAATTGAAGATCAAATATTGTCTAATCAATTTGATGATTTGAATCTCACCTATGAGAGTACTAATGACACTAAATCAAATTGGTGGGGTGAGCGAGGCAAGTTGAATTTTTTTGCATTGCTTGGTTTGATCTTATTGTTGTTGGATTCCTACAACATTTGGCATACCTATTGTGTCATATGTCTTTTGAAATGTTCTAATCATGTTTGGGATCCGGGAAAGTGATAGTCCAAGTTTTGCATCATCTTGTACCATATTGTACATTTGTATATATATTTTTTGGTTTTTGATGTTGGGTTTGCATTTCAGTTTTGGTTTTAAGTTTTGTGTGTTGGTCCTTTGGACATTTTTGGTTTGTTTTGAAAAAAAAATAAAAAAAGAAAAGCGAGATGTCAACTTATGTCCTTATGAATGTTGACTAAGACTAGGAGAATATGAAACATCGGAATTGTATTGCAGAAAGCTCCACGAGTATCGCAAACACATTAAAGAATATCGTTTGGAACTTGTGATGCATGAAGTTGTCAGTTTTACAAATTATGGCAAAGTAGGTGATATACTCCATCCGCATTTCAAAAGAGAGCAATGCATTCATCCATATCTCATGTTACATTCCACATTGCATATACATTTCATCTCAGTTGCATCTACATTTCAAATACAATCATTGAAAAGGTGTCGAATCCTCTTAGGGTTATTATATAACATATATTAAAAGGATCCTAAGGTTGGGAAATGATGCCCGAACTATCTTGAACCAAGCACGTTCTACACATATTAAAGAGGATCTTGAGTAAAATGGTCAAAACCATACTTGGAAGAAAAGGTGAGGCGAAAGGAGTATTTCGTGTCTGTCCTATCATGCAACATAATCCTTAAAACAGTGGTTTTTACCACTCCCATAGTGCTTAAAGTCTAAAATCAGAGTAGTAAGGATAGGGTTAAATCCTCATCGAACTTAGGTTGAGGATCCAATTCCCCAAAGCTCTGATTTGACCTTCATGGAGTAGTAAGGATAGGGTCTAATTCTCATCTCGCTTAGGTTGAGAATCCGATTCCCCAAAGCTTCTATTTTGCCCACTCAAGAACTTGAAATTCCAAAGCAAATATTTTTCATTCTACTTTCATTGCATCATTGATATTGGATTGGAAGGATCGTACTACATGTCCCTTGCAAGGATGGGTAGTCATCCCCAAGGTTCAAGAAATCAAAAGTAAAGTCAAATCCTGGATTATGGGGTTGATCTCCACCGGGGCTATAGACGCCTGATTGGCAGTGGAGTATGCTCATGCGTGGCAACATGTCTTGTCTAAAAGCAAGACCACTGACTGCTCAAACGGACAGGCTAGCTTGACAATTTCATCCATAACAGGTTAAATCATTTTGTTCAAGATGAGGTAATGAACTCCAGATCAGAGTAGCAAGGATAGGGTTAAATTCCCATCTCGCTTAGGTTGGGAATCCGATTCTCCAAAGCTCGATTTCACTTACACTTGCACATGGGTTCAAGATGGTAGTGACACATAACCAACTTTGGGATCTAGTAAATTAATTCAAGTATACATATATTTGGTCCTAAGAGGGTTTGACAGTTTTAATATGTTTGTTTATGATACTAGAAAGTTTGAGCTTTTGCAAAGCAGGTTGTTATATCTCTAGCATAGTTGTCATACATCAAATCCTGCACAAATCATTCATAGCCTTGCATACGAATCATAAGTGAAACTGACAATGGAAAGTTGAACGAGTTTCAAACGATAGGGAATGAAGCACATTGCACACACCGAGCTGATGCTTAATAATTCTAATGCTTCATGTATTTCTCATCTAGTTTCATTCTTTGGATATTTGCTAACGCTTGTATTTGAGTCTGTGTGTTTTCAGGTTGAGTTCTCACCGAAATGCTCAGGAGCATTTCCCAATAGAGTCACCATTTGTTGTGGCTGCTCCACAACGTACCCCAAAATTGGGGACCCACCTTTTTTGCATGTTTTCCAAGAAGACCGAAGTGGCCCATATGCTAAAGATCAAAGAAAAAGCAAAACACCACAAGGAGAAAAAGTGTCGCGATATCGCGACATGTTGCATTTTCGTGGCCAAAAGAGAAAAAGTGTCGCGATATCGCGACATGTTGCATTATCGCGGCCAAAAGAGAAAAAGTGTCGTGATATCACGACATGTTGCATTGTCATGACCAAAAGAGAAAAAGTGTCGCGATATCGCGACATGTTGCATTATCACGGCCAAAAGAGAAAAAGTGTCGCGATATCGCGACATGTTGCATTTTCAAGGCCAAAAAAGAAAAAGTGTCGCGATATCGCGACATGTTGCATTTTCGCGGCCAAAGGAGGAAAAAGTGTCGCGATATCGCGACATGTTGCATTGTCGCGGCCAAAAGAGAAAAAGTGTCGCGATATCGCGACATGTTGCATTTTCGCGACCAAAAGAGAAGAGAAAGAAGAGAAGAAAAAGTGTCGCGATATCGCGACATGTTGCATTTTCGCGGCACAAAGCAAAGAGAGAGAGAAAGAGAAAAAGTGTCGTGATATCGCGACATGTTGCATTTTCGCAACCAAAGGAGAAAAAGTGTCGCGATATCGCGACATGTTGCATTTTCGCGGCCAAAAGAAGAAAAAGTGTCGCGATATCGCGACATGTTGCATTTTTGCGCCAAACAAGAAAAAGTGTCGCGATATCGCGACATGTTGCATTTTCGTGGCCGAAAAAGAAAAAGTGTCGCGATATCGCGACATGTTGCATTTTCGCCAAAAGAGAAAAAGTGTCGTGATATCGCGACATGTTGCATTTTCGCGGTCAAAAGATAAAAAGTGTCGCGATATCGCGACATGTTGCATTGTCGCGGTCAAAAGAGAAAAAGTGTCGCGATATCGCGACATGTTGCATGGTCACGGTCAAAAAAGAAAAAGTGTCGCGATATCGCGACATGTTGCATTTTCGCGATTCAAAGCAAAGAGAGAGAAAAGAAAGAAAAGTGTCGCGATATCGCGACATGTTACATTTTCGCGACGAAGGGCCATAAAATGGAAACCAAAGCACATGCATGCACAAGGGAAGGTGAAACGAACAGTCAGGGAAGGTGAAAAGAATAGCCATTGGAAAATGAAACGAACCGTCATGGAAGGAGAAACAATTTTTTCAGAAGTTTAAATACGCCATTCAAAGAGGCCAGAAGGGGTTGGAAACTGCCACGAGCAGAGTTACAGATTTGAAGGCAAGAGGGCCATTCTGGACCTGTTCGAGTTGTTTTCTTCCATTGACTGGTTTGGGAAAACCAAAAACTTCTGTTATTGTAAAATGACAAATTTTTAATACAAAAATTTTTAGAAAGTTGCATCTTATGGACAAGAAAGGAGTCATTTTCTGCATGCAAGATTAAATGTCTATTTTTCCCCTTTTCAGATTTTAGGCTTGTAAATGGAGTTTATGCAAGTTTTCTTGGTTGCTTCATGCGAATGTTTAAATCTGAAAACCTCATTTAAAACCCTAGGAGCCAACACTTAGCTTATCCGGATTGTGCTTGTTTTGCAGGTCCAATAGGTTAGGTTGCATGCATGAAAACCTCATATCTTCGGTTTTGTCGAAATAGGATAGCATCAAACTGAATGCATCTTGTGTTCCATTTTCTGCATTTCATTTTCATTTTCTGCATTTTATTTTCCAGAAATTTTAACTTTTTTTTTAATTTTCAGGCATTAAAATAAACATTTAAAAAACTTCAAAATCCAAAAATAATTTAACCATTGCGTAGGTTATACTTCATACTTCTAATACGCAATTTGAAATTTCATTTTCGGAGTTGTTTAATATTTTAAAAAATTCATCGAAGTTGTTGTTTTACTGCAGATTTTAAAAAATCCGAAAAATGAAAATTTCCATTTTAAGGTCAAATTTCATTTTTTCAGTTTTGTTTTGCACTCATGAGCCTATGATGACATTCCCTTCATGAAAATTCCAATTTCATTGAAGGAGTTATGTTTTATGGCATTTTCACAAATTTCCATTTCTTGAGCACTACATCGTGGTCATATGAGGACCAACTCACATTTGCTCTATTTTGGTTCAATGAACAATCACTAAAGTTTCATGGTAAAATAAACCAACATTGCCCCTTGTTTACAGTTACTTGCAATCACTAAGGTGTTCCAAGCATTTAAATTGAATATCTTTATTTGAGATTACTAATACACATATGCAAATGCTAATATAGCGGAGACCTTGGAGAAGTTGTTTGTTTAACTTCTTTGCAAGAGGGGATTTGGAACCCAAATCCTAAAGGAGAGTGTACTTTCACAACTGTGTGAAAATACCACTCAACACCACCCCTGTTGAACCCACTGACAACTCTAATCATGAAATGCCTATCCATGATATGCCTAGTGACAAAAATGACCCTGAATTTTCTTCCCCACTATGGCGAAGCATACCCCTAGGTCTGATTCCAAGGATGGATATTCGTACCTTGAGTTTGAGTTCAAGCTCAGGCTAGTCAAGCATTCTTAATCCAAGTTTCTTCAAAACCCTAGCCCTTCTTACGTACGTGCTTCCCCATGCCTAAAGAAGCCAAATAAGGAGATGTCATCCCTTGCAAAGGCCAATGAGCCTACTCAACCTACAAAGCCAAAATCGGTGTGCACCAACCCCTCTACTACTACTCTTTATAGCTCTATTATCAGTCACATTGTCAGCACGATGGCCACCCTATCAGTGCTGCCAACTCTTCCAAGGTTGCGTGGATGTTTTACAATTAGACGATGAAGATGTTGGACGAAGTGCATGGTCACCTCAACGTTATCTTCAAAGATATGGATGAGACTCCAAATACCAAAAATGAAAAGTAAGTTGCAGGTCTCTGGTATGAGGGGCATCCCCTTGGGGACCACCCCTGTCCCACCTTTGTTCAGTTCGGATCATCCCCTTTGAATTTCCTCATTGGATTTTTGTTTTCTAGTTATGCCAGTTCTCCCTTGAGGTCACCTCTATTTTGTATTTAGGGTCTAAAGACATGTTGTTTGTATCCTTGATGTAATAATGTTTTGGGGCTCCTATCAAAACCCACTTTTAATAATAAAAAAATTATCGATAAAAAAAATAGTTCTCCCTTTTGATTTCTAACCAAGTCATTATGATGCTCTTCATATACAAACAATTTGTTTCTAGTGGTATATTACTATGTTGGAATTTCATTCCACATTAATACCTCTTCTCACCCCATATAACTTAAGGGTAAAATCTTACTATAGGTGCATATGGCTCTATTGTAAACATGTTTTGGAAATGATAATTCAAATTTTGTACTTTGTGAAACACATAGTATACTCTAACCTCATGAGAGTGTTGGAAAATTGGCATGTCCTTGTAGTGGCACCACCCTTCTAGTTTGTTAAATGAATGGTGATTAAAGCATTTTCCTTTTTCCATGTTGTCATTTTCTTATCAATTTCATTTTTAATTAATGGGAGAACATTGATGTTATTCAAATTCTCATGTGTTGGTTTATCATTTACACGCCCTAACTATGGTGTAAGCCCATACTAATTTCTTTCACTCGCACCCTTAATATTTTATACATGTTTATTTTTTCATTTTACTTTTCATCCAATTAGTATAGATTAGTGTAGGAGTTTTTCTTCGAAAAGAGGGGATTTGGCCTTGATATGAATATTTGGAGGATCCATTGGTTCTTTCATACAATTTCATTGAAACTACAACTCAAATGCTTAATTAAAATAGAAGTCATAAAAATTATCTAGTTCAATAGGATGTTATCATAATTAATATATTAAAAAGTCATTTATATTTTATGATGGATAAAAATAGGCCTAGAATTATACATATAAATATATTTATTTTAGTTTCCAATCATTTTTTCATGTTTAGATTTAAATTATTATGCTTTCTAAAGTCATACATTTGTTGAAACTATTAATAGTCATAAAAATATATTAATACTTTGGTAGATTTGTCTACCCAAAAAAAAGGAAGGAAATTTACTCACTATGAATTATATAAATTAAAACATACATATATGATGAATTTGTCAAGTCAAAATTAATATAGTTTAACATTTATATTGGTAAAAATTTGAAAAGTATATATAATATTTATCCATCACTTATTAATAATTTGATGAGTATAGGTACTATTTAAATTCTATCCCTAGAAAAGAAGAAGAAACAAATTTTTATTGTAAAAATTATATATAAAAATAATCTCTTTTACAACTCATTTAAATATATATTTATATCTAAGTTTTTTTCATTTTCATTGTAATGGCCCATACTATATCAACTTCTAGTACTACATGAGTAAATGTCTATTACATCTAACCTTTAGTAATACATCTAAATTACAATATAATATAACCCAATTTGAAAATATAATAAAATATTCTAGCATTCTTTTTATGACCTACTATTACTAATCTATTCTTGTGTTATGGAGAACATTGTAGTATAGACCAAGGGATGTTTAACATACATGACAGATTCTTCAAATAGAACTAAAAAGTAGGACTAATACAAATTTATATTATATACTAAGTAAATCTTATTATAATATGAATTTAATTGTATAATTACTTGGTTGCTTGATAATTGTCTAAATATCATAAAAAACTTGCCCAACCTAGTAATGAAAAATTCAAAAATATTTCTTCCTATATAAGATTCTATCCTATATATAATTTGTTAGAATATTCGATATTTGAAGGTTATTATGCAAGTAATGATGATGTATGGCCAAGAAAGTTTCCATTAGTGAAATTAGAGTATAGCTATAATTTTTATATGACAAAAAAAGTGTAAATAGTTCTTTTCAATTTTAACATCAAATGAAATAAAATTTAAATCTTATAACACCAAATAGTAAATTGAAATAATTATTATTCCAATGATAATTTATAAAAGATTAGTGTTTTATTAAATATCCATTATTAATATTTATATATTTTTTTTTCATTTGGCATAACACTAAATCAAAATTATTTTGTAAAATAATTTTGAAAATTTGAAAATAATCTAATGTCATGTTTTAATAGCAACCTTTTAGGTTACCAAGGAGGAATTTTGAGTGAGTAAGAAGTGATTTCAAGGAAGAGAAGATAACATCCACATGTTTAGATAAATCCAATAAATGAAAAATTCTAAGGAGGAAAAGAAAGGTATAAAGGAATTAATGTTATTTATGGAATCGCTAATAGGAAGTAAAATTTCTTTAGTTGGGAAAGGAAAATTCAAAGAAGAATATATGGTAATACCTACTTAGAAGATAGACTTACCACTATAATTGATTATTGAGTATGAGATGATCTAACATGAATATTACTTCTTAAATGAACAAGGTTAATATATAAGTTCAACGGATATTTGGTCATATTATTTAGAGATTTAAAAGTGGAGGAAATTGAAGTAGACATCATGTTCGCGTTATTCTATGACTTTATTTTTGAATTAGTTTCTATCACCATCTTATTTAGTTTAAAATTTAGAGATAAAATAATGGATAAACACCTATGGGTTAAAGGGATAGATGGCTTGTACTTAATACAATGAAGTGATTTTTTTAAAATTAAAACTAAACTCTTGAAAATGCTTCCATTGTGAGCTAGGAATTTGGAGTTTCATCTTAGATTATTATTAAGAATAATTTGAAGAACACTGTAATAATATAGGAAAATTCATCCAAGATGGGTCAACTATTAATGTGTGCAAACATGATATGTATAAATTCATATGTTATAATTTATATCTCAAAACCTCATTAAAAATAAAATTGAACAAGATAATAGGATCATTAAGTGGATTTTAAAAACATCATATTTAAATGTTAGAAATGTTGTGAATATGAACACACTGAAAGAGAATATAAATTAAAAATGGTTGAGCATAGATAAAATATTTTGGGTATGAGAAAAATCAAGATGAAATAAGAAAATCATATTATAGTAGAAAATTACTTGAATTGTGGGATTTTTTCTCTAGAAAATATGGAAAATAAATCCATTTTTTCTTCTCAAGAGTGAAGGCCTTCAGGGTTTATTTGGAGCAAACATTAGAAGAAACTATAATGGATACAATGCATTAATTTAGGGAAATAAAGGTAATCAAGAAGATTTGGAAGCAAGTCTTAAAATAAACAATGTAGACAAGGTCATGTTTTTTTATAGGCATGTCATTTCTATTTTTATTTAGGTAGTAGAAAATCATCGCCTTAAAATATAAGAAAAAGTAGCATAGATTTTTTCATTGCACTTTATGGTTAATTATGTATAAATAAGAAATTTGTATGGATAATATCCACTGCAATTTAGGGAGGTTAGCATCAAATGTAATAGAACTCAAACCTTAAGTACTAAAGAATGAAAACCTTGTACTTTAGGTTTTCAAGGGTAAAATAAACTCTAATTTAGGGAGGTTAGCATAAAAAGTAAGTACTATAGAATTTCAAACTTGTACTTCAAGGTTTCAAGCATAACATAAAGAAGAATGTGTTTGTTCTTCATGGCATTGTAAGATAATAGATTATAATTTAAATTATGAAAGTATTGAATAGTAAAAATATTAATGAGGATGAGAGAGTTGGTGATATATAAAAATAAGAGGAGGAACCTCAAATTAAAATGAAGGAGCACAAAAATCATGAAACTATTGATTTATATGCTAGAAATAAATATTATAAGTGTAAACAAGAAGTGGGACTAATATTAGAGAAGACATAAAAAGTTGTAATAAAGATAATATCTTGTAAAATTATATGTACAAATAAAGCCTCCCATTTTTTAATGAATCAGTAGGTTGTTATAGTCATGCATTTATTATAATATGAGAAACACAAATAGATGGTGATAAATGTAAGAATGCATTCAAAAAGGTTTGCTTAAATAATAGTGTTGATATTTAAGTTAAATTTAATTTTTATAAAGTAATTGGCCAATGGATATCCGAACTCTTAATAAAAATAGTATTGATTTGATAGAAGACATGTAGTTCAACAATATATATATATATATATATATAAAGGAAAATAGCATATGGTCTAATTAGCATATTTTGTAATAGGTTATATAGGATTCAAACAATCCCCATCCATATTATATCATGACCACGTAGTGCTATTACAACAACTTGGCAATTATGCATGTATCACTTGCAAGATTCATACCTATGTCTCCTCCTCCAAGGTTGAGTGGTTCAGTCCATTGAGCTAGTACCATTTTATCTAATCGAATTATTTACAAATATTATATTTTCATATTTTAATGGGATTCACCCATATTGGTGGTGATATTTATCTTATTAAAAGAGTAAATAAAATTAATAAGAAAATGTTTTTTAAATGTTATTACAATTATATCAAGTTGCATTAGCTCAACTAGTTATATTTCTCCACTTTCAAGGAGGAGGTCTAGGTTTGTAACTTTCCAATATACATGTATAATTGTAAAATTGTTGTAATACCACCATGCGTTCATGTTGTAATATGGATGGGGCTTATTTCAATCACAAATAATCGATTCAAAAAATGTTATTACCAATATGAAAAATATGTATATTTTAGTTTATTCCAAGGCATGTTATAGTTTGATTTAGGTTGTTTTCAATTAATTAGTGGTTTCTACCACACACTCTAATCTGGATCAAATGTATTAACTTAGAAACTCTGCATGTATCATTTGGTAGTACAAGAACCTACATCTCTTTTATGAAAATTGAGGAATTTAGTCATATTTTGATAGGATCATCCCTAATAGAATTAATATGTCGCTTATTAAAAGAATAACTATGGAAAAATCAATTTTTACTAAATCTTAGAAAAATAATAGATTTATAAATGTTATTGCTAATATGAAAATATGTATATTTTATTTTATTATTAGCCAAATGATAATGTGCTATAATTTTTTTCAATTAATTAGTGGTTTGAACCACATATTATGATTTAGATTAAAAGTAGAATATTTTACTAGTCAAAATATATGAATGGCTACATTCTAATATAATAAGTTGACTCTATAATCATAGCAATGTTCCTAGTATTAGGATTTTAACATTCTTGAAATGCTATTTTCATTTGTGATGACATTCAATGCATTTATCCCAAACAACCATATCTTATTTTAGACACTTTTATTTGTTAGCGTATTAAAATTTTATAAATAAACCCATAGATAATTTTAAGTAGGGATATTGAACATGTTAAGAAATGGTTATATCATTTGAAAATAATTTTTTTATTTATTTGATACATGTTTCATAGCCCAATCAATAATATATTTGATTTATAAGAAACTTGTCAAACTATAATTTAAATTAATTCAAAAAATTTTAAGTTAATATTAACAAAATACAACCTAGATGGTGTAGGTGAGTTGGAGAGGGTAAGGCAATCCTCCAAGGAAGGTCCCTAGTTCGAATCTCCACCCTACTAAACACACATAGGATACTAAAAATCCATTTGATTATGTTGGTGCGGTCAGGTTCGGGCATGACTCTCGGGTGATTTTGATGGTGTAGAACCCCCCTGGTCATGGTTTCTCAGACCAAGACAGCCCCCAAAGGGTTTTTTGCTAAAAAAAAAATTAACAAAATACATTTAATCATTTATAAATCATTCACTGAAAGTGATTGCTGATTTTAATGATTTTTTAGTGTTAAATTATCTTTAAAAAACATTGATTTTTCTTATATATATAGTAGAAAATAGGTTATATTATGTCATTAACTAAAATATTACAATATTCTATTGCTAGAATTTTCCACCAAAAAAAAACATGAGGTAGATAAGGAGCAAAATATCCATAATTAAATAAAAGCTAATATCAGTGATGGTGAGCAAAATGCATGCAGAGGCGAGCAAACGTGTGGCAATCAAGTCATTGGCTAGCAGGAGGCAGAGGGATGGGATTAAAATTTATCACTTGAGGGGTGATGCATCGGTGAATGGGAATCAGAGAGGCAAGAATAGAAACCTTGGTACTGGCTTGCGATCGCAAGGCTTAAGCATCTGGTCCTAAAAATCACTCACTTTTGTTGGATCACGGTCCATAATAGAATTTTGACCATAGAAAACCTAATCAAGAGGGGTATCATCATCCCTAACAGATGCTACCTCTGCACCCAGGCCTGGGAGTCCACTCAAAACTTATTCATCGATTCCCCTTCTCCATTGACATTTTTACTCCCTAGCAAGTAGGTTCCAAGTAAGTTGGGACTAGTCCAAGTCCATCCATGACTTGGTCACCCAATGGCCCAACATCTTTAGTAACCCAAGACTCAAGTTTCTCTGGAAAGCCTTGTTGCACCATGTCTTCTAGAAAATTTTGCTGGAGAGGAACAACCACATCTTCAATGACAAGCCTAGGAACCCTAAAGTTGTCACTAAAAAAGCCTTAAATTTTACTTTGGAAAATGCTAACATCATATCGTGCACAGAATACCCTTCTTACAAAAGGTAATCCTTAGTGATCAAGAGCCTGGGAATATCCACTGAGTGTTCAAGACCTTAAAATATCCCCAGCTCTCAGAGTAATGTCAAATGGATTCCCCCCCAGGTTGGCTCAATGCCAATTTTTACGGGTCCTCCAAAGGTAACCTACGAGACGCGAGGTCTGGAGGAGTCATCAAGGACCATATGGGCAACATTATTTTGGCCTTCGCAAAACAATTTGGGATTCAAACTAACAACTACGCGAAAGCTTGGGATCTTTGGAGATGTATTCAGGTTAGCAAATACATGGTCAATCCAATCATCTTCAAGGGTGATTCACTCATTGTGGTTAACCATATCATCAACAATAGTAATGGGGGTTGGAACATCCACAACATAATCCAAGACTACTAGGCTTTCCTCCGACGGTATCTCCAAACCATGACTAGTCACATGTTCAAAGAAGCGAATAAGGTAGCAGATATCTTGGCCAAATTAGTGACCAATCAAGCTAGCTTGATCATTTGGGAATATGTCTTCCCCTAGGAAATCAGTACGAAAGCTAATCATGATGTAATATGCATTCATAAGAAGCAACACTAGCTGCCACATTAAAGTTTCATTAACACCTAAGGTGTTTCTTTTCAATACCAGAACAAATCTAAGGAATGTCACAAATGGTAGTTTTAGCAGCCAAAATGTCATTCCTTCAATGCTAGAAAGGTGTTATCTTAACACCATGTTCATTGGAAACTCACTAACATCCATTATTTCCTTATGTGTAGCCAACACAACCACTCATGTGGTCTACATAACCTGTGTCAATTTGACCAGTAACCCCCCACCGCCTCGACTCCTGTCGTGCCTTCATCCCTTCCTCCTCGTTTTTCCCCTTTTCACTGAGACCAATCACCACCCCCATCATTTTTTGCCCATGCCCATTTCTTACGCTACCTTCTTCGCTCACCCCCCCTCTTCCTTCCGGTCTGGTTGTCTCCCCCCTTGTTCTCTGTTATCATTTCTCTACGTGGTCATTACTCCTATTTTCTCTTAAAAATATTTGGAGTGATAGCCTACCACACTTGCATTAAATTTAGGATTTTTAGCCAGAGCCCTATATTTTCTTTGTGCATTCGCTTGAGGACTTTCTCTCTGCTAGGCAATAGACTTTATTGTAGTCTATCCAATCCCAACTTCCCCATCACGATGACCATAATAGAGCCCATAAACCTACAACTTGAGGTAGGGATCGAAGATTTACTCAAAGCCAATAAATTCACCCCTTTCTTCAAGCTTTTCATTGGCATAGATGAACAAGTGATATGGTATTTTGTCAGCACATGGAACAAAGGTGAAGTTCAGGTCCATGGCCTTTGGTTTGAGGTAAGTGTCCACTCCATTGCTGAATTTTTTGGTTTATCCTAGTGGTAGAAGTGTTCGAAGGGATAGGCATAACTTCAAAAAAGAGTTAGAGCACTTCCTCGATAAGGGGAAATACTTAGAGTGGGAGAAGTGGGGTGTGCTACACTTATCTCTCCCTAGGCCTTGGGATGCTACTATCATCCCTATCATCCAATACATCATTGTCAACAATCATAATCATCCCCTATATGATTACCACCTTGCTTTTATGAACCACCTTTGTGATGTCAAACCAAAAAATTTCCTTGACTTCCTTTTCTGGTCCATCCACATCACCATCACCAATATAAAAATAAGCATGTCCTCCAATCCCCCTCACCACTAGGTCTTGTTCCTTGTCCTTTACAAACACACCCTTATGCACCAGGTCTCTGGTGGCATCCTCGATCGCTCTCCTAGCCTCAAGCCCTCCTTTGCATCCCTTTGTAAGGACAAGGAAATCCCCCCACTCTCTCGTTTCTATAGATTCCCCTTCGTATTCTATTTCCCCTACTGGTTTCCCTAGATATCTTCCACCATCGCTCACTATAGTGGCCTCCCCGGATCCCACTCCCAAGACCTCTACTCCAACTAATCGTCGTACCCCTAGCCAGCCCCTGAGAAGCAAATGAAAATCAGTCCATCCCTCTCATAAAAGTAGGAAATCCCATCGACTATAGATAAATAACATGAATGCTCTGGGATAGATTCTTGAGGTCACCATTAATGAGGATGAAGAGGCATCCAAAAATACTAAATATGTGTTGCGCATAGCCAACTTTACCCGCATCAACAGAACTGTAGACCTCCTAAATTCAACAGCAAATATCATCAGGGAGGTTGGCACCAGCCTGACCAACACCATCAATGAATTTTAGGAGCTCCTTGGCGTGCTCGAGGCCCTCATCGTCCCTAACCAGAAAGATGTTGATCACCAGGATGGGAAAGAGCTATCACAGTATCCTTGAGAAGGTAAATTCAGACCGGTGGATTATCGGTGATTGTATTAGCATCTGTTTAGCTCTATACTAGTTGACTACTCTTTTGTTTTTTGCCTTGAATGGAAGGATTGGACTTTGTGTCTAGAACTAGTTTATTTTTGTAATATCGGCATTTTTTATACCCTATGTAACAAGGATGGGTCCCTTCAACCTGATCAATAAATAATTTTTTTTTTACCTACCAAAAAAATAAAAGCTAATATCAACAAAAATACTATAGTTATATCCTATTGCAATATGTCATATATCATCACTCATCCATGGGAGAGTCTATCATATAGTGATGTTTTGAGTATATATTCCATAATATCTTCTAAAGTCTTCAAGGAAGAAATAGAAGTAATCAATTCTTAACTTTGTTCATCAGTATTTAATACCTTCTTTATAGTTTCCTATTGGACCTTCCAGATATCCCATATCATATGAGAAAGTTGATGATATTTGTTAGTAACATCTCCTAGTATGTTGGAAGATCCATGAACATAGAAATGAATGTGTCCCAAATGTAATAGAACATCAAAAGTCAAATCTACTAATACTATATCCCGTGGAGGAGAAGAACCAATGAACACCTTTTTGCATCTTAACTTCTAAATATTCTTGAGAAGGATGAGTCTACAAACATCCCATAGTTTGAGGTAATTATCCTACTAAGTAAATCCAAGCAGAAATTATTTTCAAGAATAAAAAAGTGTAGAATACATCCCAAAACTATTTAGCCATGTCACAAAACCAAAAAAAGTAAATAAGAGTTTCTAATACAAAATTTGCATTGAGGGAAAATATGTAAAATTAGGGCCAAACTTTTAGAAATTGGAATTTTTTGATACATAACCCATCGTCCAAGAAGCTAAGTTTTGGATTTAATAGGAACTTTCCAAATTTGATCAACAAGAGACTACCATTGGGCATTGGTAAAATTGACTTGCTACTTGGCATTGAGCTTAAAGTCCAATTATAAAGGATACAATTTTTTTTATATAGATTCAACTAGATTTAATGGAAGAGTTTCTATGGTCATCAAGCTATATCTAGCTAGTCCATATATTGTAGGTAGATATTCCCAACTTTATAGGGACCTCATAAGGAATGGAAGCCATAACCAAGACATAAGACTCTTTGAAAAAAGGGAGAATGGAGCAATAATTATGGATCTAGTTCCAAGTAAGAATTAATTAGCCACCTAGATCCCAAATATCTCTTATTTTATTCAACCCTTTCTTCAAAAATAATCATTATGGAGGAGACACTTATTCCACCAAAGATAGTTGAGACTAATTATTAGACCATGTCTTAAGGAGCTAGACTTCCAAGCCAATAAATGAAAAAATAAAAAAATGTTTAAATGAAGTGATACTAGGAGATAAATTTGAGATATCGTAATCAATAATATATTTTATTCATACACATTTCATATCCCAATCAGATTTTGGGTATTATTGATCCTCTTACATAGATAAAAAGTTTAGTTGTTAGAGCCATCACTAGTGATAAAAATTGGAAACACTTGTTTCAATGCAAAATCTCTTAGGCTACTGACAAAGGTAAATGGAAATAAATCCCATGAGAGGATAAGGTCCTTAATGCACCATTCTTATAAATTTTAAAAAAATGTATGCTACTATGTATACGATAATATACTTTAGTTATGATTTGATAATAGTTATGATAAAATAACTTTTATTTGTTTTTATTATATAATGGAATGATAAAAATTTTAAATGAATTCATATTACTTAGATCCATATTAGATCTAATATTTATATGTACAAACCTTTGATAGCTATTGACAATTGAAAAAACATAGATCTAATGTAATGAATAATATATACACACTTACAAAATTATGATCCAACAATTTGGTAGGTTTTTATGGATTTTAGATCTTCAATCATGGTAAAAGACCAATGGTTCATTCAAAGAGCATTAATTCTTCAAACCATTACCATGAATGTGTTAAATATTGTTTCTAAAAAAGAATCTAAAGGAAAGGAATTCTAGGAGAAAGAAGAGACAAGAGTGAGTATGAGTTGGGATCAAGTACAATCCATGAGTGAGTGTGATTTAGGAGGCTGTGAAATCCAAGAGGGAGTGCAGGCCATGAGTGAGCCTTACTAGCTATTATGGAAGCAAAGTCATATTTGCAATCCCTAATGGGAAGTTAGGGTGCCCTAGATAGAAATCAGGATTCCCTAGCTAGAAGTATGGATGTCCAAGTTCAAGATGCACTATATATAAGTATGTGTTGAGAAGAAACACATCCTACTAATAATAAAATTTTTGATCTTTTGATAAATTAAATTTTATTTTCTGAGGGATCCGTCATGAACTTTTGTTTTTGGTTTTTAATCCAATTTTTGTTTGCGTCAAGATTTTAAATTTTACCTACATCAAGGTGTCAAAAATGCTTGCCTAGAACATTGATTTGAATTGATTTTTTTGGAATATTTGCATGTCAATGGTATTATTTCAGATTAAATATTTTAGAAATTTTAATTTTCAATGGTTTTCCTAAGGTCTAAAGTATTGAAATCAATTTTTAGGGTTTTTCAAATTTTTTCACTTTACCTAATTTCACTTCAAATTTAAAATCATTGTAAATTTTGATAGATGAGGTGATTCAAATTTTGGATGAAATATCTCGAGCTCTTCTTTTCAATGGTACCCAATTTGCAAGGTTTTAGACATTAATTTTTTCCAAAAATAGTAGTTTCTCATTGCAGCCCGTGAACTTATAAATGCAATATCTCTTGACCCATGGTGAATTTTTGAATTATCTCAACGGTTTTGAGTACCCAGTTGGCTCATTTGAATACATGGAAATTTTCATAAATTTCTAGGCATAATTTTCCTCCCCATTGAAAAATAAAATGTCCAATAAATTTGAGAAAGGAAATTGCTAAGTGTTGAGATGCCCAAAATTCTTGCACCATAATGGAGCCTAAGGAGATACAAAATGTATGATAACTTTGAGAAAGCATGTTGCTAAGTGTTGAGATGCCCAAAAATCATGCACCATGTCGGAGCCCAGGGAGGTACAAAATGTTCTGTAACTTTGAGAAAGAAAATTGCCAAGTGTTGAGATGCCTAGAAATCTTGCACCATGCTAGAGCCTAGGGAGGTACAAAATGTTCAGTAACTTTAAGAAAGGAAATTTCTAAGTGTTCAAATGCCAAAAAAGCTTGCACCATTCCAGATCCTGGGGAGGTACAAAATGTCTGGTAACTTTGAGAAAATAAAATTGCTAAGTGTTGAGGTGCCTAGAAATCTTGCACCATGCTAGAGCCCAGGGAGGTACAAAATATTTGGTAACTTTGAGAAGGAAATTTTTGTGCCTTAGTGCAAATAATTTCAGATTCATAGAATTGAAACTTTGGCAAGGAGAAACCTAAAATTGATTCCTGAAAAAATAGAAATAAAGCCCTGGCAATGGAATTGAAACACACCAATGGAAATGATGCCCAACATTTTAAGATGAATTTCAAAAATCAAATATGAAGTCTAGCAATTAAAAAATTGATTCTCGATAATTAGAAATTTATTTCGAGTAGTTGAAAATTAGTTTTAGGTATTTGAAGATCACATTTGGGTTATTGAAAATGACTCTGGGTAATTAAAAATATATATTTTGGACCATTGAAAATTGTTTTTGGGCACTTCAAATTCATATCAGGCCCAGAAATTCATTTTTACACTCAAAGGAAAAACCAATGAATAGAATACTCGGCCATAAGAAAATCACTGTAACAAAGGATATAGTGCTCGGTAATGATAAAATGAGACCCGACCATGAAAGTTGAACTTGGCATTTAAAGATCACCAAATTGATGCCCTAAATGTTGAGAAATGTTGTAATACGGAGAAACATTAACAAAATTCTTGAAAATAATTTAATACCTCTAATGTCGAAAACCTTAGAAAAATAAAAAATTAAAATTCAAAACCATAGGAAAATTTTAAATAATTAAATTAATTATGTTGTTGATGTTCTAACCTTTGCCTTTTTTAATTTTTACAAGAAATTTGTTTGTGGTTGCATTAAATATGTCAGACATCATAGAGGGCATGAAAATTCAATGTAAATTGGGCAAGTAGAGATGGAAAGTGCAAGAAATCAATGATTCACCCAGATCCTGTAAATAAAGACTTTAAGAGGAACGACCAAAGTAGTGTACATCGAATAGAAGAATGACTATAGTATGAAGGGAAATTTAATTGTAATAAATTTGAAGGTAGAGAGGTTTATGTGCTCGGTTAACGTGCTACCTACTCTTAGTTCAAGTGACATTTGTGCTATTCAAGTCTCCCCCTCCTATGAGTTGTTTGAACTTGTTAATATGTGAAAATCTTGTAAAATCTTGAATTTGGCAGAGGAAATTTATGTAAAAAAATACCTTGTGGTAATAATTAAACTGCATGTAAAAGTGGGTGGCTAGGGAAAAGCTCTTGTGTATAAGAGCAATTTTTTGAGTCTTTCACAAAGATGCAAGAATTATAATAGAATTATTTTTTATAAAATTGCTTTTTTGGAAATTCGGTTGTTGTTGACATAGGATCTTTTGTGGTGTTGTTACTCTTAAGTGGTGTATCTAGATGCTTAATTTGCTTCTCGAGTTTCCACGGTGCTCATTTCCTTATTATTATTATTATTTTTGGGATGTATGTAATTAAAATTGTTATGCATTTGATTAATTTTGGTATGTTAGTGTTAATAAAAAGATTCATTGCAAGTTAATCATTTTGAAATTCATTTTTTCATACTAGCTCTACTTTTTTTGCGTGAGTTGAGCTACTGGAAAAAACATCCTAGCAAGATTAAAACTTTAGAATAATTAAACTATCTTGAGAGAGTGTTTGGTCTATTCCATAAACTTGTTTCACCCCTTGCTAGATAATAAATTGATCTTATAAAGTTAGACGATTTATTATTCTATTGGTTGTGATTGGAGAACATAATAGTATGCCAAGTTGAAAGAATAATTAATAGTTAAAGTTGTAGAATTTCACCCTTCTTTTCTACCCTACCTTACTTTCTCTCTTTTTTTAAATTTTGAAGTGATCCATTTTTATGTTCTTTAAAATTATTTAATCTACTAAAATTTGAAGATCTAGATCAATTCACAAATAGAAACCTAATAAATTAACAATACAGATCACCATAAAACAACAATGAACATAGGTTGAACCCATTGTAGGTAAAATAGATGGTCCACTAAAAACTATTTCAAAAGTGGTAAAGAGCAAAGACATTCGACTTGATCCTGTAACTCACACCTTAGATATCCAGCAATATCCTAAAGTGAGAGGGAATTTATTCCCATTTAAATGTTGTGTTTTCTTTTTACTCTTCACGAGGTGTGCATGAAAGTCAAGCCAATATAAATTTGTGCTAGAAGGGGGGCTCGAACCTACCTCCAGTGTTTTTCATGGCCAATTGGTTAGGTTCCACTACCTTGAATATCCTTGGTGCAACCCATGATTTACCCAAGAATCCTAAGAAATATATTTCCACCTACAAGCATGATGGGATTAGGACAATAGAAGAACACTTGGTAGCCTTTAAAAATGCTTTGAAACTATTAAATGTGCAACATGAAGATGTGGTCTATAGGTTATTCCATTTCACTCTCTAGGAGGGAGCATACAATTAATTTTTGAATCTAATTAATGACTCAATCATATCCTACGATGATCTAGAGAAAGTTTTTGTATCCCAATTCGGTCAAGTAATTGATCCTAGTGTGATATATTGGTAATTCTCTAGTATTAAGAGAGGATCTAGTGAAACTATCATATATTTTAATATGATATTTCAAAATGCTTATGGTATAATGACTGGTCATTACGTACCAAGTATAAATTTAGCCTTAGAAATATACAAAAATACCTTAGATCTAGTGACCTCTATTTTCCTCAGAAGAGACACCAATATCATTACCTTAACATAATATTACAAGGAAGCTCTAACTCTTGAAAGATAGTTAGGACCTCAACCTTTGAATAATTCCTTGATGCCATTTGTTACATATAACACACCTATTTTAAATCCCATTCCACATCAGATGCTAATGCCAACATGTCAAGATCCTCTTAAGTAAAACTCATTAACCTTGATCCATGGTGGACATGTGCAAACTATAGAGAAGGAATATGATAAAACTGGGGTTAAATAAGTTTCAAAGATGGTCCAAAAACTGGCAAATGACTTCCTAAGTTTTAAGAGACAGGTATCTAGGGAAGAGAGTTTAAACCGATTTCCTTACTGGTTGAACATATTTCCCAAATATTCATATGAAGCCAATAAGGATTACAACAAAGGTAAGGGGTCTAAAGTGAACATTTGTGACTTAGCTTTACCCAATTTGTGTAGGATTCATAAAAAATCCCAACACGGGGAATTAGATTATCTAGAGTTATACAATACTTTTGAAGCTTTGTTCAGTGAGTTAAGTTTTCTTAAGAATCAAGAAATGTTTATGGTTTTGGTTCATCCAAACATAGTGCTGCTATGGTTTTGGATTCATTCACTTTCCTAGATGAATCAAAAAATATTTTGGAAATGCCTATCGATGAAGTGTAAGATTTTCAAGAGTTTATAAGGGATAGTTATAATCTTAGGAATAGGAATCCAAAATTCAACACTGCTAGCTTTTGAGGATATATGTAGTGGGAGAAATCTAACATAGGTCCTGATAAGATGAAAGAATATGAGTCTGCAACATGACTAAGAGGCACTGTATTTGTAAAAAATATCTTGTGGTAATAATTAAATTGCATGTAAAAGTGGGTGGATAGGGAAAAACTATTGTGTATAAGAGCAATTTTTTGAGTCTTTCACAAGGATGCAAGAATTTATAGAAGTAATTTTTATAAAATTGCTTTTTTAGAAATTCATCTATTGTTGACATAGGATCTTTTGTGCTATTGTTACTCTTAAATGGTGTATCTAGATGCTTAATTTTCTTCTCGAGTTTCAACGGTGCTCATTTCCTTATTATTATTTTCTTTGGGATGTATGTAATTAAAATTTTTATGAATTTGATTAATTTTGGCATGTTAGTGTTAATAAAGAGCTTCATTATAGTTTAATCATTTTGAAATTCATTTTTTCCCTACTAGCTCTAGTTTTGTTGTGTGAGTTGAGCTACTGGAAAAACATCCTAGCAAGATTAAAACTTCAAAATAATTAAACTATCTTGAGAGAGTGTTTGGTCTATTCCATAAACTTATTTCACCCCTTGCTAGATAATAAATTGATCTTAGAAAGCTAGATGATTTATTATTCTATTGTTTATGATTGGAGAACATAATAGTATGCCAAGTTGAAAGAATAATTAATAGTTAAAGTTGCAGAATTTCACCATTATTTTCTGCCCTACCTTACTTTCTCTATTTTTTTTTAATTTTGAAGTGATCAATTTTTATGTTCTTTAAAATTCTTTAATCTGCTAAAATTTGAAGATCTAGATCAGTTCACAAATACAAACCTGATAAATGAACAATACAGATCACCATCAAACAACAATGAACATAGGTTGAACCCATTGTAGGTAAAATATATTTTCCACTAAAAACTATTTCAAAAGTGGAAAAGAGCAAAGACATTTGACTTGATCCTATAACTCACACCTTGGATATCCAGTAAGATCCTAAAGTGAGAGAGAATTTATTCTCATTTAAATGTTACTTGTGTTTTTTTTTTACTCTTCATGATGTGTGCATGAAATTCAAACCAATATAAATTTGTGCTAGAAGGGGGGCTCAAACCTACCTCCAATGTTTTTCATGGCCAATTGGTTGGGTTCTACTACCTTTAATATCCCTGATGCAACCCATGATTTACCCAAGAATCCTAAGAAATATATTTCCACCTAAAAGCATGATGGGATTAGGACAGTAGAAAAAGACTTGGTAGCCTTTAAAAATGCTTTGAAACTATTGAACATGCAACATGAAGATTTGGTCTATAGGTAATTCCCTTTCACTCTCTAGGAGGGACCATACAATTGATTTTTGAATCTAATGAATGACTCATCATTTCCTAGGATAATATAGAGAAAGTTTTTGTATCCCAATTCGGTCAAGTAATTGATCCTAGTGTGATATATTTGTAATTCTCCAGTATTAAGAGAGAATCTAGTGAAACTATTATATCTTTTAATGTGAAATTTCAAAATGCTTATGGTATAATGACTGGTCATTACATACCAAGTGTAAATTTAGCCTTAGAAATCTATAAAAATACCTTAGATCTAGTGATCTCTATTTTTCTCAGAAGAGACACCAATATCATTATCGTAACATAAGCTTATAAGGAAGCTCTAACTCTTGAAATATAGTTAGGACCTCAACCTTTGAACAATCCCTTGATACCCTTTGTCACATAGAATGCACCTATTTTAAATCCCATTCCACATCAGATGCTAATGCCAACATGTCAAGATCCTCTTAAGGAAACTTCATTAACCTTGATCCATGGTGGACATGTGCAAACTATAGAGAAGGAATCTGATAAAACTGGGGTTGAAGAAGTTTCAAAGATGTTCCAAAAATTGGAAAATGACTTCCTAAGTTTTAAGAGACAAGTATCTAGGGAAGAGAGTTTAAATTGGTTTCCTTACTAGTTTAACAGATTCCCCAAATATTCATATGAAGCCAAAAAGGATTACAACAAAGGTAAGGGACCTAAAGTGAACATTTGTGACTTAGCTTTACCCAATTGGTGTAGGATTCATAAAACATCCCAACATGGGGAATTAGGTTATTTATATTTATACAATACTTTTGAAGCTTTGTTTAGTGAGTTAAGTTTTCTTAAGAATCAATAAATGTTGATGGTTTTGGTTCATCCAAACATAGTGCTGCTATGGTTTTGGATTCATTCACTTTCCTAAATGAATCAAAAAATGTTTTGGAAATGCCTATGGATGAAGTGTAAGCTTTTCAATTGTTTATAAGGGATAATTATAATCTTAGGAATAGGAATCCAAAATTCAACACTACTAGATTTTAAGGATATATGTAGTGGAAGAGATCTAACACAGGGCCTGAACCAGTATCGATCAAGACCCTTTTGAAATGTATGTGGTTAACACACGCGATAATATGCAGTGGCGGGTCAGCCGTCATAGTATGAACCATATTCACTTCATGATCGTAAAATTGTATTGTGGGTTCCTAACATTGTTGTACATGTCCCACAAAATTTGTAAATGCGTGTGCATATTGGGACTGTACCTCAATGGACCTCATAATATCCAGAAGAGTTTCCCTGTGTCTAGGGGACTGCTAAATAGGCTCATATATTAACAAATTTGTAGGATTTATCTGCAGGTTCTGAACTAACCTACTCCTTATGATCACCACCGGTCTAGTTGGTGGGCCTGGAATGTTCTAAGATGGTCGTTGATCTGACGTAGCTTGTATTCTAATGGGAGCACAAGGTTGATTCAGTTGATTGTACCTCCCATGTATAGTAACAACATTGACCATGCCTATGAACCCCTGGGTAGGTGGTTCGATTATCACTTGATTGACCTGGTCGGTGTTGTTATGAGGTGCCTCATGATTAGGTAGTGGATTCTTGAGAATCCCCATGTTTTTGTTGTCAAGCGCCTATGGATTACCTAGTACTACAAGATCTCCTTTTTCTATCATGTTTTGCACAATGTGTTTGAATTACCAACATGTCTCGATGTCATGGCCTTTCGCTCTATGTAATATGTAGAACATATCGTCTTGATACCACTTCGACTTTGGCACATTCGGATATATTAATTTGACCTTGAGCAATCGTATGACCTTGGCCTCACATAGTTGATGGAAAATTGAATTCATCTATTTATTCAGAGGTGTGAACTGGCGAGGTGGATGCTCTTCTCTATTTTTACCCTTATAGTTGTTTTTGCATGTCTCATAATGCACAGGAGGAGGTTGGGCCTGATAATTAGGCTTTTGTTGTCCCTTGTCCTCTCCTCAAATATTTAGTACTACTTGATTCACATGGGCCTGCTTTCCCTATTTCTTCGTAGTATTATTTTTAAACCCTTCTTTCTTTGTCTTGAGCTTCAAGTTGCCTTCTTGCAACTTGATGTCCTCGATCACCTTGGCTTACACCACAATTTCCTTGAATGTAGCATACTACTATAGCTGCAATAGTAGCGAGATGTGCTTGGCACAACTCTTTGTAAACATTTGGGTCAGTTCTACTGTAAGAATAAGGAATGGTAGATTTACCATTATTCTATGCCATCTCTTTTTGTATTGCTCGATGGGCTCATCATTGTGCTAAGCTAGCACAACCAAATCGAAAAGGTTGACCTGTTTCTTGATGCCAAATAAATAGCATTCAAAAAATGCATCAGCTAACTGCTCAAAACCAATAATATTGTGTTCCTTCAGCTGGTTGACCACTCTCGGGTCGGGCTAGAGAGTTTCGTAATGAAGGTGCACAACAACAATGCATCATGACTATTTATTTGGAAATAAGCATCCAAAAAACTCATAACATGCTCTTTTGCATCCTCATCACCCTTGAATTTTTCTAACTTGGGCATATCAAAATGCTTAGGATATGGAGGCATAGGCACCGAGGGGTCTAGAGGTTCATTGTGTATCTTCCTCAGTGTCGGCTTTTGCATAGCCATGCCTTGCCTCTCTATTGATTTGACCTTATCAGCCAAAACATTGTACGCCTTAGAAGATAAAAAATCCTCCTCCCTAAGCTAACATGGAGGTGGTATAGGAGGTAATGTCTTCTTTAGGGGATGTGGAGGATGTGGCTCTTCCTCTTCCTCAATTCGATAACTCTCAGGATACTCCTAATCGTATCTGTCTACATATACATGTTCATGCTACCTCTGTCTAAGATCATTGAGTGACGACAGTCACTCCCTCTGTTGGGCATTGACATGAGTACGAGTATCTTTGTGCTCATTATGCATATCAGCTAGGGACACAACCCTCCTATACACATGCTATCTATGCTCCTTGGGAGGGTATAGGCTAGCTCTGGCTAGCCAATCCTCCTACTCTATGCGCTCCTTCTAAGCTAGAATATGCTCCTTGTGCATGTGCTGCTCATATAATCTCTATTGTAGGAGACTTTGCGCTTGAATATTTTCATCTTCAATATGTTGCCTCTCTAGGCGAGCATCCTCTAATTTATCTTGTAGGAGTTGACATCTTTGCTCAGACACCAGTCTATGTGATCTGTTGATCTGGTCAGCCATGGGAGGCCTCTGGTGTGTATGCTCTATGCGAGCTACCTTATGGGTTTTGTATCCATTGGAAAAATGTGTTGATGGAAGACATGTGACATGAGGGTTCTTAGAATCTTCTCCATGCTCTCTAGTGATCTTGATACAACTGCCGCTGTGCTCACTCGAAGAACAAGTGGGCAGAGCTATAGGCTTATAGCCTAGCTGCTCAAGAACACTACCTATACCATCTAACTTTATAAACCTCCACCACTCATGTTATGGTGTTCCATTAGCTCCCACATTTGATATATCAATGGTGATCTTGCATGGTGGGCCATGCATGGGAGTATGGGTGGACCTATGCTCAGAATCGAGCCTGTCCTCTTGCCTCTGAATGGGTGGATCTCTGGTTCATCTATACTCTGACTGTGGAGGGTTAGAACCTCCTGTGTACCTAGTATGTATGGTAACCAACTTGGTCCCCTGCACAATATATTCCTCGACCGATCCCGTGGATGCGTGTGCAGTGCGATCTCAGTAATGGCTTTGGAGTAGAGCATCCTCATGCTGAGAAGCTTCATGCTTAGTCCTGTGCCTAGAGGAGTGTAATGAAGCTCCTATGTCGGGGGTCTACTCAACAAGATCTCCCCATGTCGAGTTGTCACCTCTAATGCTCACCAAACGTAGTTCGATTCGTTCATGTGTATGAGGACTCGACACATGCTACTGTGAACCAGTTGGGGGTTGATCATGGGCATCGATCCTAGACCTTTTCCGATCACCTCGTGTGTTCACCATTTGTGTACCTAACATCTAGATGTGTTTTATTATGCAAACAAGGTATACAAATGATGATTATCTCCTTTTAAATTTTTATTGTGAGCCCTAAACTATTTGATGTTGTTTTCAGATGTGTTGTATCAGTGCTAGAAACTCTCATGTGTTTTGAAATATTATTGGATTTTATACTCGGTTAAATTGGCTTTCACCTTTATACCCATAGCTCGACAACTTGGTGATGAAACCCAAGTCATGTAAACCAACCTATAATGTGTGGAAGTGAAGCCCACACACGGTCAGGGGGCACAGGTCCTCCCAGTTCCTCACCCATTTTACCCCAATCAACATCATACCCTCCGAAGAGGAGTATATGTAAATTTTTTAGGGTATGAAAGGATATTGGACCCGGTATGGTCTAGTATCACAAGGTACGTGGGATTTGGGCCAACGGATGGAAATTACACCCACCGTCATTAAACCCTACTAGTGGTTGGAGATGAAGCCCAAATCACTAGCATTTAAGTGCCAGGTGGTGTGTGTGGTTCCTTTTACTTTGTGAAAATGACAAATACATAAAAGAGCTTAATGATCATTCCTATATGATATGCATGAAAATAAAGGAACGTTTCAAATTCATAAAGAATACATGCTAATGTCCTATATGATATTTTGATGATGCAATTACAATGACATGGCCACTAATTGGGCCTCAAGCATGCAAATGACATGCAATATCTATCAAGGTCACTGTATTTAGGGGCGGACTGCACTCAAAGGTCCACTCTTCCCAACAATGCCTTTCTAATGAAAGGAAAACGAAAACAAACTAAGACTTGTTCATTGAATTTTTGTTTTTATTTAAGTTCTTAGTTTGCAACAGTTCAATGCTTTCTGGAAAAACACAGAGCAAAAAATTCCAAACAAATAGTGAAATTGGGGCCTACCTTAGCTCCTACTCTGTTGCCCACTGAGTTTCCTATTGTCTGCATTTTCCTCTGTTAACCACAGGTTCAATCTTCGGGCTACAGTAGTGACCGCAGGTTACAGCCACGGGCCAAAAAATAACCATATATGAAAGCTGCAGTTAGCACCTAAGATAAGAAAAATCCAAGAAAAGTCAAAACTCAGGGCTAAAATTATGGAGTTCCACCATGATCGCTATCTGACCTAACCATGGAGTGTACACCTAGCTACTGTATTTATCTATACCATCATGAAAGCATAAATATTAGCACAATTACATAAATTGAACAAAAACAACGTAAGGTTTCTTGTATTAATATTTGAATGACCTTTGATTACAAAAATTCCCTCTTAGGGTCACTTGAAATATGATATTGATATTACAATTTCCAATGTCCTCAATAGGGTAGGTGCACTTATAATGCTCTATTTATTAGTCACAAACTGCCTTGGGGTGGAGCTGACCCCCTTATTCGCGATGTGGAAGGATTATGACATAAGATCCTCTTGCACCTGTCTCCCTGTGAACAAGAAAAAACAACACATGATTGAAAATATTTATAGCCTGTCGTGATGAGGCCCTTTAAGGAAATATGTATGTAAATATCATTAAACTAGCAAAAAAATAAAACATAAAGAAATACTTTAAACTATTCTAATTTGATCAAGAATTATACTACAACATGAAGGACATGAATAAGAAAATGATGCATGGATCAAATATCAATTTAGGAGAAATAAAGTGCATAAAAGATCCAATATAATCCTACTTAATACAATGCATGAAATGACTAATTCATATGGTCAGAGTTTCTCTAAAATGTAATTAAACATATTAAAAGACTAATATAACTAATCTATGTGGTCAAAAGCAAAGCAAGTAAGGTGATCAATAACCTATTGCAAATTACAGCTATGGTGGGTGGTCTGCACTGTGAACCGTATCTGACAGCCACGGTTGACCTCTAATAGGTTTACCCTAAAAATTAGGGATAGTGGGCTTGACCTCCTTATCCAAATTGATGTTCAACGGTCGCCTTTGTTGTCCTCTGACATATTTGGTGATCAAATCACTGTGAAGGGCCTTCGTTTGCTCGGATTTGTGTTTCTTGAATCTCCTAGGCACCTAGGGAATCCATGGCTAGTTAGTCTTTAGGTGAATAGCAAAGGGGCTCTCAAACGCATAGATTCAGTATGCAATTTGAAAAGGCTTCGCTACTCTCTTGATCAATTAATTCTCTCTATTTTATCTCCCCATTTGGAGGGGGGTATTTATAGCATGCCCCTAGGGCTATGTGTGGCTTTATGGAGAAGCTAAGACCAAGAAAGGTGGTTAGGATAGTTGGGATGGAAGCCTCTAGAATCTTTCGTCCTTCAACTTCCTCCTTCTAGATCTTTCAGTCATTCTAATTGATTTGGCTCGGATGGAAGGCCTAACTAAACTTTAGTTAAGACCGCAGGTCACAGTTGTGGTCCAGACTGTAGACCATAGGTTTCAACCATAGTTTAGACTGGAGACCATAGGTTTGGGCTGTGATTCAAACTGCTTAGGCCAAAATGCCTAAATTGAGTGGTTAGAACCATTGCTCTATCTTGGAGTCTATCCAAGATCCTCCATATGGTTTTGTAGCATGTCCATATGAGTAGTCGCCATCGACATGATGTGTTTTAGGTGTCTACATCCATAAACTTGTTTCACGCCTTGCTAGATAATAAATTGATCTTAGAAAGTTAGACAATTTATTATTCTATTGGTTATGATTGGAGAACATAATAGTATGCCAAGTTGAAAGAATAATTAATAGTTAAAGTTGTAGAATTTCACCCTTCTTTTTTTCCCTACCTTACTTTCTCTCTTTTTTTAATTTCGAAGTGATCCATTTTTTTGTTCTTTAAAATTCTTTAATATGCTAAAATTTGAATATCTAGATCAATTCACAAATACAAACCTGATAAATGAACAATACATATCACCATAAAAAAAAAATGAACATAGGTTGAACCCATTGTAGGTAAAATATATGGTCCACTAAAAACTATTTCAAAAGTGGGAAAGAGCAAAGACATTCGACTCGATCCTATAACTCACACCTTGGATATTCAACAAGATCCTAAAGTGAGAGGGAATTTATTCCCATTTAAATGTTACTTGTGTTTTATTTTTACTCTTCATGAGGTGTGCATGAAATTCAAGCCAATATAAATTTGTGCTAGAAGTGGGGCTCGAACCTACCTTCGGTGGTTTTCATGGCCAATTTGTTGGGTTCTACTACCTTGAATATCCCTGGTGCAACCCATGATTTACCCAAGAATCCTGAGAAATATCTTCCTACCTACAAGCATGATGGGATTAGGATAGTAGAAAAAGACTTGGTAGCCTTTAAAAATTCTTTGAAACTATTGAACTTGCAACATGAATATGTGGTCTATAGGTAAGTCCCTTTCACTCTTTAGGAGGGAGCATACGATTGATTTTTGAATCTAATGAATGACTCAATCATCTCCTAGGATGATCTAGAGAAAGTTTTTGTATCCCAATTCGGTCAAGTAATTGATCCTAGTGTGATATATTGGTAATTCTCCAGTATTAAGAGAGGATCTAGTGAAACTATCATATCTTTTAATGTGAGATTTCAAAAGGCTTATGGTAGAATGACTGGTCATTACGTACCAAGTATAAATTTAACCTTAGAAATCTATAAAAATGCCTTAGATCTAGTGACCTCTATTTTCCTCAAAAGAGACACCAATATCATTACCTTAACATAATATTACAAAGAAGATCTAACTCTTGAAAGATAGTTAGGACGTCAACCTTTGAACAATCCCTTTATACCCTTTGTTACATAGAACAGACCTATTTTAAATCTTATTCCACATCAGATGCTAATTCCAACATGTCAAGCTCCTCCTAAGGAAACTTCATTAACCTTGATCCATGGTGGGCATGTGCAAACTATAGAGAAGGAATCTAATAAAACTAGGGTTGAAGAAGTTTCAAAGATGGTCCAAAAACTAGCAAATGACTTCCTGAGTTTTAAGAGACAAGTATCTAGGGAAGACAGTTTAAACTGGTTTCCTTACTAGTTGAACAGATTTCCCAAATATTCATATGAATCCAATAAGTATTACAACAAAGGTAAGGGACCTAAAGTGAACATTTGTGACTTAGCTTTACCCAATTGGTGTAGGATTCATGGAACATCCCAACACGGGGAATTATATTATCTAGATTTTTACAACACTTTTGAAGCTTTGTTTGGTGAGTTGAGTTTTCTTAAGAATCAAAGAAATTTTGATGGTTTTGGTTCATCCAAACATAGTGCTGCTATGGTTTTGGATTCATTCACTTTCCTAGATGAATCATAATTTTTTTTTGGAAATGCCTATGGATGAAGTGTAAGCTTTTCACTAGTTTAGAAGGGATAATTATAATCTTAGGAATAGGAATCCATAATTCAACACTGCTATATTTTGAGGATATATGTAGTGGGAGAGATCTAACATAGGTCCTAATAAGATGAAAGAAAGTGAGTCTACAATATGATAAGACAATAAACTTCTTAAATGTTGGATTTCTCCTTAGAATGGCACACAAGCTTGAGTTAGCCTTCTTCCTCTGAATATGCTTCACACCACTCAATGATACGTAAATATAGGTTCCCTATGTCATTCCCAGTCTCATAACATACGGATTTACAATTTCACAATGCTTGTATTTTCAAATTAGAAGAACTTGAAATGTGGAAGATGAAATTTTAAGCAATTACATTCAACATAGAATATTGTCAATTTAAAGTATAAATCTGAATAAATAAATCATCACCATAAGAGGAAGATAAAATATTTACCCTAGAGATACCCAATGTGGGTGAAAAATCCATCACCAAAATCCCCTTCTATTCAGTAGTGAAGAAATGATGTACAATTTTGGCCTCCTTCAAAGGCTTTCTCAAATATTGCTCTCAGGAACAATAATACTTCCACAAGCATCAATGGAAGATTCTCACATGCTCCAACAATCAGAAATATTGTTTTGCATAGTCTCTTGTCATAAAACATAGAAAAATCTAACTTTATCTCTTCACACTCTTTTCTCCCATTCAAACATTTCCAATCAATTTTTTTTTCCCTTTTTTTCTCCTCTTTCCATTCTCCACAAGCTCCTTTTATAATATTAAGGGCTTACAAAAATAGGAGTAATGGTTAAAACGTGATAATAAATCTCCAACAAATATTTGTCTCCACTTACCAATATAAAATCTGCCTCTATTCTCCATTTGCCATTAGTATTGATTTGGGCTTCAAACAATATACCCAACTCCCTAAAATAAGCCTCTGGAAAATATATGAGAATAATACACAGGCTTGTTTTAACCACCTACAAGTTTTAGACTATTAATAAATACCCAAAAATACCAATAAATCCAATATAGGGTGGATGCAATTATTGTATGCCACTAATCAAGGTAGAAAAGGTAGTCAACAATCTATTACAAGGAAAAAGTCAATCTAAATCCCCCCATAGAACTGATTTGAAATTTTCCTAAGATATGAAATAGGCAAGAACGAACGCTATGACAAAGAGAGCTAAAATTAATTAACAACCACTAAAAATACCTTCCCACCAAATAAATTCTATAAACTGGGGGATCTAATGACACTTGGCATTAATGAGAGGTACAATCAACTGTCTTTAACCACCATTTAACTCCATGATCTTACGCTCTTTTTTATGAATTTTCAACCTATGTTGATGTGACTCATTCTTGGCTATTTTGAGGTCCCAGTAAGATGAAGTGGCATTTAATATTATTTATTATTATTATTTTTAATATTTTGTATTTAATATTAAATACAATCTTCAAACCTGCATAGAAAATGCACCGAACATCGGATTGACAATCTGTGATAGTCATTGGAAATTTGGTGGAGAACTCTTCAACGTGAAGTAGAAAAATATACCCTTTGAGATATTTCAAAATTGATCATTTTTAATGACTCTGAAAACCAATTTTGGATCACTCATCCCTTTTTATGGGCTTTTGGTCCCACAAAAGCCTACTAAAAAATAAGTGAGGTGTAGTATTCCCCACTACCTTCGATCACCATATTTTTATCTTCCATCACCAGGATACTAAACTTACCGAGTTGATACATCCTTGCAAAAAGGATGAACCTTTGCCTTTTCCACCTTAAGGAAAATAACATTATCACATTCTTGTGATTCTAAGCTCAATTTTTCCATGGAATAATTACCAAAACAACTCATCATAGTAAATATGAATAGTAAAATTCTACATCCCATAGAAAATATAGCTGCAGCAAATTCCACATGTGAACATGGGCAACAAAGGAAATATTTATTCTCCTTCAATGGAAATTTCACTTTCCCTTGTTCTGTCTTTTGAACCACATTGAGAGTTAAATTCTGATAAGAATTAATCAACCTTTTAACTTGCCCTACTAACACAACAAAATTCTTGCTCATATGAGATTTTAGAATATAGGACTTACCATCCTTCAAAAAATGGTACTCATTCCTTTTGTGGTAATAGATAGCCTCTCTATCATACAAATACGGGCTTCCCAACACAATACCACATATATCTAAAGGAACTACATCCAATTCAACCTCATCATAAAATTTGTATTAATAGCAAACTTCAACTTACATTTTTGAGTGACCTACATTTTGACATCCTTGTTCGACCATCCAAGTGGATATAGTCATGAATGAGGATGAGTATCCAAATATAGCTTCTTCACTAGATACTCTAAAATCAAGTTAACCTGTGAACCTGGATCAAACAAGGCATCAATATGAGTTCTCTTTGATTGGACTTTAATGTGAAATAATTGAATTCTCTTTTCTTTTTTACCTAAAATAATTGAAGTTTTTACTCCCATGCAAGATAATTTTTCATCAATATATGATGTATCTTTGATAACATAGGGTTTTTCTTTGTCTTTAGAAACTAAAGCATTTTTCTTTTCCCATATTTTAGTGATCCATTTAGGAGCTCGATCAGGGTGAAGTTTCCAACACTTCTCATCAACATGGCCATCTCTATTACAATGATTACAATGACCTTTCTTCTCATTTCCCTTCTTTGATAAAGCATTTACTTTATCCTTCCCATGAGGCTTCTTGGAATTTTTCTCTTCCCTTCTGGACTTTCCACGAGCCTCCAAGTATTGGGCTTGGACACACACTTCATCCAAATATTTAGGCTTGAAAAGCATCAAGGTATGCTAAAGATGATTATGAAGACCCACAATGTACTTCAACAAGATCTCTGTGCTCTTCAAGGAAACACCAACCAATGTAGCTCACTTCTTGAATTCAGTAGTATACTCTTGAACACTTTTTCCTTGAGCTTGCTTGAAATGAAACCACTCCATGGTTTGTTGTTCCTGATGGCCAAGAGGATAGAATTGACTTTGAAGCAATTCTTTAAATTTTATCCATATTTTTATAGGTATCTCTTCAAAATTTACAATAAAATCCAAATAAGCTTCCCACCAAACTAGAGCATGACCTTCTAATTTAAGTGTAGCCAATTCAATTTTATCAACATCATATTCAATCTTCTACACTCAAAAATATACCTCCATTTTCTTGAACCACTCATTAATTTTTTCTGCATCAGTCTCTCCTACATACAATTTGAGATCAAAATTAACTTCAAGTTTTAATATATTTCTTTTCACTAATTGAGAACTCTCCCCAGAAGATTGATCCTCTCTATTTTTACCATCATCTCACAAAGCCTTTAACTCTGATAATAATTGATCCACCGTCTAAAGCGTGTCTTCCATGAGATTTAATCTTCCCACTATAGTAGATTCATATGTATCATATTCTCCTTCATATGCCATAGTAGAATATATTTGGTTTCTCCACAAAAATATCAAACCAATATCTAAATCTTCTTTAACAAGTTTACCTTCACCTTTCCTACTTTTAGATATGGTAATCATACAAAAACAATTCCAATTTTTTTGCAAAAATGGATTAAAAAAATGCTCAAATAATCAACTGCTTTGATACCAACTTTATTTGTAAATATAGGTTGCCTATGTCATTCCCAATCTCATCACATATGGATTTACAATTTCACAATGCTTGTATTTTCGAAATGTTGAAGATGAAATTTTAAGAAATTACATTCAACATAGAATATTGTCAATTCTGAGTATAAATGTGAACAAATAAATCATCACCACAAGAGGAAGAAAAAATATTTACCCTGGAGAAACCCAATGTGGGTGAAAATTCCAACACCAAAAGCCCCTTCTATTCAGCAATGAAGAAATGATGTACAATTTTTACCTACTTCAAAGGCTCTATCAAATATTCCTCTGAAGAATAAAAATACTTCCACAAGCATCAATGGAAGATTCTCACATGCTTCAACAATCAGCAATATTGTTTTGTACAATCTCTTTTCATAAAACATACAAAAATCTCATTTTATCTCTTCACACTCTTTTCTCCCGTTCAAGCATTTCCAATCATTTTTTTCTCCTCTTTCCATTATCCACAAGATCCTTTTATAATAGTAAGGGCTTACAAAAATAGGAGTAATTTTTCTAACATGATAATAACTCTCCTACAAATATTTGTCTCCACTTACCAATTTACAATCCTCATCTATTCTCCATTTACCATTAGTTTTGATTTGATCTTCAAACAATATACGCAACTCCCTAAAATAAGCCTCTGGAAAATATATGAGAATAATACACAGGATTTTTTTAACCACCTACAGGTTTTAGACTATTAATAAATATCCAAAAATACAAATAAATACAATACAGGGTGGATGCAATTATCGTATGTCACTAATCAAGGTAGAAAAGGTAGTCAACAATATATTACAAGAAAAAAGTCAATCTAAATCCCCTCATAGAAGGTTTTAATATCTAGTAATATAGATGTTTTTCCTTTGCTTTAACATGAGGGGAAAATAGGGGGCTCTCGATCTCGGCGTTTTGGCGGGAATCCCTCTGCACTGTCGACGGCCGTGGCTCTAGGGTTTCAGTTCGGAAACCTCCTTCAGCGTGTTTGGGGTCTGTTGCAGGCCTCTGGACAAGGATCTTTCGGTTTCCCGGGAGGGCCCAATGGGGTCTCTTCCTGGTTCTCGCGAAGGAAAAAATACCTCTTATGCGGAGATTCTTCGAGAGAATCCTGCGTCTTCCTCTGCTGAAGCTCAACGCAGTGCCTTCCATCTGCTAGCCAAGAATGCGGGCAAGGGCTCTCCTGGGCACAGAATTAATGGTTGTCTCCCGCAATCTACATCAAGACCGAAAATTGTCATCGAACCAGAGCTGGTTGAAGACACGATAAACTACCGGACCACGCATGATCTGATTTGCAAGTTCATGGGCATTCGACCCACCCTGCACTTTTTGCATTCCTGGGTGAGACAAAACTGGGAGCCAATCGGTGAGTACTCCTTATGGCCCATTAGCAATGGGTATTTCATTATTAGTTTTTCTTCCCTAATGGATAGAAAGCAGAGCATTTGAATCAGAGAAGAGGAGCCATGGCCGGCAGGGTTATTTGTCCAGCCATGGAGAGCGGGTTTTGACCCTCGCATTGAACCCACGGCTGTCCCGGTTTGGATCCGGCTGTACGCGCTCCCGATGGAGTTTTGGGGTGAGCGGATTCTTGAATTGATAGGCAACTCTCTAGGTAGATTTTTGGGAGTTTCTAAGGATACCATCGAAGGAAATACTGCCGTTTATGCAAGAATTTGTGTAGAATTGGATATTAGTCAATCGCTACCAGCTGAGATGGAATTGGAGCTAGCAGGACATTCTTGGGTACAACAGCTAGACTATGAAGCCCTACCTTTCCGTTGTAGAGTCTGTCATTTGCATGGCCATTTGGCAAGGTTCTGTCCAAATATCTTGAGCACCAATGCGGATGCTACACAGGGAATGTCAAATCGCTCCCGAGGAGGTAAGTCCACTTCGGCCAAGGAACCATCTGTCATTCCCACTTTGGGTCTGAGGGCCAGAATGATGGCTTTGAACAGCAGAAGAGGAGAAGAAACAAAAAGAGAAATGGTAAGGAGCAAGCTCTCCCCAAGCCAACAAATCGGTATGAAATCTTCAAATCTCTTGTGGATCAAGAAGACCAACCTATGGAAGGAGCAGATGGGATCCTTGAGGACAATATTATCCCTACTCATGCTCCTCCTTCCTCAACCCCTGTCCTTGAGCAGGATTTTGATTCCTCTGAGACTTTGCACCATGAAAACCTTGGGACTACGGTTATCCACGCCTCGACCCGACCCGTTATTAAAGATGTTTCTATGGGAATTGCGAGAAAAGCTCGAGAGAAAGACCGGCTCTTGGAATTTCACGGGTGGAGAAGAGATCGAAAAATAGTAATTCCCAAGGGGTGGGCGGGGAAATCCAATAAGGATCTAATCGCGAGTGCAAGGGGATAAGCTAATCAATGGAGGAGTGGCAAGAACAATTGATTCGTATTGCTCCCAAGGTTTCCAATGATTATACAATCTTGGAATGTGAGGGGTTTAAACGAGTAGAACCCATCAATCTGTTGTTCAAAGACTTTTAGAAAGAAGTAAAACAGACTTTCTGCTCATTCGGGAAACAAAAATGTCATTAGACCTCATGAGTAAAGCGTCGGCCGAATGCGGAGGGTGTCGGCCATATGGCGATGGCTGCTCTTGGTGCCTCGGGAGGGATTGCTACTCTTTGGAATCCTTTGGCATGGATAGCGAGTAGATCATATAGCACTGGAGAGGGGGTCCTAACATCTCTTTTCAAGAATATAGTTACAGCTGAACAAGTCTTAATTACAAATTTTTATGGGGTGCAGAATACCGAAGGTCAGCGGTCTCAATGGAAAGTTGTTCAAAACATGAGGTCCTCCCGGGAAGATCTTGATTGGATTTTAGCTGGGGATTTCAATGCTAAATTATCCGCTAGAGATCAGGAAGGTGGCATCCCTGTTATGGATACAGGGGATAGGTCATTTATTGCCCACGTTCAGGCCTTTAACCTTGTTGACATCAAAGGTCCTGGTACAAACTTTACATGGACTAATAAGAGAAGAGAGCCATACAATAGGAGGGTTAAGCTTGACAGGTTTTGGTCTCGGAGGAAGCTTATGTTAGATGGAATATCAAATTCCGGATCTTGGAGGGCCCGGTTTACGATCACTCTCCCATTTCTTTGGAGGGAGGGACTATGTCGGGGAAAGTATTACAAACCTTTTAAATTTGAAAATTTTTGGTTGCAAAAAGAGGACCTACGAAGGAAAATTCCACGGTGGTGGAAAGAAGGCCGTCCCCCTTTTGGAACGGCTATGTTCAAAATTCACAAACGACTCCTCTATGTTAAGAGTAAAGCAGAAGCAGTGGAAGCAAACTAACAAATCCGATTTCCGGCTCAACGGGCCCCCTTGCTTTGGACGAGATGGAATGAGGTGCAAAAACAATTCGAGAGAAGGAATTATTTACGAGCATCTTAAATTTGAGGATGACGCCTTACGCAAAGCGAGTTGAGGACATTGATAATCAAGAAGAGATCTCTTGGAGACGAGAGAGCCGAAATACTTGGCTATTAGAAGGAGGCAAGAAATACTAAATTTTTTCATCGTTACTGCTGTGCTAGAAGGCAATTGAATAACATGGAGTTCCTCCAAGATGAGTTTGGAAATTCTTTTGACACTCTTCACGACATGCACTCCATATCTATGGAGTACTTCTCAAACCTCTTCAAGGAAAGTTTGCAGCATGATGTGGAAGCTCAAAATGAAGTCATTGACGGAATTCCCTCTATTATTTCTCATGAAGAGAATCTGTCCCTTCTTAAGCCCATAGATCGTGATGAACTCAAGAAGGTGGTCTTTGGGATGTGCACGGGAAAGTCGCACTGGCCGGACGGTTTCCCTATTGAGTTCTTTCAGGCCTTATGGGACATCCTGGAGGAGGACGTGTTGGCTGTCATTGAGGAATCCCGAATTAACAAAAGAATGCTCAAGGCTCTAAATCATACCTTTATCTCTTTAATTCCGAAAGGAGAGGGGGGGCTCTCATTTCTGATTTCAGACCTATTGCTCTATGTAATGTGATCTACAAAATTATTTCTAAACTTATGGGTGAAAGACTAAAACCCCTCCTTCAAAATTTAATTTCCCACTGAGCAAGGGGGTTTTGTTGAAGGAAGACGGATCTTGGATGGAGTGATCTTGGCTCGGGAGGCTATCCATTCTATGCATAATTCGGGTAACAAAGGAATGTTCATCAAATTGGATATGTCTAAGGCTTATGACGAGTAGAGTGGGGTTTCTTGGTCAAGATGTTGGCGGCCTTTGGTTTTTCTCGGGATCTGGATTGCTGGGTCATGAGCTGTATCTCTACGCCTTCATACTCTGTTTTAATTAAGGGGCTTCCCTCGCCACCTTTTGGAGCCTCTCGGGGTCTCCGTCAAGGAGATCCCTGTTCTCCTTATCTCTTTCTTATCTTGGCTGAAGGTCTTGGCAGACTCTTCTTGAGAAGAAGACGTCAGGGACAGTTACGGGGAATTAAAATCGGAGCCGAAGTTTTGACTCATTTACAGTTTGTGGATGATACGGGCTTGGTGGGAGTTGCCAGCCTCAGAGAAGCAAGAGGAATCAAAGATACTCTTAACGTCTACCTTCGGGCTTCTAATCAAGCCATCAATGATTCAAAATCAAAAGTGGTCTTCTTCAACCTTGATCAAAGGTCGCAAGAGAGAGTTATGGAGATTCTGGGCTTCACTCGGACCTCCCTTCTTGTTGTTTATTTGGGGGTTCCTCTGCACTTTAAAAAACTGACAGCTGATTTCTGGAAGGACCTGCTAGATGGCATCAAAGAGAGAATGAATCATTGGTCTCATAGATGGTTAAGCTATGGGGGCCGATTAACTTTTCTGAAGTCTGTTATTCAGGCTATGCCTATTTACAAATTCTCAATTCAGCCGCCCCTCCCTCAATGCGGAAAGAGTTGGACAAAGCGGCTAGAAGTTTTCTTTGGGAAGGTGCCAATGGAGAGAGGAAATGGGCCTTGGTTGGTTGGGATAAGGTCACCCAGCCCAAGGAAAAAGGTGGGTTGGGCTTGAGAAGCTCCAAGTTTAACAATCGGGCCCTGGGTGGAAATTGTCTTGGAGGTGGATTTCTCGGCCTTCGTCTCTCTGCAATGAGAATCCTTTCTAGTAAATACTTGAGTCTTGTTCCTCCCAATGACTTGGGCCGCTATCCTCTGGAAGGTAATGGTTCTCTTGTGTGGCGGGCGCTCAAGCTTGGTTCTTGCATTATCAAAGATCAATTGTTATGGAAAGTTGGGAGAGGGGAGAAGGTCCGGTTCTGGACTGACTCTTGGGATCAGCATCCTCCTATTCTTGCAGTGTTTCCCGATCTGCTTCCGCTAAAAATAGCTCTTGAAGACAAAGGTTGGATTCATATTCAGACCTACTTCACTACCAGCCCTGGGGGAGTATAAGGTTAAAAAATTTAAGCGGCTGGGTGAATGGCCTATTCCAATCCCTCCGGAGCAGGCCCCAACTCTGGAAAAACTTTTGGTGAAAGGTTTCTATCTGGGAGTGATGAGGAGGATGAGCTTGCTTGGGGCTTCGGGAACCTTGGGGTTTATTCCGTGAAGGAGGGCTATGCTTCGATCCTACAGAGCCCCCCCACACTCTTTTCCTGTTCATGAATGGAGGAAGATTTGGCATCCCAAGGGCTGGCCGAAAGTGAACTTCTTTGCTTGGCAAGCGATGCATAATGGTATCTTGACCTTTGACAACCTTAGAATTAGAGGCATCATTGGTCCTTCCCAGTGCGTTTTATGTTATAGGAATGAGGAAGCGTGAACCATCTTGTTTGATTGCTCTTTCACACGGCAGATTTGGCAACGTTGGTTCTCCCACTTTAAACTTCGGGTGCTTGGAGATCTGTCCCGGACCAATTTATGGGAAAGGTTGGAAGAGAGGTAGATTTATTTCTAAAGCTCTTCGATGCTTGGTTGGGAGATCGGTTTCCTTTTTATTTGGTGGCGGGTTTGGTTGGAAAGAAATGCTCGTATTTTTCGTGAAACCTTCTCTTCGGTGGAGGGGATTTGGCAGATCATTTGGAGCAAATTTGTGGAAACCGTTGCCATCTATCTTTGAGAAGGAAAACCAGCCTGCTTCTAGGCCTTTGAGTGGGAGAGGTGCTGATATGGAGAGACAGGTAAGAAGTTGTTGGAAACCTCCCCCAGAAGGCTGGGTCAAAATCAATACTGATGGAGCTGCTAAAGGTAATCCGGGCAATGCTGGCAGTGGTGTTATTTGCCGTGATCATGCTGGGACTGTGCTATATTGGGAATTGCAAGGTCTGGGATATGCCACAAACAATGAAGCTGAGGCCTTTGCTATTAAATCTGCTTCCATCTGGGCCGTCAAGCATGGCCATAGAAAGATAATCATTGAGTCTGATTCTCAAATCTTGGTTGGTGCTCTTGATTGCATGCGGAACTTTGCCTTAAAAGCTTGGAGGCTCCGGATTTTGGTTGCCCAAATTTTAGAGCTTTGGAAAGAAATTGAGGATGTGATTTCTGTTTATGCTAGTAGATCTCTTAATAAAGCGGCCGATTTCCTTGCTAAGTTGGGTTCTGAGAGAGAGGTTGGGATTCATCTGCATAGCAATTTGCCTGTGGAGAATGTCGAGATCAGACAAGGCCTTGATCAATTCCTGAAATAATGTGCAAAGTTTTTTTTGCTAAGGGTCCTTTCTGTCGCGATTTCGCGACTTGTTGCCCTGTCGCGGCTGTTGGCTGGTTACTGTCGCGATATCGCGACAGGTTGAGTCTTTGTAGTCTCCGGCTGGTTTCTGTCGCGATATCGCGACATGTCGCGTTATCGCGGGTCGCGATTCCGCGACATGTTGCGCTATCGCGACATGTCGCGTTATCGCGTGAGCGATCCGCGTCTTGTTGCGATATCGCGACATGTCGCGATATCGCGACATGTCGCGTTTTCGCGCCTCGCGATTCCTCGACATGTTGCGATATCGCGACAGGTCCCGCCTTCCTGGCGTCTGGGTGGTTAACTGTCGCGATTTCGCGACCTGTTGTGATGCTGCTTCTTTGAGCTGGTTTTTGTCGCGATTTCGCGACAGGTTGTGCCCTCCTGGTCTCTGGCGTTTTTCTTGCGCGATTTCGCGGCATGTTTGGCTCCTTTGCGACTGGGTGGTTTTCCGTCGCGATTTCGCGACCTTATTGAGGCTTGTTTGTTGCTTTCTTTTTCTGTCGCGATGTCGCGACGCTTTCTGCGGGAGGCTGTCGAGGGCCTTTCCTGTCGCGATTTTGCGCTTGTTGGTGCCTTAGTGGCCGTGTTGGGTTTTTCTGTCGCGATTTCGCGACATGTCGCGGTTTCGCGACCTGTTGCTGTTTCGTGCCTTCCGTTCTCTGTGCCTTGCGGTTCTTAGCCTTGCCTTGGTGCGCCTTCCTTGTTGTTTTGCTTGTGGCTCTGGCTCGGGATGTGTTCTCTCCCGCTTGTATCTGGTTCTTGTTTTAATACAAGTTTTTCATTTTTTCAAAAAAAAAAAAAAATCTAGTAATATAGATATATTTTGAATAAAAAAATATTTGAGAAGAGAAAACTAGGGCATCAGTTGGGTAGTTGAAGAGATTTTTGGTTACTATGGATTTGAAGACAAGATTTTTGCCCCAGGAGGGCCCAATGGGGACACCTCTAGATCCTATTTTAGAGAGACAGTTCTTTTGCATAGTTCTTAAATGATAAATCTCCATTAGATATTGAATAAGCACCAAAAATTGCATTAAAAATGTTCTTTATGGCTGTTGGAAATAGATCAACATCTCAGCAAGTTAATGAATGCTTGCCATAGTCATAATCAAGGCAAAATATTGTCATTGAACAAAGTATGGTCGAAGAAACAATTTTATATAAAGCCAATCATGATTTGATCTGTAAATACATGAGTATTTGCCCTACCCTAAATTTTTTACATTCCTAGGTTCGGCAAAACTGGGAGCCTCTTGGTGAGTATTCTTTGTGGTTTATTAGCACTAGATATTTTATTGTTAGTTTTTCTTCACTTGTCGATAGAAATAGGGCTTTCAAATCAGAAAAGAGGTATCATGGTCCAAAAATATTATTTGTTCAACCCTGGACAGTGGGATTTGATTCTCGCATTGAACCCATTACTATCCCAGTTTGAATCTATTTGTATGCACTTCCAATGGAATTTTGGAGTGAGCAGGTATTAGAAATTATCATTAATTCCCTTGGAAGATATTTGGGTGTTTCCAAAGACACAATGGGAGGAAACACATATTTTTATGCAAAATTATGTGTGGAAATAGATCTTAGCTAGAATTTTTCGATAGAGATGGAACTCAAACTTATAGGACTATCTTGGATTCAACAATTGGATTATGAGGCATTGCCCTTCAGATGTAGATTTTACCATAAATATGGGCATTTGGCCCAATCTTGCCCAAATAGTATGAACATATAAATGGAGCCTCCTATAGGAATGTAATATCTCCCTAAGGAGGTTAAGTCAACAATCAATAAATAAATTGACCTAACCATGGAGCGTGCACCTAGCTACTGTATTGATCTATATCATCATGAAAGCATAAATATTCACACAAGTACATAAATTGAACAAAAACAACGTAAGTAAGGTTTCTTGTATTAATCTTTGAATGAGCTTTGATTACAAAAATGCCCTCTTAGGGTCACTTAAGCGATGATGCTGATATTACAATTGCCAATGCCCTCAATAGGGTAGGCGCACTTATAGTGCTCTATTGATTAGTCACAAACTACCTTGGGCTGGAGCTGACCCCCTTCTTCACGATGTGGAAGGATTATGACATAAGCTCCTCTTGCACCTCTCTCCCTATGAATAAGAAACAACAACACATGATTAAAAATATTTATAGCCTCTCGTGATGAGGCCATTTAATGAAATATGTATGCAAATGCCATTAAACTAGTAAAACAAGAAAACATAAATAAAGTCTTTAAACTATTCTAATTTGATCAAGAAGTATACTACAACATGAAGGACATGAATAAGCAAATGATTCATGGATCAAATATCAAGTTAGGAGTAATAAAGTGCATAAAAGATCCAATATAATCCTACTTAATACAATGCATGAAATGACTAATTCCTACAGTCAGAGTTTCTCTAAAATGCAATTAAACCTATGAAACGACTAATATAACTAATATATGAGGTCAAAAGCAAAGCAAGTAAGGTTATCAGTCACCTATTGCAAACCATAGCTATGATGGGCAGTTTGCACTATGAACCATGGCTGACATTCGTGGTTTGACCTCTGATAGGTTTGCCCTCAAAATTAGGGGTAGTGGGCTTGACCTCCTTATCCTAATTTATGTTTAAGGGTCACCTTTGTTGTCCTCTGACAGATTTGGTGGTCAAATCACTATGAAGGGCCTTAGTTTACCCATATTTATGTTTCTTGAATCTCCTAGGCACCTAGGTCATCCATGGCTAATTGGTATTTAGGTGAATAGCAAAGGAGCTCTCAAATGCACAGATTTAGTATGCAATTTGACAGGGCTTCGCTTCTCTTTTGATCAATTAACTCACTTTTTTCCTCCCCATTTGGAGGGGGGTATTTATAGCATGCCCCTAGGTCTAGGGGTGGCTTCATGGAGAAGCTAAGACCAAGAAGGGTGGTCAGGATAGTTGGGATGGAAGCCTCTGGAATCTTCCATCCTTCAACTACCTCCTTCTAATCTTTTGGCCATTCCAACCGATTTGGATCGAATGTAAGGCCTAACTAAACTTCAGTTAAGACCATAGGTCATAGTTGCAGTCTAGACTTCAGGTCGTAGGTGTCAACCACGGTTTAGACTGTAGACCACAGGTCTAGGCTGTAGTTTAGACTGCTTAGGCCAAAATGCCTAAATTGAGTGGTTAGAACCACTGCTCTATCTTGGAGTCTATCCAAGATCCTCCATATGGTTTTGTAGCATGTCCATATGAGTAGTTTCCCTTGACATGATGCGTTTTAGGTTTCTACAAAAACAACTGATATTTCTCAGGGTAAAGAAGCATATGGAGATGGTTTTGAACAACCCAAAATAAGGAGAAGGCAAAAGAAAAATATGGTAAAGAGCAAACTCAACTCAAGCCCTCCAATAGGTATGACATTTTTAAGACACTAATAGACCAAGAAGAAGAAAAATTCATGGAAGGATTGTATGGGAATAATGAAAACAATAAAACCCATGTTCAAGCCCCTCTTTCAGCTCCTCCCATAATGGACTAGGTAATTAAGTGCAGTGAGTTACCGCAATCAGAGAGTGCAGGGGCATTGATAGTGTATAACCAAGAGCAACCGATAATTAAGGATTTCATCATGGGAATAGCAAAAAATAATAGATAAAGGTCAAATATAGGGATAACTCAAGTGGAAAAGAGATCAAAAAATAGCAGCTCTCAAAGAATGGGTAGAAAATTAAATAAGGAATTGATAGCAGTTCAAGGAGATAAATTGATCACTGGAGGATCAGTAAGGCCAATAGATTCTTACTGCTCTCAAGGTAACCAATGATTATATAATCATGGAATATTAGGGGTTTAAATAGTAGAACCCATCAATTTGTTGTTTGAAGACTCTTAGAAAAATGTAAAACATATTTTTTTCTTATCCAAGAGATAAAAATGTCATTGGATCTTATGTGTAAAACAATAAATAGAATTTGGAGGGGTGTTGGTCATATGGAAGTGGCTGCCCAAGGGGCCTTAGGGGGGATAGTTACTTTTTGGAACTCTCTTTAATGGACTGCAATAGAAAATAATCTTGGAGGGGTGTCCTCACATCACATTTTAGGAACAATGTCACAATTGAACATTTTTAATCACAAATTTTTATGGGGCTCAAAACCTAGATGGTCAGATGCATCAATGGAAAGTTATGCATAACATGAGAGTCTCAAGGGAAGAGTTAGACTAGATTATTTTTGGGGATTTTAATGCTAATTTATCCTCTAGGGATAAAGAAGGAAGAACCCCAATTTTGGACCCGGGGGATCGACTTATGATTGCCCAAGTCCAGACATTACACTTGGTGGATATGAAATGCCCTGGAATAAACTATACTTGGACTAAAAGGAGGAGGAAGCCACATAGCAGGAAGGTGAAGTTAGATCATTTTTTGGTTTCAGAGGAGGCATTTGTAAAATGGAATATAAAATTTTAGATTTTGGAGGGTCCAATTTCATATCACTTTCCTATTTTGTTGGAAGGGAGGATCAAGACAATGTAGCATCACAAACCATTTAAATTTGAAAAAATTTGGTTACAAAAAGAGGAACTTTGAAATAAAATTCCATAGTGGTGGGAAGAAGGTCGCCCAACATATGGGACAACAATGTTTAAATTCCACAAACAACTTCATTATTTCAAATATCAACTGAAACAATGGAGGTAAGCTAACAAGACAAACTTACAGGTCCAAATAACTCCATTGGTGGCTAGATGGGATGAGGTTCAAAAACACTTTAGGGAAGTAAAAATTACAAAGCAGCTCAAAGAAGAGGATAATGCATTGCGTAGAGCGATTGAGGACATTGACAACCAAGAGGAGACCTACTAGAAATAGAGAGCAAGAACCACTTGGTTATTAGGTGATAAAAATACCAAATTTTTCCATTAGGATGCCTATGATAGGAGACAGACAAACAACATGGAAGCTCTTCAAGATGAGAATGGACGCTCCTTTGATACAATTCAAGGTATGCATTTCAATTCAATGGATAATTTTTCTAAATTATTTAAGGAAAGTTTAGTGCAAGATGAAGAGGCTCAAAAATAAGTTTTTGCTGTCATACCCTTTGTTATCTCTGAATAAGAAAATCAAGCCCTACTTAAACCCATTGATAGAGAGGAACTGAAGAATGTAATATTTGGAATAAGCACCATAAAAACACAAGGTCTAGATGGTTTTCCAATTGAGTTTTTTAGGCCTTCTAGGACAACTTGGAGGAATCATTGGTCCATATAAATGTGTTTTATGCTACAAGAGTGAGGAAATAGTTGATCACTTGATGTTTGAGTTCTCATTCATGCACCATATTTGGGAGAGATGGTTTTTATATTATAAAATTTGAGTTAATGGTGATTTGAATCAGATTAATATTTGGTAAATATGAAAGAGGGATAGATTTAAATATAAATCTCTTTGTATTGGTTGGGAGCTTGGATTAAAATTCATTTGGTGGTAAGTGTGGTTGGAGAGAAATGCCAGATTTTTTAGAGAAACCTTTTCATATTTAGATGGATTTTGGTAGGTCATTTGGAGCAAAGTCATAGAAACTATGGCAATGTATGCTAAAAAGGAAACTCGGGTTGTTATAGAAACAATGGAGAAGGAAGTTGAAGTGCAAGAGGGGCAAGACAGAGCTATTTGGAAACCACCCCTAGAAGGTTGTATTAAAATTAATACCGATGGAGATACAAAAAGCAATCTGGGTAGAGTTGGAATTGGAGTGGTTTCTTGAAATCATGTTGGAACAGTGCTCTATTAGGAATTGTAGGACTTGGTAAGGGCCACAAACAATGAAGCAGAAACCTTAGCTATCAAATCTACTTCTATTTAGGTAGTAAAACAAGGTTACAAGAGGATAATCCTAGAATCAAATTTTCAAATAATGGTTGGATCTCTAGATTGCATGAGGAACTTTGTTTTGAAGACATGGAGGTTGAGGATTCTTGTCACTCAAATTACGGAATTGTGGATGGAATTAGATGATGTGATTCCAATTTATGTGGGTAGAGATCTAAATAAAATGGTAGAATTTCTGGCTAAGATGGGCACTAAGAAGGAGGTAGGGGTTCAATGGCACAGTGACATCACAATTGAGAATGAGATGATTAGGCAGGTTGGTGAGAAAATCCAGTGTTTAGCTAATTTGGACAACTATTCTAAAAATATGGTTTAGGAGATTTATGCTCCAATGTAGATCTTATTTTATAGTTGTAAACAGGTGAATAGCCATTGTAGAAATATGGTTTAAGAGATTTGGCTCCAATGCAAATATTCTTTTATTGTTGTAAACATGTGTTCTCTTTGGCTAAGGCTAGGAGAAGTCTCATCCCAACTTGTAAATGATCTTTGTTTTAATACAAGTTTTTTCAAATTATTTTTCAAAAAAATCCCCCCATAGATCTGATTTGAAATCTTCCTAAGATATAAAATAGGCAAGAAAGAATGCTATGACAAAGAGAGCTAAAAATAATTAACAAATACTAAAAATATCTTCCCACCAAATAAATTCCATCAATTGGTTGGATCTAATGACACTTGGAATTAATGAGAGGTGTAGTCAACTATTTTGACCACCATTTAACTCTACGACCTTACGCTATTTTTTGATTACTTTTCAACCTATGTTGATCTGAATCTTCTCCTTGGCTATTGGTGGGTCCCACTAAGTTGAAGTGGCATTTAATATTATTTATTATTATTATTTTTTAATCTTTTTTATTTAATATTAAATACAATGTCCTAAACTACATATAAAATGCACCGAACATCGGATTGACAAACCGTGATAGTCATTGGAAAGTTGGTGGAAAGCTCTTCAACATGAAGTAGAAAAATATACCCTTTGAGATATTTCAAAATTGACCATTTTTAATGACTCCAAAAATCAATTTTGGATCACTCGTCCCTTTTTATGGTTTTTTGGTCCCACAAAAACCTCCTAAAAAATCAAGTGAGGTGTAGGATTTCCCACTACCTTCGATCACCATATTTTGTCTTCCATCACCAGGAAACTAAACTGACCGAGTTGATACATCCTTACAAACAAGATGAACCTTTGCCTTTTCCACCTCAGGGAAAATAACATTTTCACATTCTTGTGATTCTAAGCTCGATTTTTCCATGGAATAATTATTGAACTGACTCATCATAGTAAATATGAACAACAACATTAAATATCCTGTAGAAAACATATCTACAAAAAATTCAACAACATGTGAACATGGGCAGCAAAGAAAATATTTCTTCTCATTCAAAGGCAATTTTACTTCCCCTTGTTCTATCTTCTGAACCACATTGAGAGTTAAATTCTAAGAAGAATTAATCAACCTTTTAACTTGCCCTGCGAACACAACAGGACTCTTGCTCATATGATATTTCAAAATATAGGACTTACCATCCTTCAAAAAATGGTACTCATTCCTTTTGTGGTAATAGATAGCCTCTCTATCATACAAATACGGGCTTCCCAACACAATACCACATATATCTAAAGGAACTACATCCAATTCAACCTCATCATAAAAATTTGCATTAATAGCAAACTTCAACTTACATTGTCGAGTGACCTGCATTTTGACATCCTTGTTCACCCATCCAAGTGGATATGATCATGAATGAGGATGAGTCTCCAAATATAGCTTCCTCACCAGATCCTCTGCAATCAAGTTAACCTGTGAACCTAGATCAAACAAGAACATCAATCCGAGTTCTCTTTGCTTGGACTTTAATGTGAAACAACTGAATTCTCTTTTCCTTTTCACCTAAAACAATTGAAGTTTTTACTCCCATGCAAGACAAATTTTCATCAATATCTGATGTATCTTCGATAACATAGGGTTCTTCTTTATCTTTAGAAAAAAAGTATTTTCTTTTCCTATATTTTAACGATCCATTTAGGAGCTCGATTAGGGTGAAGTTTCCAACACTTCTCATCAACATGACCATCTTTATTACAATGATTACAATGGCCTTTCTTCTCATTTCCCTTCTTGAATAAGGTAGTCACTTTATCATTCCCATGAGGCTTCTTAAAAAATTTCTCTTCCATTCTAGACTTTCCACAAGCCTCCAAGTATTGGGCTTGGACACTCACTTCATCCAAATATTTAGTTTTGAAAAGCATCAAGGTATGTTGAATATGATTATGAAGACCTACAATGTACTTCAAAAATATCTTTACTCTTTAAGGAAACACCAACCAATGTAGCTTGCTTATTGAATTTAGTAGTATACTCTTGAACACTTTGTCCTTGATCTTGCTTGAAATGAAACCACTCCATGGTTTGTTGTTCATGATGGCCAAGAGGATAGAATTGACTTCGAAGCAATTCTTTGAATTCTATCCATTTTTCATAGACATCTCTTCAAAATTTACAACAGAATCCAAATAAGCTTCCCACCAAACTAGAGCATGACCTTCTAATTTAAGTGTAGCCAATTCAATTTTATCAACATCATCTTCAATCTTCTGCACTCGAAAATATACCTCCATTTTCTTGAACCACTGATTAAGTTTTTCTGCATCAGTATCTCCTCCATAGGATTTGAGATCAAACTTAACCTCAAGTTTTAATGGATTTATTTTCACTAATTGAGAACTCTTTCCAGAAGATTAATATCTTTTTTTACCATCATCTGACAAAGCCTTTACATATGATAATAATTGACCACCTTTTGAAGTGTGTCTTCCATGAGATTTAATATTCCCACTATAGTAGATTCAGATGTATCATGTTCTCCTTTAGATTCCATAGTATAATCTCTTTGGTTTCTCAACCAAACTCTCGAACCAATCTCTGAATCTTCTTCAACAAGTTCACCTTCACCTTTCCTACTTTTGGATCTAGTAATCATACAAAAACAATTCCAAAATTTTTACAAAACTAGATTAAAAAATTCCCAAATAATCAACCGCTCTAATACCATATTAATATATAAATATAGGTTGCTTATGTCATTCCCAATCTCATCACATACGGATTTACAATTTCACAATGCTTGTATTTTCAAATTAGAAGAACTTGAAATGTGGAAGATGAAATTTTAAGCAATTACATTCAACATAGAATATTACCAATTCTAAGTATAAATGTGAACAAGGAAATCATCACCACAAGAGGAAGACAAAATATTTACCCTGGAGAAACCCAATGTGGGTGAAAACTCCAGCACCAAAATCTCCCTTCTATTCAGCAGTGAAGAAATGATGTACAAATTTGGCTTCCTTCAAAGGCTCTCCAAAATATTGCTATCAGGAATAAAAATACTTCCACAAGCATCAATGGAAGATTCTCACATGCTCCAAAAATCAGAAATATTGTTTTGTACAGTTTCTTTTCATAAAACACAGAAAAATATCACTTTATCTCTTCACATTTTTTTCTCCCGTTCAAGCATTTCCAATCAATTTTTTTTCTTTTTTTTCTCCTCTTTCCATTCTCCACAAGCTCCTTTTATAACATTAAGGGCTTACAAAAATAGGAGTAATGGTTACAATGTGATAATAACTCTCCAACAAATATTTGTCTCCACTTTCCAATTTACAATCCGACTCTATTCTCCATTTGTCATTAGTTTTGATTTGGGCTTCAAACAATATACCCAACTCCCTAAAATAAGCCCCTGGAAAATATATTATAATAATACATAGGCTTGTTTAAACCACCTACAGGTTTTATACTATTAATAAATATCTAAAAATACCAATAAATACAATATAGGGTGGATGCAATTATCGTATGCCACTAATCAAGGTAGAAAAGGTAGTCAATAATCTATTACAAGGAAAAAGTCAATCTAAATTCCTCCATAGAACTGATTTGAAATTTTCTTAAGATATAAAATATGCAAGAATGAATGCTATGATAAAGAGAGCTAAAATAATTAACAACCACTAAAAATACCTTCCCACCAAATAAATTCCATCAATTGGGTAGATCTAATGACACTTGGCATTAATGAGAGGTGTGATCAACTGTCTTTGACCACCATTTAACTCTATGACCGTATGCTCTTTTTTGATGAATTTTCAACCTATGTTGATGTGACTCTTCTCCTTAGATATTGGTGGGTCCCACTAAGCTAAAGTGGCATTTAATATTATTTATTATTGTTATTTTTTAATCTTTTGTATTTAATATTAAATACAATCTTCAAACCTGCATAGAAAATGCATCGAACATCGGATTGACAAACAGTGATAGTAATTGGAAAGCTGGTGGAGAGCTCTTCGACATGAATTAGAAAGTATACCCTTTGAGATATTTCAAAATTGAACATTTTTAATTACTCTGAAAATCAGTTTCGAATCATTCAATGCTAGTCTTCTCTTTGACCTTCGACGCCTTCCCTTCTTCAATATGGATGCCTTAAATAGGGCTACTTCCTTGTGACTTTCTAACAAGTGTCACTTGATTTTTACTTAGTAGGAATTGATATTCCAATGTATGCAATGATGATTTTGGTGGTAAGCTCCCAAAGACTTGTAACTCCTCCTTGGGGAGCGTTGGATTATTTATGAATGTTGGATGCTTAGAGCTCTTCTGCCAAGTGGCACTCATGACCTGTGCATGTAAACCTGTATTCTAATGCTCCAACGATGGGAATTTATGCCCTATATTTTCCTATATATTTAAAATATACATTGTATTGCTATTTTTCTATAAACGTAAGTATTCCCTCTTCTTTGTTCGCATGTTGTCTTGATGAAGATAATGGATGGCACCAGGTGTATTGTTGCTTGGTTCTATGGAACTCTCAATGGCGTTCCTATGGTAACTTCTTGTGCTCCTCAATGGTTTTATTTCTCTCCAAGTAGGAACGATGGGTGTAGCACTTCTTTCTTTGTATATTTATGCCTATAATATGTTGTTTGTATGTCTTTTATAATAACTGATTGCTAGACTTTTTGCTTGGCTTTGATAGTGCTTCTTCTACATAGATGATCTCCCTTTGTATGCTACCCTTAAATAGACTCGAATGGTAATGGCTTCTCATAATAGCTCTAATGTTGCAGGTGACACGCTTACTCCTAAGGTCGGATTGGATGTGGAGAAATGGTTTTTTTAAGTACCTTGATTCTTAGATGTGTGAGCTCTTCGATGGCTCCTTCCTCTTGCTCAAACTCTACCCTTCAACTTGTAAAATATGATGCATGTGTTGCTTTAGTAAATAGGATTACTTTTTTCCTTTCAAGTAACAAAATAGGTGCTTTGTAATAGTTAGATTTGCACCAATATGAAGGACCTTTTTATGAAATCCTTCTTGCTTATTTTAATCTACTTCCTTGGATCTTTTAATGATAGTTAATCCAAGCTAATGAGATGCTATTTTTGAAAGAAGAATTTTTGCACTTTGCACTTAAATGAAATCCTCATATTCTCCTTGAATCTTAAAAGTCACCAAGTCTCGAATTGAGGCTTCCTTCAAGGATATTAATGGTGGCTTCCTTAGACACCTTTTTTTTTTGTATTGGTGGCTTCGTTTGGCCACACAGTGCTATAGATTTTTGTACTATTTTTGTGTCTTTAACAACACGAACTAATTTCTTGAGATTAACTAGTTAAATATCAAGTAGTGTAGACACCTAAAACATATCATATTGATAAGACTACCTATATGGACTCCTTTAAGGCCATATGAACCACCTTGGACATCCCAAGGCCTAACAGTGGTTTTAACCACTCAAATAGGTAGAAATGCCTCTTTTTAGCCTAGGTTGTCCTACCCAGGGATGGCCTCTAAAGGCAGCCCTACCCCGAGGTGGTCAGCATTCATGACCGCCCCACCCTGGGATGACCATGCCTGTAACAAGTTTTGACTCCTAGGCCATGGGAAAAAATGGTTTCATGCTAGCCAAGCACAATGGTTTTTGATAATGGTTTCTTTATTTCAACTATTTCTTGGCTTCTCCAACAAGCCTTGGACTCTCATTGGCAAGTCTATCTAAAGGTGCATACCCTTCATTGAAAGCATTTGAGTTCTTCATGCAACAAAGTTTTTTAAAACTATTGAGTGAAATATAGCAAGTTGATGATAATGAAGTGCTATTTAATTGGATAACCAGAGAGATCACACTCTCATAAGCAATAAAGATCTATCAAATTTTAACCATAGAGCTTCTAAGTATACCAATGGACCACCTCAAATATTGAAGATCAAATTAGTGCTTCTTGTACCATACAATGCCCTCACTTCATTCAAATCCCTCCATTAAGTTATTCCTCATGAGCGCACCAAGAATGTCAATTCATCTGCAGATCAAACTTGGTGTCATCTCGCATCAGTCACAAAGAATTCACTTACAGTTCAGTGATTGTATCACTCTAAAATGACCCGTAGGCACGACTACCTCACCCCAAGATGACCAGTAGGTGAGACCACCCTACTCAAAGGTGACCTCATGACAAAGATCTATTTTTTTCATTTTCTTGCTTTTATCAGTTTTAGCAGTATTCAATTACTTTCTAGCATAGTAATATTTCAATATTGCATGCATTTATCAATCAAATTTCAACTTCTTTATTGCTTTCCTCATATTTATCATGGGAATTATTTTGAAAGGATATTCATATGCTATTAATGCCTTTTAAGTTCTTTTATATATATATTACAAGTCTTTGTAAGGGAATTACAACATAAAGATTCATCCATCACCATCCTACATTACAGAGGTCATGAAAAAATTCTCTCCAAATCGATTTTTGAGGATGCAAAGGAGATCCTGAGAATTGCATCCAAAATGGCTATAATTTTATTTCATTGTATCAATATTGGTAGTAATCCATAAGAGGGATTTTCTTCTAATATTTCTAAAAATAACAAAGCATTATTAATAAAAGGGCACCATCCAATCTTGTTCTTTTTTTGTATGGTTGCATTTAGATTAGCTACATTTCAATCTTATCTTCTATTTTGTGGATGTATAGTCTCTTTTACATATATTTAGTGGCAATCACGGCCATACTTTATCTAAATTTCTCAAATTTATTGCTAATTGCTATTTTCTTGGTGTTTTTGATTTACAGGTACCACCATCCTTGACTGAGATGGTCAACAGGTGAAACTGTCTCACCTTGAGGTGGCTAGTAGGTGTCACCATCCTTCTCAGATATGGCCTCAAATCAAAATTCAAAAAAGGGTAGAAACAACATATTTAGCAGACTTAGACTACACTTGTAAGTGATGTTATCCTTCTTTTCCTACTTTCAGTAGAGAAAGTGGGAATTTTCATGCTTAATTGGAAAAATTACAAAAGGTTTTTTAATTTCAATATAATTTGTCTGTGACCATTCCTAGGTTATAAAACCTCTATTTCTAGCCATCCCTATCTAAAATGGCCCTTTTTTCTGATCTTCCATGTGTCAAACAACCTCTTCTATAGATCGTCCTTCACAAAGATGGCATTTTTCTGACTCTTGTGTGGTTTGTTTGCTTGTTTTCTTCTTAAAGGCTGATATCATATTAGGGTTATACATTTTTAGGTTTCTAAAATTAAAAATTTTATTACTTAGAAATATGAAAATCAAACATCATTTTTTATGCATTAGTAAAATAACATTGAATGCTCTATGCTTGCAGTTATTTTTTGCATAAAATAAAAAGAACCCCACACACAAAACACTATCTTAAACATTAGCGAGTTGGACTTCATCCCCAACCATTAATCGAGACCAATGATGGTGGGCTTCATCTCCATCAATTGGCTCACACCTAGAAACCTAGTTGGCCAAAGTGAGTGGCTCTTTTGGACTTCATCACTAGAGGGTTCTCTACTCTTGGGTGCACCCGGAGTAGGAAGGATTAGTAGTGCCCTTTTAACATGGGGTGGAATAATCAGTTGAACGTAGTTATCATTATTGTCCATGATACTCTTGAGTTTTAAATCAAACATCTTATTGGGCTAGTAGAAGGACTTAGATAGTGTGACCTCCTCCGAGGGGTTAATTTTGATTCCTTATATTTACCTTGATTTGACATCCCATAGGAACCGCTATTTTTAATTTGGGTACATCTCCTTTAGGGGGTTGTGTTCAAATTACATTTTTAGTGTTTTCTATTTTATTTACACTTAGTTTTCATAGGATTAGGGGTCTAAACATCAAAACACACAAAATAGTATAGGGATTGACAAAAATAATTAAAAAAATATAAACACATTGTATAATTTTTTTATTTCCTTTCTATTTGCATAATAAAATATCATGGTAACTACACATAGCCGATATCAGCCATGAGTCGGCGATGAAAAATATTTTTGAGGCCTCAAATACCTATTATTTAGTCTTAAAGACATGGTTATTCCACCATGTCATCCTGGTCTAAGTTGCAACACTAACACCACATATAGAGAATTTGAACTTCATTATGTCCCTATTCAGGAGGTATCTATATGTCCTCATTACAATAAAGAAGATAACCTTATTGGTCGAAGTCGATCCCGTACTACCACTAGACATAACCCACCCATTGAGAAGTCTAGTAGGGGGATGTATGAACTTCATCATATCAATAGAGGAGCCTCATCCACTCACATATATTTTGAATATTAGGAAGAGGAAGACCTAAGTTCTCCCATCTTCCAACATGGAGAGACTTCCATGTAAGCACATTGTGCTATTGTGTCATCCCAATATAAAGATCTCATATTTAAACCTAAGAATTAGGTCAACGCGGCTTCTCTCGATCATGGGAAATGAGAAGCCAACCCTGGTGGAATTTTAGAGAAAAATAAGTCCCTCCATATAAATACAAGGGCTCATTGACCTTATACGACCCATCAAATTAATCAAACACCTAGGAAATACATGAACATACAGAAGCAATTACACCAACTATAGTTGGATAGGTTGTAAATAGACCATGAATACCAATTAGAACAACAAAGGATGCACCAATAAAGGTTGCATCAGCAACGATTACACCAAGAATGTTTGAAAAAGATAACATATGAGGAAGCTCCTATGCCTAGAACTTATAGGTAGGAAACTTACCAAAGATACAATGTGCAAGTGCACGAGTTGCCTCCTAGGCCAAACCAAAATTGTCCTTCTCATGTACCACTCAGTCATCATAGGTCTCAGCAAGGTCTAATGCAAATATGCCAACCTAAACATGAAATATATAAAGACTTAAGATAATAATATCAAGTTTAAAGGTACCCTAAGTCCTTTTATGAGGATATAGTTGATGACTATGATCAGCCTCTTAACACCATTAGGCAACTTCCACCTCTCCTTCCTCGAGGAAAAAGGTGAAGATATGAGATCATCTCTGCTAAGGCCTACAAGGTACTCACAGAGAGCATAAAGTCATTGGAAAACAAGGGATGGAATACCAAAATCCCACATTGCATCAATTGTGCAACCAATTGCTCCACCCCTTAGTACCATACCCTCCATATCCTAAGCATTTCAAAATATATAGATTGGAAAAATTCAAAGGAGATGAAGATGCACAAGAACATGTAACTAGTTTTAAGAACCTTTGTTTCTAGCTTCAATATGATGATGCCTTGTTGCTAAGGACTTTGTTAATAACACTCTCTAGTCCATCCTTAGAGTGGTTCAATAATCTACCAAGGTACAACATTTACAACTTTGAGTAGCTCACAAATGTCTTCTTAGAACACTTTTTATTTAGCATCAAGAAGAAGGCCAATTTAACTAACTTGTCTAACCTAAGATAATTTTATGATGATCTAGTCACCGATTATGGCAACATATGAAGGAAGGTGATGTCCAAATTGCCTTTCACTCTACTTGTATTTGAGTTAAATCCAATGTTTGTGAGAAGTTGTTTAAAATAATTTGTGCTTCTCCTACAATTATAGCAGTATCAAATATTTGACGAGGCTTTGGAAAAATCCAAAGTCATCAAGGACATCAAGTTCTAGGAGGGAGATATAAGACTATGTAAGAAAGAGTAGAAAAAAAACCTTAAAGGCAACAACACTAAAAAATGATCAAATTCGATCAATCAAGTTGTCCTAAGTTTTCCTAGATCTAAAAATAAAGCAACATCACAACAACCTAATTATTAGTATCAACCCCCTCCTGTACAATACAACAATCAACAATAGTGGACTCAAGCACAAAATCGACCATGTTGCACACCTCACACTTACATGCCACTTCCTAAATCTTTGGCATTGATCTTCGACTAGTTATGTGATGCAAAGGCTATTACCCCACCTGATATTCACCCCCTCAACCCTAATTTACCAAAACCTAAGGGGCATAGAGAGGACCTATATATCATTGGTAACATGGCCATGATATCTAGGTTTGTTATTCATTCAAAAACCTAGTACAAAATATGCTTGATAATATTACAAATTGATAATCCTCTTATTATTGACAATATAAAAATAGGTATATTTAAATATCCCTTGCCTAAGCATGAGGTTAAGGAAGATAAAATAGGGTAATTCAATGAAATCCATATTGCCCCACCTGATTAGGGGTTTGTAGGAATGATCAACACTATAACAAGGAATAGGAAAGATCTTAACCGAGTTACACCATCAATAGCTCTGACCAATGTTCCTCATACATCAAAATACTTATTGTAGTCAAATACTATCCAACGCTATCAAAAACTTGTAATTACATTTTGTAATCCTGAAATCAAACCAATTCCCACTAATGGACTTGACCCTCCACTACACATCATTGCTAGTGTGAATTGAATTCCATATAAGCAAGTCTTGATTGATACAGGATCCTCTATTAGTATCAAAACCATGACTGCAATCCAACATATCAACCTTCCACCTTCACACATCACAACATCCACATTCACCCTACAAGCATTCAATAACACTTTATCCCCCACTTTTGGCATGATAGTCCTCCCTATTCAGGTTGGGCTAAAGACTATACCTACATTGTGCCACATCTTGGAGTGTGCAAGATAGTGCAATATACTACTTGGAAGGCCTTGGATGAGATATATGGAACTCATCCCATCCATAGTACATCAATTTCTAAAGTTTATACATGAAGGGAAAATTCATGTGGTTCATGTTGATCCAGAGCCCTTCAAATATTGTAAAATGATTGATTATCCATAAGAGTTCACCTTTTCATCAACTCACCTAGAAAATAAACCAAATGAAATCATCCATATTCTATCTCCATCATTACAACCATCCATTAAGTCATCACCACCTCTTCCATCTTCGTTATTACCATCAGTTTTTTTTTATATCACTTCTACATCATCAAATCTTCCTAGCATGGAAATATTGAAAGAAAAAATCAAGGAAACTTCCACATCCACTTCCACCACTTTAGTAGGGGATACTTCCTTTCATATCAATGAGGAAGGACCCATTGTTATGATAGGTGAATCAAATCATACCATACCATATTCATCCATCCCACCGTAGGTCATAGTTAATTTGACCAATTATGGGCTTGGTGAGTATATAGCATAAAATGTTACATTCATGTATATCATTGAGTCAATCAAATATTTATGTCACCCTCCTGTTACATCCCTACCCATGGGTACCATTCATGATTCATCACCTAAACATGAGGGACATGATTATTGTCAAGAGCACCCTAGATAGGCTAATGAGGTACACCTACCTCATCTAGATGTAGGTTTCATTGGAATGCATGTGGTCTCGAAAGACCAAAATTCCAAGATTTCACCTAGCTCTTCTCCAACATTCCAATCCCCTCAAATTTATTGATGATACTTATCAATCACCCACACTAGTCTTACAATAGATCTTGGATCGGCTAGCCAACATCGAGATACAAGTGGGTCACCAAAATGATGCTTTACAATGAATCATGCATCAACTCACAAACATTGAGCTAAAGAAAAAAATCTTATCTGAGGCCAAATTGCCTCCTCTACAACCATAAGATAAACCCAAAAAGTATCGTAAACAAAAGCAACAACGTCATTAGTCTCATGTTTATATGCTACTACCTGAATCTTTGGCATCTATTTTCAACCGATTGTGTGAGGCAAAGTTTATTACCTTGCCTGATATATGCCCCCTAGATCCAAACCACCTAAAATTTAAGGGATATAGAGAGGATTTATATTGTTTATATCATTGGTAGAATGGTCATGATATTCAAGCCTTCTATGCATTCAAAAATATAGTACAAGACATGCTTGATAAAATCAACTTCAAAAAAACAATCCTCTCACTACTAAGGATCAACAAATAAGCATAGTTAATGATCCATTACGTTTGCCAAGAATTCAAGCCGAACAACTTAGTAAGGTGACTGAGATACATAGCCCTACCACCACATAAAATTGATCTATTGTGTCCACCTTGTTTGAGATGCAAACCTTGTACTTGGACTTTGTTGTTCAAGTCCATGTCAATAATTTTTCAAAAGCTATAGGAAGTAAAGGTCATTGTCTTACCTGATATACACCCTCTCAACCCAAATAGGCCTAAGCCTAAGAGTTATAGGGAGGATCACTTTTTTCCTTATCATCAGATAGAGGGCCTGTTGCACTTACAGTGACACTGAGAGGGGGGGTGAATCAATGTGATCTTTTAAAACTTTAAACTATCAATATTTAATGCAAAAATGAAGCAAATTTAAATCAGATATAACAAGAGAGCATCACACACAACACAGATTTAACGAGGTTCACCAAAGTGGCTACTCCTCAAAAATGACTGCTTGGACTACCATCCAAATCCAGCCTTTGCAAAGCAACTACTTTACAACTCATTTACCAGCACCAACTAGAAGGAGCACCAACCCCTCAATTTTTTTGCACCAACTGGAAGGAGCACCAACCCCTCAATTTTTTTGCACCAACAGAAAGGAGCACCAACCCCTAATTCACCAGCACCTACTAGAAGGAGCACCAACCCCTTATGCCAAGCTACAACTTGGACTTCAAAGAAAATAATAGAAAGATACCTTCAACCTTTTGCAAACTGTCTGCTGTTTCTACACGCTCTGCTATTTCTGTGCAATTTCTTCGCACCAACAGTTTGCCTCTACGCAACAGTCTCGCGCACCAACAATTGATCACCTCTGCTCCTTTGGACATTTTTGCACTAAGTTCGCTCTCACTTCACACTTAGATCGACACATCTTGCTCACTGCTCAACACGGACTTTACTTGCGCAAATTCGATACGCTTTCGATACAATCAAATCTTGAAACTTTCCTCCTTTTATAGCGTAAAATTATGAGCAAATATCTAAACTTAGTCGGTTGAAAAACCCTAATTTTAGTCGGCTGCAAACCCTAAAAATTGTCGACTGCAAAACCCTAATCTCTATTGGCCCAAATTCAACTTTGTCGGCTTCAACCGCCTCTGCCACCTCTGTCATTTTTCCTGTAGCTTCTCCCATGAAATTACAACATGTCGCGATATCGCTACACCTTTTGTGGTCGTACGCTTTCTTTACCCTGCTATCGCAAAAATGCGACACTTTTGGCCTTTGTCTGCTTTGCCACCATTCTTGTCATGAAATCGTGACACTTCTAACTTTCGTTGACGTCATCCTCACTCTTGTCGCAAAATCGCAACCCTTTTTGCTTCTAGGCCTTCTTCTCCGCTTTTGTCACGAAATCGTGACATTTTTGGCACCGTACAGTCTCTCTCCTCCTAGAGTCGCGAAACCGTGACATGTCATGAAAATGTGACATCTTCATCCTGCTAGCTTCTTCACTGCTGCCTATCGCGAAATCGTGACACTTTTTCCATTCGTACATCTTTCTTTCATCTTGTCACGAAATCGCAACGCTTTCGGCTTTCGGAGGCTTTTCTTGCAACTTGTCGCAAAATCGTGACACTTTCTGCCTCTTTGTCCTTTTCTTGGCTTGCACCCGCGAAAACATGACATGTCACAAAATCGCGACACTTTTGCTGCCTTAAGCTCTTTTTTGCATTTTGCCCACGAAAACATAACATGTCACGAAATCGCGACAGTTTTCTTCCTTAGCGCTTTTTCTCCAAACATGTCACGAAATTGCGATAGTTTTCTGCCTTAGCACTTTTTCTCCAAACATGTCATGAAATCATGATAGTTTTCTGCCTTAGCACTTTTTCTCCAAACATGTCACGAAATCGCGACAGTTTTCTGCCTTAGCACTTTTTCTCCAAACATGTCACGAAATCGTGACAGTTTTTCCACTTGGCTTCTTTGCCTGCAACATGTCACGAAATCGCGATAGTTTTGCTTGCACCTTATCTCTCCTCGACCATGTCATGAAATCATGACAAGTTTCTTTGCACCTTCTCTCTCCTTCGACATGTCATGAAATCACGACAGAAAACATGTCACGATATCGTGACAGTTTTCTTACTTGTCTTTTTCTTTGATTTTTTGAATCTGGGTTTCTTCTGTTTTCCTGGAATTGCACTGTACATGATCTGACTGACCTTTGAACTTCTGTCCTCTACCTCTGAGTGACTTCTGAACTGTCTATCCATTGCATCATTAGATTTAACTGCTTGTGTTGAAAACAATGACAAACCTCTTGCAACACCTTGCTCAACAATCTCCCCCTTTGGAATTGTTGGCAACACCTATGTACATTCCTGTAACTCTTCTCCCACTTTGTCAATAATACCAAAGGGCTGCTGTAGACTCCCCCTGAGTTCATACACACAATTCTCAGGCACAATTTGTTGCTCTTAGCACAAATTATGATCATGAGCAAAAGAATAGGCAAATACTCAAATGATCCCCCTGAGAAAGTGATCCCTATAGCTAGTCACTTCTTGGGAAGTGTGACTACTCCCAATTTGTTTCGAAGGTACTCAAACACTTCCTTGGGCAATGGTTTTGTAAAAATATCTGCTACTTGTTCTGTGGTTGGGACAAAATCCAATTTAACTTCTCCTTCTGCAACTTTCTCCTTCAAGAAATGATACCGATGGCAATGTGTTTTGTTTGTGAGTGCATTCTTGGATTCTTGGAGATGTTAATTGCATTGGTGTTATCACACTTAACTGATATTGGTTCACTGAAATTAATACCAAGATCTTTCAAAGTTTGTTTCATCCACAAAACTTGTGTACAACAAGTTGTTGCTGCAATATATTCTGCCTCAGCTGTTGATAAAGAAACTGACTCTTGTTTCTTGCTGTGCCAAGCAACCAACTTGTCACCGAGATAAAAAGCACCTCCACTTGTACTTTTCCTATCATCAACACATCCTGCCCAATCTGCATCTAAATAAGATATAAGGGTGAAGTCTTTACCTTTTGGATACCATAACCCATACTCCATAGTACCCTTGAGATATCTGAGAATCCTTTTACTGCTGTCACATGAGTCTCTTTGGGACTGGCCTGAAATCTTGCTACCATGCAAACTGTCTATAGAATATCTAGTCTGGTAGCTATTAAATAAAGTAAGCTTCCAATCATTGATCTGTACATGGTTTGATCTATAGGTGGAGATTTGTCATCTTTACTCAACTTGTAGCCTGTCACCATAGGAGTGTTAATTGGCTTACAGTCCTCCATTGTAAATCTTTTTAGCATCTCTTTCACATATTTGACTTGAGAAATAAATATGCCTTTCTCATTTTGATTAACTTGTAACCCAAGAAAGTAAGACAGTTCACCAATCATAGACATTTCAAATTCTTTCTACATTTTATTTACTAAGTCTTTACATGATTCATCCTTGCTGCTGCCAAATATGATGTCATCTACATAAACAACTAGAACAATGAGATGCCCATTTTCTGTTTTGACATACAAATTACTGTCCACCATACCTTTCTTAAACCCCTTTTGAGAGAGATAGTTATCTATCCATGCATACCACGCTCGGGGTGCCTCTTTTAAGCCATATAAAGCTTTCTTTAATTTGCAAACAAGATTGGGATCTTCACCAATTTGGAAACCATCTAGTTGTTCAATGTACACTTCTTCTTCAAGTTTCCCATTTAAGAAAGCTGATTTTACATCCATCTGGTAAAATCTAAAATTCTTATGAACTGCTAAGGCTAGAAACATTCTGATTGCTTCTAATCTGGCCACAGGTGCAAAAGTCTCTTCAAAATCAACGCCTTCAACTTGTGCATACCCTTTACAGACCAATCTCGCTTTATTTCTAACTACCTGTCCGTCTTCATTCAATTTATTTCGAAATATCCATTTGGTGCCGATTACATTCTTATCTGTTGGTCTAGGAACTAATTCCCAAGTTCTGTTCTTTTCAATCTAATCTAACTCTTCATTTATTGCCTTCATCCAACTATCATCTTTGCTTGCCTCAGCTATACTTTTGGGCTCAATGTAGGATAAAAGAGAATAATTGCTTACTACTTTCTTTCTTGTCTGAACACCAGTTGTGGGATCTCCAATTATTTGATCTCTGGGATGATTCTTCTGCCAGCTGCCTATTTTTAATTTCTTGTTTTCTTCCACCTTCGAGTCATCAGATAAGTCATTTGAGTCAAGTGTTGATTTCTTTTCTGTTTCATTTTCCTCATCACCTTCAATGGCTTCTTCATAAATTGGGTAATTTTCTTCATAGTTAACTATTCTTTCCCTTCCTTCATCAAATTTAACATCAGCACTATCCACAATTTTCTTGAGTCTCTTGTTGTAGCATTTATAAGCTTTGCTTTTTATCGAATACCCAACAAAGACACCTTCATCTGCTCTATTTTCAAACTTCCCAAGATTGTCATCAGTGTTTCTGATGTAACACTTACAACCAAAAACTTTGAGATGTTTTGTTGTTGCCTTTCTTCCAAACCACAGCTCATAAGGAGTTTTACTTTCATGAGTTCTCAGCATGTACCTGTTTTGAATGTATACTACAGTGTGGACTGCTTCTTTCCAAAATCTATCTACGATTTTGTTCTCAGCCAGCATAGTACGTGCCATTTCTTGTACTGTTCTATTCTTTCTTTCTACTACACCATTCTATTGGGGAGTTCTAGCTGTTGAATATTGTCTCCTGATCCCATGTTTTTCACAGTATTCTTTAAATTCATCTGAAATGAATTCTCCTCCTCTATCTGATCATAAGCATTTGATAATTTTTCCTGTTTCATTCTCAACTAGATGTTTGAAAGATCTGAACATTTCAAAAGCTTCTATTTTATTCTTTAAGAAAAATATCCATGTCATTCTGGAATAATCATCAATACACAGCATGAAGTATTTATCGCCATTTATGCTTTGAGTTCTCATCGGTCCACATAAGTCTGTATGTATAAGATCCAGAGGTTTGCTGGTGTAGTACTCTTTTG